>OX421228.1:6697512-7316976 GCA_949125135.1 Alcis repandata | reverse complement strand
GAAAAGCTATTCAAATGTTTGTATTCGTCACTGGTTTGTCAAGAGGAAACTATAACTGTAAAACACCTATGTAAATAATAATTTAGGTCATCTAAATAATTAAAAACCTGGTAATTATAACATTAAATGCAATTTAAATATGAAGTGGAACAAAACAAAATTTAAACTAATTGGTAATACTATACAGTATTGTTTTATCTCACGAAGGGAGGCAAGACTTGGTATTTTTTTAACCGACTTCAAAAAAGGAGGAGGTTATCAATTCGTCTATATGTTTTTTTTTTTTTTTTTTTTTTATTTTTTTTTTTTATGTTTGTTACCTCATAACTTTTGACTGGGTGAATCGATTTTGAAGATTCTAGTTTTATTAGAAAGCTGACGCTTCCCATTTGGTCCCATTTCAATTTAGTCCAGTTCTGATAATGGTATCCATGAGAAAACCATATAAGTCTTAAATTTGCATTAAGTATGTGTGCGACAAATAGATGAATAACTCAATAGTCGGTCTTTTGAAGTCGGTTTTTGTTTTTTGTTTTGTAAAAATAATGTTCTTGTTATTCTAATTCAAAGCATGCATTATATCCTACCTAATGTATCTCATGTTGCATTCTAGGATGGAACATCCATATCAAGAAGAGCTTATAAACAAGCTTTTATTGCATTGTCATTGGAGATACACAGGTACCTCAAATTTCAGCTCAATCGGACATCGGGAAGTGGTTCAAAATTCAGTTGCAAGCTTTGACCCAAAAACAACAACAACAAACAGGGCAAGCTAAATAAAAGCTTGTAAAACACCAAAAAAAAATATTTTGAGTGAACTGAGATTTCTGTAGAGTTCAGTCGGACACTCTTACTATGTGTAAAAACTCAAAAAATGTTACGCTTATTTACACATGTCTGACTGTCCGTCAGTACTAACCATTGTCAAGCTCTATACAACAAAGTGCAGTCTACTTATTTATAATCAAACCGACCCCCCATTGTGAGATAAAACATCAATACACATGAAACCCTGATATACCATAAATATTTCCATGCGAATACAACATCAAATCAGGAAAAAATACTAAACGGTTCACATGTTCAACTATGGATAACAAAGAAACAATTACCTTAAGCAAACCTGGTCTTTGACTGTGAACATAATATCGAAATGCATGAAAAAATTGGTATTTGTAAATCACATAGTAATTACAACCAAGTGTACAATGTTAATGCATGACTTCACAAGCAAACGCTGTTGTAATTAGCTATTTGCATTCATTATGACTATATTTTTCAATGGAAGCATAAAATTTTCACAATGAATTAATGGTTCTCATTGATATTGGCATTGTTTGATTGAGTATGAAAAAATATATTGTAGTCAAGAAGTAGACTTAAAAAGAATATTTTGTTTAGTTAATTTAAACCACAGAGGATGGCCTGGAGCAGTAAAACACCAGAGAGTTGCAACTTATCATAGAAATATATGTAATGAGAGACTTCAGATAATTGATAATAGCTGATCTAATTCGAAAGATAAGTATTTGCATAGTTAAAGGATACTTTCTTGTTCTCGGCTGGAAGTTACCACCCTTAAGTAGCCAGCATTATGGGTGTTTTAGCAGCCTTGCTAGATATTCAGCATCCATCATGATAGGTGTTTATGGCAGCTCTATGACTACTTTAGCACTTAAGATTTTCAACAAAATCAAGAGTGAATGAACTTGGTGTTCTTATTTACAAACATCTCATTAACAAAAGATGAAAATACCTAACAATACATACAGGGTTATTTATAAAGGGTATGCTAAGCCGAAAAGGGCTTATAGTACTCATCATTATGAACAACTTTTACTATGGGACCAATTCGAAATTCGCGAAAAAAAATCTGCTGCTCCATACATTTTGTCCAGTGTCATTGACATTTTTCTATGGAACAGCTGATTATATTTTCGCGACTTTCGGGTTCGTCCCATTGTAAAAATTGTTCATAATGATGAGTACTATGAGCCCTTTTCGGCTTAGCATACCCATTATGAATAACCCTGTATAGGTATATGACACAATTTCTTGTTCATTCATAATTTAAGTAGAAATGATTACATAAACTGGTTTCTAAACTTAATATGCAGGTAGGCAATCCTTTCCCATGATGATTCATTCTAAAGGAATGCCCAAGCTTTATAGACACATACAATATAAGGTAATTTCTCATTTCGTCCAAGCTTTAGGCATAAGTCATAAATAATTCAATGCTCTGAGAACAATGTCAAGTATGAGAGTAGTAGGTATTTGTGTGTCACCTGATTCACAAGATGACACAATACTCGTGTAGTAAGTTGTAAAGAATAGCACTTTGGAAAAAACACTGACTGTATGTACCTAGCTGTGTACAGCAAACAGTAAACACTTTTCTTGTGTTCTATTAATTTCCATTGCAATTAAACATGTACTTATAACAGGTAATGTTAGCTTAGGTGATAAAATACCCATATACTAATGATGGGAGCACAATTTCAGCTTTTATAGACAGGAGATACCAAGTAATAGCTGTGCAATAAAATAAATCACTCTGGTAATATACATACCTCCAAGTTCATTCCTGAAAAATGGACAACATTCGAGAAGCTCATTAGATCGTCCATCTCCAGTGTCAGGTACAGCGTCGTCTCCTGGGGGCAACCCTCTGGATGCAAGAAGAGATGCAGCAGAAGCTCCCGTGGTAGTGTTGCGGCGGCGGCTCAGTAATGCTCCACGGATTTCCGCTGCATAGCTAAGATTAGCCATCAATGACTGGCAGTCATGGTGCGCAAACTGCTTTCTCTTAGTTGTTTCACTAACTGAGAGTGTAGAGTCGTCCAGAGGCGGTCGAGAGAGTGCGGTTCCAGCTCCGCCCCAGAGCTTATTGAGTTTGAGGCGCGGCTTGGGGCTAGCACTCGCGCGTGGCGGCGGCCCGTCGGCGTGATCGCTGTTGATAACATCAGCAAGGCGCTCGCCAGCGCGGCCTAGCCCCGGAGGCTTGTCCGGCGCTGACACGCCGTTATAGTTATGCACCATAGCGGGCAGCCGTTCGCTGCCACCGCCGATTACATCGATTGAACCATGACTCCCATACTCGCGACGCAATCCGTTTCCAGACGGATGCTCACCGTATATCAAGTCGAGACTCGAGTTACTACGGTAAATAACATCTCTAGCTTCCTTTCTTCTATTGTCTGGAGCGTACATGGCATTATTTTGTCAAATATGATTCCACCTTACTTCATCTTCCTGTTCACTTTTTTAAAAGCATTGTTTGTGGACACTTTAATTTTTCTGCATTGGAGCGCGAACTACACTTGGGACTCTCGCATCAGCTAAGTTTTTGGAAGTGGAAGTTATTTGTGAAAACTCAGCGAAAAGATGATGTGCCCACAGAAATTCAACCCACCAGATTATATATAGTTAGGCAATACGACCAAACACTAGATTTCTCACACTAACACTATAAATTAAAATTTATTTGGAGAATATTCGTCAAAAAACTTATTTTTATGAATAAAATCGCGTAATTTGGGAAGGTAGGTAGGTAATCAGTCAGTCGGTAGTCAATAATGTACGACACCATACAAACATACAAACTACAATAAAGCATGTACCCTTGTACAGATAATATTGTACCTATCCTCGCGTTCGTTTTGGAATTATTGGCAAAGATATCAGTTAAAAATGACCAAATCGTTTGCATCTACATAAACACTTTTGTGCGTCACATATGCGAGAGATTGTGAGCAATAGCAGCGTTTTTAACTGTTTTCGATCCCAAAACAAACGAGGCCATCGTTACCTAGCAAGATAATTGGTGTACCTGTACACTGAATATCCTTCATTCGGTTTTTGAATGTATACACATCGACTACCTCTGCGCTACCTACTTTTAATCATCATCATCGTTGTGCCAAATTCCCATGGGCAGGGTTCCCCCCGCAAAAAGCTAGTAGCAATTTTTTTTTATTTGATTATCTATTTTGATTCTTTATCCAAGTTATCAAGCGTCAAGTCTCGGCAAGGGGGTTCGCCTCGAGACTCGAGACTGATTCCCTACATCCACAATAACTATGCAAAGAGGAACAATCACAACGCTAATTTAACAATCATTGCCGGAGGTCACACTCCGACAAATCTAATAATGGTCAAACAAAAATAATGGTTTGTTTGACAAAAATGCTTGATAGGTTTATGTTCCCTTTAGTTGGCTGGGGCTGGCTGTCGTCTGTCGTGTCGTCCAACTAGGTCACTGCGTTATTTGTCAATGTCACATAGATTTATATGTCAGACACATGAAATTGACAATGTCACACAGATTTTTTTTTAAATGCAAAATTAAACTTTCAAAATTATTTGGTTTGTATTTTGGCTAGGCAAAATGTTTAATTAATTAATAATTTAAAAACAGAAAAAAAAAGTAAAATTTTAATGCACATGCATATTAATTATACATCTAATTTAGAAAGATACCCTGCCAAGACAGTCAGTTTTATACTTTTATAATGGGTAAGTGTTCTATGACGGTTTAGAAGTTTATACACAAGATTTTAATTTCATAAAATATACCAATTTATCGATACGACACTCTTATTTATCGGTTGGGGCATGATCATTTACGGTGAGCTAGTCTTAGAAAGTATCGGTATATATTGCAATTCGCAGCTAATCAATTTAGTTACTGTTTACATACCTACCTAATCTCACAGACATACATACAAATTATAATGTTCTGAAAATGTAAAGCGACAATAGAATGTAAACTAAAACCTTTATGTAACCGGTCAAGTGTAAAGAGACCTGATGGGAAAATAATAACATAGTTTCGAGATAAACGCATTCAAAGTTTGGTGTTTAGGAAGTGTTTTGTATTTGAATTTAAAAAGATTGAGAACTACTTTGACACCTTAAAATATTCTGTTCTGTGTACTAAAACTAAGTTTTTATGGGACCACGGATTCAAAATCATCAAATAACAGAAAAAACATTCCCATTAAGTCCCTATTTGCATGACCGCTAACTTATTTAAACATGTGCAATTGTTCTAGAAAAACTCATCAACACAAATAAAGCCCCGCCTCAGCAAGTTTATATAATACAGTTAGACCATAATGTCCAATTTGAGTCGCAGGCAATACCACTGCAAATTTTAGAAAATGTAAGTACACAAACTGCTCATTTCTAATTATTTCTCTGTAGTGTTTCTTGTAGAGAGTACTCATAGCACAAGTAAACTAAACAGTCTTGGTTACTATATTCATTGAACTTATCTGCCTGGTGATTTGTTTTAGCTTGTTTTAGTAGGGGCTGCGGTCAAATTGTATTTCTACCGCTTTTATTCTGCAAGACAGAGACAAACATATCCATATGCTAGCTCTGTCGCAATGCGAGGATAAAAACGAAGGAAAGACAGTCCGTCCACAGCCTATGCAAAACCTACAGTTTATTTTATGTTCTAACAGATTTTTCTTGTATACTCTATGAGCTTGTTACAGGATTTAGATGCAGATTTAATTCTGCCATTATTGCAGCAGAAGCAGGGTGAACCTTTACAGTTGTTTGTTGGTAAATAATATTATTATAAAGAAACCAAGCTGAAAAGGGCTCATATTACTCATCATTATAAACAAATTTTACTACCCCTGAAATCAAGATAAAAAAGCAGCTGTTCCATACATTTTGTTGATGTCATAGTTTTTTTTTTTGTATTATTCTGACTTTAAAAGTTGTTTGCAATCTTGCAGACTATGAGCCCTTTTGCTGCCTACATTTAATTGCATTTCAATTATAGGCCAGAACTATTGAACATATAATAGTACAAACTTCTTTTCCCTATTTCAGAATCTCGCAAAGAATTAACAGACACTGCAATAAATAATCCTCAAAATATAGAGATACAGAATAACCTAATTCCAAATATCCAAATAAATCCAGATTCAACAATAAGTGTTAATACAGTCAATATTCTGGAGCCATATCAAAATATACAGAACAGTGAATTACAGAAACGAAATTTAGGAGTGCTACCTGTGGTACCAATTGCTGTAAAGACGGAACCAATTAAAACAATAAACAAAGACTCCAATGAATTTAAAGGAAAAAATAACAGGATTTCCACTGTAAAGCAAAAGATAAAAAACTATGGTGAGTTCAAGAAGATTGTTGTAAGAGCTATATCGGAACATAACAGTTATGATGGAGATCAAGTGCAGCCCTATCATTGAATAAAAAACAATTGAAGGTTGATAGACAAGACACTCGTACCTGTCTAAGTGTCTACATACATACACTATACTTGCTGAATATTTATTTATATGTTTGATCAACAAAAGAAATACAATCCATCCAAGGATTTCTGTGGCCTAGATTGATCGATGCCATTTATAATATGTTAATGAAGAAGCATTACTAAAAAGTACTACTTAATTTGACAACCTGTTTGTATATATCCACCTTTTAAGCCAGCGGCCTTGGGTTCGATTCCCGGCCGGACAGATGTTTGAGTGATGAATTTAAAATGTCTGCTCTGGGTCTGGGTGTTAGTTGTCCTTGTCTTCGTGTGTGTTCCATGGCATCCCCGACACAGGATTATCCTAGTGGGGAGCTATGAGTGTGAAACGTTTATTTATTTATTTATTTATTATGAGCAGGGCTAAGATTTAAGACCCCCAATATAACGGATTAAGCACGGGTATAGCTAGCTAATAAATATATTTTCTTAATTCCAGTTCACATATCTGACACCAATGCACCGCCGCGAGCTGTAGCTGTATTGCCTGCTGCCTTACACTTTAGAGGGAAACTGATACTGCCTAGAAGGACTCTATCACCGCGCATACGATTTGGACCTGTGCAGGGTAATTTAACATACAAACATTAATCTTTTTCCTACTAAGCATTGAAGTAGTCAGTAATTAAGGTTGCCTGGAAGAGATCGCTCGTAGCAATAAGGCCGCCAGTTGTTGCATTAGTTTTAAGTGTTATGATTCTTTTTGTTGTAATTTCTGGTGTGAACAATAAAGAGTATCTACTGTAATGTCTATCTATCTAATGCCGTTTGCTGTTAGTGGTCGGATATTTTAAAAGTTTATGCTTATATGTTGTCTGGTAGTGTTTAATCCATATCAGATGTCTACAAGAGAAGTACCTAGCTGTCACTTAACCACAATAATGAATATTTTTGTTTGTTTCAGGTATACATAAAACCATTACAAGGTCTGAAGCCTTTAACTTAGTATCAGATGCTAATACACCCGTGTTTCTATTGAATCAGGATGAGGAGCATGTCATATATATTGATGTTACTGATAAAGGTACCTATCCTGAATTTTCTACTATTTTAAACAGCTTGTAAAAGGAAACTCCTTCGACTTCAACTTTTTCTTCCTGGCGGTGCTGCCGCATTTTTGCTTATGTCCCGTATATTGGACGACCTGACTTAACCACAACCTGTTTTGGCTTAACGGTGGTAGGTATATCCGCCAGAGGTCAAGGGTACCCCGGCCGGGCAAATAAAAATATACATAATGGTCAGTTTGGGTTTGATCAGTTTTTGAAGCGCAATAGATTTTGTGCTGATCAGTAGAATCTGTAGGAGAGAAAAAGAGACAGAATAAGACAATACGAACTCTTATTTTCCTTGCATCCTAAACAGTATTATCATATACCATCTATTTGGTCACAGACAAATCAAACTGGCTGGGCTTGTTGCCTTTCGGCGAAGTGGCAACACCGACGGCACCTACGACCGCGAATCTATGGCTGTATGAAGAGAACAACGAGCTCTATGCTCTCACCGTGCATCACTTAGCCGCCAGAACTCCTCTAAAGTTGGGCTACAGCAAGAAATACTTTGAAGACCATATAAACAGCCATTCATCTGAACAGCCAGTGTTAGATCTTGAAACAGGTAATAATGATATTCATCGTCGTCATTCTCAACCTTTAATCTCCCTCAAAGGGTGATTAGGCCATATTCCACCACGACAATAATGATATGATTTGCTTAAATTATATGCTTCTGATTTTTTTTTTGTAGACTTACCTAGCTTCAGAATACAGCTTAAATAATGTTTAGTTAAGACAACTATAGTCACCGCGTTACCAACTGAGTCGTAAGGCCATAAACGTCAATAGGGAATACTATCTACTATGTTCCTATCTGATTTTATTCTTATCGATATGCGCCTATAACCATCTTACGCACATCACTATGCGGCTCCATAAGACCCACAAGTGCGAGCGAGATAGACATAGAGAAATGATTTTTATGGCCGCACGACTCAGTTGGTAACGCGGTGACTATAGTCTGGAATAAGAAATGGCACTCAAATGAGGCTATGAGTATTGTGAGCCTTTATCGGCTTAGCATACGAGTACCTTTTCTTATAACTCGCTTCCCCTGTATAGTCCCTATGTAGTGTGTGCCTGTGTTTTGTGGTGTCAATAAAGCCGGCGACTGACCTGAGCATTTTGCCGTAACGTAGCATTCGAAGCGAGCGTGTTACGTTACGGCGTTACGCCCTTACCTGACTGACCTGTAGCCTTGCTCGTGGCGAGCATAGTGCTCGACTGCGCTCCGCCATTGGTAATCAAAATGTCGGAAAAATCCGGCGACTGACCTGAGCATTTTGCCGTAACGTAGCATTCGAAGCGAGCGTGGTGGAGCACGCGGCGCTCGCAGCGAGCGGATCGGCTCGCTGTACTGACCTGTAACATTTCGTCGTAACGTAACGTTACGTTACGTTACGACGAAATGTTGCAGGTCAGTCGCCGGCTTAAAGGGTTATTGTATTGTATAGTCCAATAACAACAATGTTTTTGAAAAGTGAATGCCGTACAATGGTGGTGCAATGAATGTAACCGCAGCTTGCAGTCGGCGGCGCTTCTGCAACGTCATACGGATGTCTATCATAAGGTGAGTCAAATAATTACGATACTGAGTAGGTATTGTAATTATTTAGGTTGGTATTTATTATGTGGTTGGTATTTATTTTCTCTTAGTAGGTTTTATTTTGATTTTTTAAAATTATAACTTATTTACAACTGCGTTCCGAAGTTTCAACCGTTATTCTACGGGAACCGTTATTTTTTTTGGGTTAAAAAGTAGCTCAGTTGTTATTACAGGATATGCTACATTCAAACCAAATTTTATCCAAATCCGTTCAGCCGTTTTTGCGTGATTGAGCAAACACCTATTATAAACATTCAATCTTTTTACACGTATAAAATTAGTAGGACATGGCAAAAAATATATAATACATAGTTATTTTACGCATTTTTGTTTTCAGGATGTAGTAAAATCGTACGGGTCGTCATACCGATGCAAGTATTGTAGAAAGTCGTTTAGAAGGATTTTTACGTGAGTATAAAAATAGGTACATAAGGAAGCTAAGATTTTTTACCTGAGTAGTAGTCGTAAACAGCCATGGTGACTTCCCTAACTTCACACGCTTTCGTTTCCTACCCGCCATATTTGTACTTCTAAAACGACTACAACAACTAATCCAGTAAATAAATACCACAAATAGTGTCAAACCAAAAAAAATATATAAAAAAAATTTAAAAACATGATCTTATATTTTAAAATATTATTGACTATTGCTTACAGATTGAAACGCCACATACTGTCGAATTGCGCGAAAATACCGAAAATATCCACGTGAGTATGTACATTTGTTGGCCGGCAATGCGCTTAGGCGCTCAGGAGGTTGGAAGGGTATTGTTCCCAGTGAAATTACAGGGCAAATGGTAGTTTAAATAACTTATATCTCAGGGTGACGAGCGCGTGCTGTGCCACGCAGAGTCTTTAATTCTGCCAGTTCAAAATTCTGGGTGGCGCAGACCTGTTATGGGCAAACGTGACATTTAACATCAGGCGAGCGATTTGCTCGTCTCGTCACTCAATTACATTAAAAAAATAAATAATAATAATTCATTAATGAAATTAATAACATAAAGATATACGGGGCTATAAGGCCGAAAAGCGCTTATAGTCTTCACCATTCTAAACAACTTGGTAAACAGTGGGACCAACCCTAAAGTAGCGAAAAAATATATCAGCTGTTCCATAGAAAAATGTTAATGACACTCGACAAAATGTACGGAGCAGCTGATTTTTTTCTCAATTTCAGGGGTAGTTTTTCTATGGGACCCCATAGCAAAAGTTATGTATAGTGATGACTACTATGAGCCCTTTTCGGCTTAGAAAACCATTTAATTATAGCCCCGTAGAACTCGACGATGCATCTAAAGTTAAAAGTTATAAATATCTTTCAGTGAGAAAACTCAAGAACCCACCGAATCCAACACTGAGCTAGACATAAGCTCTACCCTCGAAGACAATAGAATACCCTCAGACGAGAGCTTCCAGAACTTCACCAACAGTCTAGATTTTTCCACAAACCTCTTCGACACGGACAGGATAGCTCTTGATATATCGACACATTCTAGAGCTGATAGCGATCCAAACGATCTCAATCCGTATTCTATTGGGTTTAGAGATGATAATGGCTTAAGCAACGATTTGGGCTTCACTAAACTCACGAGTGTTCCTGAACCAGTGATCCAGAGTAATGAGGTCAGTATAATTTTTTGTGGCGTTTCGCTTGAGACTTGACCTAACCAAAAGGTCATTAGGGATTAGTGATGTTGAAAAACGGAATATTCAGTCTGTTTGGATAGCATAGTACAGTACCCGGCGATAAATATTGCACATCGACCTTTGGAAAGAGACAATCGACTAATTTCGACTTCGTATAGCATTATCTCTGTCGCACACTACCTATGTGACGTTTTGTCAGTCGTGCGACAGAGTTAACGCTCTACGAAGCCGAAATTAGCCGATTGTCTCTTTCCAAAGGTCGATGTACAATATTTATCGCCTGATACTGTAGATAAAACATCATTTAGGGTTACCTAAATTGTACTTTACTACTGATCTATATGTAGCGGCTCATATCGAACCCAAAGGTTCGGTTAGGTTTTTAAAATAAATTTATAAAAAGCGTAGCTCGAGTTTTGGATGGCGCAGCCCTGTTATGGGCAAACGTGACGTTTAACATCAGGGTTATGATTTGCTCGTCTCGTCACTTAATTGTATAAAACAATATCGAAGGCCTTCGAAAGTCCTGAACTCTTTCTATGTCTCAGGCCACTCTGGCAATACCAACCTTTTGTTTTACTATCAGTGTTGAACTATATTTTTCACTTATACCAACTTCATACGATATGAATTCCAAAATCGGCCCGAATTTCGATGCTCATAGCTTCTTTTTATTCTCAGACTAATCAAAAGAAGAATACAATAATACTAGATACATGCTCTTATTGCAATCAGATTGTTGTGAAAGAAAGCAAGAGCAAGCATTTAAGGTAAGGAAAACACATATTTACCCTTAGCCTACTGCAAGAAGTAATTAACTGCAAAAAGTCACTGTTTTACTCTGAAAACTAAAGTGATTTTGACATATTTTGACCATAATTAACACAGGAATACCTAAGTTTTATTGAGTAGGATACTGTGACTAGTTTCGATCACATTTGGTGATCCTTTCAAGAAATGAGGCTGGCACTGATTTTGCAGATAATGATTTCTTGCAGTAAGCCAACGACTTACTCTGGTTACGCTACGCCCCACGATTATTTTTTTTAGTCTAATTAATACCCAAGATTGGTGAGGAGAATGGTGTGATGACTTTGACCTCGTACCTACCTATTCATTTCTTAGTTCTTAGTACATTGGCCCAAGATAGGGGAAAATGGCACAAAGGAGAGAGGGCCTATACTAAACAGTGGTTCGATACAGGCTGACGATGATGATGATGGTTTTAGTACATTAAAACCGTTTGACTTTAAAGTTTTTTCTAATTTTTTTTCAGACAATGTCCATCAAGGTTAATATGTGAGTGTGGAAAGGTATTCAGACACAAGAAAAGCTTAGCTTTACACATACATAAATCACATCCCATTACACAGAAGACGTTGAAATTAGTAAGTAATCTATATTAGTCTCTTAATTCTCATAAACCTGATTGCGATTTTCCATAACTATAGTTAGTGAGTTTATAACTTTATAAAATGTGCAAGTTTATAAATGTGCAAGCCAGATAACGGCGCGTCAAAGTTTGCCTTTGAATATTTTACTGAAGTGAAATAATTATTTTTACAAAAAACAAAAACCGACTTCAAACCGACTATTGAGTTATTCATCTATTTGTCGCGCACGCACTTAATGCAAATTTAAGACTTGTATGGTTTTCTCATGGATAACATTGTCAGAATTGAAATGGGACCAAATGGGAAGCGTCAGCTTTCTAATAAAAAAAGAATCATCAAAATCGATTCACCCAGTCAAAAGTCAACAGTCGAATTGATAACCTCCTCCTTTTTTGAAGTCGGTTAAAAACATTGAAACTCAAAATGCTTTCAGAAAAAAGTCAAACCTGTCAAAAGTCCTGTTACTGATGACAAAGAAGTGGCTTACAAATGTCAAGAGTGTTCAATGGGATTTAAGGTAAGCTTTTTTTTTCTTTTTTTTTTTAAGGTAAGCTACATTTGGACTTTTATTAGCTTTTATTTAACTTGCCATTTTGGTTGGGGTCAAATCTTACCACTGAATTTCTAACCACTTCCCGATGTCTGATTGAGCGTAATTCCAATGACCATGCAAATATTTTTTTTTTTCAAATATCTGGATAATCTCCATAAACATTGGAATCGGACCTGATTATAAAAGGAGAGAAACCTAGTTATAGCTGTAATCGTAGACTATCAGTAATAATGCGCGAGTGGTTCGGTTCCTTTTAGGCAAGCGTGCTCCATCGTAGACCGCATCATTGCTTACCATCAGGCGAGATGGCGGTCAATCGCAAGCGTAACGTATAACAATAAAAATAAAATTCCATATATTTTAGCGGCGTGGCATGTTAGTGAACCACTTATGGCGAATCCACAAGATGATCTCGACGATGCCGGTGGAAAAGAAAGTGAAGCACTACCCGTGCGTCGCCTGCCCCAAGATATATCGCAGCGCGACCAAACGGAACAAACATGTGCGGGTGCATCATCCAGGTATTATGCGTTACTGGGTCTGGGTGTTAGTTGTCCTTGTCTTTGTGTGTTCCATGGCATTTCGGACACAGGGAATCCTGGTGGGGAGCTATGAGGGTGAAACATTATTTATTTGTTTGTTTTATAACTTTACTAAGAAAACTAACGTGATTTTAAAACAAAAATCTGGATGTCTTCAAGTCGCGAGTAAATCGTTTCCTCCTAGGCAAACATGACCATTGTAGACCGCATCATTGTTTACCACCAGGCGAGATGGCAGTCGAACGCAAGCCTATAAAGTCAAATAAAAAAACATTTTGTTTTATATCTAAAACACGAAACGCAAACGTGAGTATTGCCGTGTTGATTCTAACCAGATATTACTTCATATTCTAGTTCCGAATCTTATCCATACATATTGAGTGTCGTTGACATTTTCCCATAGAACAGCTGATTTTGTTTTCGCGAATCCCGGGTTGGTTCCATAGTAAAATTTCAATGATGGTCGCATAGTCGACATCGACGGCCTGTTTGGCTCAGCGGTAGTAATATTCGCCTTATAAGCCAGAGGTCCCGGGTTCGATTCCCGGTCGGGCAGATGTTTGAATGATGAATTTAAATATCTGTTCTAGGTCTGGGTGTTAGCTGTCCTTGTCTTTGTGTATGTTCCATGGCATCCCCGACACAGGAATTTATCCTAGTGGGGAGCTATGAGTGTGAAACGTTATTTATTTTATTTATTTATTTAGTAAAAACTGTTCATACTTAATATGAGCTCTATTGGCTTAGCGTACCTTTTCCATAAAACGCTGTGTTAGCGGTAAAGAGCGTTAGCTCTTTTGAAGGGCGTTTCTTATCTTATCTTATCGACTTATTGCAGCGTTATGTGGTTTTTGCTTGTCATATCTGGTGTAAACAACGATGAAAAAAATAAACAAACATTCGAATAAGGAACTGCCTGTTTTTTGAAATCGGTGAGAAAAACAAGATTATTCATCACCTTAATAATTTATTATGAACAACTTTTGCTTTGGGACCAACCCGGAATTCGCGAAAAACCAATCAGCTGTTCGGGGTTGGTCCCGTAATAAAAGTTGTTCATAATTATGAGTACTATGATAACCTAGAATATCTAAACTGTCTTACCAGTAGTACAGCACCACCACCAGCAGTACCCTCCCAATAGGCCTACCACAATCTTGACGTAAAAATACGTAGCGTGTACTCGAAAGAAAAGTTTACTATTTACGTCAGGGGCCTTTGACGGGCATAAATGGCATGCACTTTTCTATAGAATACTTGCTAGGCACACAGTATAACACCACCAGTATATCATCCTCTATAATGATGTAGACGACAAAAATAGACAAATATTTATTAAAACAAAAAAAAAATATGTACCTATGCGTACAAAATATTTAAAGAAAGAACACTATTTTTCCCAATTTTTTTTAGTCGTATGGGCAGAAAAGCTTCCCGTCCAGTCGATAGAAGGCGGCGTGAAGTCCTGCCAGCCGGCCTCGTGCTCGGAGTGCCCCCGCCAGTACGCGACGCGAGCCAAGCTGCTGCAGCACATCCGAGCGCACCATCCGCACTTGGTAAGTTCTACTTGAAAAAAAAATACAATTCTACATATCATATAGAAGGTGTAATAGAAAGGTGTAGTAATGCTTAAGGGTGCTCTTCTACACGTCAAAGTGAACCACTTTAGGGATACAAGTTTGCTAAATTCAAGAAAGAAAATATAGAATCTCCATAGGGACACGACGACTGCCGCGGCCACACAAATGAAAGTTGTATATTTACAAGCGCACGCACACAGCGCCGCGCGCACAACTGAGTTGAACTATGTATACCTACTAGCTGCGCAATAAATAGTAGCCGGAGTTAATCCAAGGTATAATGCTGTATGTGGCAAGGCCGATTCGCTCCGGGTGCCAAACACTAAGGGGTGACAACAACGACTCAGTCATAGCCAGTTAAACTAAACAAAATGTAGCGACGCGCGACGTCATTGGCCAAATCCATCTGCAGCCATGGTCAATTCCCTTTGGGCGCTCTTTTATAATGATATCTTTCCTAATTATAGCCTCTGTTCTTTTTAGGCCCTTCGCACATGGAGCTACTCAACAATGACTGAACTAATCAGTAATTACGATTACAAACCAGTTACAAATTGTATCTCGCACACGACGCTACTCAACTTGTAAGGTTTCAGTCACTTCTGTTATTTCTGTTTACAAAAGCACACGGTTAGCAAGTGGTAAACATGTCAACTGGATCGAGCGAGGACGACGACGATATTGTATTATACTATTATTATAAAAGACGTCGAAAGAATATTCGCAGGTTTTGGGTTCATCCGTATATTCGAAATAATGTTAACTGCAGATTATCAGTTGCAGCACGAGAGCTGCGTGAAACAGATAAAATTTTTTTGGGATTCTATAGAATGTTGATGGGATTCTATTTCTTTGTTTTTATCACAAAAAACAAAGAAACTCGGGAAACCAGTAGCGTGGAGACCGGTACGACGCGTCGCGCGTGATCGGTTGCTAACGCGTTACAGTTAGTAACTAGTCGCGTCGTGTGCGAACCTCCATAGAACATGTATGGGCTATGCACAATACACCCCAAGCGGGACGTCGGTGCAGGTCGTATCACCCCCATGTATGGGCTGTGACGCTCAGGCAACTCGTTAGTAATTTAAGTTTGTGACTATGTAGTTCTTTTTGAGTAGCTCCATGTGCGAAGGGCCTTACTCTTTCAAATGTTCTTTTCTTTATTCGTCGCTATTTGAAATAGGAATAGGTAGATCGGAATAATACATTATCAAAACGCCAGCCTATTTCCCACAAAAAGTTCTAATTTAACCCATTCGCTTCACACCATTTGTGAAAGACCTCACAAATAAATTATTTTTTCAGGCGAAAGCTATTAGCAAACAGGAGATGGAAAAGAAAGCAAAAACAAAGGTGAAAACAAGTTTTGGGGTAAGTTATATCTTTCTATCTTTTTATAATTATACAGAGTAATAAGAAAAGAGTGTTCTAAGCCGAAAAGGGTCATAGTACTCATCATTATGAACAACTTTCACTATGGGACCAACCCAGAATTAGTGAAAAAATAATCAGCTGTTCCATACATTTTGTCGAGTGTCATTGACAATTTTCTACGGAACAGCTGATTTTTTTTCGTGAATTTCGGGTTGGTCCCATATATGGCCCCTTTGTGGCTTAGCATACCCTTTCCTTATAACCCTGTAGTTACAGTTTGGATAAAAAATCTAATCACAATAAATTATTTGCAGAAAAAAGAGCCCACCGAAAGATACATTGCTGCTGGAAATCAACAGCAGTTCCAATTTTACTAATACTATTTTTAAGATATATTTTGTGATAATAATTAGAGTAAGTCCTTTTCCTTTTTTTATATGTGATATACAAACCCAACGGATATTAAAGTTAGTAGTAATTTACTGTAAGCCAGGGCTGTAAGATTTATGTATTGTATTTTTTTCTTGGAATAAAATAACTGAAAATATAATCATCTATTCATTGTAATCGAAACTACGTCTTTAAAAATAATGTAGTTCAGTAATAATGAAAGTCGCTATTGTTTTCTAAGTTAATCTAATATAATTGCAACAGTTTTATATTTATCGTTAGTTTAGAAAATGATACACAGTCAGGTGATGCCTTTTTTGGTATAAACGTAAAATAAAAAATACATCATTTTGCCATTGATCTTTATGAATTAATTAGTCTCGGAACGTTTGCTAAATGAGCTTGCCCTTGTGATGGACGAACAAGGAGACACAAGGACAAAGGGATATTACCAGAGGCACAGAATTATCTCTTTCACATAGAGCCCAGAAGAATAGTCTTCAAACTACTTTTTCAGATGGGGTATAAAATACATGTTCACCATTTTGCGAAGATATTGTCACGAAGCGATGCCATTGACGACTGATCACACAGAATTGGTTGATATGATGTAGGTAAAATTAGTTGACCTTATTTGGAGCCATTCGACTAGATTCGATTAGCATTCTGTGACCTATGACCTATGCCTAGCAAAATACATAGCGAGTATTTGATAGAAAAATGTAATACAGTTGCCATTTACGCCCGACGGGCACTGTCTCATTTGTCTATCAAATACTCGCTACACATTTTACGTCAAAATTTATGCTAGGCCTGCTGACGTAATTTCGAACGTACCAGAAACGTCCCACCAGGTCACGTGTGGTTTCTATTGATACATAATAATATATGTTTAATGATATCGTGAGAATGTCACGCTCCAGTGGATTAATTCGACATTCACATATGGCGACCGACCGCCGGATTCAGTATCGGTGTTCCAACTGTTGAAGGCTCACGGCTACATAAAAAGTTAGCAAATCATTTGAAATTGTTTAAAAGTGTTAAAATACTATATTTATTTCAATTTTCGACTTCTAACTTGTTGAAACTTTATAACATTCAAGTCAAAGTAAACTAAAAAAATATAATTTTAACGAAGTTACCTAAAAAGTGACAAACCGCTGCAAGCTGGCAAAAAACTCAAAATGTATTACCGCGATAAAAGTGCACTGTAAAATGAGAATTTTTTGAACGTTAATAGTTTCAGATATTTTGAAGGATATATTTTAAAACTATACCTACGGTATATATTTTTATTATACTATTTTTTTCACCAAAATTTAAAGAAGAAAGTTAAATAAATCTAACAAAATAATTCGTAAAAAATACCAAATAGTTATGTAGATAATACCTACTAACTGTGTCAATTTAAGAAAAAAATTCTTTATTTTGATACCCTTCTAATAAATAAGAAAATTTTCCTATACTTACTTATTGGTTATTGTAATGCAATGCCATAAACGCCAAGGTCTAAAAAACAACTGCAAAACATCAAAACGATTCTATTTACATAATTGATTACCGGTTTATCTAGTCGCGGTTTTAGTATCAAAACAACAGTGCGTTGTGATTATTTTATGCCTCACGTGTTGTTGTCCTTTCCTCTCTATGTTTTTACCGTATGAGTAAGCGAGAAGGGAAGGCGAAAGCAGAACTTGCGACCCACTTACATATGAGACGACAGTTTCCCGCAGTGTTTTTACCAACATTATACCGCATACATGTCTGCAATGAAAAGAAAATGTTTGTTTTGATAAAACATCTGTAGGACAAAGAAAGGTAAACGTAGTGCGTCGCGCTAAAAGTCTTTTGTGCGGCTGCGTATTGATTTTGCGCGAATGAAAATGTTGAAAGTGTACACAAGTGTTCCCCGTGTATTTAATTGAATTAGTGAAGCTGGGGTATGCCTGGACAGCCAATGGGATGTGTGAATTGCGTCAAAATGGATTACGATGCAGAAGACGGACTGCTGGACCGAGATTTTATTGAATACGACTTCGCCGAAGATGCCCTGGATTTTGAGGTTAGTTGTCTATGAAACAAAGTTTTTATTAATGTATGCCTACCCACTCACCCATAAAACAATTGTTCTGTAAATACTTAGTACCTATACGTATCTATATAGCATTGTACAATTGTAAATCGAGTCATAAAAAATATAAAAAACTAAGTGATTGATTAATCACGAGTGACTCGGTATTTCCTAGTTAAACAACAGCATATCCTTTTATCAAGTTATATTTAAATTTTAACTAAGAGCTATTGAATAAGTACGTAGGTAGATAATTTGATTTTTAACTTACACCTGGTAGTTTCAAATATGCGTTTGGTTGTGTAAAAAACAATTTAATTTAATTTTCAATACCTATCAGTGCACCTTAAATTATCTAGTTGAGTTGAATGGTTTTAACACGATTTTGAAATCGACGATTTTTTTAATTTCACTAAATCAATCAGTTACGCCCTTTGAAATCGACGATTTTTTTAATTTCACTAAATCAATCGGTTACGCCTGCCGATGAATATGCATTTCAAGGAGCGCAGCGAGCTCAATACTACGCAAGGAAGCTTATGAGTTCGTTGCTCTGTGATTTCCATGCTGCCATAAACTGCAGGCGTCCGGCAGGATGTCGGACAAAGAAAGTAACTGCACAATCGGATTAGGGTCAGTTTTTTGGTTCATAGTCAAAATCAATGAGGTTTATAAAGATTTTAGTTTTGACTCTAGTTAACTGGTTAACCAAGAGCTAGAGCAGTTTTACATCCTGTAATCCCATTTAACTTAAACATTAAATTTATAACATTTTGAACTATTGGTCATGCCATTTTTAGTACGTATCAAAAAACTAGCCCTTAGAAATGTTAATGTATACTAATGTGTATGAGCGAATAAACCCTACACAAAACCAGAAAGGGGACCTTTGGGGCTTTTTGTGAAGGTAACCAATTTTTTGTTTGATTTCAAACAGGTATACCTACTTTGGTTTTTAACTAGTCCACACTACCCGGCAGGTGGTAGGTAAGTCGTAAAAAAATCAAATGAGAAGTAGAAAGAGACGTAAAATATGGTCCCAACCCTATACAATAGAAAATTAAACTACACAACAAGTTAACTTCGATTGGTTTTCCTGTGGCCATTGAGTCACCGCTAGAAAGGGACGCAGCATCGGTGACGATACCAAAACAAACAGTGGTTACAACTTCTTGCTCCGAGCTCGGAAGTTTTCATGTAGGTAGGTCGGTAGACAGACGTACGCTGAGGTCCGGTATTTAGCGCGCGATTCGAGCTGATATTTACGGAATGTAAAGTCGCGGGTGCAACTCAATTATAAACTACTAGGTGCATTTATGTGACTGTGTTTTCTTCAGTGGTTTTGTGAACAAAATGGTTTGTCTGACAGAAAAATGCAGCTGCGCTGCGTTTTGCCGCAGGTTGTTTTGTTGCACGTCAAAGACTGACAGCGACGTTGGCGAGGAAGTAGATCCTGCAGCTAATTTGGTAATTTCAAAAACATGAGTTTGCTGTAACTAAAATACTACTTATCCGTACCTGTGTCTCGTGGCTTGAAATTGCAGCATGCTGCATGCACTTTCCTTGTAATGTTTGTTATTGTCTGAAATACCTAGTAGAAAACAAAAACCTGTATTTTTGACAATTGTGGGTAATATAATTAGGTAATTACCTTTATTTACTTATGTGATATATAAGATTGTCAGAGTTAGTCAACGTAACAAAAAATACGACAATCAGCAATTCTGTTTTTTCTATTTTAATGATTCGACTATTAAAACTTTATCAAATTATTGTTTGTATGTTTGTACTAACAATTATTCTAACAATTTTTAATTAAACACTTAGATCCTTTTTTCGTATTAATAAATTGACGATGACATGATGCATGATACCTAGATTAATAAAGCCAAATAAAAATATACTTACAACATACAACTACTTACAACATTTATTGTTATTGTGATAAAAGGTATTAAAGTTTAGATCTAATTCCACACGTTGATATCAATTCACGATAACAAAACCCGCAGATCAAAGAAAAGTTGTGAACACAGTAAAGAAACACCGATAACTCAGTGCGCCGAGTACAGATGTCCTATCAGCCTATCACGTCTTGGTCTTGGTTCGAATATATCTGGATGACCGACACGTATTTTATTTTCGGCTGCGGCCTGAATGCTGGTGTTAGGTGATGTCACCGCAGATTTTGTGTGATCACGACTTTCCAAGTAGCTTTTGTTTTCCTCGAGATTATCCGAGTGTCGCTGAAAAGTAACTGCGGTAAACCTTGTTATCTTGGGATTAATTATCTTGACTGAGCAATATTTTACTACAAATCGTTGATAACCCTTTCCACAGTTATCTAATTATAATAAAAATCGTCTATTCAGTCAAGTAGACCTAAAATAAAATGTTCTAACAATAGTTGGGCTAGACTAGGGTCGCTGTGCATAGTCGTAACTACATCGATCCAACTCTACCATAAATGCCAGTGCCATGGCGCCAACAGTCAACAACCAGAGCTGAAATTAAAATGTGATCGATTGACCCAGTCACGCAACCATTACAAGGGTTACCTTACCTACGAGTATGTACCTACCTTCTTGTATACCAGGTGCTCATAAACTGGAGCAGCCACTTGTAACAGACCGTTTGTCAAACTGAACATCGAGCAGAGAGCTATATACGAGTAAATATCTGTGTTAATTTCGTTAATTACCGATCAATTCAGATCAGCAACAGATCGGAAATCTGATGTTTTCCTGAAAATTCGGAAGGATGTTTTAGTAGAATTCACTAAAAACTGAAAACACACAATATCGGTGTTGTTTTATGATTTCCTCATAATCTAGCTTATATTTTTGCTAGCAAAATGCAATGTCGTTAGGCAACGGACATATTTATTTTATCGATCATTTTCGCGTATTTTCAACTTCCTCGTCAGAAATGTATTTTTCTAAGAAAAAGTTCGCTTGCCGAAAGTTCTAAACAATTTCATTATTGATTCACTACAATTTAATGCAAAGGTATTTTCGATTTTGTTTTGTTGATGTACGAGTACATAATATATTGTTGTATGTTTTTCAACAAGTTCAACATCCTCATAGAAATCAATGCTTAAATTCATCAGCGTCTTTGCCTTTGCAACTCCATGCAGACCACCGATACTAGATCGATGATGCAGACCTATCAATTCAGCAGACAATGTGTCACCGAGAAATAATACTTGTAGTTACGTGCTAAGGTTAATTAATTCGTCGCATTAGCAGTCGACTCGGTAGCAACATTAAAGCAGTGCCTTATTAAATAACCCTGAGTCCAATTTGAGTAAAGCTACCTTTGATGACCTCATGCGGATGATTCAGTCTTGGCCAGTTATGGGAGCATTCGTGCTACGGTTTTTGATTACTTACGTAGTCAATTACTGAGCACAGACGAGTATTTAATTACTTGAAGTATCAGCCAATTGACGCAAAAAACGTGGCTTGGGAACATCAATACCCTTCCATGTACCTACTCTACACAAACAGTATCGAAAAAATCTAAAATAAATTAAAAGTTGAACCGCAGTTTGTGCTCAATAGAATGCCATTTCTTTTCGTGACCATTTCTCATACAATTTGGTATGTGATGTAGGTTTTGTATTTTTATTATAACATTTTTTTTCGATTATATGAATTGGATTAATATCAAATAGTTTTTTCTTAGGACCTTAGCTCTGCAGTAATTTTCTAGTTCCAGGTTCCAGGTGCTAGTAATATTGGTTAGGTACTTCCATTTTAAAAGTCTAGTAAGTTTTTTGGATATGCGATTCCTTCCTAAATTTTACAACGCTGGCTATTAGACTCTTAATCGTGTGCATGTATTGTAAATATTTTTCTGCAATCGCTGATTAAAACATGTCTTATCTTCTATTGCCTCAAGTTGATTGCCAATATATACCAGTCACCTACATTAGTACTTTCATTTCCTTATACCTATGTAGTATCTACAAATTCTACAACTACGTTTTATCATATTTCAATAATTTAATACCTCAATCGATATAACAACTTCATAGTGACTCGCACAAGCATTGTTTAAGTCAATATAATTTTCTAAAGACAATATTTAGATTTTTTTAATTTAAATATTATGCATTTACCTACAGCAAAGTTCAAGTCTTTTATAAAACGTCAAGGTCGCAAGAAGAGTGGTACAAAAATTGTTCGTAGCTACTTTAAGTGTGAATAATTCGGAAATTCCGGGATCTATTTATAAAACTGTGTTAATGAAACCAATTTATTTTTTAGAACCAGTTAGCAGAAGCCAGAGAGGTGAAATTCGTCCAGTTATTGACAGAACCGTTGTCCATAGGATCTCATATAATATGCACGGGCACGCCCTGCGAAGATTTACCTTGGTAAGAATCTATTGACCTTCTAATTATAATCCTAGTAAATAGGAAGCATCTACTAATACTATAAATGCGGAAGTTTGTGTGTGAATGTTTATTATCACGTATCTCCGTAACTCCGTCCTGTGTTCCGGTTAGAAGGGCATTGTTTCCAGTGAAATTATAGGGTAAATGGGAGATTAAACAACTTATATCTCAGGGTGACGAGCGCAGTGCTGTGCCGCGCAGGGTCTTGAATTCTGCTAGTCTAAAATTCTGGGTGGCGCAGACCTGTTATGGGCAAACGTGACGTTTAACATCGAGCGAGCGATTTGCTCGTCTCGTCACTCAATTACATAAAAAAAAAAACTAACAAACCATATTTGATAAAATTTGCTGTGGAGATACCTTATGCTTTGGATTACCACTTTTCATAATTACCGTTTTTCATTACTGCGCGGGGGAAACCGCAAGGCACAAATAACTAGGCAGCATAATTTACCTTAGATTTATAAGCAGTCGAAGACTAAGAAAAGATCGTGCGCCAGAATTTCAAGGTTATTTTTTATCGTGAAAGACGGGGTAGGTGTTGGATGTTGATAAAAGGGTTTTAAACCGGCCAAAAGTAGCTTTAAATGACTTTAAACTTGTTAAATTAAGTGAGAGTCATCCTTCCTACACGCATTCCATTTGCCGTACTCATGAGTCGCGTCGCGCCCAGACGCAGATATGTGCAATGACACATGTTTGAAAAGAAGTCTATCAAATTAGTTCAACAAACGTAAAAACGCTCTTTGACGTATTTACGAGCGTCCCGAAAATATTCTCAGTAACTTAATGTTCTCACGGAGTATTTTTGTTCATTGTTATAGCTTTGGTGTCTTTGGCTTTGACCGCCAAAGTCTTGACACACGACTAGTAAAGTGCTCAGCCTTCTGCGCGTAAAAAGTAACCCAAGTGTTATAATTAATCCATGGTACCAAATTACTTCCAAATCCATTCAGCCGTGAACTTCCAAACACACAAACTTTCACATTCACAATATTACTAAGATTACCTGGACATCTAAATCTAAATCAGTGATCATAAATAAGGAAACTGGCAGTGTTTAATTTCTAGGTAAAGCGATGAAAGAATATGCTAAGTGGAGTCAACCACTTAGGAAAAACCTCAAGTCTGAGTGGACTAGAACTTACCTACGACTTTTTACAGGTTCGCAGTAAACATAGGCAGTGGCGATGCTGAGGCCAGTCGAGGGGAAGTGGCGGTGCATTTCAATGTCAGGCTTCCGCAGTGCTATGTTGTACGGAACACGAGAAAACATGACAAATGGGGGGTTGAAGAAACCACTGCATATAGGTAAGGTTTTGAATATTCACAACTAGATAAACATAAATAAAACATCTATCTATTTATACCAATGGAAGAAGTGTACTGTGCCGACCCCACGTAAGTGGGATAAGGGTAAGAAGATAAAAAAATCAATCGCCGTACGTTCGCAAAAACTCGGAAATGGGTCTACTAATTTGTATTTTTTCTCGCTAATACGGGAGTCGTTTAAGAGAAAAACCGGTTGAAACTGCAGGGCGCAACTAGTCCGTTAAAAAACAGCTCGAGTCACTATCTACGAGTAAAGTACCCTAGAGGTTGACGACGGTCGACGACGTTACCTTGTTGACCGAGATATGCATCGGCCCTTTGGTTGACCTTTTTTCAGTAACATATTTGATGTGGTTTTGTTGTTTAGTTTTTAGGCGACCTTGGAATTATCAATAGTAGCTAAATACATCTGTTCATGACCGTTGACGTTTGCTTCAGATCTAATGATCTAACTATGTCTACAGCAAACTATTTTCCGATTTTTAAACAAAAATATTTAGAAATGTTTGAATACATATTTGGAGATCAGATTTAGAAATACATGGAGAGGATCAGGATGACTAAGGAGAACATTCTCAGACTGAATTAAAGAGAAGGTAAATGTCATGCAGGGAGGTAAAGGCACTAGCAGAGAACCGCTAAGCCTGTTAATTATTCCACCGACAACAGCATCGCCCTAACATTTTGAATGAATAAATGAATGAAATACGTATTTGCGAATGATACTTAGTGAGCCTTTAACAGCCAGACGCAATTGTAGGCAATTACTCATTCGACGGAAATAAATTAGCCTACTTTCAGTAAACGTAGGTACTTCCAGTTTCTGCAAAACAAGTTATTACTGTTCACACTAAGCTAGCCAAAAGCAACTATTGGCTAGTTCTTGAATTCTGCGAGTTCAAAATTCTGGGTGGCGCAGACCTGTTATGGGCAAACGTGACGTTTACGGGTTGCAGACCAAGAGCTAAGCTAAGTTAGTTTAGCTTAGCTCGCATAGCTGACGCAGTTTTCCATACTGTTCGCATAGTTTGCGGTCTGCACACAAGTATGGAAAACTGCGTCAGCTATGCGAGCTAAGCTAAACTAACTCAGCTTAGCTCTTGGTCTGCAACCCGTATTAACATCAGGCGAGCGATTTGCTCGTCTCGTCACTCAATTAAATAAAAAATAATAAAGAGTTCCAATCTATTTATCTAACTACAGAACGTAGGTACCTTTCACTGGAAAACCCTCTTAAAAACCATTGCAAAATGCAGCTATAAGAGTACCTACCTACAAGGAAAACAACACAGAAGGTTTTTCGTCATCGAAACGAGTGAAATCATCATTATTGGAGACACTATCTTTTTCAAGTGGGTCAGTCTGAGTAGTGACTCATTTTTCCATTTCTTTCGAAATACCGTCACATTGCATAGAATAGACGATTGTCTTATCTAGGGCCTTATTACTGCGATTGAGATATTATCTCGGTCACTGTCGCTCTTATTAGAAAAGTCATGTTAATGAGAGTGACGGATATACGAGTAATCTCGAGCGCCCAAGAATGGGGTCCCTGGATTAAGTTAATAATATTGTGAGATGGTATCTGAGTAATTCACAAATGTATAATGAAGCGTTTAGCTTCTATTCAATATTTGAGTTTGCAATTGTGAAGAAGTACGAGTACGTAGAATTATATGCTCGAGACCGATTCTCGTTAAATATAATGATAGATTGATAAACAATATTAAAGTATACACTTTTGCATAAATAAATATCTCGAAACCGCTAAATAGTTAGAAATAAACAAGCAAGTCTTTATTGTTGACACCTGAAAACGAAAAGTAAAAGAAAGCGTCGCTACAATTTTCTCCCACAAAGTAACCTAGCTTGGATCCCAACTCTCTGTAGCTTTCAGTACAGCTAATTAACACAAGGCACTAGGTTGGTCCCTAGTAAATGCCATTTGACACTACCTATGTATAGTAGATAAAATAAATATCATCAGCAAACTCGTTAGCTCGTTACCATGTATTTCGCGCTTGGCTAAATAAGTGTCAAGGCGAGTCGCTTGCTTCTTTCTAGCAGTTTGTTCGACCGTATTCACCTGGAAAATTATTTAACATTATTACAGTATGCACTAACTTATATCATTGTTATATAGGTACGGTTTGAGACGGAAAATGTGTGCAATGTATTGTTGTTGTATATTCAAATCCTCCGAGTTAAAATCTGTGCATGTGCTCATTTGTTTTGTTGCTAATCACACTACTTAGAAATGGCATTTATTTGTAAATGCAATTAAAAATATCCTCCCTATATCTATGCTATTATTACGATGAGGTAAAGTTTGTGCGTACGTTTTATTTGTAAATAGTAATATCTGACACTACTGATCTGCCTGAATGGGTGTTTCCCGATGGATATAATTTGGGTGTCTTCAAGTCGAGAGTGAATCGGTTTCTTCTAGGCAAGCGTGCTCCATCGTAGGCCGCATCATTGCTTCCCATCAGGCAAGATGGCGGTCAAACGCAAGCCTATTCATGAATAAAAAAAAAAAAAAAAAAATCCGATGTTTTAAATCCTTTCGGCAATGGGAAGCTACAGTATAAATCTATAGGGTACATTTTACAATCCTTAACCTGTGAGACCGATGCTTAGAAATTCCGAGCATCAGCTAGTAATAAATATTAATGCAATTTCGCCGTAAATACGCCTTGCGGTTGTACCCGCTATTGTATAATACAAGAGCTGTTTATTTTGCCGATATACATAGCTGTGTTAATCCAGGTTATATTTCACTCAAATCCGTTGAAGCATTTTGCGTAAAGTAGCTAGCACACATCATCATTATTGCTCACCATCTAGCGAGATGGCGGTCAACCGCAAATCTATAGATTATTAAAAAAAAAAACATGAAAATACTCTTGAAAACGGAATTAACCAAAAAGAAATAAACAGAAAGACAGGCTCCATAATTTTTTCTGTATTCTATTGCTTACTCTACAGTTATCTAAACGGTGTTGTCATCCCATTATTTCAGTAAATTTCAAGGTCACTAGCATTATTCACGTGGATCGTGGTATTGTTTTCAAAAGTGGCGAATATTCGCGGTCGTCGAGTCTCGGTCGTATCGAATCGAGCTGAAAACCATCCCAAATGTCTATGATGTAGTAACAGCGGTCCATTAGACTGGCGATATGCCAGCTCTGTTATATCTTGTAAAGAAAATATTGATCTGTATTCAAACTTCAATTAGAGATGCGGTTTGTGTAAAACATTTTTTTGTACATCGCGTTGCAGTGGATTGAAGTTTAAAATTACAGCGTTGGTTTTCTGCCATTTTTGGTCCTGAGTTCAACGGGAATACTAAATGCACATAAAAATAAGCTTACCAAAAACTCTTGTCATAGCTACCTTTTTTTTTTTGTTTACCCAGTGGAAATCCTTTATGGATACCCTCGGCCCGGGGGGACCTTGGGTTATGTGGGAGTCTCCGCCCTGCGGCGGCATACTCACTAAAACCACTGGGGTGTTCGGCATCCGCCTGAGATGGGGCAAGGTGGGGTCGCGTTAGCAATCGCCACCTCGCCCCGGCGATGGGCCCGATTAGGGCCCCCCGCGCCTATGGAGGGGTGACCCTGTTCCCCAGGATCACCCCCCAGACAGTCAGTCAGACAGGGTCGTGCAGGCCGGGAGAGTCCTCCGACTCTCCCGGCAACCCCACTGCAGACGAGCGAGGAGACGGGCGAACCGCCTCCTATGTAGGCCGAAAGCGTATGCCGCTGGGGGGCCCCATGCGGCACACGCTTCCAGCGTCCACCCTCCTCCTTTCCTTGCACTCCCGACCGCAACCCACATGCGGCGAAGAGCACAAGGAAAACCCCCCTGGTGGCAGAAATGCCACCGTCCAAGCCATCACGCTGAGTGGAACCGGCGCTATCGTGAAGGTAAAACGGCGGGAACAACAAAAGCATTCTTCCCAGACGCTCTACAATGCTACAAGATTGTAAAACTCTTAAAATCAGAAGGTGTGCTCACCCAAATGTTAACAGGTCACGGTGGGTTCTCTCAGTATTTACATCGTTTTAAATTAAGGGACAGCCCATCGTGCATCTGCGAACCGAGCAAGGAGGAAACGCCTCTCCACATTTTATTTGATTGTCCGGTGTATGGTAGAGAGCGGTTTGATGTAGAGATAGAAATAGATTATAATATGAAGATAGAAAATTTGCAAGAAATAATTAGTGATAAAAGTAAAAGAAATAAGTTTATAGATTATGGAACAAAAATATGTAAATTAGTAATAAATAGAAATAGAGATAAAAAATAACAGGGCTGAATATTTATATTGACAATATACTTATATCAGTCCTACACATACATACACATACATATTATCACGCCTCTTTCCCATTGGGGTAGGCAGAGACTACATCCCTCCACTTGCTACGATCCTGACATATGTCTTTCGCTTCTTCTACTTTCATAAGTGTTTTCATACAAGCTCGTCGGTTGCGGGTACTTTTTACGTGGCCTTTACTGAGAACGTCTTCGATTTGATCGTGATACGTTCGCCTACGTCGACCTCTACCAGCTTGTCCATTCACACTCGCCTCATAAATCTGTTTCGTCAATCGTCTTTCATCCATCCTCTCTACGTGTCCGAACCATCTCAGCATCCCTTTTTCTATCTTTGTCACTACATCTTCTACCACACCACAACGTACCCTTATCACGCTGTTCCTCAACTTATCCATCAATGTCACTCCAGCTATACTTCTCAGACTTCTCATTTCCACAGCATTAATCTTACTTTCATGCTTCTTCTGCCAAACCCAGCATTCACTACCATACATAAGTGTGGGGACCAGCACTCCTCTATGTACAGCCAATCGTGCCCTTTTCGATACGTTCTGGCTGCTCATAAAGTTATATCAGTCCTAATACGTACAAATCAACGTTTATTAAATTAGGACTTATAATATGTAATTAGAAGATAAATAGATATAAGTAGAAAAACCCCTAGCTATGTTAGGGATAAGTTCGCGGGACGGGCCAAACAGCGCCCGGACCCAAAAAAAAAAAAAAAAAAAAGCCATCACGCTGAGCCCTCTGCTAGTCAGAGGGACACGCGGATGGGCCCACCGTGTCGGGTTATTGGCCACCGTGCGGTACTACTGCATAAAAGCAGCAGTATTACCGCACGCTGTTGCCCAGGGTGCACCACGTGGAGGTTACCCGACCTTGCACCCCTTGTCATAGCTACCTAATTTAACTTACCTTATATCTAGAATTCTATATCTGTAGATTGTATGGTCAAATAAATGGTATACGACTATACGTTCAGTATGCTAAGATATAATACTATTATATTTCTTACAACTCTGATTTCTGTTTTTTTTTCTTTCCTATTTATTTTCAGAAATCTATAGTACCTAATCTATAGTGCAGCTTTTTCATTTAATGTATTCCATCTCCTTACTTATGGTTTATTTAGTGCTTAAGCACATAGTTTAATAATATAACGGTAGACATAGGTAATAAATATAATACCAACACAACTACACAATAATATAAAAATACTGTTTTATGTGTATGTAGGATATAGGACTATAGGTGTAAGCTTACGGTTGACTGAATCAATAACTGATCAAATATCATATAGCCTATTGTCACGCGAAGCTATTAACCTTGCCCTGTGACTTCTTACGAGCTCTACTGCCGATTTACTCGTATGGTGTTATCTGTAACACGTTATTTGTCGTCGTATATTATAACAAACTAGCGACCTGCCTCGGCTTTGCACGGGTATAAAATATAGCCATGTTACTCAGGGATAATGTAGCAATCTAATGGTGAAAGAATTTTTGAAATCAGTCCAGTAGTTTTTGTGTTTATTCAACACAAACATACAAAAATACAAATCTTTCCTCATTATAATATTAGTATACATATCACCAAACCACGTTAGTTTTCATAACAAGGGATTTACGTTTCTTTTAGTAGCTGGTATCTCGTATAAAACTTATCTTTTTGTGACTGGGAAAAATGTACACAAAACACTGGCTTGTATCAAGCCCGTCTAAACAAGTTAAATTAGTTTTGCTAACAAACCAAGTGTGAAACTCCGACTCCGTGAAAAGTTTACGTAAAAAGTTCAATGACATCATTTGTTAGATATAAGAACACCGGTTAGGTATTAACTGTAAAGGTGTAGTCACGATTGTTAAATAAATGATAAATAAATAAAGAGTGCAATGTCCTTAAATATTAGAAAGACTCTCAATTAAGAATGAAAGAAAATTTCGTCGTGCGCGCAATTTTCGAACTGATGGCCACCGTAACATTAAACATTGTTAATCGTTACCTACAGTTTACTTTTAATAGGCAGATTATTAAGCTATTGCATAGCTTCTATCGCGGGCCTTGAGCGGGCCTTCCGTAACGAAAATTTTAATAACCTAAGGCACAGCGTTGACACTTTTTAGTTTTGCCATCTATCGATGAATAGCAGAACTTTTAATGACTTTTTGAAATGTCACGCTTGACTCTTTAGTTCAGCAACTCGCCTCTAGGTGGCATTGGTTAATGAAATGATAAAAAATGCTATGCAATAGCTTTACCGCGGCAGTCCCTGAGTGCCACACGTCTTTTTTATTTAACGACATTAAACTCTTGAATAGTTGTCAAAAACAATTGTATAAAATCTTATCGCCTTGTCAAGTTTCGGTGAACTTTGGTCTTAGTTCTCTTTACGAATTATTAAATTAGAGTCCGCTGATAACATAAAATAATGATTAGCCGATACTTGGGGCTCACTACAAAATTTACAATAGATTTTCCTTTTTTTCAGACCGTTCCCCTTCAAAGCTGGGAGACCTTTCACGATAGAAGTGCTAGTCGAGGAAAAAGAAACCTTATGGGCGGTGGATGGAGAGCACTACGCGAGTTACGTGCATAGAAACCCTAGCCCTTTGGCGGCGGAATGGGTGCAAGTGACTGGCGTTAGAGACGCGGCGTTGAAAATAGAGAAGACTGATGTGTACCCGACCTTAGCTCCGGGGTCGGATGAAGTAAGTTCGAGTTAACCGTTGTTTAACTGATTGTAGATGGAACATGACAAAATATCTCTCAACCACAGTACCTACAGTTTATTTTTGTCCAAACTTTGGAATTTTTCTTAATCTGAATTAAAAAATCCGACAGAATTTAATATTAATATTCTGTAATAAAGCCTAAACTTATCAACTTTAACATTTCAGGTACCTTTAAGGCCAAGTATAGATAGCACTGCGGAGGGCGAAGAACCCAGTTGGCGGCCCAATGTAATAGCCTGCTTGACGAATGGCGTGCCTGAAGGACACCAGTTAGTTATTTATGGAAGGTAAACTTTATACTCTTATCTGACTTAGATATAAGCTTCAGTTATTAAGGTCGATATACCCGTGATAGAACGGGAAAATATTTCATGTAGTCACTTATTTTTCAACAAAAACCTGTATGTTATTCTTTGGCATCGAGATACCCAATCTTATCTAAATCCGTCCAGCCATTTTTGCGTGACTGAGCAAACATACAAACTTTAGCATCTTCTTCTTCTTCACATCATCTTCTTCTTATATATAAAAATGAATCGCTGTTCGTTTGGCTGGCTATTTAAATTTAAATTCGAGAAAGGCTGGACCGATTTTGCTAATTTTGATCTTGAAATATTTGTATAAGTTCAAGGAAGGATTAAAAGAAAAAAACAGCGGCTAAACCGCCGGATGCAGCTAGTTAATAATATTAGTAGGATTACGAACTCTGACAAACTATCGTATCGATAACATACCTACGTGACGTACATTCTAGACTCCGTCCGCTGCTCCACTCGTTCGCCATCGACCTGATGGACGGCGCCCGCGAGTGGCCGCGCCCCAACGTGCACGTGCACGTCAACGTGCGTGCGCACTTCGAGTCCACGAAGGACCGGCAGCTCGTCGTGCTCAACTCGTGGCTCGGCGAGTGGGGGCTGGAGCGGAGGCAGCGCACCGCCAAGCTCATTCCTGGCACGCATGTGAGTCATCAAGCCATGTTAGACGAAGGCGTCGGCGGCGCGGCAGGAAACCCTGACATCACTACACCCGCGCCGCCTTCTCAGTCCCCCGCGCCTCTGTACCGCGCAGGCGAGGACTAAGATAAACGGTTTGGCTATAGCCTCGTCTTATGTACTTTTTTACAAGGTTTTTTTTAATGGAATACACTGAATCTTGCGACACCTAGTGCGAGATTTAGGGGTCATACTGTTAAAGCAATCTCCGCTCTAACATTATTGTAGATACTGGTTATGAGTTATACACTGTTTTTACAGTTTTACATCCTACCCGTTATGTAACTTTATGGAAAATACACAAAAAAATTATTAAACTTTACCGTGGCCCACTAGGCCTAAGTTTGAAGGCCCCAGGCATCGGTCTAACCACCTATAAAAACTTTTAATTGAGTCGTTGTTAGGCATGGCTAGGTAATCACTGGTCTATGGAAACGTTTTATCAATCTCTAGAGTGTTTTAGTCGGAAAAAAAGTAAATCACCTCTGGTGCTAATAAGTAACTTAGTATCCCATTATATCTTACCAACTAACGGGCCTTTTGCCCGGTTTCAGGTAACATTCCGAGTGGTACGTAGCCCAGCTGAGTGGTCGATATTCGCCGAAGATATCCTAATAGGAGAGCTGGACTACCGAGCATCGCCCCAGGGAGTCAAATCCGTCCGCATCCGAGGGGACCTCTACCCGGAACGAATATATCTCTGTCCGGCCACCAGCTCCCCCATACGAGAAAATAGCTGAACGAAAAATGACTACAGATCTGATAAGTTTTTAATTCCGAATAATTTGCAATATTTTTAGCGGCCTTGGAAGTGTTATTGGTGCTTTTATGCTAGCTAGAATTGTTGTCTGCGGTCTTGTTGTGAATTCGTGATTTTGGATAAAAATTCTGATTATGGTAGGAAATATAGTAGGAATTTCATGTCACTGCTCGCGCCAACTAGCTTACATGTAGTTACACCATGAAGATCAAATGGTATGGCACGCGATTACTATAATAATCAGAATCATCAGCAGACGTCCAGTCTCATAATAAGGCCGCTGTTTACGACTATGAGTCGCATATGTCTATACCAGTGTATCTAGCACAACTTTGACGTAAACTTACGTAGCGAGTATTCGACAGAAAAGTATACGCCATTTACGCCCGTCAGGGGCGCTCTTGACAGGCGTAAATGGCATACACTTTTCTATCAAATACTCGCTACCTAAGTTTACGTCGTAGTTGTGCTAGGCCTACTGTTAAATGTTTGCGGTCGTGAAGTAAATTATAAATTGTTGAGATATTTGGAAAGGCTGAGAGGCCAACCGTAGGCCAACCATAGTTGAGTTGTCAATTGAGTTGTTGGCCCCAAACTCTTCTGATAATAGTAGTATGATAATGAAGGGTTTGGCGCGCCCCTAAGGTCGAATATGATCGAAGTAATTTGGCAAATGTACCCCTAACACATAAACTATCGAAAAATACATAGGTAGTACGTATAAAAAGTCTGTTTTCGATGGAAAATGTATATTAAAGCTGGGACGCCTGTTGAAATATAAACGGAAACTAAATTTTATGACACATTGCATGATGATGATGCATTCCATGCCGATTTCGGCTACGGCGACCACATTTTCTGTTGGTGGTAGATTACTGATGCGTCCTCACATGGCTGATATACCCAAGAGTAAGGAAAAAACAAGGAGGAGGAGGAGTAAATAGTAAGGAACAATATCAACCGATGTTCCTGTGCTTTGTGGATCTAGATAAGACACATTGCATATTGTTTTATCGATAGTTTTTGTGCTCGAAATAGGGACTGATGTACATAATATAATAAACTTTGATGCTGATTTTACATTTTTTTAGTCTTTATAATGACGACGTTAGCAATCATTGACAAAATAAAACTTAAGCTATTATCACTTTCACCTTTATAATTTTCAAAATTATGCTCCATATTCTCTTATATTGTAATACGCTCCTTGATTAGATGTGTAATATTTTGACAAGGTATTAACATTTGACATGCTACTAGTACAGAGCATTTATTAGCCATATTTTTATTCAGTTTATAATTCAAGTCAATTATAATGTAGACTTTAACATCACATTTACTGCCTTGTTCAAGTTTTCCATAGTTAAGAATTACGTTCATAATTATCTATGACAAATATTTGTAAAGTGTCGACTAAGTATATTGTTGAGATCATTATATTTTGCGCGATCTAATAGCTTTTATGTATGTGTAAAATGCGTTAACTTTTATAAATATTTATTAAGTTACCTAATTTTGTGTATTTATTTCACGGAACCTTACTAGCACGACTCACTTGCAGGTAACTTTTTACTTGGGGCATTATTGCGAGTGAGAAATTACCTCGGTCACTGTCGCTCTCATTAGAAATGCCATGAGAGTAAGGGTGACGGAGATAGTCTCGAGCGCCCAAGAATAAGGTCCCTGAAGCGTTTGTTACATGGGGTATTAATGTGTAACGTTATATTAATTAGGTAGGTACTATCAGTATTACAACTAGGAGACGACCGTGCGTGGTGCATCGTAAAACCCAACAAGCGATGGCCCGTCAAAACTTTGCCGAGTCTCGCTGAATCCTTAATTTAGACTTTTAGACGGTGCGAGGTCCAGCGCGTTAGCTCAGCTCCTTAGAATGGTCTAAGGTCAGCCTATTTTATCACGGGTCGTTAATTCCCACCTGAATTAGTATCGAGGTTCTATTCTTTGATTAAGGTTGCACTAAGGTTTATCTATCCGTCACTTTCGACTGTCATTACTGTGATATTTGACGATGAAGACATTTAAGAATCATAATTGCTCTCCTATACACTCAAGCCAATTACACAAGTTTTGTTCTAAAATAATCAGTGAGCTAGGAATGCTAAGATTGAAAAAAATATGAATAGTTGTAAACAACCCATAATACACCCATTGTTTTTATAAACATGCAAAATACTCGACATCCACTTAAGCCGGAAAGCAATGTAGCCAAATTCGGTGCCTACGATCCAGATAAGTATGTACATTGTACATTTATGTAAGACATGTATGTTATCTAACTACATATACTTACTTAGATTCCAGAAATAAAGCTATTTACAACTTTGCAACTCTCAGGGAAAATTTCTGGAGGACTGATTGTGTACCTTGTCCTATTAATTTGCTATTAATAAATGCAGTCCAGTTCTAACATAATCTGTAGAAGAGTCATTAGGAGTTGTTCAGATTCTTCGATTCCTACTTTCACCGCAAAACATCGCGATATTTTGGACTTTTACAAATGGCTGTTTACACAAATATTTTTCCAGATATGCTATCGGAAATGTGCCCAAGTCCGTTATAACCCACGAAGACTTGACGCCAGGAAAACCACCATATTTGACGCAATGCACTATTGCAAAATTTCTGCAGCCTCTTACCTATGAGTTGTCCGAAGTTCCTCCAAGGTAGCAATTCTTTTGCGATTTCAAAGTTGTTCAACTCATACTTAGTACCTACCTGACTATTATTTTTGCGCCTAAATTAATTAGGTATTTTAGGTACTCACTTTTTAATGAATTCTCCGCTTTGCACTAGACCACTGATCCACGAGCTACCGGATGCAGTGATTGAGAACTTGGTGAATAGGGATAAGGCTTTCTGGGTGGACAAACCTGGAGCCAATGCATACACCCTTCACGACGTGTTCAATGATTCTGACATGGCGACTGTATATGTAAAACCTCGTACGTCTTTATATACATCTTCGTGTTTTGATTTAAGTATTAGATGGGTATTAATATTAACAAATATACTAAATCTTTAACAGCCCATCAAGATGTGTTTCCTCGATCGTATCAATACGATTTGGACTCCGTCAAGTATCGGCGGACGCATGCTTGCGATGGACTAAGCCAACTTGCGGATAAAAAACCTGTAGGTATCGCAAGGTTTTAATGACAAATAAAGAAACTACATAATTACTGTCCTATTTGTCATCATTTGTACATTTTATTCAGGTAAATGTTGGTGCCCATTGCAGAGACTGCAAAAAATGGGCTATTCCAGGCTTAACTCCCTTTCAACTGGCCTGGGCAAAGGATTTTATGCAGAAGAGGTGGAAAAATTACCCAGATGCAGCTGCTGATTTGTCTTACCAAGAAATCAAAGATCTAATGACTGAGTATGTACTTAAATACGAAATAAGTAGAGACTTACTAAATAATTATTACGTATTTCCATATGAAAAAAGTATTTCTTCACCCTCCGATCCAGTCCATCTATTCATTTGAGATGTTTGATTTTGAACAAGACTTGATGGTTGAAGGTTCAAACCTGAGCAATATGACCTAAATAAGTAGTAAGTAGATACCGCAATAGGTACATAACAAGAGTCCCTATACCTAAATGTTAGTTATTTATGTTTTCAGAGTTGGACGCCCTTATAAAAATGAAGCGATCAATTGGTATTACGAAAACTATCCACCAGTAAAATTTAACACGATTCTGAGAAAATTTTCTCAATAACGTTATTTAACGTTTCAAACGGTAAACTAGGTCATGATAATGATTTTCAACGTTTTTCGGAACCCTATCGTGAGCGCGTGTTGTGGCACTTAGGTATGGTCTGTGGTATGGCTCACAACGTTTTTGCTAATTTCGTAGTGCATTTTATAATCATCTCTGAAAATTAAACCAATAAAGATGATCGAGTAATATAATTTCCAAAAAACATGTTTCACTATTACACAAGGCACAGTTAGGATACATCATTATCATCATCTTCACCTGAGGGCCTCAGTCCCAGCCTAGATAAAGGTGATTCATCATCCTAGCTGTTCAATCTCTTAACCCTTTACTTACTCTACTAATATGCGTGTCGGTTCAAGTCGGTTGAATATTTTGGTACGTACCGTGATAGCGTTTTACGTTATCGCGCATACAGGCGAATTATTATCTGGGAATCTCAGATTAACAGATAGAACCATAATTGCTACTTTGTAAAAAAGAGCAAGATGGTAAGTGCCAAACACGGTTGAAAAAGAGAGATAGACATTTCACTTTTTGTCCCCGTCGCTGTAACCGTGCCAAGGTGGGCAAACCACAGATTAAGAATAATAGTTACTACGTATTGGACTATTTCATATTTCCCGCTGACCCAAAACTAAGATAAGGTACATTATTTTCGCAATCGCACGCAACGACCGCGGGCAAACCCTTGTAAACTTCCTCGAAAAGAAACAACTCTTCGCAATGAATACATTCTTCCAAAAGCGACCCTCAAGGAAGTGGACTTGGGTGAGTCCTGGTGGCAAAATTAAGAACGAAATAGAATACATAATTAGTTCTCCTAAATATGTAGTCCATGATGTGACAGTCCTCAGCCGCTTCAATACGGGTAGCGACCACAGAATGGTCAGGGCAACACTCAAATTTGACTTGAGAAAGGAACGAACAAAACTGATCACAAACGTACAAACAAGGTATGAAGCCCAAGAACTTGCTTCACTCGGAGATCAGTTTCAGTTGGATTTAAAGAACCAGTTCGAGGGGTTCAGAAACTTTGTTCAGTAGTATTAGATACCACCAAAAAACATCTGGGCCGCGTGAACAGAAAAAAGAGTAAGCTTTCATTATAAACACAGAAAATGATTGAAGAAAGAAGAAGTATGAACCACAACACAACATCAGAACATAGATTAATTTTAGACACGAATAAGAAAATAAATAAAGCAACTATATGGGAGATTTGAGAAAGTACAATACAGACTAGTAATTAAAACAATAGAAAGATATAGAGGACCAAAAGTATTTAAGAGAAAACTTAAGATTGGTACAAAACAAATTTTAAAACTTAAAAATAACGAAGGAGACTTGGTAACAGATCGCCAAAAAATACTTTCGGTAATTGAAGAGTTTTACGGAGACCTATCCGCATCGCGATCTACTGAACCCGACCTGCCAGGGGATGATCCTAGAGCCTCAGCTGTAGAAAACCGCAACACAGAAGAGCTACCGCATTACTACCCTGCGAAGTACAAAAAGCACTTGCTCATATGAAAAGCGAGAAATCGCCTGGGCAAGACGGTATAACAGCTGAGATGCTCCGCGCAGGTGGACAGCCAGTACTAAATGTTCTAGTAAAACTGTTCAATGACGTACTGCTAAAAGCCCACACACCTGAGTCCTGGAAAAATGCCATTGTTATGATCATACACAAGAAAGGTGACATCTCAAAATTAAACAACTATCGACCCATAAGTCTCCTTTCACATATATATAAACTGTTTGCTAAGGTCCTCTGCAATTTAATCACACGCCAGCTTGACGAATGCCAGCCTATCGAACAAGCCGGCTTCAGGAGCGGGTTTTCCACTATCGACCATATTCACACAGTAAAGCAGCTGATGGAGAAGAGTCAAGAGTTTAATCGGCCCTTGTGTATTGTATGGCCTTTGTCGATTACGAGAAGGCCTTCGACAGTGTCGAACACTGGGCCGTGTTCAACTCTCTCCATCGCTGCTCTATTGATGCTCGATACGTGATCATACGTGGATGTGCTCCGGCAGCTGTATACTTTGGTAACAATGCAAGTGAAGCTGCACGACTCTACCAACCCCATTCCCACCAATAGGGGGGTGAGACAGGGAGATACTAATTCACCCAAGCTTTTTACGGCGGTCTTAGATGACGTCTTAAAAGTGCTTGGTTGGGATTCCCGTGGTCTTAACATCAATGGTGTATACCTGTCTCACCTTAGGTTTGCAGATGACCTTGTACTTTTTGCCGAAAACCTGGACGATCTCCAGATTATGATCCAAGACCTTTCGGATGCTTCTTTACAAGTGGGCCTAAAGATGAATATGACCAAGACCAAAGTGATGTCGAACTTTTCTGGGACCTCGAGCCCAATTAAGATTGGGAGCGAGAGCCTAGAAATGGTTGACAGTTACGTATATCTTGGTCATACTCTATCTTTTGGCACAGAGCATCAAAAGAAAGAGATCGCCAGGCGCATACAACTTGGATGGGCAGCATTCGCAAAGTTGGATGACATCCTCCAGGCACGTCATATTCCACAGTGTCTGAAGACTCGCCTCTTCAATCAGTGTGTCCTGCCCACTATGACTTACGGTGCCGAGACATGGACGCTCACACATTAGGCTGTGCACCAAATCAGAGTTGCACAGAGAGCCATGGAGAGGTCCATGCTCGGCATCAAGCTCCAAGATCGAGTCCGGAATACGGAAATCCGACGAAGAACTAAAGTTCGGGACGTCGGAACCGTTATAATGAAGTTAAAGTGGAGTTTAGTGGAGTTGGGCGGGACACGTTGCTAGGCGGGGAGACGCTAGGTGGAGTAAGGCAGTGACGGAATGGTGGCCGAGGCAAGGCAAGCGGAGCGTTGGTCGTCCGGCGACGAGATGGGTCGACGACATAGCCAGAGTCGCGGGTCGAACCTGGACCCGATTAGCAGTTGACCGAGGCAGATGGCATAATGGGAGAGAGGCCTATACCCAGCAGTGGGATAGAGAGGGCTGTGGATGATGATGATGATGAAGATTGCTTATTTAGTAAAAGATGTTCATAATTAATGAGTAGATTAGTATAATACTAGTGACAACTAGTGACTAGTAATGTTTTATTTTGTGAAGTATAAAGATTAGAAATATTTTATGAATTTTTTTCCTCTAAGATGGGGGAAGCATTCCTATCCTGGCATTATTTCAAGAATATAGCTGTCGCATGTGCGGTTACACTTTGGCTCTTGTAATAAATCTATGCTTTAGGTAATATATTATCTATGCTGGGAATAATAAACAAATGGTTGTGACCTTGATTTACGAAAAAAGTTAATGTCAGTGCTATATAAACGTCATTGTCAACATCAAAATCGACATCGCTGTCAACTCAGCCAAGGCCACCAGTCTCTCTGTCTGTTTTGTTTTCGATTTTCTTTCAACAAAGTTTTAAAACAACACAAAAAAATGAAATTAATTTTTGTATGAAATAAATCGGTTATTTACATAGTTAAATTTAATTGAATTATTGTCCGTCTTTTAGTGGCGTTAAGTTAAACTGACGGTAATCGGTGCCTAGTTGAGTCTGTGGTAGGTTCAAAAGTTTGACCTTCTCAAGGTGACCGATATCGCTAGCCGGTTTTCCAGTCAGGGTTGTGAGAGTCCGGCGAGTGCACGGCTCTTTACTGATTTCGCTAAGTGACGAGTCAAGATGAGCGTTCAATCAGATTCCGACAAGCGCAAGCAGATCTCTGTGAGGGGTATCGTTGCTGTGGAAAATGTGACTGAAGTGAAGAAATCCTTTAACCGTCACGTCCATTACACCCTGGTGAAGGACAGGAATGTTGCGACGCCGAGGGATTATTACTTCGCCTTGGCGCACACCGTCAGGGATCACCTCGTCTCAAGGTGGATCCGCACACAACAATATTATTATGAAAAAGATCCCAAGGTAAATAAACATAATCATAACTCTTTTCATCAGTTTTTTCCAATTTTAATCAACCCTTTGCATTAAATTGGAGCAAGGTTTTCTTAGTTATGGTTTTATTTAAAGTCCTAAACTGTTTTCTTCCTTCAGCAACGAAATATTAGTCTTGATACACTTAAATTGAACATGAGATAAAAATTAATAGCTAAAACTATCTCTTAATTTACCTAAATAAGTTTGAAATAGTTTAACAAATTCGGATTTCGGAAACTTAGATGGATAGGTTTCATTCCTCATTATTTAATGTACCTAGGAATCATACATTTTGTTGTCCATTATTAAATATTTTTTAATGAAACTAAATGAAATTAGAAGGCAATAATACTTTTTGATACTTACAGGTTTTAAAGTATTCTTCAGATAATTAAATAAATACATGCTCTATTTTTTAATATAAATCGAAACTATCAAACCTGTTTCATTTTTTATAAAAATATTTTTTTTCAATCTGTAAAATAAAAAAATACTTAGAAGTCAAATATTTTCCAGACACTTGGCAACTAAAACCATTCAGTTCATTGAACTTTGTCATTATTTTTATCTTTGCTACACATGAAGTGGCTTAGATAATTTTATCATTAATATTTCGTTGGTTAAGGCTTGGCACAGAAAAGAAGTGGCTAGTTGTCTAAAGCCAAAAGGCTGCTGGTGATAGTAGCTGGCTACAGTATTTTGAAGTATATTCTTACAAGATGTCACAATGAGAAAATATTCAAAACGACAACTAGTTGGGGTCACCAGTGGCCCATCTACACCAAGCTAAAAAAATGAAGTAATAAAAAGAAAAATTGGCTAAGAAAATCTAGTATCTAATTAAACAGTGTCAATCGCAATAACATACATTATTTAGTTAACAGCTCAGCTCAGAGGTTTCACCTGTTATCCTACAGAAACTGTTAATTTTCCAAGATTAAAAGTATCCTATATGTTGATCCATGATATGTATAAGTATTTCAAATATCAAGTTTAATTTAAATCCATTCATTAGTTTTAGCATGATGTGGAAACAATAGGATAAAAATATTTACCGTATTTACCTCATCTACAGTTTATTTATAAGTATAGTTACTTTGCTGACAAAATAGGAAGTTCTAGATAGATAGATAGATAGATAAACTCTTTATTGTTCACACCATAAATTACAAACAGAAGGATTAAGTTCTAGTTTTACAAACTCCTAAATATGTGCTTATTTCCATGTAACAATGTATGCAACATACTAGACCTCTTAATTTCGTGACAAAAATTATTTTTAAGAAATCTTTTCAATGTAGAATAGAATCCATACTAATATTATACAAATGTAAAGATTGTAGATATGTTTGTAGAGGGTAATCACAGAAACTACTGCACCAATTTTTAGTGCTATATTTCATAGCCCCAAACCTGCAAAGGCGAAAGGCCGAGTAGCACCGGACATGAAGTCCATTTGTCAGCTAGTAGAATATAACTCTATTGCACCCCAAAAAAATTGCAAAAAACAAATACTTAAGTATGTGTATTACCGATAATAATCATGTAAACCACTACTGTTATTAAAATAATAGATTATAGAAGCATACACAATTACGTCAAAAGGAACAAGCAAGTCCTTATTATTTTGATTTTTATGACACTCAGTTGATATTCGTATGGGGACTTAAAATGTTATAGGTTTTAAAAATAACAAAAACAAGTGATTAGACTGACCGAACTAGTTATATTTGCTGTGAGGTAAAATTTAATGTTAAATATGACATTAAGTTTTCTTTTATTCCTTTAGCGAGTGTACTACCTTTCCCTGGAGTACTACATGGGGCGCTCCCTTCAAAATACCATGATCAACCTTGGCATCCAAGGAACAGTGGACGAAGCTCTCTACCAGCTCGGCCTGGACATTGAAGAGCTGGAAGAGCTGGAGGAAGATGCAGGTCTCGGGAACGGAGGCTTGGGCCGACTAGCTGCTTGTTTCCTGGACTCCATGGCTACACTGGGATTGGCTGCTTATGGCTATGGTGAGTTTTATTTTATTGTAAGGTATTATGTTCCAATTTGAGCTATTAACTCTATGCACCAGCGTAGCGTAGCCTGTTATGTATTCATAATAGGCTATGCTGGCTATGCTATTAATTGTGGCATAGCCGAGTATTGAGAGAGAGCCGAGCATTCAGAGATGCTGAAAGCTCTAGTGGATTGTAAAAAAAATAATGTAGAAGAAATAAATAATACATTTTCTTTCAATACTTCACTGTGGTAAATCAGCTACCAGCTATCATCTTGCATCAAAAATTTAGCAAAACTGATCAGAAAACACAGTTTTCATTTAGCTCTTTAGATATGATTGCAGTTAACTATAAGGACTGTGCAATTCAGTATAGTTCACTTTTAAACTATATGTTTCTTTGTAGGGTATAGTAAAAAGTTCAAGGTGAGGTACAGGTACCTAGTTAAATCGAATACGATTGAGTGTAATTTTTATCACTGACTCGAAAAAAAGGAAAATCGCCACTGGTCGTAAAACTGATTACTAACATTAAAAGGGGGATAATTTGTATGTATGTATGTATGTATTTATGTTGGTAGAGGGTAATCTCCGAAACTACTGGTTGGATTTTTATGTTAGTTATACTAATGGAAAGCTACATGATCCCTGAGTGCTATAGGCTATCTTTTATAGCCCTAAATCTGCGAAGGCAAAAACCGAGCAGCACTGGGCACGAAGTCCCAAGCATCAGCTAGTTAATTTTACGTTGGATCAAGTAAGTGCCAAATGGTGTATTTAGTTTTATGGTTTAAATTTTGAGTCGGTTATTTGAGTTTCTTTGCAGGGGCGTAGCTACCGCCGTATCAGCCGTATCGATGATACGGGGCCCCGAACGTGTGTAAGCAAAAATTCGTGAAATATTATCTAATTGGGCCCCCAGCTAATTTTGATACAGGGCCTGTCTGAGGCAGGCTACGCCACTTTTTTTTGTTTCTTAGCTTGTATAAGCAAACGAGTCACCAATGTATATGAGAGCTAATCTTTGAGGGTCAAACTGTAGAAATACTTGACATGACTTCTCACAGTCATGTATGAACTAATTCGAAACCGTTGTCAACGTCAACGCTGGCAGCTGGCCAATACACACGTTTACTATATAGAATACTGAAAAGTGTGTGGATGTTTACATAACCATGTGTAACCAGTACTACACTTTTTTTTTACATTTGAAACTATGTACATGAAGACTCGATTTGTTTTACCCGAATTATAGGCTACTAAAATCAACTTTGTAGGTACAATGGTGCATAGATGGAAAATTACCAATGATGATAACACCTATTCACACTATTAATATATAATAATTCATATTTGAATCTACGGATTTACAGATAGATCAAATTTAGTATGGTAGTAGCGTATCCCTTGAATTAGCACAGACTACCTCTTATGCGAAAAAAAAACTAGATGAACCGATGTTAGTGAAATTTCGAAAGGAAGTAGTAGGACAGACGCAGTAGAAGAGAATAGAGATTCAGAGAATCGCGGGGAAAACTGCGGCACGCAGCTAGTTTTCAATATTAGTGTAGTTTCATTGAGTGGAGTATTTATTGGCAGCCTAATTTGAGGGCCAGCTCCTATCCCAAGCTAGGCGTTTGTACCATGTTTGTCAACACTGTAGTCAAATCTATCAAAATAAAAAAAAGTGAATATCCTCTTAATGTTAAGTTTTAGAAGTAGAAGTCCGTAGAATACAATGTAGTCCGTAGTGTCCAAATAAAATTTTGCCAGAAATTCCTAAAGCTAATTAATTAGTTAATTTATTTTAGTCTAGCTCTAGACTAGGAGTATCGTTTCAACGTATTTATGATAGCCAAAGCACGCTGCAATAATTACGAGTGAGCTTTGAAACGCGCTCCGTATTTTTTATTTATCACGGTCACCTTCAAACCCTGGTAGAATCATCCTAAAGTGACACTGCTTTAAATGGATGAACTGCGCATGCGCTGTTATTACGTCTGTCTTTCATAAACGATGAAGAACAAATTCATTGTGAAAGAAAAAATGTCTTTTAAAAATGTAAGCTGTAACTTTCCTCACATTCCCGACATGAAGACGTCTTCTTCTGTTACTACGACACTTCGCAATCTGAAATCGGTAAAGTCACTTAGGCTATAGAAAGACTTATATGAACACTAGCTACGCTCCGTGGTTTTGCCCGCATTTTCCGGCTTAAAATGTAGAGTTTATACAAATACATACGCAAAAACATTATACCCTTCTTTCGTGTAGTCGAGTCAAGAGTACGAATGACATTTAAACCCGTGTGGCAATATCAAAGCATTACCTCAATTAGAGCTCATGTTTATCACGTAGCGTGGGTTCAATATCGCGTGAACTATTTTAACCAATTCATTGCTATCAGTATTACAAGGGCTCGATCCAAGTCATTTCGTTGCAATCAGTAATACAATGACCCAATCCAAGGGCTTTAAAGGTCATTTTCAATTGCATCTCTTCACCAGGTCTTAGATACGAGTACGGTATCTTCGCGCAGAAGATAGAGAATGGCGAGCAACAAGAGGAGCCTGACGATTGGCTCCGGTATGGAAACCCTTGGGAGAAGGCCCGACCGGAGTTCATGCTTCCAGTCAACTTCTATGGAAGGGTAGCGGATACGCCGCAAGGGAAGAAATGGATTGATACCCAGGTTAGTAAGATTGTTGGTTTCAATAAACCAAGGTAGATAGAAACTCTTAATTGGTCTAACTAGAAAATGCAAACAAGAAGAAAATAACAAGTAAGTAAAAACCAACGGTTGTGACTCGATTTTTTTGATAAAGCGGTTTTGATCGTCGAACCTCATCACCGTGTTGCATATACGAACATTTCCGATATTGTGGACTCAAATCTCAAATGAAGTCGTTTTAACTGCCCCATTAGGTATAAGGATTTTGTTATAATGTACTGGGACTAAGTACTACCGATATTTTAATTTAATTAAAACAATTTTGCTTTCTCGAAAGTCCATCAGTTGCAGTAAATGAAGTCGAGGTTTTTAAAACCGCAGTAAATATGTTAAAAATAAAATTAAGAATCGAGGTTTAGTGCTTTTAAGAAATATATCGCGTCCTTTAAGAAACTCTTACTTTATTCTGAGTCTGTATTTTTGAACTGAGTAATTCGAGCGAGGCGAGAGGTGATTGAGGACGCCAATTCTTTCAATTGGGACGAACGAACAAATAAAATGATGCGTTCATACGATCTTAGTTCACAACTGATGTTCATACCAATCTTTCTTTTCGACACAATTAGTTAACTATCTATACTGATATCATAATATAATAAAGTAAACTTGTTAGGCTAAGGTTAATCGAAACTACTAGTCCTATAATAAAAAAATCTTTCACTACACTATCACTGACTGCGATAGGCTATATTTTGCACTACACCGAGTATTAAATCCCAGACATTAGCTGGTTCTTTAGTAACTTCATTGGCCACAAACTTTTTACCAATATTTCATCACCAATACTTAAGCTCTGTCCACATCTCTACAGGTAGTATTTACGCAAATAAAAATTAAACGATGACTTCATACTGTCAAGCCAAATAGAACTAGAAAAACAAATCACGTGAAAACAGTTTCGCCGTTCATGACCAAAACAACATTTGTTTTTATCGAAAACGTGAATGTTGATAAAATATCAACAACTGAAATAAATACCTACACCAATTACTCGAAGTGTACTTGTTTATCACCTGTGCTATGGATCTACGAAAATGTTTAAAAACAAATTTATCATTGCTTGTAGTATTGTGTTTGTATCTACAATTTTTGATAAAGGATTATTGTAACTGTAGCAATGCGCTCCTCTCGGCCTCGTCATAAAATAAACATCATTGAACATCCGTGTAATATACAGGGTTATTCATAAAGGGTATGCTAAGCCGAAAAGGGCTTATAGTACTCATCATTATGAACAACTTTTACTATGGGAGCAACTCGAAATTCGCGAAAAACAAATCAGCTGTTTCATACATTTTGTCGAGTGTCATTGACATTTTTCTATGGAACAGCTGATTTTTTTTTCGCGAATTTCGAGTTTCTCTCATAATAAAAGTTGTTCATAATGATGAGTACTATGATCCCTTTTCGGCTTAGCATACCCTTTATGAATAACCCTGTATAGATTGTAGGTGAAAAATAACTGCTATTGTTTATCAATCTGTGCATCTCATAGTTCATGGCTGTTGACCGTGTTTATTAATAATTATCGATAACCGTAGGCCTAGTTATTCCACTTAGAAATCATGCCATGCATAAATGTTTTCGTAATACAGTAATTATCGTAATGCAGTAATTAGTTCCTAATGGATCCCTGTTTATAGTTATTTCATTCACAACAAGTCTAATGAGCTACGCCATTGAGTTATGCAATGATAGATTGATAAGACAATGTACTTGAACAATTCTGGTTGCCAAGAGTCTGACGATGTGTTATTGACAGGTCGTTTTCGCCATGCCCTACGACAACCCTATTCCTGGTTACAACAATAATGTTGTGAACACACTGCGTTTGTGGTCCGCTAAGAGCCCCATCGACTTCAACCTTCGGTTCTGTAAGTATTATGTAACATAGTATGAATGTAAGGAGTAATCTTCGCAACTACTGGTCCGATTAATAAGACTCTTACATGAATGAAAGCCACACTATCCTTGAGTGATATAGGCTTTATAGCTTAAGGCCGAGCAATTCTAGGCACGAAGTTCTAGACATCGGCGATTTAAAAAAGAAAAAGTTACGAATGTCGTAATTTGTAACTAGGGACTGCCTATACGTAAATTGGTGACACAGAGTCTGAAATAAAATGAAACTGATTTTGTGATAACAATTTTGTTTCATCATTCAAAATACTTACGACCGCTAATCTTTACAAGTATTAGTGTTACCAAGCTAAGGTTAGACCTGTGTTTAGACATAACAATATCCGCTTACGGAAGAAAAGTACCTACTGATGCCTACAGTTTGACAAAATGTAACAAAATGAAATATGAAAATAATATAATAGGTATGAGATAACTTTGCGCGGACCGTAACATCTTTTTTTTTGCAGTTATGTAAAAATATTAAAAGTTACCCCTATATTAATTACGATTCGATATTTACGTTCTTCGATTATTCTTACAGTCAACTCCGGCGACTACATCCAAGCTGTGTTGGACCGCAACGTCGCCGAAAACATTACCAGGGTGCTCTACCCCAACGATAACTTCTTTGAGGGCAAGGAACTGCGTCTCCGCCAGGAGTACTTCATGTGCGCTGCGACTCTTCAGGACATCATCAGGAGATACAAGGCGTCCAAGTTTGGCAGCCGCGAAGCCGTCAGGACCACCTTTGAAAGCCTCCCTGAAAAAGTCGCCATTCAACTCAACGACACCCATCCCGCTCTCGCTATCCCAGAGCTGCTGAGAATCCTCGTCGACATCGAAAAAGTTCCGTACGACGAGGCTTGGAAACTGGTCGTGAAGAGCTGTGCTTATACCAACCACACTGTCTTGCCTGAGGCCTTGGAAAGGTGGCCGTGTTCGATGTTGGAGAACTGTCTTCCGCGACACATGGAGTTGATCTACCAAATCAACTTCCTACATCTTCAAGAGGTACAGAAGCGTTGGCCCGGGGATGCCGACCGCATGCGCCGTATGTCTCTCATAGAAGAGGAAGGAGAGAAGCGAGTGAACATGGCCAATCTCTGCGTGGTCGGCGCCCACGCCGTCAACGGCGTAGCCGCCATCCACTCCGACATTCTCAAAGCCACAGTCTTCCGCGACTTCTTTGAAATGTGGCCCGAGAAGTTCCAGAACAAGACGAACGGTATAACTCCCCGTCGCTGGCTCTTGCTCTGCAACCCCGGTCTCTCAGACCTGATCTCCGAAAAAATCGGCGATGAATGGACCGTGCATCTCGACCAGCTTCAAGGCTTGAAGCGTTGGGCCAAGGATCCCGCTTTCCAGCGCGCCGTGATGAAAGTAAAGCAGGAGAACAAGCTGAGGTTGGCCGGTCTGATCGAGAGGGATACCGGAGTGAAGATCAATGCGGCGTCGATGTTCGACGTGCAAGTGAAGCGTATTCACGAATACAAGCGTCAGTTGCTAACCATTCTGCACGTGATCACGATATACAACCGCATCAAACGCGATCCGAGCGCTCCGGTGACTCCCCGCACGGTGATGATCGGTGGCAAGGCCGCTCCTGGATACTACATCGCGAAGCAAATCATCGCTTTAGCCTGTGCCGTGGGCAACACTGTGAACAACGACCCGGACGTGGGCGATAAACTGAAGCTGATTTTCTTGGAGAACTACCGAGTGACGCTCGCCGAGCGCATCATGCCGGCCGCCGACCTGAGCGAGCAGGTGCGTACGTTGTACTAAACTATTTGTACGATATGTGTCGATTTAGAAAAGACGTTGAATTGATGGAAACGCTTGCACACAGGCCCATAACTAATCAAATCCTGAACATCATATCCGTAGTTTACCTGTTCCGCATTTTTCCTTTTGTCCGTCCACGTGATCAAACCCCTTTTTACCTTTTTACTTTTTTTTTGCCAAATTACATAAAAAGAGCAAAAAAGAGAGACAGACAAAAAGTTTGTTTGCACCTGTTCATGCTTACGCTCAGTCCTAAATACTGCATAAATCAAAAAAAATACCTAGAGTGAACTCAAGACGACAATTTTCTCCATTTCTAGATCTCGACCGCTGGTACCGAGGCATCTGGTACCGGCAACATGAAGTTCATGTTGAACGGTGCGCTTACCATCGGCACCATGGACGGCGCTAACGTTGAGATGGCTGAAGAGGCGGAGGAAAAGAACCTTTTCATCTTCGGCATGAGGGTCGAGGATGTCAACGAACTGCAGAAACGCGGGTGAGAACCTTTTGTATATTCAAAACTACACTGTACAAATATTTTTTATAAGGTTAAAAATCCCCGACAAAACATAGCTAAGAACACTTCCGACTAATTCACCTTCGTAAACCTTTTGACCGCCATAACATTAATTAATGACAGCTTCTCCACACCACAGAACAACTGTCTAATAGATGAATTGAATATAGATTGTATTCCCGTTCCACCTAGTAAGATTTATTTCGATTCTGTACGTTCGTATTGAGTTCGCAAGTAAATAGGACATGGCGTGTGAGTCTCTCCGTTGGCTGTCACGACCAGATGACTGTGACGTTCAAAGGGTTAACGAAGAGGAGAGATCATAGTAATTCCCGTTCCCAGCTACAACGCGTACGAGTACTACGAGCGCAACCCCGAGCTCCGACAGTGCATCGAGCAGATCCGCAGCGGGTTCTTCTCCCCGGGCGAGCCGGGCCGCTTCGCGCACGTGGCCGACGTGCTGCTCAACCACGACCGCTTCTTGCATCTGGCGGACTTTGATGCGTACATCGAGGCGCAGGATAAAGTCTCTGACGTCTATCAAGTACGTACAATAAACATATAGCAAGTATGTTTGGCAAAAAACAGTATGTTCTCCCAGGACGAGCCAGCTCGGGTGTGACATAAAGTCTCTGACCTTTTTTATGAAATAAGCGACAAATAGGCAGACAGTCAGTCTAATGGTAAACAAATCGCCGCCTACGAACCCTTGCGACAATAGCGCTGGTGGTATACAGTGAAACAGTTTTGAAGAGCTCAAAATTGTAGGAGACTCGTCTGTTTTAAATGTTTGCATCTGTTTGTTTGCTTTTAATTCCGTCGCGGATGGAGCCTAGGAAATGCCTACCTTAATACTAAATTGCATAACTTTCGTGTACCCAGGATCAAGCCAAGTGGGCCGAGATGGTGATATTGAACATTGCGTCTTCCGGCAAATTCTCATCGGACCGCACCATAGCCGAGTACAGCCGTGAGATCTGGGGCGTCGAGCCTACTTGGGACAAACTGCCCGCCCCGCATGAGTCGGCGTAAACTCGCTCGCCTCTCCAACTGCGGACAAACTTCACCAGCGTCCGTCTCACTCGCTCACCAACTGAGTTGCATGAGACATAAACTCACCGTCTCTCTCTATTCAATTACTTCTCATCCTGTAGACATCAGATCCCTTTACCATCCAAATCATTCAGACAACAAGTCCTCTCTAAACGCTGATTGGTCCGTTCAAGGTCATGATGGCGGCATTTCATTGGTGGGCGGAAATTAAAACGCTATTTGCGCTAATGTGTTGGCTGAATGTGTTTTTTCTGTTCTGGATGAGAAGTAGTTGTTTCTCTCATTAATATTGACCCAACCAAAGCTGTAGAAAAACAACACCAGCAGCGTCTATCTCGCTCGCTCCCAACTTAGCGACGTTTGAATGTTACGTAAGCATTATTATTCACAATAATAAAACTGGTAATACATATAGCCTATAATCTATTGCAATTCAATAAAAAACTTGTATGCTAATCATACCAAATGTCACAAAAATTAATGGATGCATCAATCTGTTGCGCAAGATTTACCACAGATGGCGCTAGTGGTAGTTTAATTTTATCCCGCTTTTGTTACTTTTATTCTCATTTGTGCTATATATCTTGCCGGTTTGAGTAGTTAGAATGTATAATTTGGATGTTGATTAGATGTAGAACTAAATGAATTTGTTGCAAATATTATGTGTAATTCATCAACATGATAATTATTTATATATGTATTACTGTAAACAATACCAATTCCGTGTAAATGTCTTGGGATGAAATATCTATAATTCTTATTTATTTCTGATTGTAAGAATGAATAAAGTAACCATACGTTATACTTATCTATACCTATTTAATGTGTAGTAGTTTCTTGCATAATAACACGGTTCTATTTTCTCTTTATTTAGACATATATTATAATGGTTAAAATGTAGAAATGATAAATTCAAAAATTGTTCGCGATGTTAAATGAAGTTGCTTGAATTTTAAGGTAGCTATTAGATTCTTAAATATTTATGTAAGTATAATTAGTAGCTAACTGTTGAAAATAATACATTTTAATATACTAGAACAGTCCAGTAGTTAATGATGATACATTTAGATACTTATGGAGTATGTATAGCATCGAGTATGTTCCTAATTTTGTTTTGATGAACTATTTCGTCTTTTAAAACATGTGTGCAGAAGTTCGTTGTACGGTTTTGGCGCACATGTGTACGAATTTATTTATGTGCCATATATTAAGTCTCTTCTCACGGTATAACAGTAACTTTTGTTAGTCGATTTTTTAGCCAAAAAATATTGGTGTGATGTTTGAGACGCCTAATTTGAGAATAGAAATTCGGATTAATTGTATTTAAAAGATTATTTTTCTACGAATTACTGCCAGCCGTTTTTCGACATAATAATGTTATATTAATCAATATTTATATTTTTAATAAACTATGTAATCATTTATGATGTTTGCTCTAATCCCAAGTAATGGTATTTGTTTAGGAACTACACAAGGGGACATAACTCAAGGAATCGAAATGGGCGACCGATATCAAGTAAAACTTCGCGATCCTTTGTAAGTATTTAATGCCATTTATGTCTACTATCCGTTGAATCGTAGTGAATGTAGTTTCGTACAGGTATGTAGGTATACAAACTTATAGTACAACCAGACCAACTTTTTCTGTAGAATGGCCAAATAAAAGAACTAAAATTATCCGCGGGGCGGGTCCCAGCCTTGTTCAGAAATTACGATGGTGGCGCCAATATTCGAGTCTAAAGATAAGTTGGTTGCGATGTCTACTGTACAGGCGTTATCAGACGAGCGAGATAAAAAATACAAGTCCTTTGTGAAAACACGCATGCGTACTGAATGTACAAAGAGGGAGTGCTTCAATACTAAATATTACTCAATCTGTGTCCCAATCGGCACGACCACGAATCTCTTCAGACTATGCCATTGATATAATTTTAGCAGGGCGAACAAGATTGATATGATTTAGAAGCACTAGGTGATGATGATTCATTTCATTAATCTGGTGCGTTTTCTCGAAGCGACTCTCTTGAATATCTTATATATCTCTTTTCCTTTATCGTAGTCTAGCAAAAATCTGGCGACCGTAGAACAGCCGCTCGCGTCAATAACGTAGTCTGAAGAGGCTATATCCTGCCGATCCTGCGTGCGCATTCCCGAGTCCTGCGCCTCCGTACAAAACGCAGCGTTTCGACCAGACACGCCGTATGGCCATCCCTTTCCTTCGCCGCATGTCATCGCCCGTTTATATCAAGCGTGCTTTGCTTACTCATACCGCGTCTGATCCTCGGGCGAGTCGGTCGTCCGTCTCGCGTGTGTTGTGTTCTGTGTGATAGTAGTGGGTGCCGCGCCGAGCCGCAGCTCCCGTCTCGCAGGTAATCTCGCCACCCTCGACTATTATGCGTTCCCAACTCGCCATTTCAATACCCTTTTGTGTCATCAAAGGTCCTCGCAAATATCGCCGGCTCGGCGAATGCGCGGCGGCGATCGATAACGATGTTGTCTTGACCGGGCTGGAGACTATCGCCTACCCCAGTCTTGTTTCCCTTCCTGATACTATATTTGTAGACTTCGCAGAGAATGTTTTCATAATAGTTCACTAAATACGGTCATGTATATTTTGATTAGTTTATCAGTTTAATACCTACATGATAGGTAGGAGGGGCCTATGCAGGGGCGTAGCTACCGCCGTATCTGCCGTATCAATTATACGGGGCCCCGGGCCAAGGGGGCCGCCGACGTGCGTAAGCAAAAATTAATTTAAATTTCGAAATTTATTTTTATTTCAGAGATGACAACAAACGTAGTCGTTAATTTTAGAAAAAATATATTATAATATTATATCTTATTTTTCGTCTATTTTGTTTTCCCCATACAAAACGCCAATTTCATAGGTTAGGACCTAATAAATCAGTTTGCCGAAAAAACGGCAAGAAGAGTGTTTATTTAATTTGAATTGTCAGTAAAAATTTTGGAAAAAGTGATAGATGATAATTATGATGAATAAATATGTATTTTAATTTTATGCAAACATTTTCTTTTCTTTTGTGAAAAGTCTTTACCCGTCATAAGGGCCCCAAATTTTTTTTTATACGGGGCCCCGCCAAGACACGCTACGCCACTGGGCCTATGTATCAAGCTATCGAGTGCGATGCGCTGGAATTAGCTCGCCTCTTAGCGAAATCGGTTTACCCATAATTAATGGGTATGAAACTGGTTCATTATAAATAGCTTAATCTCAGGCGATATAGATCTTGTATTTACGATATTTACCTTCATCACTTATACAAAGTACTCGGTAATACAACGCCGTCTGTGGGTAGCGGATATTGAGAAACCGCGGTCGGACATTTATTTCGCAATTATCGATCAGATACAGCCATAAAAATTTAAAAGACTTCGCACTTCTCATACAAATATTTAATGCAAATATGTTGATACACTATAAGCAAATCTATAGCAACGGTAGTAATGTCATTAAATGCTTTTGTAGGAAAGAAAACTGCTTGTAAACTACAATGTATACAACTATGTACCTACTAAAGTGAATGAAGAAGAACTGAATCACTCAAAAAGTAATTTGAAATCCAAACAATACAACGGAGGTTGCAAATAAATTATAGGCAGGACTGGACTGAGTAATCAATGATTCATTCATTCTTATAGCACGTGGTAGGTACCAAGAAACTACTACAAGGCTGGGCGCTAGAAACTGCGCGTAGCCGCTGCGGGGTTGATAAAAAGGAACTAAATAACAAGAAAAATGGAATGATGACAAACCTACTTCATATTTACTCATTGTATGCGAAAAAGAAGTACTTAATAAAGCTATAATGACGCTTTTGAACAAAAGTAGAGTTCTTTGCAGTGTACGAGTATGAAACAGCCATAATGGAACATCGATGGAGTATCAACAATGAGTCTTTTCCAAAATGTTTAAAGATTACAATGTCTGAATCTCCAGCAACCTAAGCTGCTGATCATATAAGGCTACTTATATCTAGTCTCTAAACAAGCGTTAGCTTTCGCTTCGTTCTGCAGAAAACCGGTCTGTCCATATTTATAACACCACAACCAGCAGAAAATATTTACATCAAGTTATTCCAGCCAGGTTAAGGTCAATAAACAAACATCTTGGCAGCGAACTCTCAGGTCACCCGATAATACTCGTACCGTGAAAAGATAAGTAGGTATACATGCGAATGTAAATACGCTTTTTAAAGATTTTACAGTTAATTACTTTATTTAGAAAGCAAGCAGATTACCTTTATTTTTTCACTAGCTGACCCGGCAGACTTCGTACTGCCATACGTTTTTATGGGAAAAAGAAAAGGGCTGTTTTTAGGGTTTTTCAATATTTCTGAGAGATTTTCTTAATATTTTTTTCCGTAAGAACCTTCTCCTAATAATAACAAATACAACAAAAAAAGAATTAGTGAAATCGGTCCAGCCATTCACGCGTGAGGCCGTGACCAAGGAAAACGGGTTTCATTTTTATATATATAGATTTAGTCTATCTATTATATACCTACTGTGTACACTATTACATTAATAAACATAAGAATTAAATGTCACAGTATTTACAGATGAAGACAGAAAACAATGTCAAAATTACAATTAAAAAAAACTTATAACCATCAGGTTTAAATGTGTATGCTAAAATTCCCAAAATGTTTTAATGCGCATTATTTTTTGTGCGAGGATGGCCCAAGCCCTCTCGGCTCGTCGACCTTTCCCCATTTACACACAGGAGGGTGACAATTCATATGGAACACCTCTCTGATTCTCTGACGTCGAAATTTGGTAGAGCAAGACACTTTGTTTTAGCTGTAAATACTCGCTATAACTTCCTGCTGAAATGTAGTTTTCTTTGTAAAACTTTTGTAGAAGCCCTCAGTATGCAAGCGCTCTTGTTGGTCTTGTTAATCAGAATTGCTTTATTCATATTAGCTGGTAAAGAGCCTATGAAAGTTAAATGATTCTGTGCTGTTCGCTGTGCTCGCGGGGTCACAGTAAATAATTAAACGAGTTAGCATGGCTATAGCTGGGTACTTGAAGAGACTAGAGTTCTAGCTGCGTAGGTATTTCTTGTATGCTTGTTTTTCTTTGTGATGATCTATAGACAGAATAGAACTGGAAAACATACATTTTATTTTATTTATTAGACACACTAACAAATCACAATCCATTTTACAACACATTACATACCTACGTCTAAATCCTAAACTAGATTGCGGCTCGAAAATTAGTGTGTTCGTTCATACAAACATTATGAAAGTTAATCCAAAAGTGGTTGCTCGAACAGATGGTGGTTTCGTACAAAGAACCGGGTAGAACCGCGGCAGGTGCAAACGCTCAGCGACTGAGCCACTTTTTGTAAGAGCAGTCAGGTAAAGGGACCGCCCTTGTTACTTTTACTTGGTGGTTGTTTAACATTTCCTAAGAATAAATAAATCTGTATTAAATACAGATTTTTGCGAATTAAATATCCACCTAGCGTCCATACAAAGTTACGGTCGCAATAACGATGATGCGCATACACGACGTGTAGTTACTAAAAACGGTCACTAAATATATGTATGTATGAAATAGGGAACATATTGTGCAACTAATCAGTACTTATTAAATTAGTTTGTACCTACCCAATACAAATAGCAGTCAATATGGTTCCTAAGCTAAGGCTGAGAATGATTAATGTACTCTATTAAAAGCAGCAATTACGGCTATAAAGCCTCCATCCCATATAAAAAGATATTTTCCTCCCATCAGGACTTGGTACGTCTATTATCCTTGCGGCAAACGTTCACCTTCCTGCGTAGGATGGATCTAGATGTGGGGTGGGGTCTGGGGAGGGGCACTCCGGATGAACGGAATTTGCCATCTTGTGGGGGGAGGGGGGTTCGCAGCTTCCCAGACAGCGTGGTATGGGCAGATCGATTTACTCAACACAAGTATTGAAACGACGTCTATAACATTACGTAGGTAGGAGAATATGTATTGTGGGGAGGATGAGCGTTGCTCGGGATGTATTCAGCTTACATAAATTGTTTTTTCACTACGTTTGTAATATGGAACATGGTTGAAATCACGATGCACGAGGGGAATTACGTTGAAAATTTTAATATCCTGATTAGTGTCCCACTATGAGTTCGATTAACAATCACGCTAAATGTTACAGGTACCATGTATTCTGTGCTGGTACTTACTTAAATTAGAGAACTATAAAAATGAAAATACACAATGAAAATTGACTGAAAGTTATCTGTAATGTCACTCTTAAATACCTAAGTATGACATGCATTCTAGCTCTCTGATTTGTGCTGATTAGATAAATGCAATATCGTGTACGTAAAGATAAAAATACCATACCTAATACCTTTATATCATCTGTTATTATTTACGAGTCTAAGCATAGAGAATTCACATTCATCCGATACATATGCTCAGTTCTAAGAAATGCGCCATACCTCAGCAAACTGAGATGCATCGTATCGCAAGATTCTGGTCTTATACATCCATCTGGCGATGTATCTCAGATTGCAGAGAGAATTACAATGTAGGTTATGTAGGTATCTAAAACCAGAGGAGGTGAGAGCTAAGTCTTGATATACATAACTCCCGCTTAATATGGATTTAGATACATACACTACATTGTAATACTACGCATGTTACACAACTGGCTGCGGACCGCGGTGTCAACCGCCTACAAGAACAGTTTTTTTTCAAGGTAAAAAGTAGCGTATGCCATACTAAATCCGTTGAGCCATCTCTATGTGAAGAAGCAAACCTACAAGTCACTCAATTTCGTGTTTTTAATATTAGTGTGATAAATAGCATTAGCTAGGATTTTAATACCAGTTGTAAAATGTAATAACAATCAAGTCTGGCAACGGTTTCTCGTGACTAAATCTTTTTGAATACTAAGTACTTACCTCAAGTTTTTTTAAGATTTCGTCATACAATTTCCGGATTACAGCCAGCGAAGCGTGCCACGCAGCTATCCTGTTTTATTATTTAAATTTTTTACACATTCGCCGTCAGTGTATATTATATATTGTATATTCATTCACATTCTTCATTCATTACATTTTCATTTTTTTACCAATCAAGTTATCCAAACGTTCGCTCGTAAATCCAAACACGAACGCGCCGTGGCCATTTCTGGATAATGGAGCCCGAAATAGTCTTCCGTCACTCGCACATGAGGTTCCTCGAATACTTGGTACTTCGGCATGCTCAATACTACGGCCTGCATTTGTAAGACAGAAACTAATACATATTGAATAACATTACACCAAGACTAGTAGTAATCTCTACAATAAACCTTAATTATGCGTTACAGCATACTTTAATGCAGGACATACTATAGCATACGATTGCAAAGTTTGTCGCTAATTTTTAACCGACTTCAAAAAAGGAGGAGGTTATCAATTCGTCTGTATGTTTTTTTTTTTTTTTTTTTTTTTTATGTTTGTTACTTACCTCATAACTTTGGACTGGGTGAATCGATTTTGATGATTCTTTTTTTAATAGAAAGCTGACGCTTCCCATTTGGTCCCATTTCAATTTAGTCCAGTTCTGATAATGGTATCCATGAGAAAACCATATAAGTCTTAAATTTGCATTAAGTACGTGCGCGACAAATAGATGAATAACTCAATAGTCGGTCTTTTGAAGTCGGTTTTTGTTTTTTGTTTTGTAAAAATAATGTTCTTGTTGAAATACTTGTCTGCGGATAAAAAAGTACCTAAAAAAACTACTGTAGAAAATTTTATTTCTTCATTTGTTTACCTCTATCAACAACAAACATTAATTTATCTATGACCTCTACCAAGGATCTTGAGGATACTAGGAGCTATGACCTCTACAGATAATTATGTTAGTGATACTGTTACTCTCATTACGGTCATCTATGAGTACATCCGATTCTCATACCAATAAAAATAGCTGCCCTCTTCCGGAAATGCCGATTTCTGTTAAACAGTGACACATCTGAGAGTGATTCAGAGACATAAATACTAAGAGAAGAAGATAAAGAATGTAATACACCCCATTACCAATACTAGGCAAACAATCTATCTACTGCAGAAACAGCTAGACGAAAGAGTACCTATATCAGCAGTCGAACATGTGGGTATATACATATTTATATGGTTACCTCTTTTGAAGTGTAGGCTTACAATTTAATACAACGTTTAGCTACGTGCTGTACAAACTGATGAGAGAGTCGAATGATCTTTTATGTCAAATCGATTCCCAAGCTGGGTGAGGTATGCAAGTAAATGTTTCTTTCACTTTGTGCATAGCATACTCAGTAGGCAGTTCTACGAATTCAGGGTTCCATGCTGCCTTCCCTCGGCAAGTCGCCAATCGAGATAGAATTAGAATTGTAAAACAATTTCTTAATTACCATTTACCATAAACCAAATCGTGTCAATATATGCAAATTAAGCTCCATTATCGATTCGTTTTTCCAAGCCTTTGTATTCACTTTCGACGTAATTGATACTCGTAGCTCTACCTCTACAATCTTACTGTATAAAAACTTAACTGCTATTACAAAATTATCCTGTTTGACTTAAACTGCCATTATCAATATCGACTCTTATCTTTTAAAACTTACTACTGAATCTTTATCTAAGTATTCTTAGTCATGGTCACTTTGACCGTGTTTACAAATTGGTATGATGTCATTGTCATTCGCAATTCGCTGATGTTCAAATTCAACGGCTATTATGTATTGTTGAATTAACTTGCATATCTGAACATACGAATTTTCAGTTCTTACCCACCGTCCACCTCCTGAGACCACCTGGGTGAACCGTGGAAAGTTTTTTTTTACAACGGCTTACCTCTCAGATAAAACTTGAAAGCCCCTAACTTGATATTGGTGACGGTACACCTAATATCATGGCGACCTTATTCTCAGGCAAGAATTATTCAATCTCCTCAGGTATCACTCTCATTGAGATGAGTAAGTGTAACAAGAACAGAAACAATGCGGTCTGGTCTATAACCAGTCCACAGGATCAGCATAAATGGGGCAGGAATCCTATTCTTGGGCGCTCGCGATTATAATCAGTGTCTCTCACTGTCATGATGTTTCCAATGAGCGACAGTGACCGAGATAATACCTCACTCGCCAGAACAAGCCCCACATCTTTATAAAAAAAAATTAGACTACTTCATCCACGTCCGGGCAATTTTACATCTTAGCAACCAACCATGCATTAATTTTCCTACTAATGTAGACTGCATTACGCTAATAACTTCTCTGTTTTGACATACATTATTATATCATGCAGACACAACTCACGTGATTCGTGTAATTTCATTGGGCTACTGGGTAATCCCATTACATACTGCTTCGCGTGAGCCTATAATTACTTTAATCTCCCCCTTTTAAATAAATTGGTAGAAAGGGATAGGAAATAACATCGCGGAGGGAGTTGGATTCTTCATCAGACTACGCTATAACAGCTTCATAGCTTTCCCCGTACTGTATCATGTACCTCGCGATGTACTAGCAAGACAACACATCAATAAGTTCAAACGATTATCTACTTAAAAGCAACATATTTTTGGCGCTATGGTGTCGCAAGGAAAGCAATAAAGTAAATAAAATAGCGCAGTCTGAAGAGGTCTTAACAGTGCTGTGACTTGCGAGCTGTACCCACATAAAAAGTTTACTACTCTGTTTGAAGTTCGGACCAAACAAGTCCTTACTAACAATTTATTGCACTAATACAAAACCAGTATTTCCTCCGGAAAACGCTTTAAGTGCATTGGCAACAAAAGCTTCGGTATTGTTTGACACTCAGTACCTTTACACAACTTTGTTGCATGACTGAGTGTAATTAGGCAAGCTTTGAAAGGTTCTTTCACCCTCGAGTCACCCCAAAACAAACTGCATTATTAATTTTTACTACAAAAGTTGAAATTGTTCCGAACCATGTAATTTAATGTCAATCAAGAGAATTTTAATGCGTTCCCGATATAAAGTACAGATGCGTCGTAAAACTACAGTAAATCGTAATAATACCGTTTTAGGTGGCGTTAGTAAATAATGACCACTTACTCGACTTAATACAGCAAATTGATGCAATTCAAACCCAAATCTAGGTCTCAAATTGGCTCTATATTGACGTGTTTTATTTTTGTTCCAGATCCGGGCACAGCCCGCCGCATCGCGGCTCTTCGAGTTTTTTTTTTGTTTCGGTGAAGAATTTTTCTTGAGTTACTAGTGACCAACCTAGTGATCAGTGAAGTGACAAAGTGACTGTTAATATGGCACTTACCGGATTTACCGTCCTCTTGGCGCTGACTGCTCTAGGTAAGAAATTATTTTTAAATGTTGGCGTAATTTGACTAGATTTTTACAGAAAAAAATACAGTAAATAAGTGCATAAAGAGTTATTTTATTTTATGCAGACAAAAGGATATATCATAGTCACGTTATTAAAAACTTAGGCTTATGGATTTCCAGCTAATATTATCAATGAAAGAAACTATGCAACCAACGGTACGTTTCACTTTACTAGTACTTACCTGAGTAAAGTTTCAGGCAGTATTTTCTTTTTATAACCATTTCCGCCATGAATGAACCGTTACACACGTGAAGGACGGAACAACCGCATCGAATTTCACATTTCTAACATGGTGTGTTGTGTTCGATGGCCCTTTTGACCTTTAGCGGTAACTTCCTTTCTCAACTGAGCTTGCCAAGTTGCTACTTATCATCCAAATCCATTGGATCTTTGCGGCCTTTTACAAAAGGTGCAATTTGACGCACATCGAAGACGGTTATAAGAAAACAAGCATTGATTTTGTTATGTTAATTGAATATGCTATCCAATGTAGAATTTGCTAAAAGGGCTGGCTTGGCGGAGGGTGGAGGGCGCCCTCGTGACGTCACGGGTCGATACAGGCAGCGGCCGGGCAACCAGCTAATATTTGCACGTCACCAATGTTCACGACTCTGCTCTAATCTCTACGATACACACTTTTCGAGACTCGTAAATCAACTTAATGTGTTGGTACTTTCTTGTTTGTATGTGGTAGAAATAAATCAGCAAAAATTTGAGGTCAAAAGTTATGTATAGAAAAATATAGCTTAGGCCAGTTTAGCCTTCTTAACACTGCATCTACCTAAATTATTGATCAATGACCTTTTATGAGCCAAGTCAAATAGATTTTTGCACTTTTAATTTTTCTTCAAAATAAGGTTGAACTTCAATGCCGTCAATTGATTTGATAAATCATACTTATGGTTTTTGTGTATTTAGTTGAACAGAATATACTCTGAAATGAACTGAACTAACCTTCCGATCACTGGCCTATACAAATATTTAGTTTGCCAAAAGTAGATAACAACGTTAACTGGCTAAAATTAGAGTCCGTATCGACCATTTCATGTTCTATTTGATTCAAATGTCGGTAAACTTTATAGTCTGAATGTTTGCATAGTTTTTTAGATTTATCTAGAGTAGGTATACGACTGGTAGTTTTTCGCTATAATTATTCTCATAATACAAAAGCGAAGCTTTCGCATTTACCTACAATTGTTAGTAGTCACCGAAGTCGGACGATGTTAGTAGTGCACATTTTGATTTTACTTTGTTTCTTCGAATTTACAACTTTGTGCGTTAATTTCAATTGAATTCTTTCCTCCATTACTAACTAACTAAAATCAACCATTTTCACATTTGAATCGTCTCTTTTTCACCTCAAGTTTGTCACTTGCAAAAGTTTTAAATGAAACACACAAATGACGTAATATTGATCTGTATCAATGTTTTTATTTGTTTGTATCAGTACTTACCTGTGCCTTGTGCAGTTGTGATTATTCAGTGACTGGTGAATACAGTTACTATACTTCATAGATGTATGTTGGAGTCCGCGTGGGCGAGGTCGTCAGGTTCAGTCTGAGAGCTAGGTTTCGTACAAACACCCAGAACGTTGGCCTTTCGACGCGTCTACCGAAGGTCGCGGCCGTGACTCATTGCAATATTCGACTCCGTGTTTTGGTACATCAGATGCTAACTTTTCAGTTTCCGCTGATTATGTTATCAGCGGAAACCTAAAAAGCTTTAAGATTTAAAGTTCATATCGGCTATAAATATACTCATATTATTATACTTACCTACTAAATTATTATGTATCATATTCTAAAACAAAATTTGATTTAGTAATCTCAAAATGCTTTCAAGCTTCAGAAAAGATCTGAATTACTACAAAGTTTAGATGTGGCATATCCAAATCTTGACCAAATTCATAGTAATCCTACTCAATTTGCAATAGCTTTACCGTATCCGCCAACTCAAGAATTACATTTGTGACCCACATGCATTATTATCGTGCAACCTTGGTTTGGTTAACATTACATAATAGCTGAACATGTTGCTGTTTTAAATTGGCACTAACTGCTGCATCAACTGCACGGCTATAATTGCGGGTTTTATCATCAATGCTAATAATGGAACTTCAGTAAATGTAATACGAAATGCACTGATAGAGAAGTTCACAATGATATCGATAAAGGGTTAGAAAATGTATAGTTTGAGTTTGTTGAACTTGTGAAGTAATGAAAAAGTTCATTAGTTTGTTGAACTAATGAATTTCTCAAGACATTTTAGGGAACTAATGATCTTTTTATTTATCAGTGTCACAAAAATAAATGTTTTTTGTGAACGGAGAGAAGTGCTGTATTTTGGAGATAAATAGTAATTTTTGATCAAACTCGTCACGAAACAATAAAACAATACAACGACTATAACATAAGCGTGAGGAAACCTGCATACGTCCGGCAAAGAAATTCAATGACGTATGTGAATCCGCCAATACGTACTTGGCCCCAGCGTGGTGGAAAGTGGCCTTATCACCCTTCTAGGGTAAACCTGTAGGTATCCCTGCAGTGGGAGAGTTAAAGGTTGAGAATGAAGATAAGCGTAGCCACTAGCCATAGGTAACCAAGTTAGTGCAGTTGGCACTGGTAAAGCATACGCATTGGGGAGAATAGACTACTACTAGACAAACCATTTACTCAAAAACCATAAAACTCAACATAAAATATTTTCTTGAAAGCAGTGAATAATATTTCGGTAAACGTAACGGTTCACTGCTAAGGCTGAGATATAAACGCTGCTAGCACGATGTTTGTTATTACATCCATTCGATGGATATTTTAATACCTCGATTACGAAAAATACGACGGTAAAGTTACAGTAGTAGAAACGTAAACATTAAACACGCCGTTTTGCGTGACTACGCTCAGTCAGGTTCTTGCTTTGCGGTGCCTATTGTTTCATCTACGCTAACGCTATAACGGTCAGCATAAATTAATCTTAGGATCCAGCAAAAAAATCAAAAAACATAAAACAAAAACAACAATAGTGTTTGTCAAACCTCATCCGTTGGAAATGACATTTAAAGGTAAAGCTCACGTGTTAAAAGATTTCAAATCGACCTTTTTCAGATTTTGATTCTCCGGTGTTGAAAAAACTTTAGCTACACCGATTTTATGCAGATGCATAGGAATCGTCTTTCTATTCTTAGAAACATTATAGAGCTTATGCAACTCAATATAGAGCTTTTGCATATGATGCAAAACCTATTTTAATAAAACAATCTACAAACCTTTGATGCCGAGAAAATCTCATAATCCTGTACCAGGATGATTTTGGACCTAGATGAGTATTCCTCAAACAAACACAACCTATATTGAATCGCGCATGGGCCTTCTATTCATTTAACAATATCAGATAACCCAGATTAAACAATTGAACCAAAGGAGGACCAATCCCCGAATTAAAATGACCTCGGTATCTGGCATCAACTGGCATGTAGCTACACATTCCACCCACTGTTTACAAGGCGACATAATCTGTTGTCTTATGCAACACCTACATATGTACACATACATGCATAGATAGCGGAAACCACAGCTGCACTATAGCACCGGTAGACCACAATGCGTAGGTGCTTTGTGCATACTTGAGTAACATTAGACGGTGGACACTGAGCAAGAGGTGACGGCAACTTTACCTCATGAAATTTACTTGTTAGGCAACAGTGGAATATAACTGAACAAATTTAAAAAGAAGATAAAAGTACAGTCCAAGTGAAACTTTTTCCTTATTTGAAAGTTAAAAGTTGTGGATCTTCCAAAACTTTTAACCGATTTCACACCAATTCGATATCTATATCTAATTTCTAAATTACCGATTCATAAATACTTTTCTCTACAAACTCCTATGCACATTGTTGTATTATTGTGAAATCATAAAATTGGCCTTATTTATTATTGTGTAGGCGCAATGCTTGAGAAAAACTTACGAAATATCCGACGGAAGAAGAATGTTTAAATATTGAATCAGTACCTAGCTATTATCTTGATTTATGTGTTTAGAATTATTTATCGTGCAGTCACAAAAATATATTTTCTGTTAAATATGGTCGTATGTTAAAGTTCATATGGAATCTTTAAAACGCATAAGGTAGTGCTAAAGCTCATCTCGTTTACGACACATATACAAAATTCCTTTCTTAAAGATGTTTAGATACAGAACCGAAATTCAGAGCACCAGCTTAGCCCACAGTGTGGCAAGTCGTTGTGAAACAAAGATAAGGATAGAATTAGAATGATGATAATAACACACGGTAGCTGGAGAGGCGGGAATTCTGGCGGGTGAACGACCCCGTTTTATAGCCTGAAACAATGAAGCCATAACTAACACCGAACCATCAAATCGAATGGTGACTGGTTAATTGGGTAAGGTTGTGAACAAAGTGTAAGCTATTTTAAAGCAGTAAAGTGTACTAAATAACTTACCGGATGCGAGACTCGCGTTAATTATTGCAACTCCAACTCAACTCAACTCAGGGGTTTTAGCACATTCAAATTATTATATTTTAGTCCTACTTCTTCCTGATTTGCTGATGCCCGGGACCGGGACTTGATATCCTGCATGCTGTTGCCCGGCCTTTGCCCTCGCAGGTTTGGGAATCAAAACCGATGCTCGGACTTAGGCCTTGTGTTTCCAATTTTGTTTGCCTTATGAGACTTACTCTGACTATTGATTAAAATATATGTTTAAAAAACTAGCGACCTGCCCCGGCTTCGCACGGGTATGAAATAATAGTCTACTAGCTGACTCGACAGACGTTGTCCTGTCTTAACGATGATTATTTCATTCGAATTGGTAAAAAAAGCCATTGCGTCAATTCTATGTCAAATGTCAAAAGTTACATTAAAATAGTTTACATTGTCCAAAGCGCTAAAGTTAAATTATGGTTTAAGTATTTTTAAATTTTCTAATTTTTCATGTTTTTTTACTATAAATTGAGATGTGAGCTATCCCATCTCCTAAGTTAGATCGAACTGCACACGGTGTGCGAATTTGATTGAAATCGGTTAAGTAGTTTAGGAGTCTATAGCGGACAAACAACGTGACACGTAATTTATATATATTAAGATGTTACTCGCTAATATATCGTACTCCTATAATATAGCTATATATCGGTGAAATAATTTTTAAAATTGGTCCAGTAGTTTTTGAGTTTATTCATTATAAACATACAAAAATACTAAGTTTTCCTCTTTATAATACCTCCTCCTTTTTCCTCTTTATAGTGTAGACTAATCGGTCCAAGCGTGCTCAAGTAAAGTCCATACTGCGCCAGACTATCTTCTCATCGTTTTGGTGTACTCGTACTCGTCTACACAATCTACACAAAACATTTTCAAACTGGTAATGATTTTGTAATAACTAATTATTCAAATAGAATGCCACATAAGATACCCGTTAACGCCCGTTACGGAGTCCGTTGATTGTTTTCTAAATTAGGAATTCAATTCAAGCAACATGTGACGCTTCACCGTTGGCATTTTGGAATTCTTACCATGAACTCGGAGACTTGACAATTTGTCGTGGAATGCTCTGTTAAAATTAGTTAAAGATTCATGAGGAACATGCAGTGAAGAGGAAGATATATACTCAAATTCCTTAAACAATACAAATAAGATGTCTTTCTTGTCAACATTTGTATGCATATCGTCTTTGATTTTACTCGCTCGATTCTTTACCTGGGTTGTTTTTAAAAAGCACTTTTATAACAAAGATTCTAAACCTTGTAGCGGCTCGACCGCAATTGTATAGCGAAGCAGGTAGCACATTAATTAACACGACTCGCTCCTTTTGAATCGTCATGATTCTATTGTGTGCTAATATCGTAGCTGTTACGAAATACAAAATAACGATAGGAAGATAAACGGGTCAATAAACAATTCATTGTTTGTTGTATTATACTTAGTTAAATACTTTTTTACGATTCTACTTACTGCATTAGAACCGGGCTCAACGAAACTGCTATATTTACTAACTGAGCGATATTCCTGATATTCGGTCTGTAAAAAAGGTTACTACAAATGAAACTCATAATAAAATATAAAAGAATTAAACTTAACTTGTAATTTTTAAACTTTGGGTGACATAACGCAATACGCATATCAAAATCAGGCCGATTAGCTTACAAACCATTTACAAACGCTACCATTGACACTGGCTAGGCTCATCTTCTAGGCATGCGAAGAGATAAATTACGTTCTAGACATGCGTAGAGAGAGATCAAACGAAATACGAGTAAAACTTTGACACGACTGTGTGACTGGTACCTATAGGGAAACACCAATTGAATCGAACACTAATAAAAGGCCCGACACTGACCTATTGCGGCCGACGTCGAGCTGATAAGTATTATATACACAAACACCTCTCTATCAGCTGTTGCGGTATCAGTTATCACCTGTCGACTTCTGTCTAGTAATCTGATAAAGCCAAATTACTTGGTCAATGCTACTTTCAATACATAATGAGATCATACAAACTTGATGTTTTTTATGATCAAAATTCCTTAGCTAGCTTAACGCAACTACAATATGTAAATAATTTATATCGCTATCAGAGCCATAATAAATAAAATGTTGTACGAAAAAATACATAAAACTATCAAACCGACGACGCGTCTCGACGTTATGAATAGATTTGATAAACCCAGATAAACTACATCAAAGAAAGGTAAATATTTATATAGATGGCCAATCTGATTTAGTAATTTAAAATAACTTAAAAATATATTTAATGGGGTTTGACGACAGCAGGACATTTAGCTTTAAAATAGAAAGTTAATGAGGATAGCTTGAGGATATATTCGCGTACTTAGATAGAATAAAATCCAAACAAGATATGCTAAAGAATAAAAATCCGAATGTGTAGAAAATCGTAAGCAAGTGGCATGATAAATAAATCTTTTCGCTCCGGTCCATCAGTTCGATCAGGTTGGTAACGCATCTGTCGCCCAGCCGACCAATGAAGAGCGTGTGCCGACGCACATCTGCCGCGCACGCAGCACGCCCTCGAGTTTTTGTTCCTTTTGTTGCTATTTTTTGTCCACGCCGTAGAGTCGATTCGACGGAAGCTTTTTAATTTTCGGTCGTTTATTTGAATTGTCTGGGTTGTCTCAATAAGAAGACTTAACTGGGTTTGTATTATTTGTAATCATACTCAGAATTCAGAACGTACCTATTTACGAGGTAAACGTGAAATAAGCAAATCTAGTAACAAGTTCTGCGTTAGCATTTTCGGTATAAATGAATTTTCTTCATAATGTCGATACAGAAAATAGTTTTCGATAGCTATCTTGGAATCAAATTCTATTTAAATACTGTACCAAATAGGCACTTCTCCACTTTACTAAGAATAATATGAACCATCATTGAGTCATTAATCACTAAACATATGGTTAATGACTACCACGACTGTGAGTCACATTGACCTGACTACGCTTTATGATGCCTGCTAAGCTAAGTGATCATTCATGCGTGTCCTTTGACTTGACATCTCTATCTAGCTAGACTTGACGGCTCTAATCTCTAAAGGTGCTCTTTCACTGGGAACATTCGCCTGCAATGAGAAATCCAAGATTCGATTTTGAGCATTACGTAATAATACTGTCTGACTACCTGACGACAGACCATGAGCTCGATGGGTCAACGACATCAGACCCCGCGCAAGTCAACTGTCGATGAGAGTAGCAAGAGACAGAAGACAGATCCTAGGTGACGCAGACCTATTATGGACAAACGTGACGTTCAACATCAGGCGACAACGTAAGGGCTGACGATGGTGAACCGACGAGCGTAACGTAACAATCCAAGATATTTTACTAAAATCACAAATTGTTTCATTCAAGGTTGCGTACTGTAATGCTCGATTCTCCTCCCGCACTATTATCAAATCCGTATTGCTCAAATCTAAACTGATACATTACACGCGAATGTTCTTATAGTAAAGGAGCGCCTTAAGCCTAGTACGTCTACTCGCTTATACATAGTAATTGCACCGGAAACAGAGGCGACACGCTAAGCAGCAGGCCCATTAATACCAGCGTAATTAGGTCACTACTAATTAGTGGCAGCAGCGGGTGTCACAACGCGCTTCATGTTGTGTCCAAACTCATATGCGAGCGGATGTCTTTAATAACAACAAATGTTACAACGTAGATATTAAAAAGGTAAAAGAAGCTGCTGGCTGCGCTAAAAGCAGAAGCAGCTTTTTTGCCTCATAGATTTAAAAGTTGAAGTGGCTCGCTGCATAAATCTCAGGTCGCTTAGATCAAACAAAGCATTATGTTTAAAAACGGGAACCACCACTCGTAAAACAAAGCACGTGTGTTTTCGCACTAGTAGCGCCGCTCCCCGGTCGTCGGTCGTTACCCGCGAGGTCGCACTTGCTCCGTATTATTTTCCGAGCTTCATTACAAACTGGGTCGAGAGCTCGTAAACCGACGCGCAAAGGGTTGGGGGACTTGCAAGAGTTGCGAGCCTACTAATGCCGCGCTCGAGTGCCAGAAACGACACCTCCGAACTTTTTGTTTAAAAAAACAGTGGGTGGAATTAGCACCAAAAGATTAAAATTAGAATTTTTAAATTTTTGACCAGATTATTTGACAGAGAAAATGGGAGCAACCCATGGTACAAGGATACTTATACCAAATTACCAACCAATGGTCGACCTGTACTTAAATTAGGAATTTGTGGCGGAATTTCTAAGGTCTACAAACTTAACTAACCTCACGCCCCAATCTTTATATGGTTCAGAGCCAGCTTATAGCCATGGTGTCCTTAAAAATATGTGTTTGTGTTAGCTCTCCTTACAATATTTGTATTTTTTCTCAGGGTCAGTGCTATGCGAGGACGAAACCATCGGCCCGATATTCATGAAAGAGCCCCCGAACCGAGTAGACTTCAGCAACACGACCGGCGCTACCGTTGAATGTGCAGCACGAGGATCCCCCGCCCCCGATGTCATCTGGGTACGATCCGATGGAACTGCCGTTGGCGACGTCCCTGGGCTGCGACAGGTGAGTTTTATCCATAACCGGAGGTCACGGTTACAGGTCCCAAATTGATGCATTAATTCATTTCACATAAAATTTAGAATAGTTTCCAGGCTTGATGGTCTTCTGCTAGTGCGTTTACCTCCTTCTACGAAAATACTTTTGCTCTATCATTTATCTGATCTAAAATTGTTACCAAATAGGTACTTAGCAATGTTTGCTTTATGCAAAGTACTAAATGCACTACTGTGAGTCTGTGATTCTGTGATACAGTCAAATCCACAGTTCGCTTCTAAAACCGCTCATGGCAAACCGTTTTTCGAGGACAATTCGTTTAACACATGTCTCGACTAACAAGCGGGACCTACAGTTTAACTTGTCACCCAAAACATGAATGCGTTTCCGACGACGACATCGATCCGAAGACTAACCAGATCATCCGTTTCTAAAGATAGTATAAGATCTTTAACCTTTTATCGTAGACCATAAAATTCAGAATGCTCCCGTAAGGATCACGTTGCAATGTATGTTTGTCTGCAGGTGCAAGCAAACGGAAATCTGCTGTTCCCGCCGTTCCGCGCCGAGGACTATCGACAGGAGGTCCACGCCCAGGTTTACGCCTGCTTGGCCAGGAACGGTGTTGGTACCATCCATTCCCGGGACGTTAATGTTAGAGCCGGTAAGTTAGGAAACATTTGTGTTAGAAGCTTAATCTTTTGTCAGATCTTTGGGGTCTGCTAATTTTCAGTTAATAGATATTATTTCTGCTATTGGTTATTCTCGTAGAAATAGACACGGGAATTACCAGAGCATCAATAAAGTCGATTGCTCTGAAAGCAGCATAATAAAATTGATGTCACTCCGATCTTTTCATGGGTATACATATTTTAAAAAGTATATAGCCGATCAAAAACCTGGAAATTGCCTTTGTACTTATTGAATTACCGTTTTAAAATATATTCCAACAACTGAAAAGATTGGGTGTGGTAAACATTTATCAGATACTAATACGACTGTGGAGAATTATGAAGATGTTCGGCAAACGGAGCTTTTTTTTAAATTTAATAATAATGTACCTACAACAATCGTTTTTCTAGAAAATCAGCTTTTTTACTGTTTCCAACAAAATTCAGTACCTACACTAAACTTATATTGCATTACATTACTATTGAATCTGTACCAACGCTGTAATGCTGGTTATCCGTACAGCTGATTGTCAATTTGCTATTCAATCCGTAACTAGGTATCTAGCCTCAATAGTGTAGAGAACCAAGGCCCGTTTGCCGACAATCCACTCCACTTTACAATGATCTGATGCATCCTATTGTGCGTCAACTGCCCCTTGTTCAAATTGAGCTACAACTGTGGCACAATTCTATTTATTCTATACTTAATGTTATCAATGCTTAGACTTAAGTTCACTATTGTGTTTTTTCCATAAGTAAACGCTCGCCTATTTTCTGCCCGAAAAATTGCTCCATTTACTTACCTAATATTTCTATCATGACGGTATATCGAGATGTGAACTTAGGTCTAATCAATAAACAAAGACATAGGACAGTAAAGCAAACAGAACCTCAATTACTTTGGTTAACGAGACGAATAAACCTAAAAGATGGATTCACCAATTTTCAATTCAACGCAAACACAAATTCATGGCAGAGATAAAGCACCAAAACTTCTAAATCTCCGTCTATGGCCATTACAATCGTATAAAGATAAACAATAAATACTCGTATATCATCTCGCGAGGCGATAACATATTCATTCGGGGTTCCTTCTGTTGACTTATGACCTACGATCGTTTGTTATTTGATATGGCCCGCTGACAGACGCCGCAGCACCGTTATCAAACATAACGTAAGCTTTTATAAATAACACTTACAAAAACTTATAAAAAACGTGTCACGACATAACTCGCGTTCTTTTAATTTATGACTTTAATCCTACGGAAGCTTATGTTTCTTTCATTCGCTATTGAAGCTTTTTAACTGCCATGTCGACATGAATAAGACGGCTGATTGACCATCATAGCATAGGGCGCTGCCCTTTATGAGCCGGAGCTAAGTAAGGTCAATTAAATCAAGCTACTTACAGCGTAACTTATAGACCGTTGAGAGGCATCATTGAGACATTTATTAGACTGGAAAACTTATGACTGCTTTAATTTCTTTATGGTAGGGAATAAGATGGTTTGCTTTAGTTTATTGTCCTTTGCAGTACTTATTCAAACTAAAGCTCTTTAAACTTGAATGGTAGGTTTAGTTATACACAAATACGGGTATAATTATATTTTGTTGGTGTATTAAAATGAATTCACACTAACAGAGCTTTATTTTGAAGTTACTATTTCTTAGTTTATTTATGATACGTATGTCTCATTTATTATATTTCGTTTGCATTTTCAGATATATTTGTTCAGATAAACGAGTACTCATTGTTAATAAGTCGAAAAATAATTATTTTGTCTTTGTATTAATAAGTGGTCGCCCAGCAATATGACACTGACGTCAACAAGGAGTACGTCATTAGGGGCAACAGCATCTTGTTGAAATGTCAGGTTCCGTCGTTTGTCGCCGATTTCGTTCAAGTCGTGTCTTGGCACACCGATGACGAAGACTTCCTTCCCGGAGAGGACTATGGTTATTCCCAACATACATACATCTAGACACAACTCCTTATCCTTTATCCTGTGCGATGATATAGTTTGCAATCTCCACAGTGGTACAGCAGCAATACGATACTGAAGTTAATAATGAATACGTGATTCGCGGTAACTCCGCTATCCTCAAGTGCTCTATCCCGTCATTTGTTGCTGATTTCGTGACGGTTGTATCTTGGCACGAATCTGAAGAATCTTTTATTCTGGGCGAAACCAAGGATGGAGATGGTACCCGTATTCATAACTCTTTTTAAATATCCTTATCTTCCTCCCCTATCCTGAATCGTACAGTATACAACGTAAAATATAAATATTCCAGTTGTATCGCAATATTACGAAGCTGAAGTAGTCACAGAGTATGTCATCCGAGGCAACGCAGCATTACTAAAGTGCAATATACCTTCCTTCGTTGCGGACTTTGTTAAGGTCGAAGCATGGATTGATTCAGAAGGCGGCGAATATTTACCTACCAACGATACCGGTATTTGGTTTAAAATAACCACAAGCAAATACATAATAATATTCCTCGTTCCCGTTCTCCTTTCCTCTTACCAATGCGATGAAATTTAAGACACTCGTGTCTAATTTCAGTTGTAAATCAGTTCTATGAAGCCGAAATTCTAACGGAATATGTTATTCGAGGAAACGCCGCCGTTTTGAAATGTTCAATACCATCTTTCGTCGCGGATTTTGTTAAAGTAGAAGCGTGGATCGACGAAGAAGGAGCAGCGATTACTCATGCTGACAGTTTCGGTATCAATGGCCTCACTAAACAATAATGTCTACTTCCCGTACCCGCTAAACGCCTGTCCCCACACCTCGAACCTCCTGTTCCCGACTAAGTGTCTAATTGTTATTCTTCAGTCGTATCACAGTATTACGAGACCGAAGCCGAAAACGAATACGTGATTAGAGGGAACGCTGCCATTGTCCGCTGCAAGATTCCATCTTTTGTTAGTGACTTTGTTTATGTGGAATCATGGATAATGGAAGACGGAGAAATCCTCACGATAAATAATACAAGCACCGTTAAGGGTACTCTTTCCTTAATTTTAAGAAGCATTCATTATCCTATCCCATCTATTCATTTTCTAAACGACGCGACGCGACGTCTTCTCTAATTTGGTTTTTATTACGTTCATTGCATTCGTAGTGGTATCGCAGCCTTTTGAAGCTGAAGCTGACAACGAGTATGTGATACGTGGCAACGCAGCGATTATGAAATGTGAAGTACCCAGTTTTGTGTCGGATTTTGTATATGTTGAAATGTGGATGGATAGTGATGGCGGCACATACTACCCAGGGCATAACGAGGGTAACTGACCAGTAACCGTCAAGAGTAGATTGTGTCCATTGCCCGTGATCCTAATTCCTTGATGTCGTGTTTTTTATCGTAGCGGTTCTCCAAGAGTACGAAGCTAGAGTCAACGACGAGTTCGTCTTACGAGGAAATACTGCCATTCTTAAATGCATTGTGCCGTCATTTGTTGCCGATTTCGTTCATGTGATGGCATGGATAGTGGATAACGATACTATATCAGCGGATGAAAATAAAAATCTCGACACCGGTAGTAACAAATTAGATGCAGACTATATAAAAAATCCCACCTCTCCATAGTCCTGTTCCATTTGTATTATTTTATTTTTCTATCGGTTCTGCAGCGGTACATCAGAATTACGAACCTCGTGTAACTGATGAAGATGTTCTTCGTGGCAATTCAGTCATTATTAAATGTTCGATCCCGTCGTTCGTGGCGGATTACGTACATGTCGTGGAATGGGTGGCCAATGAAGAAGGGTCCCTCTCCACGCTTTCGTTCAACGGCTCCGAGGACAATTACGGTAATCGAGAGTACCGTGTGCCCCCAATTGTTCCTATCCGCACTCCGACTCCCCGAGTTCAATTGAACAGTCGTGCCCGTATCCACACGTTCAATGTCGTTCTAACTTCATATTTCAGCTGTTAATCAATTCTATGAGTCGCAAGTTTCCGATATCTACGTAATACGAGGCAATGCAGCTGTATTCAAATGCAACATTCCATCCTTTGTAAGCGATCATGTACAAGTTCTATCTTGGCATGATAGTGAAGAAGGAGAATACGCACTCAATCAAAATTACGGTACAGTTCAATCGTGTCTGTAATAGTCGTAACATTATCTTCCCGTCCTTAGCTTCCTCACGTAAGTAATACTCAAGGAACATTCTCAGGGTTGACATTTTCTTTGTTTCTAGTTGTATCGCAGGCGTACACTGTCCATTTAGTGGAGGAAAATGTGTTACGAGGAAATGCTGTAATAATGAAATGTCTTATTCCAAGTTTCGTAACCGAATATGTGACAGTAGAATCGTGGATTATTTCCGAAGGAGATGATGAGACTGTAATAAAAATTGATGATAGTGTTAACAATGAGGGTATATACAACATTATAAAAATGAAAAAAACCTTTTTCCGCTCCATTGCCTTCCTTAACTCTCTTGTAGAGTTGTAGGTGACTTCATATTCCAATGTCTATTCTATCTCTTTTCAGTGGTTTCGCAAGCTTACACCGTTAATATATTAGAAGAGAGCGTGCTACGTGGAAACGCTGTAGTTCTCAAATGTCACATCTCGACCTTTGTAACCGAATACGTTAGTGTCTCGTCTTGGATAATTTCTGAGGGAGACTCGGATGAGGTGGAGATTAAAGCAGATTCAAACGATATGGGTATTTTGGAAGTGGACTAAGAATATCCCCTTTCCTTTCCTTCCGTTCAACAATAGACTCGTATTAAATTTTACTTGTCCTGCTAAGATTTCTAAACTGGCATTTCAGTGGTGTCTCAAGCTTATTCAGTCAACTTGATGGAAGAGAACGTGTTGCGTGGGAACTCGGCTGTGGTCAAATGCCACATACCCAGCTTCGTCACGGAATACGTCACGGTCGCTTCTTGGATAATTTCGGAAGATAACGTTGATCAAGTAGAAATAAAAATTAACGATACTTTCAGTTTAGGTATTAGTCAATGCACAACACCTATGCTACATTCCAATATCACTTACCAGAATCCTTAATTACCTTTGAATCTCGTTTTACTTTTAGTCTTATCAACAAAATACATTCCCCCGAGAAATACATGTTGTTATGGCATTTAAGGCTAGAGCTACGTCTGATTTCTTTGTTGCAGTGGTTTCACAATCTTACACAGTTAATCTTTGGGAAGAAAATGTCCTGCGGGGTAATTCCGCTATATTAAAGTGCCACATTCCAAGTTTTGTCTCTGAATACGTTACGATTACTTCCTGGATTATATCTGAAGGAGAAACCGATGACGTGGATGTGGAGATATCTTTAGATTCAGTTTTCAATTTAGGTAAACTTGGAGAAACCAATTTCCTTCCGCACCTTTCCCTCCTCACCACGTTACCAAGTTTTGTTGATGTCAGACATGTGATATTTTCTATCACTCCATCGTAGTTTTCTGTAGGTGTCTAGAAGATTTGATTCTTCTTTCATCTGAATGCGTCAGTTAATTTAGACTCATTGAGCTATGTGTGGCCATGGTCATATGTTTGACTAAGAATTAAATTTTGACAATTCCAGTCGTCTCACAAGCGTATGATGTGAAATTCTGGGAAGAGTATGTACTGCGCGGTAATGCAGCTATCCTAAAATGCCAGATCCCAAGTTTCGTTTCCGAATACGTCTCTGTAAGTTCTTGGATAATTTCCGAAGATAAGAACGAAGAAGAAGTTGGCCTAGACACTTCGGAAAATTTAGGTATTAGTTCAAGTCGTTCCACGTTCGTATTTAGGCTGGAATCCTTGTCTCCTAACATAATATCCCGTCTAATCCTTAGCTCCTTTTCTCGTTATTAAAACTGAGTGTAGTTTTCATGCGTCGGTCGTAACTTCGAAACTCCTATTTATGTAACGGCTGATTTTCCATATCTATTTATTCACATAAAATAATATTGTTTCAGTGGTTTCTCAGGCGTACGCCGTTAATCTGATGGAAGAGTACGTCTTAAGGGGAAATAGTGCTATTTTAAAATGTCACATACCGAGCTTTGTATCGGAGTATGTTATCGTAACCTCTTGGATTATTAGTGAAGACAATGAAGAAGTCGAAATCAAACTAGATTCGGTTCAAACTGACGGTACGGTTATAATTGATTCTATTATGGCTTTATGCCAAAACCACCTTTATCTAATCTGTATTCTATTCAATTGGCAGGAGCTTTGTATTCTATTAACCACTACGAACGTAGGACTAAGGTCGATTGATTGTTTAGGGTCTTGTTCCTATTATGGGTTCCTGTGGTTCCATGGGCCTCACGGCCTACCTTTGTCCTTCTTCCTCCTTCCTTAGACTAATGCATGCGCATAAATTTGTAAGTAAATCGCAACCTTAAGTTGCGCTGCTGTGCTTATTAAATGAATTAATTTAAGTTTAATCGGTTAACTGGTATCTATAGCCTCTTTGTACGTTTTCAGAGGGGAAATACTTAGTGCTTCCATCTGGAGAGTTGCATATTAAAGATGTTGGACCTGAAGATGGTTACAAATCCTACCAATGTCGCACAAAGCACAGACTTACCGGAGAGACCAGATTATCTGCTACCAAGGGACGATTGGTCATCACGGGTAAGTCATAATTCTTATTTCTCAATATTAAAATCATGATGCGCGATCAATTCATCAAGTTGCGTTACAAATGATCTAGCCTTTTTAATCATTCGAAAAGCTTATCCATACTTTGATACTTTTCAGCGATGCTTTTAAAATTGTGAGTCGCCAATGAATTTATAGCGTTGTTTGATATATCCTAGAGTGATACCGTAACTTTCATTTGGTACAACTTAAAGTGAATTAAAATTAAGGTGTAAAGTACTCGATTTTAAGTATTCTTTCAAACGTTATCACTTTAGGAAGCAATTTTTAAAATTTACTGATTTAGAACATTCTCAGCCAAATTAAATTAGCCAAGAAATAAACATTAATGCACGCTTTTGACATAACATTTTATCAGAATACAATTTGAGAATGTTCTTATTTTAATAAAATTGATATTTTTAATGAAATAATACAAGAAATATATAATTTTACCATGAAATATTATCTTTGCTATTTTAAAAAGTTAAAAGTTAAAGTTAAAGTTCTTTGATTTTATATTTCTTGTACTAAAAAAGTTTATAGACACAAATAATGTTTGTGTCTCTAAATTTTAAATGAACTACAACTTGCCTGAATGTTGGGATAGGGTACCCTGCAGAGCCTTGACTTGCGCGATATTTAAATTCTATTCTACGCATAGAGAACGGTAGGGGCATTATCAGGGCCTATTTGTCGATCGAGGTCTCTTCTCTTTACCTTGGTGTCGCTATGTTCGTGAACCCGCCTTCTCCCAACATGCGCAGAGCCGGTGGGTCGGGTGCCTCCCAAGTTCTCTAGCGCGGCGACCACCAGTGGTTTCCAGTTTAGCCAGTCCACCAGCATCGCTCTCCTGTGCCCAGCGCAAGCATTCCCTGCACCCATGTACCGGTAAGACTCTTCACATTAACGCCGTGTTGCGTCATTTCTCAGAACCAGTAGGCCGCATACCCCCTAAATTGTCCACGACGCAAGTGGGGGCCATGTACGTGACTACGGCAGGTGCTTCGTTTACATTACTGTGTCCCGCGCAAGCGTTCCCCGTCCCCCTATTCAGGTAGGATATAACTCATTTACTCCTGTAAATATTTTTAGAACCGGTCGGCCGCGTACCTCCCAAATTCGCAACTGTTCTGACTGGCACTATGTTTCAAGTAATGAAAAACGAATCTTACGCCCTGCAGTGTCCCGCGCAGGCATTCCCAACCCCACAGTTCAGGTAAATTATACTTCATATTCGATGTAGTTCCCATTCACTGCTTCTATAGAGCCTGTGGGACGGGTGCCACCGAAATTGGCTTCAGTTGTGATGAGTACGATGTTTGGAGTCAAGAAAGACCAGCCATTTGCTTTCCAATGTCCAGGACAAGCATTCCCAGTCCCAATTTTCAGGTATATTACTATTTGTATGTATTCTTAATATTCTTATCAGCATATTCTGAAGTTGAGGGCATTTTGTTTTTATCCTAATTTTTTGGCCACAGAACCAATGGGAAAAGTATCACCAAAATTTCCAAGCTTAGAAAAAAGTAGGCTTTTTGATTATGAAGCCAATCAAAGCATTGTACTACTATGCCCCGCTCAAGCATTTCCTGCCCCAATGTTTAGGTAAGGCAACGTTTCAAGAAGGTTTTATTAGACTTTGATTGTAATATTAAAATGTTCATTTCATAGAGCCAATGGGACGAGTGTCACCAAAGTTTCCAACGGGAGATATAAGTAGGACGTTTGTTGCTAATATGGGAGACGGCGTTCCATTACTTTGTCCTGCACAAGGGTTCCCTGCACCAGCATTTAGGTATATCCCAAATTTTTCAATATATTATAATCTATCAATGTTTTACGAACAGAACCCATGGGCAAGGTATCACCGAAGTTTCCATCGATGGAAACCGGTCGCAGCTTTACGTTTTCCTCCAACTCATGTGTGACCATGCTCTGTCCGGCACAAGCGTTTCCCTCTCCAATGTTCAGGTATATCGTTTGACTTCATGTTTTATCTCTAGAGCCGGTTGGGCGCGTCTCACCGAAGTTCCCTTCGATGGATAACTCGAGAGGTTTCAGCGTTATGAATAACAGCAGTTTGACAATGTTATGTCCAGCGCAGGCTTTCCCAGTCCCACTATTCAGGTAACATTAACATATAAATGTATTTAACTTTGACGATTCTGTGATAAAAATTGTACAATGTACATAGGTATTTTCGTATTTCGATCGTCTCTACCATGTTCAGGAATTTTGCTCTCATGTTTCTTCAGAGCCAGTGGGGCGAGTTTCACCAAAATTCCCGTCTATGGATAGCTCGAGAAGTTTCAGTGTGATATCAAACAACAGTCTGACGATAATGTGTCCGGCGCAGGCTTTTCCGGTCCCACTGTTCAGGTAATACCTGTAGTATTTTCGTTGCTGTTGTTTAAAATTATGTTTTGGTCTTTAGAGCCAGTCGGTCGAGTCCCGCCTAAATTCACAACAGGTGACAAACTTCGCGCTTTTGACGCTATGGGAAGTGATAGCATCACATTACTTTGCCCTGCGCAAGCGTTCCCTGCCCCAGCATTCAGGTATTATTATGTTATACAAAAACGTTAAAGTTCCTACATTCGTGCCAGGTATCTCTTTGTTATAAGTAGCATTGTTTTGGTCTATAGAGCCGGTCGGTCGGGTTTCACCCAAGTTCACTACAGGCGACAAAAGTCGCGCATTCGATGCTAACGGTGGTGATAGTATCACCTTACTATGTCCGGCGCAAGCGTTCCCTGCCCCAAGTTTCAGGTATTTTATTTTCATTCATTCTAAAAATTAAAATCTTTTTTCTTAGAACCGGTGGGTAGCGCAGCTCCAAAGGTAGCAACAAAAATGATCGATATCTCGGAGTCTTCCTCCAACAACACTGTTACGTTATTATGTCCTGCTCAGGCTTATCCCGTTCCAATGTTCAGGTAAAATCATTACAAGTCTTTAGATAACGTAATTAGTGTTAATATTAGGCGAAGAAAATAAGATAAGTGAACATTTTAGTAAATAAAAATCTGTATTGTTATACAGAGCCTGTAGGAAGAGTGCCTCCAAAATTTCCTACCCTGGATAGTGTTAGAGGCTTCAGTGCATATGTCAATGCTAGTGTCACACTGCTGTGTCCTGCTCAAGCATTTCCACTACCTACATCCAGGTAAAATTGATTTATATAAAAGCTTTCCTCTTTTTAGAGCCAATTAATAGTGCTCCACCAAAAGTACCGACAAAAACTATCGAGTTTGTGGAATACAGAATGGAGTCCAGCGTAACGCTGCTTTGTCTAGCACAAGCGTTCCCGGTTCCAGCTTTTAGGTGAGTTCCAAACTCATTATTTGTTAGTATATTCGACGCGTTTGTTCTAGAGCCAGTCGGTCTGAAAGCCCCTTCGTTCTCGACAGATTTCGTGGTTTGTTACGGACTTAACATGGCTTTGCGTGGCTCTGTCCTACACAGGAATTCCGCGCTCCTATGTTCAGTGTCCTAACATTAACACCTATTTAATTTTAGAACCAATCGGCTCCAAAAGTCCTTCGTTTTCAACCGGGTCAAAATTAGCATGGTTTGAGATTCACGCTGGACAAGATTATGCACTCACATGTCCTGCCCAAGGGTTCCCTGTTCCATTATTTAGGTGAGAGCAAAATATTTAACTATTCTATCTCTATTTATAAACCATTTCAGAACCCATCGGTTCGAAGTCACCAACTTTTGTCACCGACGATAAATTAGCATGGTTTGTGAGACAAAATGGGCAAAGCTTAGCATTACTTTGTGGGGCTCAGGGATACCCTGTTCCTGCATTCAGGTACTATTGACTTCATTTTCTACTTGTAGCTGTAGCTTATTTCCAATTTTAGAACCCGTTGGATCGAAGTCGCCAACTTTCTCTACCGACAATAAGTTCTCTTGGTATGAACGTCCTGTTGGGCACAGCTTAAATATCCTGTGTCCTGCACAAGCATTCCCGGTGCCATTATTCAGGTGAATTAGTGAAACCAATTTATTTAAAATTGTAGAACCCGTTGGCTCAAAGTCTCCTGCATTCTCAAACGACGTTCAATTTTCTGGAATCACGCGTAGAGTTGGTCAAGATTTTGCACTCTTGTGTCAAGCGCAAGCATTTCCTGTCCCAATGTTCAGGTAAGGCTCGTTTTATAAGAAACTTGTTTATTGATCACAGAACCAATCGGCTCTAAGGCACCGTCGTTTTCCTTGGAATATAAAAGTACTACGCTCACGAAAATGGTGGAACACCCGATAGTTCTCTCGTGTCACGCTCAAGCTTATCCTGCCCCTGTATTCAAGTGAGTGACGTAGTTGAAGTAAAATTATATTTCTTTGGCTCAGAACCGGTAACCGCGAGAGCACCAGCATTTGCGAGCACCGCGTCTTCTTACAATTATGATATTGATGTACATTCGGGCGGTTCAATGCTTTGTCAAGCTCAAGGGTATCCTCAACCAATGTTCAGGTAGGCCTCTTCTTGATAAGTTAAAATTAAAATTTCTAGAGCCAGTCGGAGCAAAAGCCCCATCATTTTCCACCGAATCGAAGGGGAGCATTTTTGTAAAAGAAGTAGGACACAGTTTTGCTTTACTCTGCCCGGCACAGGCGTTTCCTACTCCAATTTTTAGGTAAGTTGTATCGTGTTAGAGACAACATTTTATTAATATTTCGAGATACTCTGTCAAGCGCGGGTCCCTCAACCAATGTTTAGGTATCTATAATTCATAATATTATAGTTACAATTAACTTTTATAGAACCAGTAGGGGCCAAGGCACCTTCTTTCTCAACTGAGTCTAAAAGCAGCACTTTCATAAAAGAAGTTGGTCAAGGTTTCGCATTGCTCTGTCCAGCTCAGGCATTCCCTACTCCGATTTTTCGGTAAGTTCTAACGTTTTTCACTATTTTCTACAGAGCCAGTGGGTTCAAAACCGCCAACATTCTCAACTGACTTTACGTTGTCAGCGGTAACCAGACATTTGGGTCAGAGTTTTGCAATGATGTGCCAAGCGCAAGCTTTCCCAGTACCGATATTCAGGCAAGTGTTTTAGATACCTTTGGACAAATATTTGCTGGTCCTTGACAAATTACTTGTCGTTTTGTACAGAGCCAGTTGGATCCAAAGCTCCTTCCTTTTCAACTGAGTCGGCCCTATCATCTTTAAAGAGACATGAAAGTCAAAGCTTTGCATTACTGTGCCAAGCCCAAGCTTTTCCAGTACCAATATTCAGGCAAGTCTATTTACCCTTAATTAAATAATGTTATAGAACCGGTAGGCGCAAAGTCTCCGACATTTTCGTCTGAATCTATGGGAAGTATTTTCCGAAAACGTGTGGGCCAAGGTTTCGCTCTTTTATGTCAAGCGCAAAGTTACCCCGCTCCGATGTTCAGGCAAGTGTTATTTGTTTTTTACTTTTTCAACCGCAGAGCCTGTCGCCTCAAAAGCTCCCACCTTTTCGACGGACGCTCGTAGTACAACTTTTATTCGCAATGTCGGACAAAGCTTTGGATTGTTGTGTCAAGCTCAATCTTTTCCCGTCCCTATGTTCAGGCAAGTTCTATATTTATTTTTGGGTACTGAATAAGCTCATATTCTTAAATTTAGAGCCAATCGGAAGCGCTGCGCCGAGTATCACGGTAACACCAAAAGCTGCGGTGTATTATTCTCAAAATTCTTCATTGGATATCTTATGCCCTGCTCAGGGATTTCCAGTACCTTCATCTAGGTAAGTTTTAGTCTAAACACAAAATTCTATAGGTACTTATCCAATCGACAACTCCAAATCTCTCAACTTTGATGTTCAGGCAAGTTTTAGTTCAAGCTGTAAATTACAGCTCGCTCTTTGTCACTCAAAAGTTGAGATATTTTTAAATTGCGCCCTTAGAACCGATCGGAAGTGCAGCACCTAGTATTTCAATGACAAAGGGTACCGTGCACCATTCTCGAACCACGCCATTGGCGATGCTGTGTCCAGCACAGGGGTTTCCAGTGCCTATAACAAGGTATGTTTAAATTTTTTATTTTGCCATCCATCGAAAAGTAATCTCTGCAAACTTGTGCGGTGAGTTTATTAACTACAAATATTATATAGTTTTAAGTTAGGTGTTATAGGTGTCATTTCCCACGGTAATTTTAGGATTTAGTATAGGATTGGTCGTTGATAGGATTTTCTAAGGGTCGTCTCTGTTATTACAGAACCAACTAATAAGATCGCTCCTCGGAAAGACTCTACTAAGAACTTTGAAGGTTGGGAAGTTTTCGTCGTGCCCCAAAACGATGTGGCTTATCTGACGTGCCAAGTGGCGGGTTACCCCGCTCCTTTGTATAGGTAGGTGCTGTATAGAGACGGTTTTGTATTTCACAGAGCCCACCGGTAGGACGGGACCGAAGGTGACGGGCGACGGGCTCAATCGACAAGTAGGTCGCGAAGACGTAAGCCTCGCGCTTCTTTGCGAGGCACAAGCCTTCCCTGCCCCCTTGATGAGGTACGGCTTCCACTCGCTCTCGGCCGGCCGTCGGCACCTCACGCATTCATCCCTCACGTAGCCATTCCATATCACCTCAATGTACTGATGTGCGTTGTTATTGCAGTCTAGCGGCGGCCGCCCCGCCGCGTGACATGAAGGCGTGATGATCCGCGGCCGGCCGCGCGCCTCTACTCGTATAACGGTCCCCTGCCAAAGTAACGATTGAGCGGCGCAGACACCTGTCGGTAAGTGTCAGGGTGTTCTTGCTTTCATTCAGGCGCTTTAATCTTTACTTTGTGCTTTACGTGAGTCAAGGCTATATTTTATAATTTTCACTTTAAAATTATATAAGTGACCCCGCTCGGTTGTGTGGTAGCTTTATGAGTTGAGTCCATTGCTAGCTTGTCGTTTGTTTTTGTACTAAGCTAATCCAGTTTAGGGGCGCAGTAATAGTGGTTCACTAATATCTTATTAGGACGCACGTTATACTTATTTGTAAGCCGCATAGTGTCTCATTTTCTTCTTTAAGAACCAACGAACAGTTTACCTCCAAAGCTGTCTAGTGGTCGGTTACAAGAATCTCAAATGAGTTTGGGACAAACTGGGAACCTTCTTTGTCTAAGTCAAGCTTTTCCTGTTCCTGCGTTCAGGTGGGTGGCTCTATCGGGAGACCATAGAGTAGTATTGTTTTGAATATCATGGTGTCAAAGCCATCCCCATTAAAATATCCGTTATTATGCAAGCCTAATCTCAGATTTTTTTACAATTGTCATCTTTATGTAGAGTTGACCGAATTCTGAACGGGTTCTCTTTTGTTACAGATGGTACAAGTTTGTCGAAGGCACCACGAGGAAACAGCCAGTTACTCTCGATGATAGAGTGAAGCAAGTTTCTGGAACCCTGATCATTAAAGAGGCTAAAGTAGAGGACTCTGGCAAATATCTATGCGTCGTGAATAACTCTGTTGGAGGTGCGTATTTTAGCCTACATTTCATATAATATCCAGACCAGTAATCCTACTTTACTGAATGGGCCGCATTAAATTTGCCACACGAATAAAACATAGTTTGTTAAACTTATCTAGAAATCTTACCCACAAAAAGTGTATGAAATAAGTGACTGCACTTCTTCTAGTTATGACACAAGTTTAACAAGTCTACGAGTTTTTCTGCTAAATAATAATTTATATCTTACGTATCAGGTGAATCCGTCGAAACTGTGCTCACTGTGACTGCTCCCCTGAAGGCAACCGTTGAGCCGGCAACACAGACCGTTGACTTTGGACGTCCCGCCGTCTTCACTTGCCGATATGAAGGAAACCCTGTAAAGACCATCACATGGCTTAAGGATGGCAAGGACATGAAACACCACGATGCTATGCTTAGGTGTGTTAATCTTTCAGTACTAGGCTGCGATTCAGGTGTTCGTCGCCGTTCCTAAACTGGAACGTTGGTGATTCCTAACCGCTTTTTTCCACTGTCAACGAACGAACGAAGCGACGGTGACGGCACACTGGTATAGCTGAGCCCTTTGTCGTTTGGTTCGGAATAGCGATTTTGGTCAGTCTTTAAATTTAAATGACAGCGGAACAAGTTACGCATCATCAACGTTCCAGCTTAGGAACGGCAACGATTAACTGAATCGATACCCTGAACATCAAAAGTTTAATTTCGTAACCTGTCTCTAAAGCCAATGCGATTGATGTAAAAACGCTGCACTAGAAATTGTCAAATTTACGTACCTGTGAAAAAGATGAAAATTCAGACGTTGCATCTGTGTGGTGCTTCCCCATTGTTTTTACAGATTGAATCTTTTCATCAATCGCACTGCAATTAAACTTTAACTCTTAGCGCAATCGTACGCTACTATATATGAAAAGCAAACTGTTCCGAAACTAACCTCGTTCCTTATTTTTCTAGAATCGAATCCGTCAAGAAGGAAGACAAGGGAATGTACCAGTGCTTTATCAGGAACGATCAAGAAAGTGCCGGAGCTAGTGCCGAACTGAAACTTGGAGGACGATGTATGTATACAATTTTTGTTTGTCTTTATGCGGCACAACATTTAATCAGAAGCTGAATTCAAATTAGTTTATATTATACTTTCCTTATGCCAACGCAATTACTATTGCTATTTTTTTTTCTCCTTTTGAAGAATTTTAATTTATGGTCTCATTAAAAATGTTAAATTTTCCAGTCGAACCACCACTGATCCGTCACAGCTTCGGAGAACAGACATTCCGTTCCGGACCCGCTCTTCGCCTCAAGTGCGTCGCATCAGGAAACCCTACTCCCGACATCGCCTGGCTCCTCGATGGAGATAAACTGACCAGCAACGACCGCCTCAAGATCGGACAGTTTGTCACAGCCGCCGATGGAAACGTCGAGTCGCATCTTAACATCTCGTCTGCTCATACTAACGATGGAGGACTGTACACTTGTATCGCATCTAGCAAGGTAATTTATATTAGGTACATAACTACATAATATACTATTAAATAAGTATATCAGGTATTACTTCAAAATGAAGTTCTGCTGATTTCATTTGTTTAGTTTACATAAAAGTAAGATAATAGGCGTGACGAAAGATTTTAAAATCCTCTTCCATAATGTGAGTACACATTTACTATTTACAAAAAAGCCTTTATTTCGGTAATAAACTTAAGTTTAACGAAGTTTGAAGCCATTTTTCGCATATTTTTTCAACAGTGCCCGAAAACAGCTTGCTTGTGTCATGGCGTCGATTTGACGTCACGGCATTGTGTCATGTCATTGTGTCTATGCGTGATGAGCGGCGGATGACCTGAGTTCACTGAGGCGTGACGTCATACCCTGTGATTGTTGTTTCTGACAAGATGGCCGATTGCTGTATTTTAATGTTTTAATTTATTGAAAATCTTAATAATCTGTTTTTTAAAAATAAAACTAAACATGTGTTTTAAATTTTTTTAATCTGGCTAGTCCCCTGAAAGCATTGAATCGGCGATTTTTTGATACTGTCGTCATGCCTATTATAATGATGATCTATGAAACTGAACTTTAAAGTTAACATATTTCAATAACAGTTTATACGATTTTATAAAGACTAGTGGCTGGTGATATCAATTTACACATAAACGGAATAGGTATATGCTTCAAACAATCCGTTTATTCATCATAATCCCAACTCAGGATCACACCATTAATTATTACCATCACTTACATTCTTACTTAACTGTGAATATTTATGCGACCATTTCCAGGTCGGCAGCGCATCCCACTCGTCCCGCGTCAACATTTACGGCCTGCCGTACGTGCGGCCCATGAAGAAGCGCCCCGTCGTCGCCGGAGACACTCTCACCGCGCACTGCCCCGTAGCCGGATACCCTATCGACTCTATCGTGTGGGAGCGAGATGGACGGTAATGTGGCCCCTTTAATTTTTAAACAACTTCCACAAAAGGAGACGGTTCTCAATTCGGCTGTTTTTTTTTTTGGTTTTTGACCAGCTGATGCTCGGCCTTCGCTCTCGCGGGTTATAAATATAGCCTCTAGCACTCAGAAATAGTGTAGCTTTCCATTGGAGAAACAATTTTGAAAATCGGATCAGTGATTTTGGAGATTACCCTCTACAAATATCAAACCTTAAATCTTGCAACTGAATTCTAAACCACTTCCCAATGTCCAATTAAATGGAATGCTGAAATGGTATACCTGAGTAACTCCGATGACAATGCCTTAAAACCTTCTTTAAAGTAATAGTTTTTTTAATCAACTTACTTTACTAACTAGCATTGTAATATTCCCCAGAGTACTGCCTATCAACCGCAAGCAAAAGGTCTTCCCTAACGGCACTCTGGTCATCGAAAACGTAGAACGCAACAGTGACGAAGCCACCTACACCTGCGTCGCGAAGAACTCTCAAGGATTCACCGCTCGAGGCACTCTCGAGCTTCAAGTCATGGGTAAGTTCTATACACTTCTGTTGCTACATGAACAAAAAAAATTGAGTGAACAGTACCGTGCTAAAAATATAAAAGTACGATTTGATAATTCCGAACTTCCAAATATAGTAATAACCGATGCAAAAAAACTTGTTACGATTAAACTGCGTTTTCACTGTTGGGAACATTCACTCATAAATTATTACGCTGCTCGGACTAGCTATAATGATTATTTGAACCAATAAAACATTTGTTTAGAGAAAATGTTTGATAACAAAACTTTGCTTATGTAGACGTCTTCACTCAATTTTTTTAACCTTTGTAAAAGGTATTTTATGTGAATGAGTCATTAAAATGGTAACTTATGTTGGCATTAACAATTTTATAGTAAAGTTTTTCACAATTTTAAGATCTCATTGACAGAAAATAACGTATTATATATAAAACTTATGTAATAAATACTTAACAAGAGAAGAAACCACTTATCTCATAAGTAAATTTAGTGAATTTGTACATTTATGATTATAAAAACTTACTTCAATTTGATGCTGCACAAAGCATAATAATAAACAATTTCTATCGTTATTACTGAAAGTTAGCGTCTTTTTAAAAACAAAGAAACTAAGGTTTTCAAAAGTGATCAAGAAAAGAGAAATATGAGTCTCTTTCCATTACAATTTTAAATTTATTGTAGTTTACATATTTACTAGTTGTACAAAAAACTGTAGAGGATTTAAAATAATATGAGTGATTGGTTTCGCACTGAGTAAACGTAATTTTGTTTTATGTTAAAAATATTTAGTAATTTTTAGACGAAATAGTAACAACTTTGTTAGTCGAAAGCAACTCAGTGAATTCTCTTTCTAAATAATGTCATAGTTTCTCGTATATTCACAAAAACTGTAATATAATAAAAAATGCAAAACTTTCTTAAAATTTCAAAATAGTTAACTATGACATTATTTTTTATTCCTATGTCATTAATGCATTTTTATTTCAGGTTTTCAGAAATTTCTAAACACTGTATTGTATATAGGTTCAAAATATTATCAAATACTAATGATGTTTATGCCCGCCAAAGCTACATCGTTTGCCACACGTCCCTTGCACTACCGCTAAGTCCAAATAACATGAGTTTCCGCACAGTGCCCCCGCAAATGTTACCTTTCGAGTTCGGGGAAGAGCCAGCAAACGCCGGAGACATGGCCTCTATATCCTGCGCAGTGAGCAAAGGGGACCAACCCCTTAACATCTCCTGGATATTCAACGGACAACTCATACTACCCAAAAATGATCTGGGAGTAGTACTCACTTCCATCAATAAGAAAACATCGATACTGAATATTGACTCTGTAAGTGGTGTACACAGAGGCACCTACCATTGTGTGGCGACAAACACAGCCGGCTCCGCTAATCACAGCGCTATACTCGAAGTCAACGGTACACTCCCGAATAACCATCAGCTTGCTTATCTTTCGGTTTTATAATCTGTCTACCACGTTCCCTGTCGATCCCTACATTAATGTACGATGTTGTCTCAGTTCCGCCGCAAATCTTGCCCTTTGAATTTGGCGAAGAAATATTGAATGAAGGAGAAACTGCGTCGGTATCATGCGTAATGAGCAAGGGAGATACCCCGGTCAAATTCAAGTGGCTTTTCAACGGAGAAGAGATCAAGCCGCGGAACCCTCTAGGCATCGTTCTCACGTCGATCAGCAAGAAAACTTCCATTTTAAATATTGAGCCGGTGACCGCGGTACATCGAGGTTCATATACTTGCGAGATCAAAAACGACGCCGGCCAAACAAACCATACCACACTCCTTAGCGTCAATGGTTCGCCTCCTTCCTCATTAACTATTTTAGTTTTGTAGTGGATTTTTAATGCTTTTTATGTCACTTACTATACAGTACCTCCCCAACTCTCACCTTTCGAATTTGGCGATGAACCCGCAAATGCTGGCGATACTGCTTCGGTTCAGTGCGTTATGAACAAAGGAGATTTACCGGCTAATTTCTCGTGGAGCTTGAACGGGAGAAAAATATCACAAGGCAACGCCTTGGGAATAGCGATAGGCAGTATGAGCCGCAAAATGTCTATTCTCAACATTGATTCTGTAAACGGCACTCATAGAGGCACTTATGTTTGCCACGTCGAAAACTTAGCCGGGCAAGTGAACCACAGTGCAACGTTGGAAGTTAACGGTTATTTCCATTTATATTTTTTTAAATTCACTAACTTGTAGCAATTTGGTAGTAATATTAGTTTCCTGAAACAGTTTTACCTCAAATCCATCCCTTCACCTTCGGAGAGGAACCAGCCAATGCAGGCGACACAGTCGGCGTCCAATGTATGGTTACAAAAGGCGATGCTCCAATCAATATAACATGGCTTCTGAATGGGAACTCTGTTCAGGGGATTCAGGGTATATCGGTAGTCAAAGTTGGCCACAAATCAAGCGGACTCTCAATAGATGGAGTGGCATCCGTTCATTCTGGAGTCTACACATGCTCTGTTACCAACCAAGCTGGCCATGCTAATTATTCCTCCGAGTTAGCAGTCAATGGTATTTAGGTTTTGATTTTGGATTCAGTTTGTATTTTGCTTACAAGTAGAAATTAGTTGGTTAAAGTTTGTGTTAATCGTTTGTTTAATTAAAACAGTTTTACCTCAAATCCATCCGTTTACCTTCGGGGAGGAGCCAGCCAATGCAGGCGACACAGTAGGCGTCCAATGTATGATTACAAAAGGCGATGCCCCTGTCAATATCACTTGGCTATTAAATGGGAAGCCTGCTCAGACAGTTTCTGGTATAACCGTGATTAAGATCGGACATAAGGCAAGCAGCCTTTCCATAGAAGGAGTTACGTCCATACATTCAGGAATCTATACTTGCTCCGTCAACAACCCAGCCGGTCATGCCAACTATTCCTCCGAGTTGGCAGTCAATGGTACTTTTCATGCAATTCGCTTACCAAATTGTTTTCCTTTTTAGTATTGTGCTTAACTTTTTTTGTCGATCCATTTCCTGTCCCCGTAAGACAACTAACCTTATACCTCCTTGCACCGAAACTTATTTAAGCAATGTTTAATCAAAGCAGTATTCTCATAGTTGTGCCGCAGGTGACACCATTCGATTTCGGGGAGGATATTCTCAACGCGGGAGAGACGGTGTCTCTCACTTGCACCGTAGGTAAAGGAGATTTGCCTTTGCAAATACACTGGCAATTGAATAATCAAGTCTTGAATTCGGGCAATGGCATTTTTATCAATAGAAACGGAAAGAGAATATCGGTTCTAAGCATCGAAAATGTTCAGCATGAACACATTGGAAACTATACTTGTATCGCGGAAAATGATGCAGGACGCAGTAGCCACAGCGCGGTTCTCAACGTCAACGGTACCTACCTACAAGCGTTTCAAAATAAGCTTTGCTTTTTTTGCATTATTTGTTTTACTATTTATTTACTTTTGTCTCTAATCCTGGGAATGATCAAACAACCGTTAGCCGAAAAACGAAAATTCCACATACATACTCGTAATTATTTTAGAAGAAATAAAATTTAGCTCGACTACTAATTTTGACCCCAATTATTTAATAGTGGTGCCACAGATAACTCCGTTCGAATTTGGTGAAGATATCCTAAACGCTGGCAACACCGTGTCCACGATATGTACAGTTGGGAAAGGTGATTTGCCTTTGACAATCCGATGGATGCTCAACGACCACCTACTTAAATCGGGAAACAGTGTGCTCATAAGCAGAAGCGGAAAAAGAATATCTTTACTAAGCATAGAGAACGTCCAGCATGACCACATTGGAAACTATACCTGCATCGCTGAGAACGAAGCCGGCGCCAGTAGCCACAGTGCAGTGCTCAAAGTCAATGGTATCAAAATGTCTCAATAATCCATACTGCTCAGCTGATTTTATGCTCATGCTTCATAATTTTTGCCACGTTTTAATTTTCGTATTGATAAATTTTGTACCATCCAATCCCACCTTCCAAAAACCATTTTACTTGTGTAGGCCAATCATGGAAAAATTCATTCATATTTGTAATTAGGTGTTCATTCAAATATAAATTTACTTCATAGTGGTACCTCAGTTAGCGCCATTTGACTTCGGCAATGATGTCCTCAACGCCGGAGAGACTTTATCGACAACTTGCACCGTCACAAAAGGAGACTTGCCTTTGAAAATTCATTGGATGCTAAACGATCGCGAGCTGAATTCAGGGAACAATGTGTTTATAAGCAGAAGCGGAAAAAGAATATCTCTATTGAGCATAGAGAATATCCAGCACGAACATATTGGAAACTATACCTGTATCGCTGAGAACGACGCCGGCATCAGTAGCCACAGTGCAGTGCTTACTGTGAATGGTATATCGTAAAAATTCACTCAAATAAATATTTTTCGCATGAATATGTAAATTGTGTAGATTTTTCTATTTCTTTTTTTGCTTTTATAAACTTACACTTAATAACTTATACGAATTAATTAAAGCCTTGGGGTCTATAAGTTGTATCAGAACAGAAAATCAAGTTCTAGAACCAACATTTTTCTCAGTGGTGCCACAGATCACACCATTTGACTTCGGCGAAGATGTCCTCAATGCTGGCGATACTATTTCGATGACTTGCACAGTCGGGAAGGGTGATCTACCTTTAAAAATACATTGGACGTTAAACGACAACGAATTGAATTCGGGCAACAGCGTCCTCATAAACAGAAGCGGAAAAAGAATATCTCTTTTGAGCATAGAAAACGTGCAGCACGAACACATTGGCAACTATACCTGCATCGCTGAAAACGAGGCCGGCCGCAGTAGCCACAGTGCCGTGCTCAAAGTCAATGGTATTTAAAGATCGAAATCTCATCACCAGCTTTATTATCGCATGTCTCGTATGTTCTTTAATTAGATATTCCCACCTTGCTACTTCCCAATATAACACCTTAAAGGTAACTCAAGTCAGATCCATACGACGATTATAATTTTCATTTTTTCGATAGTGGTACCACAGATAACGCCATTCGACTTCGGGGAAGATGTTCTTAACGCCGGTGATACCGTTTCGCTGATCTGTACTGTCGGTAAAGGCGATTTGCCGCTCAAAATACATTGGCAATTAAACAATCAAATTCTCAATTCGGGGAATAGTGTGTCCATAAACAGAAATGGAAAGAGAATATCCGTTCTAAGTATAGAAAATGTTCAACACGAGCACATCGGCAACTACACTTGCATCGCGGAAAACGAGGCAGGGCGCAGCAGCCACAGCGCCATCCTCAATGTCAACGGTATATTTGTACCTTCAAAAAATTCTGTTGTGCTTTGCTTTTGTCGCACGGTATTATTTTATTTTCCACATAAAACCTTAAAATTTCATCCAAAACTAAACACGAGACGAGTTAGCGAGAAGTCATAGATCTAGTAGGCACTTGGTAATGTATGAAATAGCAATTTGGTTTTAACCAAAATCTATTGGGCAGTGTGAGTAGCAAAGTACAATCCAGTATATCGCTCACCAAAAACATACAGAAACCAGAACAACGAACTAAAGGATTTTTTTAAATATTATTATCGTCACTAAACTTACCTATCACAATGATTTTTGGTGCTGATTACATATCCTCTCTAAGTCCCTCCACAGATCATGCCATTCGAATTCGGCGAGGAACCGGTAAACGCACAAGAAATGGTCTTGGTCACTTGTACAGTCAGCAAAGGAGATCTTCCTCTGAAAATAGAATGGTATTTCAATGGAAAAACACTGACATCTGGTGACATTGGAGTAAACCTATTAAATACCAAGCGTACCAGCCAGCTTAGCATTGAATCCGTCACTCATCAAAATCAAGGAAATTATTCCTGCGTTGTCAAAAATGATGCAGGCCATACGAATCATACTACTCAACTTTTTGTAAATGGTATAAATAAAGAATGACTGTTATAGCATAGAATTTCCTTGCTTTATCTATGTTCGCATTTGAATAACAATATTGTTTTTTAAACCTACCCTTCCTTGTAACTTTGGCGGGCCATAAAGAGCGTGTTACGCTCATCCATCTTAGCAACAACGTTGTAGCATTCATTAAAACAGTAAATTTCAGTGGCACCGATTATAGCGTCATTCGAATTCGACGAATCAATGTTTTATGGCGAGGGAGTTCAAGTTATGTGTCACGCTACAAAAGGAGATAAGCCATTAACTTTCAAGTGGACTTTTAACGGAGGAGATGTGAGTTCACTGCCCGGGTTGAACATCATGAATGTCGGGGACATGGGGTCTGCCCTTATAATACCCGAAGTGACGGCTCAACATGCTGGAAATTACACGTGCACTGCCTCCAATGTTGTCGCCAGAGCTAGCCACCACGCCACGCTCAATGTCCAGGGTATACGGTCTCGGTCAATACACTGTGCTTTACTGTCCTGTCCCATCTAATGCCACCCTTGATATATCTGTTAGTTCTACTTTAGATTTGCTAGAATGATACTTAAATTAGTCGTCTTTTCAGTGGAACCCACGATATCCTCATTTGAATTCGATGCTATTTTCTATGGCGAAAGCACACAAGTAATGTGTCACGTTCAAAAAGGCGATAAGCCATTGCAATTATTTTGGTCGTTCAACAACCAACCTATTAAACGCAATGATGGCGTAACAATTACTGAAGTAGGAGACAGAACTTCAATATTAGCTATCCCATCTGTAACTGAAAAACACTCCGGAAACTTCACATGCACAGCTTCAAATATGGTAGCGAGCACAAATCACACAGCTATTTTAAACGTTCAGGGTATTTACATTTTATATTTTCTTTGATGTTGGTATAGTTTCGTATGATTTATTTTTTTTGAACGTATCCTCACCAGTTCCACCTCACATCGTTCCCTTCATGGCCGAAGAGTCAATTTTTGCTGGAGAATCAGTCCAGTTGACATGTCACGTATCAAAGGGCGATACTCCACTTACTATTACATGGAGCTTCCACGGAGAGGATTTATCCTCTCATCAAGGCATCGCAACCATGAAGATTGGCCCGAGAACATCGTTGCTAACGATTAATACTGCAACAGCCAGCCACAGCGGCGAATATTCGTGCAATGCTGTGAATCATGCCGGCCTTGCCAGTTACTCGGCCAAGATTAATGTTCATGGTATTCTATAATCCGATAGCCGTCCTGCCTTTAACGCACGCTGCACGCTTAGCTCCGCATTAATTTTGGCCTTCTGGGTTAACAGTACTGCCATACATCGTACCTTTCGAAGCGGATGAGTCGGTGTTCGCTGGAGAATCGGTCCAGCTCAACTGCCATGTATCGAAGGGAGACTTACCCATCGATATAAAGTGGCACTTTCACGGCTTCGAAAACACTTCATCGCATCTCGGAATCATGACTACCAAAATGACATCACGAACTTCGTTTCTTTCTATCGCTGCGGCAAACGCCGGCCACAGTGGCAACTATACCTGCGTAGCTACCAACAGCGCTGGCTCTGCTAACCATTCCACTGGCCTTAATGTTCATGGTCAGTTTAAGTCACTCATCAAATCATCATACCGTATTGTTTTATTACAGCGAATCGATGCTAATAGACATATTAACAGAATTAGCATGAATTCTGCTGATATATCTTAAGCAAAGTAACGCTTCATAAAAATGGTTAATTTCACTTGTTTATTATTCATGATTATGTTTGTTTAATTTGTTTAACACAGTTACACCGAATATTTTGCCATTCGACGTCGATCAAGATCTATTTTCGGGAGAGTCAGTTCAAATGATGTGTCACATTTCGAAAGGAGATAAACCATTAGAAGTATATTGGCTATTCAACAGTCAACCACTATCTAAAGAGTTAGGATCATCTCAGAGAGTTGGCGACAGATCTTCTGTGTTAATTCTGCCTGCTGTCACCGGAGCTCATAGCGGAAACTTCACATGCGTAGCAAAAAATCCCGCTGGAATTACATCTTACACCACAATACTCAAAATTATTGGTATTTTTTTCATTGTTATAAAAAAGATAGGCATGCATTCTCGCATTTTTTTGTTTTTGTCCTTTCCGAGCCCCATAGGAATTTATTTCTCCTTTCTTTGTTATTCTCTGGTCTAGTGGTTCCACACATTATTCCGTTTGAAGTGGAAGAAACAATTTTTGCTGGTGAATCGGTTCATCTAACATGCCATGTATCAAAGGGAGATCGACCACTACAGATTTCGTGGAGTTTCCAAGGTCAAGAGATACCATATCATAATAACAAGGGTATAACCACAACAAAGTTAGGAGATAAGGCTTCAGTCTTGAGTATTCCGACTGCTATGGGGCATCATAGTGGCAACTATACCTGCACGGCGAGCAATAGAGCCGGTCGGGCTTACCACTCGGCACTCGTCAACATTCATGGTACTCGAACTGCCCTTTTTCCGAAATAGATCTTCTGAATGATTGTTTAGATATTTGCACGCTTAGATTAATATAGATTTTTCTTTGTTTACAATCAGTTCCTCCCCACATAATGCCGTTTGAGATTGACGAGTCCATTTTCTACGGAGAATCTGTGCAAATGACCTGCCACGCGAGTAAAGGAGACCTACCAATGTCAATTACTTGGACATTTGAAGGCAAGGATTTGTCAACCCAAATGGATATTGAAACAATGAAGATGGCGACCAGGACATCATTTTTGTCTATAGCATCTGTAACAGGGTCTCACAGTGGAAATTACACGTGTATCGCCAAGAATAGGGCCGGTGAAGAAAGATACTCTACAACATTAAACGTGAAGGGTATATTGATTGTTGATATCAAAGCATGCACCTTGTAATCTTCGCTAACTTTATAAATATTTCTTTGCTCAGTCGTTCCTCACATCAAACCCTTTGAACTGGATGAAGCAGTGTTTGCGGGTGGGTCAGTGCATTTGGACTGCCACGTCTCAAAAGGCGATGTTCCTTTGAATATCACATGGAGTTTTCGTGGACAGCCAGTAACCCGTAGGATGGGAATAAAAACTACAGCTCTAAGCGAACGCGTCTCCGTTCTTGACATCCCGAACGCAATGGGACCTAACAGTGGCAACTACACGTGTACAGCGATGAACAGGGCAGGCACTACTGCTCATACGGCAGTCCTTGACGTAATCGGTACTCATTAATCCAATGTAACATTCTAAAAGATACTTGCTTTTGTTTAGTTCCTCCCGTGGTCCAACCCTTCTCCTTCGGGGAAGTCGCAATGAATTCTGGGCAAGTCGTTACTACTCCTTGTTCGGTTGTCGAGGGTGATCATCCTCTGCAGTTACGATGGCTGTTCGATGGAGAGCCTATAAAGCCTAGGTCTGGAGTGACCGTGTTCAATATTGGAGAAAGAAGTGCTATACTGAGTATTGGCTCCGTAGCACACAACCACGCCGGAAACTATACTTGTGCTGCTGAAAATGCTGCCGGATTCGCATCCCACACATCAGTATTGATCATTAACGGTGCTTAATATTCAAATTTAGATCTTTTAATTCGTATCGTTTACGTTATTATCGTTTACTTTTGATTATTTCTCATAAATGGTTTCACTGTCTTCAATGAAATATTCCAGTTCCTCCCAACATTCTACCATTCACGTTCGGTGAGAAGCCTGCTAACGTTGGAGAGTACTTACAAGCGGCATGCACAGTGAACTATGGCGATCTTCCTCTAACTATAACCTGGACGTTCAATAAACAGCTTATATCGCAAAGGAACAACGATTATGTAATGACTAATTCCAAACGAAGTAGCATTCTTATAATAGAGTCTGTAGACGCAAAACACGCCGGATCTTATACCTGTGTTGGTGAAAATCGTGCAGGGCGCAATAGTCACTCTACAGATCTTATAGTTTACGGTTAGTCGATTAATAAATAGTAGATTTGTTATTTTGTCATTTAGATAATGTTTGTTTCAGTTCCTCCTAAGATTGCACCCTTCATTGCCGGTCCAGAACCGGCCTTTCTTGGCGATTACTTTGCTCTTCAATGTATCATTACACATGGGGACCAACCAGTCCGTATTTTATGGACATTCAATAATAGATCAGCCGAATTCGTCAACGGGGTCCGCGTCAATAACAACGATCGAAGAAGTAGTGTTCTCGCGATAGAATCAGTGGATGCGAATCATGCGGGCGTTTACAATTGTACTGCAAGTAATGCGGCTGGCGTCGCTTCACACACTACTGAATTAGTCGTGAAGGGTGCGACACTAAATTCGATAAAAACTATAAGCTTCATAATTTATTTTGTCATCTAACATTCATCCTTTGCGTTCGTTGCTTCATTATCTGAGTAATTTATTGTCCTAGTTCCACCGTTAATAATGCCGTTCAGTTTCGGCGACGTGCCGTCCAACCCGGGAGACACTGCCGTAGTAAACTGCGTTGCTACCAAGGGCGACCAGCCCCTCGAGATCTCGTGGACATTCAGCAGCGAAACGATAGATTCGAGCCTCCAACGAGACATGACGACGACGCCTCTAGGCCCTCGCGCATCTGTCCTCACCATCAACACTGTGAGCGCGAACCACCAGGGGAACTACACTTGCATCGTCCAGAACGCGGCTGGTAGAGCCGAACATGCGGCAACACTCGTCGTCAATGGCACGTTCAAATTGTCTTATACTACACTGCGATATAATACCGGGAACTAACATCACAAAAATGCACTTCAAAGAACCAGTCCACCACTGTTACAATACTTTTCTCAATTTCACCAATCGCTAACATTGCCTGCCACCGATCTAAATCTAACCCAACTTTCTGTGGTTGTTTCCAGTACTACCCCGTATAGTTCCATTCTCGTTCGAGACTCCGCTCTTCGCGGGGCAAGCCTCTCAAGTCACTTGTTTGGTATCTGAGGGTGATATGCCTCTCGATATTCAGTGGTACTTTGAAGGGCAGCCCCTGAAGCAGAAAGCCGGTGTTTCGGCTCTTAAAATAGCACAGAGAGCTTCGTTGCTTCTGATTGAGTCGGCAGGATGGTCGCACAGCGGCTCGTACGCGTGTATCGCACGCAATGCCGCGGGCTTGTCCAACTATACCGCATCGCTAGAAGTTCATGGTATATCATACGCATCTGTGTACCCTTCATTCCTAGCACGGAGAGCTTTGCGTAGTTTCGATATTGTATGCTTGAAATATTCAGTTCTTTATGATAGGACCCTTCTAACGGCCTACAAACACTATGGGGTTCCTTAGATACGTTATGTCAAAATAATCATTTCAATGCATAGTTGAATGATAATAATCGTTTAGGTTAGGAGAGCCTTTTAACTATCTATCAATCAGTAGGAATCGTTAGGAACCGGCTGCGGCTATCATCGACGATCCTATTTCTTCCTCTCCGTCTTGCATTTTTTGTTTTTCATCACCTCTTCCTTTCCTCGGGTTCCTCTCTTTTTTTTACTTTCATTCATTAATTTGCATATTGGCGTTTTGTATAACTGAGCTTTTGCTTTGCGTGTGTACTGACAATTCTGTTGAAATAATTTACAGTTGTTTATAAGTTTAAAATGACTCAACTGAGTTCATTGTTTTATGTCTTTGTTTGTAACTTAATGCTCGTCATACAATAATTATTATTTCAACGAAAATATCAATGTTTGTGTTGCTAATATGCTTATAGTGTTGGGCTTTTTATATTATGATTATGATTATTTTATGTCCCATTTAAATATTTATGTTTGTAGTTTGGGAAGCTTTTGATTTTTGTTTGCTATTTGTAAAACATTATACTTATTAAAGCTTCTATAGCGACGCTTTGCCGTCAACATTGAGAAAATTATACTTTTTTTTAATTCCATTAAATATTCAGCTAATTGTATTATTACAGCAAACAGCAATATAATCGCTATAGGAGCTTTTAATGTAAAATGGCTTTGGACTTACATAAGCATATTTACAAATGTTCAAAAAAGTTTTCAAATATGTTGATCAGTGAATAATCAAATAAACACAAATAATAAATTTGATTTATGCATGTCCATTGCGCTGTAAAATTAATTAAAAACTGAATCCCACAATTTGAAATCATTTCTCACTTCATGAGAATGTATATTTTTTTTATCTGAACTAATGACTGAATTAATGCATGCAAGTTTTAAAACTCAATTTGAAGTAATTTGAATTTCATATAACGTTGAAAATCTGAAAATTTCAAAGTAACCTCTAATCATGCATTATTTAAAAAACCAATATTTCTGGACTCCCGCCAGTTGTAATAGCATAACGGTGATATTTCAGTTCCCCCACGCTGGATTCTTGAACCCACTGATAAGGCATTTGCTCAGGGCTCTGACGCTAAAGTCGAATGTAAAGCCGATGGCTTCCCCAAGCCCCAAGTAACATGGAAGAGGGCTGAAGGTATGAAACTTAATCCGAACAATTTGAAACATGAATCATTAATTTAACACTTTTTAGTGAGTATTTACGTTATACTTTTTTCTCTAGGAGATACGCCCGGTGATTACAAAGACCTTAAGCCTAACAACCCTAATGTAAAAGTTGAGGATGGAACTCTGGCTATTAGCAACATTCAAAAGACAAATGAGGGATATTATCTTTGCGAAGCCGTTAACGGAATTGGATCTGGACTGTCTGCCGTCATTCTTATTAGCGTACAAGGTATGACACTGTCAAGACTTGAAAACTGGTGTTTTCATATTAAAGGGTATTTTGTAATTCATTTTGAACGGTTCTAGCCCCACCCCAATTCGAAATTAAGATGAGGAATCAGACTGCTCGACGAAGCGAATCCGCTGTGTTGCAGTGCCAGGCCAAGGGAGAAAAGGTAAGTCTGTTAACAAATATATCGACGCATTGCGTTCTGTTCTATCAATTCAGGATTAACGCAATTCCATTGTTTGTGACAAACTTTTTACACAAATATATTTTTTATCCTAGCCGATTGGAATTATCTGGAACATGAACAACAAACGCCTCGAACCCAAATCTGACCCACGATACACGATCCGCGAAGAAATCTTGCCTGGAGGAGTAGTATCCGACCTCAGCATCCGAAGAACCGAACGATCCGACAGCGCTCTCTTTACCTGCGTCGCCACTAACGCATTTGGATCCGATGATACGAGCATCAACATGATCATTCAGGGTAAGCCTTAAACCACCTGCTAAAACATTGACGTAGCATTTTTTAAATGGATTTTAAAACTAAACCCTTCGAATTATCTCATGTGTAAATTATTTGGTTGAACTTTTGCAGAGGTACCCGAAGCGCCCTATGGTCTTAAAGTCTTGGACAAATCTGGAAGGACTGTGCAGCTGTCTTGGGCCGCCCCTTACGATGGAAACTCGCCAATCAAGAAGTTCCTTATTGAATACAAACGCGCTAAGGGCAACTGGGAAAAGGATATCGACAGGTTGGCCACTCAAACATGATTATTCTTATAGATATTTAATATGGTATTAACGTCGCTGTTACTACAAAATCTCCAATTAGTAGGTTTACTTAATTAGTAAAATCACTTATTTTCTAAAATATTCAATAACAATAAGATAACAATCATGTTAACAGGGTTCTGGTACCCGGAGACACGACCGAAGCCGGCGTATTCAGCCTCCGTCCCGCCACCGCCTACCACATCCGCATCGTCGCTGAGAACGAACTGGGCACATCAGAGCCTTCTGAGACCGTCACCATCATCACCGCCGAAGAAGCTCCCACTGGCCCCCCACAGGACGTTAAAGTCGATGCCGTTGATAAGCACACCCTGCGTGTTACCTGGAAGCCTCCCCCACCCCAAGACTGGAACGGCGAGCTCCAGGGGTAATAATAATTCTTTATTTCTAAAATTTCTTGTTGCATGCCAATGTAACGTATCGCGTTTTACGTGTTCGGGCCAGTATTTGAAATTTGAGTTCGTACATTGACATGCAATTTCTTGCAGATATTATGTTGGATACAAACTGGCCTCAAGCAACAAATCTTTCGTCTTCGAAACCGTCGACATTTCCAAGGAATCTGGCAAGGAACACCACCTCGACATCCTGAACCTCAAGTAAGTTCGTTTACCCTTAAAGAAAAAAATGGGAACAATCATATTTTATCTGGAATGTTTTTATTTCGCTTGGCTTCGGTGACTGCATTTTGTATTTTTTTAGGACTTACACCCAGTACGCAATGGTAGTTCAAGCGTTCAACAAGATGGGTTCTGGACCTGTATCTGGAGAAGTCAAGGCCTACACCGCTGAAGGTGCCCCATCAGCCCCGCCCCAGGATGTTCTCTGCACCACTCTCACTGCCCAAACGATCCGCGTCTCCTGGGTTTCCCCTCCCCTTGCTTCTGCAAACGGTCTGATCAAAGCCTACAAAGTCATCTATGGACCTAGCGAAACTTGGTATGGTAAGTATCTCTTCGAATCTTAACACAGTATTTTACCTTAGAAATTCAGCAACCCAACGTTATTTTTTTTAGAGGTATAAATTGACCAACTCGCCTGTTGGTAAGCTACGTTGTGGTCGAAGATGAAACACGCAGAAAACAACTCCAAAACTACTTCTTTTAAAGACCACTTCAGGTTATTTTAATTCTTACCGTGATTATTTAATATTTGTTTTTGTAGCACCTTTTTTTAAACGTTTATTCTACATTTTAGACGAGAAGACAAAGGACACAAAGATAACTGCCAGCAGCGAAACTATCCTTCACGGACTCAAAAAATTCACGAACTACTCTATGGAAGTGCTCGCAACCACCAACGGCGGAGACGGCGTGCGATCTATCCCTATTCACTGCCAGACTGAACAAGATGGTAAGCCATTGAAGAACTTTTTTTTTTTTTTGTTTTTTTTTTTTTTGTTTACCCAGTGGAAATCCTTTATGGATACTCTCGGCCCGGGGGGACCTCGAGTTATGTGGGCGTCTCCGCCCTGCGGCGGCATACCCACTAAAACCACTGGGGTGCTCGGCATCCGCCTCAGATGGGGCAAGGTGGGGTCGCGTTAGCAATCGCCACCTCGTCCCGGCGATGGGCCCGATTAGGGCCCCCCGCGCCTATGGAGGGGTGACCCTGTTCCCCAGGATCACCCCCCAGACAGTCAGTGTGGGGTCGTGCAGGCCGGGAGAGTCCCCCGACTCTCCCGGCAACCCCACTGCAGAGGAGCGAGGAGACGGGCGAACCGCCTCCTCGCTCCCCCGTCTGCGCCGGAGCGGGTCAGATCGGGCGTCGTCCTCTCTGACCCGCTCCGCGGCCTCCTTCTGCGTCATCACCTCTTCGCAGAAGGAGACCATTGGCCATTGAAGAACTGCGTTAATATACTCCATCTTATTGTTTGACTAGTTTAAAAACAGAAAAAAACAGGGCTAAACTTTTAATGATATCTAATCTAACTCTTCTCTTTCCGACCATGCATCCTAGATAACATCCACTTCGCTTTATCGCTATAGTTTTTGTTTCTAATGTAGAACATAATTTTCAATGAAATCTTATTTTTAGTGCCTGAAGCTCCACGCGCCGTTAAAGCTCTAGTAATGGGACAGGACTCGATCCTCGTATCTTGGAGGCCCCCAGCGCAACCCAACGGCGTCGTCACACACTACAACGTCTACACTCAAGCCCAGAACGCCGAACCCCATCCTAATAAGGTCCTTTTTAACACGCTTTTATTAGCTTCACCTGTATGTTTGTATGTTTGTATGTTTGTATGTTTGTTTGTATGTAACCGACTCCTTTGAGCGCGTTTTTGACCCACTTTAAACGGTCAGATTTCTTTCAAACTTTGTAGATATATCGAGGACCGATGACAATACACTAAACAAATCGTGTTTTTTAGTTTTTTTAACTATTAATTTTTTTAACACGCTTTTTCTATAAAGTTTCTTTAACTTTTAATACCGTTTAACTTACAAATGGTAATTTCGTCATTCGTGTCAGAGAACAGAGTGGCGCAGTGGAAGCGTGCTGGGCTCATAACCCAGAGGTCCCTGGATCGAAACCACGCGCTAGAAATCTTTTTGCTCAATATTTTTTGTTACGCATCAATTTTATTTTATGAGGTCTGAGGATCGAAACCACGCGGCTACAAATCTTTTTGCTCAATATTTTTTGTTACGCATCAATTTTATTTTTAATTTGCTTGAGCAGACGGCCAAAATCGGATAACACTAGGGTTTCCAGAACCGGTACTGTTTCTAAGAACCGGGATTTCGGTACTTTTGTTCCAAAGAACCGGGAAATCCCGGGATTCCCGGTTCTTTCGGATTTTTTGGTATGTTTGCTATTTTTTGTTTTTCAATGGCGCAAAAGTGAATCTTACACGCAGTAGTTATTCGTTTTATACTTGTCTGAGTGTCTGAAGTGATGTGTGACTCTCAGCGGACTCTTGGAGTCTGAGCTTCAGCGAGTAATAGCCGCAGCCTATATCCTCCTCATTCTTCGCCTGTGTATATATTCTACCTGGATGATATACCCAGATATATAATATCCAAGATGTTGTTCTCTATGATCAATGCATACTTGTTACATATTTACAAATTACTTATTCTCGATGCTCGGTCGATTATTCTGTAGTGGTTTGTTATGGGACCCATACTTTTCCACTATTTCGTAGATTTGATCCTTAAGGCTGAAGCTATCGCCTCCTGCTGTATGTGCAGGTGTAGCAGAAACCTAAAATTATTTCGCTAATGATGTTTTCTTCCTAAGTGGAAGTTCAGTTGGAAGGACATTGTTTACAGTGAAATTTCAGGGCAAAAGGAGATTAAACATCTTATATCTCAGGGTGACGAGCGCAGTACTGTGACGCGTAGGGTTTTGCATTCTAATTCTTTTTGCATTCTTTCTGCAGCCCTGTTATGGGCAAACGTGACGTTTAACATCAGGCAAGCGATTTGCTCGTCTCATCACTCAATAACATAAAAAACCAATTAGATCATTAGCGTACGCTACAGTGAATACACCTTCTTTGTTAACGAGTTCTGCGAGTTGATCTACCACCATAACCCAAATCAATGGTGACATAGCTCCTCTGATTCCAAGTAGTGGTGATATGACCTGCACCGGCATCCCGCTTGGGGTGTTTTGTGTACTGCCTTCCAACTGTCAGCTTACCCAAACCAGCCGAGCTCCCTAAACTAGCAGAGCACGGCTTGGGATCGCTGATATACCTCTTCTACTCGTACTTGTGTTGCGCCACGTAGCTCCTTCTTGCGGGCAGCTTTTTGTAGCTCAATACCCTAATGCCCTCTGTCTCAATTCTGACAGTTCTGTTAGCGAGCATTGCCGTAACCCAACAGACAACTTGACAAGCTACAGAATGACAATAGAGTCTGCGGACGCCCATTCCTCTTTGGCAGGTTGGTGTGGAGTGTGTAGTTTCCATCCATTACTGTCATCTAATTGATTTTTTAGAAAGTGTGACTGCTACCACTCAAATTATAATAATGTAATGATATACGTTTTTTAAGCTTTCACAACTAATAAAACCTTCACAGACATTAGTTGAAAGCTGATAAGTTGCTAACTAACTAAAACTAGCTTTTATTTGTGATATTCTATTATTTTTATGCCTATTTATGTTATTTTCTGTAAATAAAGTACTTAACGGTTAGTTTTAGTTAATAAAACGCAGTAATTTACGTGTTAGATTCTCTTTTGCGCCTTCAGAAAACAAGAAATAGCTGGTACCGAAAATCCCGAAAGAACCGGGAAAAGATTTAAAAATCCCGGTTCTTTTTTGACCCCAAAAGAACCGGGAAATCCCGGTTCTTTTGGAACCGGGATTTCCCGGTTGGAAACCCTAGATAACACCAACACATTTGTACATATTAAGGATGGTTAATAGTTAGCAAATCGAACTAAAAAGCGAAAAATAAATAATAGTTAAAAAAAAACTAAAAAAACACGCTTTTTATAAAAAACCGAACTAAAAAAATAGAAAATAAAATTTTATAAATTTAAATTAAGAATAGGGTTGAAAATTTCAATAAATATAAATTAATAATAGTGTAAATAAATAAATATATGTATTTTATTTTTTAAAAAGCGTGGGGTGCTTTCTAAGATATTATCAAAATGCTAATCACTCTACTCATGTCTGTCAATACAAAATGTATCTACAAAATATATAATATCTATTGACCCATGCACCCCACGCTTTTTAAAAATAAAATACATATATTTATTTATTTACACTATTATTAATTTATATTTATTGAAATTTTCAACCCTATTCTTAATTTAAATTTATAAAATTTTATTTTCTATTTTTTTAGTTCGGTTTTTTATAAAAAGCGTGTTTTTTTAGTTTTTTTTTAACTATTATTTATTTTAGTATTTGCTGCTTTATTTTAACCCATTGGCTGCCACGGCATAAATACTTGTACGTCGCTATGCCCTGTACGCCGAGACGTTTTTACTTACTAATTTTTAAATTGCAAGAAGTTTAACCAAGATTCGTTTTAGGTCCCAGCATCCCAGACCAGCTACTCTGCGACTGAACTCAAGGCCGGCCGTTACGACTTCTGGGTGACCGCGTCCACTATCATCGGAGAAGGACAACCCTCGGCTACCGCTTCTTGCAGCCCTAGTGACAAAGGTAAACTACGAAATCTTGGTTAGATTTTCTAACTATTGAAACAAAATAATCATACAAATTTTCATACGGTTAACAAAGCCCATACTCACTAAACTAAATTAATAAGCCTATAACTAAAGTCCACACTGATTTGAATGTATGTTGAATGTTTTCAGTTCCCGCAAAGATCGCATCGTTCGACGAATCGTTCACCGCTACGTACAAGGAAGACGTTAAATTGCCCTGCCTCGCTGTCGGCGTTCCCCCTCCTAACATTATTTGGAAGGTAAATAAAATTTAATAAAACAAAAATTAGAACAAGCTTTTATTGCATTGTCACCAGAGTTACATAGGTACCTATACCAAATTGTAGCTCAATCGGACATCGAGAAATGGTTCAAAATTCAGCTGTAAAATCTGACCCGAACATACATACATAGATACATATTTCCATTACGTACATACAAAAATTGCAAATTAAATAAAGTTCCCGGTCGAGAATCGTACCCGGGACTTCTTGCTCGTCAGGTGGACATATCACCACTGAGTCAAACAAGTCGTCATATTGATCACACGCACCGAGTTAAATACGAGCGAGACAGTCACTCGGACCCTGTGGGCCACGCTTCCCCACAATCTCTGGGCCTAGCAAGATCTAGTTGTCTCACCATTCTACTCAGAACATTTGATCAAGGCTTATATCCGTAACTCTTTTGACCTATTACAATCTAGCTAGCTATCTATCGCATAGCATAGCATATCGTTACCGACCTGTGTCGGAGGAGAATAGGTACTGACGAACATAAAAAATAATAATAGTAATCTAGCTATCTAATCAACCTACTCAGTCCATTTGATCAAGGCAATAAAGTAAGCGGTACGTTACAGGTGAAAGGCCAGCCCCTGGAAGCCTCAGAGCGTGTGCGACAACTGCCCGAGGGCTCGCTGCAGATCGCGGGCGTGGCTCGCGAGGACGCCGGCGAGTACTCGTGCCACGTCGACAACCAGTTCGGGACCGACACCGTCACGCATACCCTAGCTGTGCTCGGTAACTAACATAAATTCTAATTATTATACAAGAATATAAGGAAAAGGTATACTAAGCCGAAAGGTAATACTCATTATTATGAACAACTTTCACTATGGGACCAACCCAGATATCGCATTACCAATTTTAATAGAATTTACAATATCGGCACGCGTTGGGTGCTGTGCAATACTGTGCATCTCGCACACTTTAACTTTGACTAGTCTAGCTTAGAATTTGTCTCTCTTTTATATTTGACTATATTTTTATGATAATTTGATACAATTAATTAATTTACATCGTGAGGAAACCTGCATATGTCCAGAGAAGAAATTCAATGGCGTATGTGAATCCACCCACCCGCACTTGGCCAGCGTGGTGGAATACGGCCTAATCACCCTTCGAGGGTAGACCCGTATCCCAGCAGTGGGAGGATTAAAGGTTGCATATGATGAATTAATTTACAACTTTAACAAGATGTCATGACAACTATACTGACGTAATTGCAGCGCCCCCCTTCCCTCCTCTCCTGAGCATCGCGTCATCCTCCGTGTCGTCCCTGACTCTGCGCCTGAAGCCGTCCCCTGACGTCGAACAATCTCCGGCGGCGGGACACACTATCCACTACAAACAAGAGTTCGGAGACTGGGAGACCGTTCAGGTATTATAAGTACAAAAACTTAGTGTAGCTCGACTAGGCTCGTCCGTAAAGGGTCGTCTATTAATAACGTGATGTTTTTAGCAACTTTTTCTTCCCCCCTCCCCCCCCCCCTTAGTAATACATGGTGACTGGTGAGGTTATAGATTATCCCCTGTTCCCCCGCCAATTTTGGTAAGAATTGTCTTTAAAATTTTCAGAATTTAACGAAAATATAAATACTCGTGATATCTCACTACATTCCCCCCTCCCTCCCCCCTCACCGTCTCGAGCCTCACGTGATTAATGGACTATTCCTAAGTACGTAATCAATCACCGAAGAGCAATGGGCTACACGGTCAATTTTCGGATAGGTGACCGCGGGTGGTATATACAACTGAGTGAAATATTTGGTGGACTTACCTAATTTCTTACTATTTCCAGATTCCAAGCAGCACCGACACCTACACTCTGGAAAACTTATTCTGCGGATCAAGATATCAACTCTATGTTACTGCATACAATGGGTAAAGCTTTTTTTAATAGAACCAGTAGTTTCGGAGACCCACAGACAAACCTAAAGACCTCCCGCCTACAAACATATATGTATGTCACTTTACGTGTTTATTATTTTAGTATACAGGGTTACCTATAAAGAAAGGGTATGCTAAGCCGAAAACAGTACTCATCATTATGAACTTTTATTATAGGAGTAATGGGACCAACTCTGAAATCTAGAAAAAAATAAGCTGTTCCATAGAGGATACGACTTCTACAAATATCATCGTAACATCGTCGTAACGCTCTTGACAGAGCGGTCGTGGTCCTGACACAATATCATTGGCTTCGGCAGATATAATGCGCCTCATGGTATCTCGCCGTCTCGCTAAGATTACTAGGATTGCTACACTGAGAAAAATTTCACCTAAAGTACGGAGCATACTGACAATCACCAAAAAGTACGATGATAAGCACCAATTTTTACGGTGACAACTATCATAGTTTAATGGTTCTCACGCTAAAAATTAGTACTAGCACCAGTTTATGATAGTTGTCACCGTAAAAACTGGCGCTAATCATCGTACTTTTTCGTGATTATCACTATGCTCCGTACTTTAGGTGAATTCATCGGAATTTCGATTGCCATTTTTCTCAGTGGGCTTTATTGGTAAGTGGCTTACAGTTTTTCTTTTATTCCAGCATCGGCACCGGCGAAGCGTCCGACGTGGTGACCGCCCGCACGCGCGGCTCCAAGCCGCCCGTGCCGCGCGCCGCCGACTTCATCGAGGTCGGCAGCTCGTCTGTGACGCTGCATCTCAAGCAGTGGCTGGACGGCGGCTGCCCGATGAGCCACTTCGTCGTTGAGAACAAGAAGAAGTTAGTATACTTGTGATCTTAGTGCTCTGCAGTGATGGTCATAGAGATAGAGATGAGCCATTTTGTTTTTGAGACCAAGAAGTCATGGACTCTATGAGCCACTTTGTCGTTGAGAATGAGAAAAAGTTACTATACTTTTAGTGTTTGAGTACTGGTAGTCAGCAGTAATGGTATCTAAGAACCACTTTGTCGTTGACAGCAAGAAGTTAGTCCGTGAATCCATCTTCTTTGTTTTTCAAGTTGTTTCAGTTTCCTTATCCAAAACTTGTCATTTCAGGGGAGCTGCCGAATGGAACCAAATCTCAAATGCCGTTAAGCCTGGTGGTAACTTTGTCGTACTTGGTAAGTTTCTATCAAAATGTAAAATTGAAAAGAAAATAATTTCTTGAAGTAATTTTTTTAGTGGCATTATAAAATATGACATTTTTACAAGCTTTTATTAGCTTGTTGTGTTAGTATGTCGCTATGTTAGTGTAGGTCAAAATCTTGCTACTGATTTTTGAACCTCTTCCCGAAGTCCGATTGAGCTGAAATTTGGTATACCTCTGTAACTCCGATACAATGCCATAAAAGTTTGTATTTTTTTTATATTTATTTTTATTTGTTTAAAATTAGAATTGATTTTTTATAGACCTGGAACCTGCTACCTGGTACGTCCTGAGGATTTCGGCCCACAACAACGCTGGCTTCAACGTCGCTGAATACGAATTCGCTACCCTGACCATGACCGGAGGTGAGGAATCGCTAAAATCATTCGCTAAATTTATTTTTCATGTCATATAAAAATGTAACAATCCTAAAAGGTGTTCGTTTTTGCCACACACCTGCAAAATGTCGAATGAGCTCCCTCCACCTGTATTCCCGAGTAGCTACAATATTGGGTTCTTCAAAAGGGCTGTTAATAGAATCTTAAAAGGTCGGCAGCGTATCTGTGATGCCTCCAGTGTTACAGGTATCCATAGGCGACGGTGATCGCTTACCATCAGGCGGCCCGTTTGCTTGTCTGCCACCTATGGCATAAAAAAAAAAAAAATTACGCACGGTATAAGTAACAATGGTTTTAGAATCCATCCCTAACAAATTGGAATTATCAGTCCAATTAGTTCAACTATTACTGTTGGACAAATTGGAAGAGACTAGACTAATAGTAAACGTACCTGAAATGCATCGCCTTATTTTCATTTTTGTCCATTTTAGTCGTAACAGTGGGCTTGCATTTCAGGTACGATCGCGCCAGCCCGCGAGGTGGGCGGCGGCGCACTCACTCCGGAACAGACGCTCAAGATTATCCTCTCGCACCTTAACCTTATCGTGCCCGTCGTCGCCGCGATCCTAGTCATCATCATAGCTATCGTTGTGGTCTGCGTAGTTCGCGGCGCCAGGGACCAGCACAAAGGTACTAACCTATACTTTAAACTAGTTTTTTTGAATTAGGAACCATTGCACCTCTGCCCGGAAACGCTGCAGACAAGGAGCTCCCTCCCTGGATCAAGGCTTGGCTGGAGCCGGAAGTGCTGGTGCCGATTCTGGCGACGATTGTGGTGTTTATCGTGGGGGTAGTCGTGATTTGCCTGACCCTCGCTCGCAGGAACTCGCCTCACCGCCTGCGAGGTCAGAAGGACACGTACTGTATGTATGGTGCATGACACCGCTTTTTATTATTTTAACCGATTCGACAGTTTTTCTTAATCTTAACACCCTCATATTGTCATACTATGTCTAGCATGGAAATCATTCATGTCCATGTTTCTATATTGTTTCGAGAAAATTCATACCTACTTTGATATTGTTTGCTTTTGTCATTCTTCATCGTGATTTAGATCGTGTTGTGTTCATTGTGTTACGTCTACGGAAAATAGTTGAAGAGCTAATTAACTATGCCACCAAACTATAACAAATAACTAATCATGACAAACCTATGACAACTTTATGAAATAAAAGTTAAGAGTCACACAGATAACACTCAATACACAACACACTTTACTAATCACTTTATTAGTCCTCCAGTTTAAATGAAACATAGTATCTTCCTTTCTACTTGACCTGAGATGTACAATTGTACATTAACACCAAAAAAAGATTAGGATTTTGTATTCTATTGTACACGACTAATCGTTCTGTTCGATTGTTCTATTGTTCTTACGTGTACGTTTTGAGTACACGTAAGTACTACAGTGTATGTGCGTATTGTGCGTGCTAAGAAGATTATGCTAGATTTAAGGTTTGGCCAATGAGGGTGGCATGGTCAAGTCTGACCAATCCCTACTTAATCAAAAAAGAAGTAGTACAGTGTGTACTGCGTGTTCGTAGACGATGCCGTGTACAACGCGTCCCAGGCCGGCGGGCTGGGCGGCGGCGGCGGCACGCTGGACAAGCGCGGCGGGCTGCGAGACGAGCTCGGCTACATCGCGCCGCCCAACCGCAAGCTGCCGCCCGTGCCCGGCTCCAACTACAACACCTGCGACCGCGTCAAGCGCCAGGCTGTCATCAGTGAGTAATACACGCACACACACACGCACACGCACTGGGTGTCAACTGTCTCGGTCCTGCGCCGATCGCGTCCAGGGACTCTATTCTTCGGCGCTCGAGATTATCTCGGTCACTCACTGTCATGGCATTTTTGTAAGAGCGACCACGATATCATATCTCATCAGAATAGGGTCTCAGGTGGAACCCGCTTTGAGAATGTCGTCGACCCATCTCGCTGCCAACGACCGCTCCAACGCTGGACTACACACTCGCATTTCTGTCTTATTTCAAACTTTCTTTCTTCACGTACATAGTTTACCTTCTACAGTTTTCTGTATCATGCAAATACTTTCAATCTCATGCACTACTTGTACACAGCTATTAAATAGTTTAATCTAAACGAATCATGGTAATTATCTTGTTATAATAGGTACTTATTTGATTATTCTGTCTACTTTTGTCAAATTTCACTGTCATGGCACAATTTAGGCAAAATTTGTTTTTCCTAGGGCAAAAGATAGGTGAAAAAGGTATACCTACGTTTGATCAATAGTGGTTTTGACAAACTATTTGAGGAGAAGGTAGTAGTTTCTAGGATGTCGTTGGTACATTAGACATGAAGCGCCGAGGACCTTTTACACACGACAGGCAAACCGGGCTCTTAAAAGGTAAACAATTACATTGGGATACGAGGTATTGTCCAAAGTTTGAAGACTTTAGTTGACTGATCGTTTTTTTTTCTAAAAGTATTAATGTCCTTGTCTAATAGGTTGCAATGACAAAGACAGATAAATTTTAGTTGGTTTAGATCTGTTAAATAAAGCCTTCAAACTTTGGTCAATAGTAAATAAAAGCTAAGAATAAAATGGTGTGGACCCATGTGGTGGATGGATCGTCAATATGTTTTAGCTTTATCTTTCTATGCACGTTTTCCCCTACTTCTATCCTTGTCACTCCTTTACTCTGTTTCTAGATGTTAATGGTGTCTAGTGAAGGCAACTTGAATACTTTGTTGTCTAGTCTTAAATAAGCTAAAAAGCTGTAGTTAATAGTAATTTACTTTTTTTAGCCGCAACTTTTGCTGTCCTGTTATTATTTTTGACTATGTTAATTCTCGTTAATGTACGTTGTGACAGTAATATATTTTCGAGAGTAAACATGGTGGCCAGGCTCTTTTATTTTGGTTTATAGCAACGCCGTTTCATGTATCATCTCAATTGAACAAAGTTCGTTCTCATATTAATTGAAAGATTTTAGATAAAAAAAAAATATAAGAAAAAAATAAGCACTGCCGAAATTGCTCCAGTCAAAAATACATGCTCTTATGACTGAAAGAAATAGACAGCGACTGGGGGCGGGTAACTGGCATATCTAAGATGAGAGTCATGGTTGAATTTGAATTTTCGGGTTACTGACATTATCTAAGGTGAGAGTCATGGTTGAATTTGAATATTCAGGTAACTGGCATATCTAAGCTTAAGAGTCATTGTTCGAATTTGAATATTCGGGTAACTGGCATACATATCTAAGATGAGAGCCATGGTTTGAATTTGAATATTCGGGCAACTGGCATATCTAAGATGAGAGTCATGGTTTGAATTTTAATATTCGGGCAACTGGCATATCTAAGATGAGAGTCATGGTTTGAATTTGAATATTCGGGCAACTGGCATATCTAAGATGAGAGTCATGGTTTGAATTTGAATATTCGGGCAACTGGCATATCTAAGATGAGAGTCATGGTTTGTATTTTAATATTCGGGCAACTGGCATATCTAAGATGAGAGTCATGGTTTGAATTTTAATATTCGGGCAACTGGCATATCTAAGATGAGAGTCATGGTTTGAATTTTAATATTTGGGTAACTGGCATATCTAAGAGTATATAATAAATAAATAATAAATAAACGTTTCACACTCATAGCTCCCCACTAGGAATAAATCCTGTGTCGGGGATGCCATGGAACACACACAAAGACAAGGACAACTAACACCCAGACCCAGAACAGATATTTAAATTCATCATTCAAACATCTGCCCGGCCGGGAATCGAACCCGGGACCTCTGGCTTATAAGGCGGCTACACTACCGCTGAGCCAAACAGGTCGACAATATGGAATATTAATGAGTAGTAGTTGAGATGATACACGAGCGGCGTGGGGGCTGTGCGCATGCGTAACCCAGTAGTCCGCTCCAGTGGGCGCGCACGCGCACTCGACGTGGGACCCGCGCAGGCACCACTACGAGCGCGTGCGCCGCCCGCGCCTGCAGCGCGCCGGCTCCGGGGAGACCATCTCTACAGGTCAGTCGCTTGCCGATGCCGGTATGCCGGTGCTTGGGATTTCGTAGCGGGAGTACAATTTTGAGGCGAAATCCTAGCGGTGGTGTTGCTACTCGGTGAAATATGATCTCTAAAATGTTACATACGGCAGCGGTGACAAATTTTTGAGGGTAGTCGGATTGAAACCTCCAAATCGAACATCAGCAAACACTAAATAATAATCAATGTTGAGAAACTGGGCCGAACGTCCACACAACGAATGTCTATTTAAAAGACGAAGAAAAATATTTTTTGCTTCGTTTTGTTGCTTGTCTTGTTTCCTGTATCTATTTTGTGTGTCAAAATCCTGCCAATTTCGACTGTAATAAAAACAAGATAGAGTTCACACAAAGTAGTAGCAATTTTACCTACCACTTAGATTTCGTAGTGGAAGTGTGTTACCGCTCTAACAGAGTTTCATTTGCGGAATGATTGAGCACCCAAGACTACAATAGCACCCCATGTTGATGGGAAATATTTTATACAATGGGAAATAATATATTTAACAGCACAACAGGAATGTATAATGCAGATCAAATTGTCTTTGATTTTTACTACTTTTGCAATTCAAAATCGGATGGATAAAAAAGAGCAAAGTGAAGTTAGCTCTACTTTATGTTTCTTCATGTTACGGTGACGTTGTTTATAATTTTGTTTTTAATGTATTTAAAAAACGCAATTTCTATATTCTTGATAATTTAGAGATGATTTGAAATAGAACCAATAGTGTATCTAAACTCATTTAGGGATTTTACTAGACTGTAAATAAAAAAGTTTATCGATTGACGAGAATCTTCAAATACCTTGGGTAGGCTATTGCATTGCATCGGGTCTCAATGGTTTCAACGTAAATTTGCAATATCCTAATTGTAACATATTCGAAATCCTTATTCAGGGATTCATGGCATTTTGCTTACCAGTATGAAGATTTTGCAAATTTATGTGTATGAATGCATGCGTTTGGTAAAATATTAATTCGTAACAGTATTTTTAACTCAAAGTTCGAGTGAAGCACGCAGTACTACAGACCACAGTATGAAGTGTTACTAACCAGCTTGCCAAGTGAGTATAACTTAGTAATAGACCCAAGTTTGAAGGCTTTTTAAGACAGATCTAAATTTTCTAAAACTATTGGCATCCTTGTCTAATGGCTTGCAATGATAAAGACAGATATATTTTTATTTAGTTTAGATCTGTCTTAAAATGCCTTCAAACTTGGGCCTAATAAGCACTATAATAAGCAAAACAGAATGTTGTGTACTTACCTATATTTGTATGTTTTATGTTCTGTGTATTATTTGTTGTTGAGCTTGTTTTTTAACCCCAGTTATTCTATGTTGTGTTTATTAGATATGATTTGCGAGAAGTGAATCAAACGGTTGTATCTAACTCAAAAACATATTTACCAATTAAAATTTGATTTAGGTAGGAAATATACGAGTAACACAAAACACAGTAAGAGTAACACTATTTTTTTTAAACCAATCGTTATTGTCATTATTTAGGTTTTAATGTAATTTACTTAAGGTCAGTTTACGCATAGGTACTTACATATATTATAACATACACCATTTTAATCTCAACATATGCCACAAGACGTTTAGGTAACAATTTTTATATAGGTAGGTACTTCTTGAGTTAGGACTCTTCTAGCCAAGAAACAAACACCCATGTTCTCAACAGCATCACTTTATATATATCGTGGTAAATGCTTGTTCATTTAGCCATGATTTTAAATCTGGAATCCGAGGCCCTTTTAAGCACCGACGCTGGCTACCAGGCGGATTTTGATCCCACAACTTCTACATCCCACACAACTAGCAATAAGACTATTATACCATCGAAAGGAATTCGACTTAGTCTTAGTTTTTACTCATAACTTATTCGACGTGCAATAAAGTTTTTTTTTTTTAATTTAAATCTTGAGATCAGCCGTTGTTGGCTATAAGCAGATGTGGTGACGGCATTCCTTGAGTAGGGCGTTACTCCCAGTGGAGCTCAGCCCTTTTGATTAATGTAGTCAGGCTACTCTACTCTTGAGGTATATGCTGACTATCCGGATCAAATATGTCTCGTCTCTTTTTCAACCGACGAGTGATTTCTGGGATCGTTAGTTGCCCCGCAAGTTGGTTTGGTGCCTTTTCACACGTACCAGTTGCCGGGTAGCCGGCGCCGGTTACCCGGCGGTGAAGTGTATGGGCATGGTACATAGCTTTCACATGTACCGGCGTTATTTATCCGGCAGGCGGGTACATTTGACACCGGATATCCGGCGCCGGCTACCCGGCAACCGGTACGTGTGAAAAGGCACTTAGAGTGCAATAAAGTAATAATCATGTTCTATGCTATTCTAACTCGATTCCGTACCAACACAGCCAGGTATTCTATGAAAGCAGCCAGGTGTTCATGAAAATATCCTCATCGCCTCGTTCGATCAATCAGCAATCTATCGTGCGTTTGTGGTCAACAGGCATGGAAGACGAGATCTGCCCCTACGCCACGTTCCACCTGCTCGGCTTCCGCGAAGAAATGGACCCGACCAAGGCGCTGGCGTTCCCCCACCACCACCCCGCCCACGCTCACGCCGGAACCCTTGCGCACCCCCACCCCCACCACCCCGCTCACTCCCGCGCCGGATCTCAGAGCATGGTAAGTACTTAGAATAATAAATTGAGGTTGAAAGTGTGAGGTCACCTTTGGCCATCTAAGTAACTAAATGTAAAAAAAATGTGTAGAAATGTAATTTTTGTTTCTGGTTTCATTCTAGCCGCGCTTTACGGTTTTCCTCGAGAGTTTTCCACCTCTTTCGATTTAAAAATGATCCTACCTGTGATTTACTTTCATAACGTCTTTGTTTCTTTCTTTGTCAATTTCATCAAAATAGCTTCATCCAAGGGTAGGTATCGAGAAGATTATTTGCCTATCATCTTCAACCTTACAATTTCCTTATAATTTCCAGCCCCGTGCCAACAGCCGCTACGCCCGCAAGAACTCTCAGGGAGGACAGAGCGTGATCTACTCCACTGCTCCCGAATACGACGACCCGGCCACCTGCGCTGAGGAGGACCAATACGTGAGGACAAACTTTATGCTTACCATTTAACCAAGTTCTAATTCTTTGTAAAGATGAACGTTGTAGCTCAAAAACCTCCGGCCCTGGATTAAATAGCCAGCGTATTAGCCGACTTATGGTAGGAGAAGTAATCTCAAAAAGACGAAAGAAAGGTCTTAAGTACTAAGAAACACTGTTGAAAAAGTGACATTAACATAATTTTTACATTCTGTTCATTTTTTTATTGCGCAAAAGTTATAAGTTACAAAGTTTATAAGTAAGGCCGTTGATATTTAAATTAAGGATTTATCGAATTAGGTAAGGTATATTACATCCAATTTGGTAACACTTTCTTAAAACCCGTATCTGCAGCGCGCCCGTTACTCCCGCCCGATGTACGCTTGCGGCCCCGAGTACGATGAGCCCGCTTGCTGCGCCCCCGAAGACGAACAGTACACCGGCGCCTACGGAACCCCTTACTCTGACCACTACGGATCTCGCCCCAGCATTGGTAACTACTCCTATACTCTTACTCACATATCACCTCATCTTTTCATTCAGTACAAAATAGACACTTATTATAATCCGATCAACTGACGTGATTATTAGAAATCCTGACTATTTTTGAACTAAAACAAGATGGTAAAGCAACATTTTACATTTCTCACAATCCTCACTAATAATTTTATTTATCAGCACTCATTCTACATCATTGTCATCATTTCATTTTACCATCTCAATCACTACATCAAACTTTCTCAGCCATTTAACACAATTAAACATACCCTCTATCATTTTCTTCCCAGTCTTCCACTCTGCCTCTCTTTTCAACCCATTTCAAAAAGGACGTTCACAATTCGTCAGTTTGTTGTTCTTTTTGTCCTTTTTCACAACGTGTCTCACTTTTTTTTGTTCTCAATTCACTTTTCACAACATCTGTTCACTCGTTTGACTCGTCGCATGCATCACCAGTAGCGGCCTATAACGAAGTGTCCCGAACAGTGATCTCGGCAGGTACCCGCAAGTGCGGCTCCCCCGAGCCCCCACCACCGCCGCCGCGCAACGCCAACACCGACAACAACTGCTCCTCTTCTTTCAACGAGAGCAAGGACTCCAATGAAATCTCTGAAGCCGAATGCGACCAGCCCCGTAACTACCCCGGTAAGAAGCTAACTTTGAACGGCCGTTCGTGATCGAATCGATTGTGAATGGCCAGATTTTTGATCGCGATCTCATTCTCATTATCACGCGAATCGAGATAGTCGCTGGTATCGCTTCTGTTGTACTCACGAAACTAATCTGACAGGACTACAATTTTCTTAGTTTTTCGATGTCTTTTCGTTTTAAACGAAAGATGAGAAAAAAAAATGACAAAAATTTTTACTCTTCGTTTAAAAAGAAAAGACAGATGAGAAAAAAGGATGATGAAAATTTTGAAGCTGTCAAATTTAGTTTAGTAAATGGTAGAGCAGAATCGATGCAGATAAGAGTATGTCTAAAACAATTACGAAAAAAAAGAATTGGTGACAGAAACAGTTTCTGTCACTTTTTAAAGTCTAATGCCTCAAGGAAGGCAGTTGGATGTAGTAAATTACGTAAAGAAACTGACAAGGCTTCTGGCCTTATCAGTTTAATTTCGTCATTGCTCTACTACATTCACCAATAAACCAAACAAAAACCAGACCAGATATTAAGATAATCTAGTCCAAAACTGCAACATATTATCTCTAATACTGACTGATATATTTAGAACTGCACATTGTAATCTGAAAGAAATCCGCTTTGGAAATGCGCTTATTTATAAAACCCGTCATTTCTACAGGGACACTATCCAAACATTCTTAGATTTCATGAATATCATACTCTTTTGGCTAAAAACAATTAACCTTTATAGGACAGTGTTTTACTTCTATTACATAACTTGAACAGTTTTTGTCGAGTTCTTATTGATGCTGAAAGAGTATGACTAGTGACTATATTATCATATTTCATAATGAATTCGTTTTCATAAAATGTTTCCAACTTTTTGAAATTAATACAACAATTGGTCCACGCACACTGGGTGTCAACCTGAACAGAAGACGGTAACATTTTGAATCAAGTTATTTTGATTCCTTTTATGTTATTAATTTTTGTGACTGACAGCATGCAAAAAGTTTCAGTAATAACAAATTGGAAAAGTAAAGGCTTCAGAATTAGATTTTCTTGTAATTGGCTTACTATTTTTAATTTTCGAAATTCTCTTCCTTCCATAAGTACTTATTGCTTGACGAAATTATTCTAACTTTGTTGGCGCTACGACCCAAATTGTGTCTTAGCCTCCGATACAAAGCTGTTTATTTAAGTGTAGAAACATTTTGTTTATGACAATTGAATCAGTAAAATAATACTAAGAAGTTACTATAGTTTTGTCAAGTTACTGTTTCCAAACTGGGGAAATATTTTCTTGTTATTCAAACACGAAGATCAATTTTTTCAAATTATGTGCTTAGACGTGATCGTGTTAACAAAATTTTCATTCTTTAAACTGTTTCTGTAGATATTTTAGTACGTGTTTTTGGAGATACACATTTTGGTACAATATCTAAACTTTATGGCTAATAGAAACATTTTCATTGGCTCGATTAGTTATAAGCGCCATCTGTGATTCAAAATCTTTGCGCCGACTTCTAGATATTGTATGAAGAAGTGTGGTAGAGGGCAGGCGGCTCGAGTCTCGTGGCTAGCGTAGAGCGCGTCGTGACTTGTGTGTTGTTACAGTCAGGGCCCACACTGCCAAGGACGGTATGCACAGCGAGGAAATGAGGAAACTCATTGACAGGTCAGTCTCAATAGGTTTTTACAATCTACACCCACGCACCCCGCATTGTCAGTCGTCATTTTGATGTTTACTATTGTGTGCCAGACCATTTAAGCACATTTTAAACTTGTTTGATAACTAATTAAAATCCCTCACAAGATCTGATCACTCACATCTTTGTACTGAAAAAGACTAATAAAACATAAATTGTTCGCACTGACATGTAATATTGTGATTTGAGTTACTGGTAACATTTTATAAGTGTAACTACAATCTACTCACAGAATCTAAACCGAATCCTTGCGTGTGCGGTAGCACGAGTACATGTGTCATAGACAATGTAATTAAAGCATTCCGTAGTCGATGCTCGTAATAAAGCATGTGTTGTGTTCTGCATCCATCTACAGGAAACAGTAAGTCCAAGTATGTCGAAAATTTACTTACTGAGTGTACCTATATACCCCTTCGTTTTGCCTGTACCTTTATGTTAATCGATTAACCTTTTGTGGCTAACACCTTTTATCTTTCTGCACCCGGTTTAAATGTCATTATGTTGCTGAAAATGGTAAGGCGAACCTTTATTTTGACGCAGCTGGTTTATTATTTTGTGAAGTTTGTCCGTAAATCTATAACCGTAACCGTTTACTTTGGCTAGTAGCTAAGAATGTACCCACTGATTGCCCTTATTTTGTATAAAGCTATCTAAAAACGATACTTCAATAGAACTTAGAACCCTGCCTGACACAAATAGCTGCAGTGCCTTTTGTCTACCCTATTATAGAATCAAATCACTGTTTTCCCCGAAGATCACACCCTAGATTCTGCTGCGACCATTTAGCCTCGGATTGAAGTCACTCGTCACCGAAATTCGTAACATGTGTGTTGCTTTTCCAGACCAGAAGCAACCACCCCAATCCCCCAGCAAGCAGTCCACGGGCGGGGGGGACTCACAGCCTACGATACTGTGGCAGTGTAATCTGTAAAGCGTCACTGCCACCCGACACACACCAACAAGCTCACATACGTTCATTTTAGTTCGAAGGACCATTACCATCTTGCTGATGCTACATAGCTTTTGACTCTCATTTCCTGAACCGCTTCTTTCATTGGCAAACTTCTTTCTCTTAATTTGAAGCAATGCAGTCAGCAAGATGGTGATACTTGTGCCAAAATTATCTTTCGTTTCCCGTTCGTGTGTCGCGAGATTACGTTGCTTATTTTAAAATTATCCCAACCAAGTTGGCTGGATTTTGTGTTTTTTGATTCATTTTTTGTGAACACATTCGTGTCGATTACTCATTGCTTTTGTCTTGTGTAGTGACTGCCGAGTCGGGTGCTGTCGTTGTACAAATTAGTTACCTTCTCTTCCTCGCCAGTAGTACCTAGCGCGTCACGCTGTAGAGTTACCATATGGAAAACAGAAAATTATGGTTGTGGTAGATATTTCAAATTAAAATTTGATTCATAGGTAAAGGTGACGTGTTTTATCGACCTATCCAACATTCTTGTATAGTCTATCGCGCTCTCGACTCGGGCACGCTCACTGCTTTATCGTTAAGTTCTCTTATTTGTTTAGCTTAATTTAAATAAAGTTTTGATTGTGACAGGTTATTGGGGTGATTAGAAAATTTCAATTTAAATTAAGCTCAACATGTAATATTGTGATATTTTGTATTTTTACCCCTTTTTAATTTTTATATGAAGTAACACTAAACGTAAACGTTATTTATACACCGGTGTACTCCTAGAATGTATCCCATAATAATTATACTAGTATTATTGATAACCAATCCAACCTACGGGTTGAACGATGCTTCCTTTTAATGTTACTGGTTTTTATAATGCTTATTTACTTTTGCCAAGTCTTTCTTGAGAGCATATGTTTTAATTTGCATTTAAGCATAAAACTACTTAGTTAAGGTTAGGATAATCTTCATTATTATATTCAATCTTAAAAACTATGTAATCCGTAGCTAGTGAGTAACACAAGTTACATTATACTATATATAAGTAATATTCGATGCTAATCATGTGTAGGATAACTTTACCATCAAATACTGCTCATGGAAAGAAATAACATGCCATAATAAAGTTACCTATTGCAACTATGAAAACTTTACAGTTAACAACAACAAAAACTGCATAAATAAATGCAATAATGCTAACACGGAATTTGTAACGTTTTGAATATTATCGTAGTGTATTAAGGTTGCATTTTTAATAATCGTAATTTGATCCTTCTATGTATTATGCGATTGATTAGGAGTAAGACACGCAGGGGTGTCGTTTTTCTAGATGTTTCCATTTATATGTTGTGCATTGTCGTGTAAGCTTCGCATTGTAGACATGTAGTTAGGTTTTTGGCGACTTCCTAGCAACAGAATCTTCTCTTCCCTTCCAATTAGAAATTTCTAAATTAAAATTAGATAAAAATTTAAAAATGAAATTAACTTGAATTAAAATTATTCGCTATACGAGAAAATTATTCTTATTGATAAAAATTTGAAAAAGATTGGCACAGATGGAATTTAATTAAGTTTGATGTTTCGCTATTGTAGACGTGCGTTTGGTTTGCCGCTAGTTCGAAGTAAGTTTTTTGATTATAATAACTTAAACGATACATGCAACTAACTAACTGTACCAAAGTGTTTGATTTGTGTTAAATAAACTTACTCAAAAGTCAACCGTAACAATGTTGTTTTATTTCTGTAACTATGATTCTTCCCTTCTAAGACTCCAAAACAAATATCACAAGTTCACAATCTACAACCTTACAAATCAATAAGTACAGAAAAATGCCTGAAATTACAGCATTCGGCCCAGCCTAGCACCGCGACAAAATGTCGTCTACCTTCATTGTAGTGCAAAAAGAGATTATAGCCTTGTCACGATTCCGCACGACAAACAGTAGACGACAATTTGTCGCACCACGCTTGCTGGGTCCTTTGAAACAGATAAGGACAGAAATAGTATTTAATAAAATTGTTGGTTCTACTGAAGAGTTGTATTTATTACATATATGTACGTTATTTATAAATAGCTGTTATTGCACTAACACGGTGCCAGGAATCTACGCGGCAGCCTTCACGATCTCTTCGGCGACTTCCACTGCGATGGCGGCTTCGGCCTTGGCCTGGGAACATCACAATAAAATTAATATAAACACGAAAGTAACTATGGTTTTACTTTCACGGTCCTTGAGGAGAGATGAAATAGGCCTTGTTTGTTGCCTATTCTTATTAGTAAAATGATCTTGATTAAATTAGGTAAAGTAGTATCATAAAGAAGGATTTATGTACTGAGAAAACTTAAACTACTACTAATGTAAATTAATACGGCCTAATTACCCTTCGAGGGTAGATCTGTATCCCAGCAGTGGGAGGATTAAAGGTTGCATATGAATGTAAATGTATACTTAACTAAAAAAAATACTAGTAGGTAGTAGAAAGAGGTAAAGTTCGCATGTATGTTCGTAGAGTGTAATCTCCGAAACGAAATTTTTAAACGATTTTAAAAATGCTTTATAGCCCCAAACATGAGGGGCAGACTAGGTCGAGCAACACCAGTCATAAATAGTATTAGTATGCGTCATATATAAGGACTTATTGTCTGTGATGAAACTGATGAAGTCTTGAGGCCTTTATTATTTTTCACGTTAGGGCGATTCGAAACGATCCCTGCATTCGAGTTACAGATGCTTAACATCTTATCTTTTAATATATATAAATTACGTGTCACGTTGTTTGTCCGCTATAAATAGACTCCTAAACTACTTAACCGTTTTCAATCAAATTTGCACACCGGGTGCAGTTCGATCTAACTTAGGAGATAGGATAGCTAACATCTCAATTTATAGTGTCTACCCGTGCGAAGACGGGACCGGCCGCTAGTCTTAATATATATAAATCTCGTGTCACAATGTTTGTCCTCAATGGACTCCTAAACCACTTAACCGATTTCAATCAAATTTGCTCACCGGGTGCAGTTCGATCTAACTTAGGAGATAGGATAGCTCACATCTCAATTTATAGTAAAAAAACATGAAAAATTAGAAAATTTAAAATTTAAGTTAGCATCAACATACTACTGGTTGCTATAGTTACGGTTAGCATCAACATACTACGGTTGCTATAGTTACGCAATGGCTTTTGACAGGACAACGTCTGTCGAGTCAGCTAGTAATTATATAAAACTTTATGAGTATGAGCAACTAACCTGTTCGTTTTGGGCAGAAGAGAATTCAGACTGCGCTTTGCTGAGCGCCTCCTGCGCAGCACTGCGGTCCAGATTCTCCAGAGGGTGGGCTTCCTCAGCCAGCACCTGATATGACCATTCATTACGTCATGATAAATAAAATATCTACACTGTTTTACCTTAGAAATGCAACATTAAATCAATTGTAATTATCATAGCAAGTTTGGAATCTAAGTAATATTAGATGTGTTAGGTTATTCTAAAGTTGCGATGATATTTACAGGGCGCGGTCCGTAACTTACGAACAACGTTCATAACGCCAACAGTGATATTGCAAAGCAAAGTGTTCACTAGTTCAGTAAAATTCTTTTCAAAGCGGAATATTGACGATGCTAGTGTAGAATCGTGAGCACTGCAAGCACTGGGTAATGAAGTCATTGATGACGTCTTTTTGGTCGACGGAAGTAGAAAAGAATGCGTTCTCTATGCGATGGTCCAGAAACTACAAAGCGATTAGACGAATATCAAGTGCAAAAGCCCACATCGACCAGAAATTCGTACCCGCTTTTGCTTTGCTACTCATTGCATTAAGGCACAAAATTAAAAGAATGAGTATATGAGCTAACCTAATAATAATGATAAGAGCAAATCATATTTTTACCTGAACAGAGGAGTCATCATTGACTGTGATGGTGCCGGAAGACACAAAGATTTTGTTCTGTTTGCCGTCGCTTTCTAGCACTGTCACTACGCCAGGACGGAGGACCGCTGTAATGTAATGTGTTATTAGATCTGTGTCTTATCTTCTCACTTCAAAAGCTTTAAAAATATTTTTTAAATGAATGTAAAAATGAATCATAGGGTATCATATAAAAAAGCCTCCTCGCTAAGTACTAGCTTTCTGGTTCAGCTGCATAAATTGTTTGTGAAGCATTAAGCATATTAATTCTTTACTGGGCCTTGTTCTACTAGTTCTGGAGTTTAGCTACATAAATCGTTTATGAAGTGACATATATTATATTAATTTTTTAGTGGTCACAGTCAGACAGTTATTTCATTATTTATAACATTTTAACACTTTGGCTGCGGGAAACACATTCCTTGTTTTCCTCTGCGCGACGCAAGTGCGGCTGCTCACGCCAGGCGCGTAAATTACAAGGCGTTTGACTATTAGCCGCGCCTGGGGCTAGCGCATGTGATTACTACCCGCAGTCAAAGTGTTGCATTTGATGGGGTGTGCACTTGCAATTTCAAATCAAATTTTCATGTTCATCTTCCAACGTTACAATCAGACTTACCAAGTGTCGGTACATGCTTGGGCAGGATACCGAAGGCTCCACTAAATGAAGGTACATCTATTTGTTTTACGGCAACTTTGTCGTAGAACACCTGAGAAAAACGAAAATTGATTAATAATAAATAAATGAGAGAAAATAAAATGTTACGAATTATTGGTTTAGTATTTTTATTGGATTACAGTTTTCTTTATAGAGATACAATTTGTATATCACTAGCAAAGGTTTGATAAGCTTGGTCTTTTGTATTTCGACGGCAACCACACAATCTATCAGCAAATAGCAGTTACTTTGGTATCTGTCTATCTGAATTTTAGCATTCTTACCTTGTTACCAGCAGCAAATGTGAGCGCCATTTCATCGCCTTTAGCTACATCAGCATAGGTTCGTGCCTGGAGCCTTCTGGAGGCGGATCTGAGTACACCACGGATTGAGAACGCCATTCTGAAACCAATTGATAAAACATTGAACTAATTTAATGGTTTATTCTGCTATTACATTAAAGCTAGGCTATGTGAATCATACTGTTTGGCAGAAGATGTTCTCTTTCAAAGATTTTAACCTGTAATAAAGGGTGACTACAAGGACGAGGCTTATTTGACAAACAGCGAGTATATGGACTATTCTGACTATTACCGATCAGTAATAACAAGTGGAGTGTCGCTGTTTCACAGGACCTTACCAACTACATAACCTATAAAACCAATTAAACTTATTGATTTTTTAGAGATAATGTGAGGGTACCTATTGCATTTACACGTGTTGTTTTAAAAGAAAGTTAATTTTATTCATGGCAGTATTATATAAATTATTATCACAGAGAGGTAATTATGGAACCAAAACAAATGTAGATTATGTAATAATTATGGGAGACTTTATGCACGAAATACTGTATAATTTCATTACTTTACACTACTTATGAGTTCTATCCAGGTTTTACTACTTATTATTCTTACTTTTGTGAGTTTTGAGAGGAATTAATTGGAATTTTATTGCAAAAACTCCGAATTTAAACACGACCACCCCAAATCTGAAATCCTGATAATAATTTGACATTGACGGACGTGTTGTTATTGACATTGAAATTCATGAATTTGACATACCATTGTTTTGACAATTGACAGTGACAAACAACTAAAGTTTGAAATAGACAAGTGTCGATTCTTAAGAAAATACGCTTTTTTTAAGAAAATAAGACGGCTCGTAAATGGTTGCTATCTTTATCTCACTCAAGAAAACAAAGCGAGATGCAGCTAATTTTAATGCTCTCTGATTAGTTTAGAATGGACGTAGGTCAGAATTGGGCAATATCTTGTTTTATTGAAAACACGGGCAGGCGGGAAACCGGGAAAGTTAGAAAGAAAAAAGTTTTGTTGTTTGGGTGACTTATTGACTGGTAAGATTTAAATACAAACAAAATGAGAAGACACTATTCTAAACCTTGTATTTGCTATGTATGTACATAATTTGTTTGGAGTACTATTCATTGATCCTTCCAAAAGAGTACTTTGTATTCATATTTTCATAACCAAAAAGCTTTTACCAATTCAGGAATTTGATTGTATTTATTTCTGAAGCAAAAACCGAATTGACTTTAATTTGACTACAGGAAATCATCGACGTAATCAGAGTATATCATACTTGTAACAGATCAAATAATTGATATGGGCAATGAATTTCAAAGATGAGGAACTGATGAAATTAACAAAGCTAACATCACAACAAATAGAACATGTTACCTGTACTGTATGGTATGTAACCTATTATTCTATCAGTGTATCAGATACATTTATTTAATATCAATATCAGAACTTATTGGTATCAAGCAAACAACGGCACAACCATTACCATTTTATACTTATAAAGTTAATAATTTCTATTAAGCTACTTCAATGTGTTTACAGTTGTAAATACTACATAGCTCCTGAAACAGCATCTTGCGGGCACACCTTGTGCCACACATGCTGGCGAGGACGTCAAAAATGTGCTTACTGTGCTAAGCCTGTTGAACGTCATTCTCTAAAACTTAACTTACCTCTTCAGAACCTAACAGAAAATGTACATGCATTAGGTGACGCATTCGAAAAATTATTTAGCATCAAGGGTAAGCTCTCCATAAATTTTACCATGATTTAACATTTACACTCGTCTATAACAACACTTTTTGTTGGTAATTTAAACTTTATTTCTAGTCACTGAAATCCTAATGGAAGCAGAATCTGAAAATGATTCAACTAAAAATGTAAGAGACTGGCTAGCAAGCTCTCAAAACCATTTTTCAGCACCAGGTCAAAGTTCTGAACGGTCATCTCATGATATGCCACTCCCAAGTCCTTTGAATGTGTCTTCCAATAAAATTCAAATTCACACCAACACATCAAAGGCTAAAAGCCCTGAAAAAGTAGTTGTTGTACCAACTATACCACAAGATGATTGGGACAAGATAGAGCCAATGCCTGATATCGAAGATATCAAGAAAAATAAAGAAAATGTGGTAGGGCCAATGGACATTGAGCCTTTTTATTTTGATGATAACAATGAGTACTCAGTCAGCCATCCAAGGAGAAGCTCAAGGAAAAGAGAACTTAAGCCAAAGGAGAAAAGTAAAATTAATGAAAACAAATCAACAGAAAACCAGAATTCTAAAGATTCAAGTGAAGAAAATGACAAAAAGTCAAATAACTCAAAGCAGCACTGGATGAATGTAAAGAGAATGAGAAAAGAATTCAGTAAATTAAATAAGAAAAACAGAGGTAAATTAAATGTTTCAATTGAAATGTGTAAAAAGACACAAAATACTACCAAAACATTGGATGTTTTACCTCAAGCAGCTACTTTTCAATATGATATAGATGAAAATACTCCAGACAATTTACAAAATAAAGATATATCAAATGATAACATTATAAATTCAGAAAATGGAAATCGAGAGACTACTCTTTTACCCTCAAACATGAACATAATTACAAATAACGAAAATCAAACTACAACATCAAGTAGTAATCAAAGAACAGTCCACGACCAAAATGGTTCTAAAACAAAAAAAGATGACACACAGAAAACTACCGTAGAAACAATACATTCTTCACAAGGAAAAGTTACTGAAGCACATATGAACTCAAAAATTACATGTAATATGCCATTTTATAAAAAAGGTTCTTTACGCCCAGTATGTTCGCCAAATGAAAATGCTGTTGAAAACTCAAAAACTATTAAAACAACACATAGTGTAGTACTTGATTCAAATGCACATACAAATGATGATATAGAAATAACAATCAAAGTGGCTAATACAATAGCAAATATTGTTATAAAAAGAAAAAATGAAATGGAATTCAAAATAAATACTGATCGTGAAATTCAAACGTCTTTAGACCAACATGATATAAACAAAAAAACAAGTTCTTCCAACAAGAATCAAGACCAAAACATTGTGATTAATGTTGCTGAGAATCATACTGTCCAAGTAAGTAATCAAGCAATAGCTAATCCAAGAATAGAGGAGCTGAAAAAAGTTTCTGTCTCTGATAAGATTGGGTCAGGAAAAAAGAATACTGAGTCTGCTGAGACCACATCAGCACAGTTTGAAATTACTGATAGTGTCGAAAAAGAACTATCTACAGTAATGGACTGTGACGATGTTGACAAGCAAATTAAATCCAAAAGTATTCCTACTGTTGGTAAAGAAAAATCTTTGAAAGAAAAGTCACAAAAATCTGCTCAACCTGATCTTGAATATTTAAATGATTTAGATATATTCGATAGTGAATCTGTCAAAGAATCGGATGTGCGGTTTCTGAAAGACACAGAACATGCTCCTTCAGAAATTTTACTCTGTACCGTTAAGACAAAAAATAAAACCCAGAAAGTTGCTGAAAAACGTCTTAAAAGTACAAGTGACGAAGACACATTGCCCAAATCAAAAAAACCTAAATTAAATCACGATGCAACTGAATCAAAACAAAACCAACCACTTTCAAATGAATCCATGTCCTATGATACCATAATGGGTACAGCATTTGCTATCATTGACGCCGATTTAGAAGAAATTGGCCAAAGCCAAAACATCAGGAACACCTTGAATGACAATAAAAAAGAATTACAACAGGAAAAGTGTGTGATAACTCCTGAAGAGAAAAAAGACGCCCAAGAAGTGGCTTTACCAAAAACTTTTGATATCATTAATTCACAAGCAAACAATCAAAAAGACAGCGAAAATGTATTTTCTCTTGGCGTAGAGAAAGAGAATGAAAATGTTGAGACGGCACCATTAGCATCAACAAATAAAAAGGTTGGTAATTCTTGTTAGAAAATAAACACAAATGGATGTACATTTTTGATTACCTTATTAAAATGCTTTTGTTTCCACAGGTGCCTTTAAATGTGCCGCCATCAAATGCAGAAGATTTCTTAACACCTGTGATGTCCCAAGCAGCTCACAATGACGTTGAAATGGTTGATGATGATTCTGATAAAAGTGTTGTCGAAGAAACTCCACAGAAGTAAGTTTATTTTTTAAAGAGTTGCTCAATTGCTAACAGACAGCATTTGTATTAATTTTATTGATTATTGATTGATTTTATTCAGAACATCTTTCACGAAAATGAAGCAGAAAAGCAATGGAGTTCCCAAAGAAGATAATCAATCCCAAATGATAGTAACATCAAACAAATTATCTTCAAAGGAGAGTTCAGCAAATAACAATAAAACTTCAATAATTAACCTAACAGACTCCTCAGAAATAAAAAGCGATGTTAATGTAACAGCAATAAAAACAGTGGACAAAGCATCAATAGAGACACCGCCTACTATTAATAAATTTGTTGGCCATGTTCAACACAATTCCACTCCGTTTGCTAAGAAGTCCCTGAATTTTGATTCTGAGATTGTGGACGATATCACACAGTGTACGCACACTAACGATGTAGTAGCAAATACAACTCAAGAAAGAGAATTCATGATGAAAGCTTTCGAGAAAACTCCTACTGCACCCGCAGTCAAACAACAGAGCTTGAGAAGTCTGGCGTTGAAGCACAAGACATTCGTAATAGCGGGGTCTTGTCTAACTAATGTTGAAACTGCAAATTTGAGGAAACTATGCGATCGATATCGGTGGAGTTACATAGACAAATATACTAAGGACCAAACACATTTAGTTATCGGCGTCGATGAAGAAAACAAGGCTCAGCGGTAAACAACTATTTACTATTTATATAGATGCAATTTTAAATACAGCAATATGATGCAAAAAGTAACGTCATGAAAATTTGATTCAGTAGATAGAGAAACATTGTAAATTTTTATTTCTTAACTTGTAACTTCTTTTACTGAAATAACGACATTGCTTCCAGGTCTGTAAAATACATGTGTGCGTTAGCATCATCAATATGGATTATTTCTTATGAGTGGGTGAAGAAGAGTTTGCAGTCAAAAGATCCTGTCAATGAGGTAAAAAAACAACATGTAGGCCTTTGTATGCGTGCTCCATCGTAGACCGCATCATTGCTTACCATCAGGCGAGATGGCGATCAAACACAAGTCTACTAATGAATAAAAATACTATCTTTTTTGACACCTGGGCCCATACCACGACCTCTTAGAATCATGATGGTTACGTTTTGTATCCGACGCTGCGCCACCATGAACCTTATTGCGCGGCTAATGCGGCTATACGATTCGCGGTCGCGCAGCGATGAAAACAAAACGTAACCATCATGATTTTAAGAAGTCGTGGTACGGGTCCTGGTTTGTACTTTCAGTAGGCAAAAGATACAAAACTTTGCTGCTTTTAGTCTGCATGAGAATGTGACGAGACTATGCCAGTATCGAATCGAGCTAGACCAAGGCCATACCTCGAAATCTTAGCTTGAAATTAATCGCGAACTTTTGTCGCTGTTCCTCTAGTCTAGATGACATCAGGCGAGTGATTTGCTTCTCTCGTCACTCAATTGTATTAGGAAAAAAAACTGACAACGAGACGAAAGCCAGGACGATTCAGCTTAGGCTTGCAATAAAGCCCTTGCGGAAAACCATTTGGAAATTATTTTTTTTTACATTACTTGACACGGCCTCTTTTAAGTCTCTTATGTTATGTTTTACTGTGTCGGTACGTTTCTTGTGTCAATTAAACGATATTATATTGCATTGATGACGTCATTTTGTTTGTCAAAATTTCAGGAGCCTTACGAAGTGTTGGATAGTACAGGCCATGCTGGCCCCAGGACGTCTCGTCTCGCCTCTAAAAAGTTGTTCCAAGGGATATCGTTCTTTTGCTTGGAGCCATTTAGCATACTTGATGTCGTTCATTTAAAGGTATGAGTAACAGTTAATACAACATTAACGCGTCAAAAACGGCAACAAAATGTAGTGATAAAGGCGAAAAGCATGCATTTGCTCATAGTAGCACCTTTGAGAAATGAGGTATGAAAAGCATTATGGTTGGATTTTATAAAGTTGTTCATTTAAGAATAAGTCTGCAATCTTGGAACAGTTTTTATTGGTTTGTTTTCATCTTTTTTTACTTAATAACTTTTGATGCCGTCGTCGCTGGCAAACAAGCAAACTTTCTTATCTAATAGTAGCTGTTCCCTGCCTTCCCTGCTTCGCTGTGGATAAAAAAAATATATATATAGCCTATATTACTTTGGGATAATGTAACATTCGAATGGTGATTACATTTTTGAAATCGGTCCAGTAGTTTTTGAGTTTATTCCACACAAACATACAAAAATACAAATCTTTCCTCTTTATAATATTAGTATAGAAATACTTGTCAATAATTTTTTCTTTGTCAAGCGTGCAAGTCCTTCGACCGCATCGTCGCTTCCCATCAGGTGAGGTTGTGGTCAAACATGCATAATCATCAAACATTGTGGTCAGGCATGCAGGCCGATCTAAAAAAATATTACTACTATAATTAAGTATATGTTTCGGAACTACAATTCCAATTTATTTTTACCGTTCTACTAGAAGTCCTACCAACCTACTTTTGCTTGTAATTTTGATGTTTAACTATATTAGGCCCAAGTTTGAAGGCATTTTAAGACAGATCTAAACTAACTAAAAATATATCTGTCTTTATCATTGCAAGCCATTAGACAAGGATGCCAATAGTTTTAGAAAATTTAGATCTGTCTTAAAAAGCCTTCAAACTTGGGCCTAATATGTAGTTACCTACCGTACCTCTTACCGTAGGTATGTTTGTATGACAATGCCAAAAGTCCGAAGGCACCGTTAAACCAACAGTTTGTCCGCAGAGTATGATAGAGTCAGCCGGCGGGACCGTGGTCGGCGACGCGAAGCAGGTCCAAGTTACCGACAAGACGACAGCGCCTGCCATTTTACTGGCCGAACCGGAAAACACGCAGGAGGATCGATTTATATGTAAGTATTATAAATATGAAAGTATATATGTAGTACATTTCAGGGTAGGTCCCATAGTAAAAGTTGTTCGTAATGGTGAGTGCTATGAGCCCTTTTCGGTTTAGCATACTCTTTCCTTATAACCCTGTAGATCTATTCAGCACTTATTTCTTTCTTTCATAGCACACGTAATTTGTCCATTGAAAAAAATATTGATATGATTTGATTAAGCGCGCATCTTTTCCGGACCTACGCTAGTCACCACTGCTAACTGCCCACTGCATTGGGGTCGTCCATTAATCACGTGTTTTTTAACGTTTTCATCCCCCCTGTTCCCCCCGTTGAGGTTATAAATAACCCGCCCTCCCCACCCCCACCAATATCACTAGTAATATTTTCTGGTAAAAAAAAATCTAAATATTTTCAGAATTTAACGAGAAAATAATAAATACACGTGATTTATCACTACTCCCCTCGTGATATTCCGTGATGTTTTCCGACCCGTGTTGGACGATCCCATTCCTGCCGCCTTTACAAAATTATCACATCGAATCGAAATTGTTCCAGACCTCGCGTTGCAACTAAGTATCGTCCCAGTGAACTACGAGTGGGTGCTCAACTGCCTCGGCCACTACGCCCTCGCGTCCATCCAAGACCTGCTCCTCTGCCCCGCCGCGGTCCTCCCTAAAGCCATCCAGAAATGGCCCCAGGAGTTACTCGCTCGCGACGAAGACGACGAGTAGTTTTGTTATGTTTTATTGTTAAGAAACTGAGGAAGTTTTTTATTTTGCCAGAATAAAGTATAATTTTAATATTTTATTTCCTACATTTTTATTTTTTTATTAATTGCGCTTCACGGTTTTACCCGTCGACAACGAAATGTAGTTAAGAAAAGTTCGTGTGTGAATCCTGGGTATAAGCTATCTCTATCTTTATTCCAAATTGTATCAAAATTCAAATTGGTTTAGTAATTACAGGGATACGTGGTAACAAACTGAGCGCTACAGTTTAGATAGTTAAAAATTGGAATTATACCCGTTCGGGTTAAATCTAAATTCTATGGATCACTTTGAAGTTGAAGTACACCAAGGTAAGCCTTAAGAATTTCGTAGTCGCAGCCCTTCACCTTAAAAACAAAGTCTAATCTTTTAATCATGGATTTATTGGATTAATAACATGATGAATATTGTGAATAATCTAAATACAGGGCTATTTTTAATTTAACAAAAACCTCACGTGATTCCAATATCTTTCCAATCTACTTAGATTAAAATCATTCGACTTCTTTTTTCTTTCTATGTAAAAACAAAAGTTCTAAATTAGAGCTCTATATAAAGACATTTTTATGCGATTTCAAACAAAACGTACCTGACAAAAGTTAGCTGACATTTGGTTTTCCTAGTCTTAAAAAAAAAACTTACTATATATGTATACCTATACCTACTTATAATAATAAATGGATATAATTTTGGGAATATACATATATATCATCGACATAAATGTATGATAAAATAGCTTCACCCGTGCGATGGTGATGATGATATAATCTATGTGATATTCCAGTACCTACTATCTACATTCCAAATTTCATCAATACCGGTTCAGTAGTTACGGAGAAACGTAGTAACAAAGATTCACACTCGGACAAACTTTGCATCTTGTACCAAAACTGCTGTTTGCAATAGGATGAAAAAATAAATGTACAAAATATCCATTATAAATTGGAATAGTCACAAAATAAAAGTTTTCGGATATGCTATTAGGAAGCGGTAATTCAAAACAGCCCTGTATAGCATAACGAAACTATCGAATTCACATCCTAACAAACAGATGAACAAAGTCCAAACTACAACCACATCAACAACTCAACAAGAGTCACGCGATCCATTACTGATATTGGGGTGATGCAATGTTATGTTAGAACCTAGTACTTAGTCTTGAATCTATAAACGATTAAACTAAATAACTAATTTTCGTCACTGACGCTCGGTAACTGGGTCATTGATAACTCAAAATGGTGTCGGTAAACATCACTACATCCCTAGGAAGGTACAGTAATAAATCGAAGCGTTGCCAGTTGCCATGATTCAAGATTCTTTTTATTACATAGGTCTATGCTATTATCCTTTTGTTCGTTACTTCTGGGGTGTACGATAAATAGCTGTTTTCCTATCTTACAATTTCTATTTATTATAGCATAGAAGGTCGATTACACCCTAATGGTCGTCTACTAATCACATGATGTTTTTAGCAACTTTTTCATCCCCTCCTCACCCCTAGTGAGGTTAGTCCCCCATGGTGAGGTTGTAAATTACCGCCCTCCCCCCGCCAATATCACGTGTATTTTTTTGGTGCAAATTGTCTTTAAAATTATCTGAATTTTCCAAAACAATAACAACTCGTGATATTGCTACATATGATACTTCGTGGTTTTCCGAACCCCCTCCCTCTCGAGCCTCTCGTGATTAATGGACGGTCCCCTATGGTCGATAGTTACGTGGGATTACGCGGATAAAAATAACACCAAATAAACTTCAGCGTGGAAAAAATATGGTCAGAAAACTGTTAGTGGTGTCACAGAATAAATAATAGTGCCACCGCAATAACACCTGCCTGCAAGCGAAGTCACAATAGATACAGTGTACAGCTGTGCAAACAGTGCAACCAATTGTATCTAGATATGACGAAATTATGAAACTGATCAATTTATTTTTAGAGAAAATATGAAATAATGAATTTATTATGTTAAGATATATTTTTATGATTTTATACTTTTTGGTAATTTCAGTATGCTTTAGTAGTACATACTAGGCACTTAAATGGTTATTTTTCTCACTGTAGTGTTCGAGTTAAACTATTAACTTAAAGAGATTACAAGATTTATCTACAAGTACCTACCTACTAAGTATTAGATACAGTAGTTAGTTTATATAAACATTGTAAAGTGCTTAGCCAAAATTTTCCACTGTAAGTCGACATGCATGTCACGTAATGTAAAGGTCAACGCAATTATCATTTATCTACTGAGAAGCAGACATGATGTGGCTCTACGGTCTAGTGGGTACTTGTTTGTATGGACTTTAAACTTTAACAACTAACTGTACCTACGGTTTTACTTACTACTACCTGTGCTAGTACTTATTTGTTCGGACTTTAAACTTCAACAGCAAAGTTCAAAAAGTGACCTCAGCATAGCAACCAAAGAGAAATTATTTACCTAGGTCCGTCAGCGTCAGTGTTAAGTTAAGGTTACTGCATGAACCTTGGATCAATGAGACAAAGTGTCTTGTTGTACAAGATAAAAAAAAACTATCAGATCTAGTAACTTGACATCAAATCTGAAAATAACTGCATCGACAAGAGCAACCTTCTTTGTGATGATGATGATGGAGAACCATTGAATTTAATACAGCGTTTTAAGGAAAGGGTATGCTAAGCCGAAAAAGGCTCATAGTCGGTTAGTACCTATAACCATATTTTTTTTATATACTCATCATTATTTTTTTTTTTTTTTTTTTTTTTTTTTGTAATGATGCATTTTATCGATAAGTACATCATTAAAATTACGATCTAGCCTGAAAGACTAATGAGTAATTTGCGTTTAACATAAATTGCTAAGTAAGTTATAGCTAAGATTGTGTCCATTAACACATTTCTTACTGTCTCTATTAAGGCGAAGACACTTTGTTAATGTGTTCTTTACTAGTAGATTTAACTAAACTACACTTCACTGTCATAACACTACACTAACTCGAAAGGTTTTTTCCTTTTTAGTCTTCTCACTATGTTTGTGTTGTCGAGGAGCTGGATAGCCTCGACGTTCACGTGGTGGTGGAGTCTATGTTCATGAGCTTCGGCAAACGTTTTAATGACAGTTGAGACGAAGTCCACTTTTAGGTCCCGATGAAGGTCTTCGTTTCTGATGTACCAAGGGGCATTGACAATACCTCTGAGCACCTTATTTTGGAATCTTTGTATGATCTGCATGTTATTTTGGTTGGTACAGCCCCATAGCTGGATACCATAAGTCCATATTGGCATAAGGACTTGCTTATATAAGAGTACTTTATTATGTACCGACAGCGTGGATTTTCTCCCAATTAACCAATACATATTTCTGTAGCGAAGATCTAGTTCATCACGTTTCTTTTTGACATGTGCTTTCCAGCGAAGCTTAGCGTCCAAGGTCATGCCAAGATATTTGGCCGTGTTTTCATATGGTATCACTTGACCATTAATGTACACCGGGTGGTAATTGGGTTTTTTGTTCGTGAAGTCTATGTGAATGGACTTAGACTCGTTAAGTTTAATTCTCCATTTGTCTGTCCAGCCAGATATTTTGTTGATGGCTTTTTGGACTTTTTCCACTGCTTCTTCATGAGTGACTCCTGTTGCCATAATCGCTGTGTCATCTGCAAAAGTGGCGATAGTGTTGATTTCTAGCTCTGGAATATCACAGGTGTACAATAAGTACAAGACTGGACCAAGGACGCTTCCCTGTGGTACTCCAGCATGTATTGGCTTTAATTTTGAATATTTGTCGTCTTGTCTGATTCTAAACATTCTTTGCGTCAGATAAGATTGTAAAAGATCCACAAACTGTTTTGGGAGCATATTTCTTAGCTTGTAAATGAGCCCTTCATGCCAGACTTTATCAAATGCTTGTGCTACGTCTAAGAAAATTGTAGAACAGACTTTCTTTTCTTCTAGTGCTTTTTCAATAGTGTTTGTGATTCTGTGTACCTGGTCTATAGTCGAATGTTTTTCTCTAAAACCGAATTGATAGTCTGGAATTAGATTTTTATATTCTATGATAGGTTTTAATCGTTTCAGGAACAGTTTTTCAAGTAATTTTGACATTACGGGTAGAAGGGATATTGGTCTGTAAGATGACACTTCGTGAGGTGATTTTCCAGGTTTGGGAATCATAATGACTTCAGCCACTTTCCACATCTCTGGTACGTATTTCAGTCTGAACGTCGCATTAATGAGAGTAGTGAGCTTTACTATGGACTTACGGGGAAGGTTTTGTAGCACTTCTCCAGTAATAAGGTCGTAGCCAGGGGACTTCTTTTTGGATAGATGTTTGATTTCATTGATAACTTCTCTAGGTGTAACGTATCTTATCTCTAGGTCAGAAAGCGTTTCAGCCAGTGGAACATCATGAGCAGAGCTTCCATCATTTGGTTGGAATGTTTGCTGTAGGTGTTCTGCGAACCTAGCCGCTTTTTGTTCATTGCTTATGGCCCAGCTCCCATTGCCTTGCTTTATTGGTGGAATATTCCTTGTTGGTTTATTTAAGTTTCTGGTCATTTTCCATAGCGAGTAGTCTGTTGTGCGATCACTCGTTAGTTCACTTAGCTTAGTATCCATAGTAACGTCATTAAAGCTCTGGATTTCCCTCTTTAATTTTTTTGTTAAGTTGTTCAATATAGTTTTATCTCTAGGAGCTCTAGTTGCATGCCATTTTTGCCTTTGCCTCCTTTTTTCAGCTATAAGGTATCTTATTTTCATTGGGTAGTAAATGTTCCTGGATTGAGTTTTAACTTGTGGAGTATTGTTCCAAGCGCTCTTTTGAATGTTTAATATAAATTTTCTTAAATCGTTTTCCAACTGTTCCGGATTCTTAAGTGGAACTTTTAAGTCAATTGAGGAATCTAAGTCAAGTTTAAAACTTTCCCAGTCTGTACTCTTATTAACCAACGACAAATTGTTATCTTTCAGTATCACTCTCTCACTTAGATACAATGTAATTGGAGAATGATCAGAACTCATGTCATATCCTTCCTCTATCTGGAGAAAGCAAGATGAAATATTTTTGTATATGAAAAAATCAATTAGGTCCGGTATTTTTAGTGGATCTGTAGGCCAGTAGGTAGGTTTTCCTGTTGACATAACATTACATTTGTTGTCTCTAATTGCGCTCAGCAGTTCTCTTCCTTTTGACGTTGTAAGCCTGGATCCCCAAAAGGTATTTTTGGCATTAAAATCACCTCCAAGTATAAATCGGTTACCAAGCTCACTCAGTAAGTTGCTATATTTTTCAGCCTTTAAGGCATATTTTGGTGGACAGTATATAGCTGATAGGGTAACAGAATATTTTTTAGTTCTGACAGAAACAGCTACTGATTGTATGTGTTCTTCTTCACATTTATATTCTTCGTAATGGTAGATGTTTTCTTTTATTATAACAGCACTACCTCCCCTAGCGGTATTATTAGGATGTAGTGCATGGTATGTTTTATAACCTTTTATTTGTATGTAAGATTCTCTCGTAAAATGTGTTTCAGATACAAGACACACATCTATATTATGGATATTTAATACTGCCTGTAATTCATTGCGATGTTGAAGGAGCCCATTCGCATTCCAAGCCATAATTTTCATCAACTTATTCATTTTTGTAGTTTTGTTGCAGCTATTTTAGTGCTGTTTTCCACCCTTTTAAGACGTTCATCAAAAGACGTCACCAGACTAAGGATTCGATTTAATTTTTCATCCATGTCCATGCTTGTATGCTTTGGTTGAGATGGTGTTGACGGTCTCGAAGGAGGTCCTTTTGAGGCTTGAGCATATGAAACATTCTTTCTGACGCTTGAATTACCACTTGGCAGTTTTGATCTGGTTGCACTTGGGACCGCGGTAGTAGCAGGTGCAGAGTTGGTTTTCTTGCTTAGCTTGTTCCTTATGGTTTGTAACTCTTTGGCTACTATGCACCCCCTATAGTTAGCAGGGTGTGCTTCACCGCAGTGTACGCATTTTGGTTTAGCCTCCGCTGGCTTTTTACAGTCAATGGTCAAGTGTTTACCGGTACATTTCACGCACCTGGGTTCTTTGGAGCAGTATTTTTGTGTGTGTCCATACGCTTGGCACTTTTTGCACTGTGGGATCAGCTTTGATGATTTTATGGGTTGTATATCTACCTTGCAACCCAATATAGACTTGATGCCATAGATCTTATTAATATCCTCTTCTTTGTGGAAAGAAAGCATGAACATGTTAAGTGGCGTTTTGCTCCTCCAGCTAAGTTTATTAACAGCATCGTGGACTTTATAGCCTTGAAGTATAAGGTCTTCAATTATTCTGACGGGCTGACATGACAAATGCAGATTTTTAGCCATCACTCTAATTGGCCTATCCTGTTTATTTTCATAGGAGTGCCAGAGATGATTTTCTTTCGACAAGAGCTTGGTAATGGCTCTGTATGCCTCATCGTTATTGGCGTTTACTTTAACGCTTTCCCCGTTCAGCATTTTTATGACAAACGAGTCCTTCGCTACATTTGATGAGAGCAGATCATACAATTTCTGGTACTCGAGTATGTTTTCTATAACTATTGGCGGAGGTAAAGGTATCTTTTTTATATTTGTTTTTTCTTTGGGTGGTTGGTCGGAACCAGATCCTTGTTGTGGGGACAGTGTCGTGTTTAACTTCCTTTTCTTCCTACTTTTTTGACGCACCCACTCGGTTTCTCTCGCAAGTTCCTCTTCATCAGTCTCATATTCGAGCGGGATGGGAGGTTCCTCGTTGCTATAGATAGGGGGTTGAGTTGGAGCTGATGTTTTCTGCTCCTGGACGTGCTTCAGATGACGTTGAAGTTCTTCTAGTTGGCTCTGGAGATCTCTTACCAGACTCTCCAGCTTTTTTCTCTCCGCTTTCTCATGCTCGTAATGGTGGACCAGCACTCGTTCCGTTTCCGTTTTTATCTCAATAGAGACGGGGCTTGACGAAGCCATAATTTAAAATATAAAGTATAGCTTCGCCTTAACACATATTTACACTATTGAAGGTCGTGACGTGATTCACACACGATAAACTGAGTCATCGCGGCGTTCGCGGATGCCTACGCGCGCGAAGGCATTGTAGGTACTGCAACTCATCATTATGAAAAACTTTTAGTATGGCACCAACCCGGAAATCGCGAAAAAATCTGCTATTCCATACATTTTGTCGAGTGTCATTGACATTTGTATAAGGAACAGTGATTTTTTTTTCTGGATCTCAGTTTTTTTATTTGGCCCTATAGTAAAAATTGTTCATAATGAGTACTATGAGCCCCCTTCGGCTTAGCATACCTACTTCACCCATGTAACCCTGTATTAGTAGCAACAAAATAATGATATAAAGTAAACATGGAAAGGAATCGAGAATCTCCTTTTTTTAAAGCAGTAAAAGGGACAATATATTATAATGACGAAGGAACACGTGGTTAGAAATAAATTATAAGAAAGGCAAGGGCGGCCGGTGTTTTACTTTTTTTAGGCAGGTAGGATGGTCCGACCTTGGGTAGTTACCCGAGGTCAAACACTAGCTCGCTGACTTAGGCCTAGTCTACAATCTAGTGTCTCATTATTCATAACATGCGATCACAACCAAAGCTCGTGGTCGTATACGTGGTGCTCTTGGATGGACGAGGCGGTGACGTCACGTGACGTGGCCTCAGTATCGCGCCACTTTGGCATCCAATCCACGGTGGCAGCGCACCGCTACTCGGCCGAGGAAGCCCGCGACTCTAAAAACGACCAAACGACCAGCACGCTCCGCGCGGCGTGTGGTTAGATAGAAAGGTCCACAGTCCGACACGTGAGCGGGTCGTATACACCCGGTTCGACGTGATTCATGCAGATTATCATACAATATAACGAAAATAATGATTGGTATATAACACTGAAAACATAATTTTATCTCGCATTCTAACAATAACTTCGCAGTGTAATTTACTAGTTATTTTTGTATTGTGGTTCGATTGAAGTGCTTCAGTTTAATAGATTGGATATTTTTATTATAATTTTGGTAAGCATTTTAGTTTTTTAAGTTTACTACGAATTTTTTTGGTGGATGTGCAATGATGAAATCGAGTAATTTGGCAGTACCTACCTAGTTCGAGTTTAGTTGCCGGCTTGAAATCGAGGTCAAAGAAAGGTCTTCGAGATAATTTGATGTTACGAGTACTTACCTATTACAAAATTCCTAAGTGTATTTTAGCTAATTTTATTAAAATATAGTAGTAAATATAATACGTAAAGGTATCACAGCCGGTTAAAAAATATTAGTATCTACCTAACATCCAGAAATTAAACTAAATTATAACGGGCTAAGGTTAACTTGTGTAAAGTTGTGAATGCGTGCGTTACGACAGTTGCGACCCTTGCTTTTGTAGTAGTGCGACAAATCAATCAATGACCTACCACTTCTTTGAAATAGTCGAGTCCACCCTTACGAAATGTACCTACCCTTACCCTTGCCTAGGAAAGGGTCCACAGGCATACTGCTTTTGAAGCCTAAAAAAAAAAAATTTAAATTCGCCGTGAAATTATTTAGGAGGTTGAACTATTTTAGGACTGTCACACAAGCAGGATTACCGCAGTGCAGGGACGACATGGCCGCATAAGACTTAGTAAAACATGGTAAAAGCCATAAATGGCACAATGGCGCTTACCATCAAGCGCACATTTTTGTAGAGCATTAAAAAATGTCAAGAGCGTGTCGAACGGGACACGCTTATATTAATTATCCTCTCCTACTAATTAAAAAAACGCGAGAGTTTTTATGTTTGAATGCTTGTAACTCAATCACAAAAAAAAACGTCTAGAGTTATTAACTAGTAGTGCCCGCGGTTTCATCCACCATCTTACTGAAACCGTGTATTTTTCCGGGATGAAAAAAAAAAAAAAAAGTTTCACACACATCGCTCCCCACTAGGATAAATCCTGTGTCGGGGATGCCATGGAACACACACAAAGACAAGGACAACTAACACCCAGACCCAGAACAGATAATTATTTAAATTCATCATTCGAACATCTGCCTGGCCGGGAATCGAACCCAGGGTCTCTGGCTTGTAAGGCGGATATGTTACCACTGAGCCAAACAGGTCGTCAATCGTCGTCAAAAAAGTATACCTACTACATATTTTAATCCAATAATAATCTATAAGGTACCTACGTCTGTACTAAATTCCATGAAATAAAACATCTTACCATACAAATACATAAAATTTACAATAAACCGTTAAATTTTCCGTGATAAACTGTAGGCTGTAGGTAGCCTTTGTAATAATCCAGAGTATAAGCTGCTTCCACTTAAGATACCAAATTTTATCCAAATCTATTCAGCCGTTTTTGCATGACAAACGTCCAAACATACTTTTCACATAGAATACTAGCTGCACCCCGCGGTTTTACCCGCGGTCAATTTTTTTTGGTATAAAGTATCCTATGTTACTTCTAATACCTCCAAGAATACGTGTAGGTACAAAGTTTCATGATGATCGGTTAGTCGTTTTCGTGTGAAAGCGTAACAAACAAACTTCCATTCACATTTATAATATTAGTAGGGATATCGTCAGCAGGAGGATCGGCTTCTTCAGACACACCTACCACATATGTATATCCCATTAAATACCTTATTTGCTTTATAACCGGGGCAAATAAGAGTTATGAAAAAAAATGGATGAAAAAGTTGCTAAAAAACATCGCGTGATTAATGGACGACCTCTTCTGGTCAAGTGCGAGTTCATGTTATGTTGTCGGTCGTTGGTCGATTCACATTCACTATTTAATTTATTTTACAAGCGTATGTGTCTACTTAGTTTTACAAACTATATTTTCCTTCACCGAAAAGCCAGCTGTTTAATATTAGAGAATAGTTTAAAAAACTAAAAAACACGCATTGTCATCGCTCTTTGACAAACGCGGCACGTAGCAGAATTTGTACCAGTAGCCGTGGGGAACCACAGCTTAGCCAGCAGTAGTCACAGAATTCGCGTACCGAGTCACATCTTAACTAACAGTAATCATAGAAATCGCGTTCGGAGCAAAAACACAATTTATTAGCTTCTTCTAATTATTTTAATTTATTTGGATGTATATTTTTTTTATGTTTTGTTTAATAATTTATTGTCATCGATCCTCGATATATCTACAAAGTTTGAACGAAATCCGGCCGTTTAAAGTGGGTCAAAATCGCGCCCAAAGGAGTCGGTTACAAACATACAGGTGAAGCTAATTAGAAGCGTGTTAATAAAATAATTAGGTAATAGTTAAAAAAACTAAAAAACACGCTTTGTTTAGTGTATTGTCATCGGTCCTCGATATATCTACAAAGTTTGAAAGAAATCTGACCGTTTAAAGTGGGTCAAAAACGCGCTCAAAGAAGTCGGTTACAAACATACCTACAGGTGAAGCTAATAAAAACGTGTTAGAAATGTTCTATGACTTTTAAATAATTCAGGAACCGAGATTTGAACTTGCCACCTCACGATTTTGAAGTGGTCGTAAACCGTACACATCATGGTATGGTCTCGTACACACATGGTATGCAGCACACGTACGATGCTGATACTGACACATCAATGATGGACGTCATGGACGGATCTGATGGAAACAAACAGGATATTGTATTGTACCGTAGGTACCCTTATGTAGGTACTTAATGTAAAATGCAGCTGAAATGTCAATTATCCTATTATTGTCAATGTCATCAAATGTCATACCATGATGTCACTCAGAATAGAAAAATAAAAAAAGTCGTGAAGTAAGTCAAGTAAGGAAGGGTAGGGATGCAAAATTGCAAAGTACGCACTTACGCAGTACGAAATTACGCATTATTTATCAATTTAAATATCCATCTTTGTGTTTAGGCTTCCCCCATTAATTTCAATACTAACATTTATGAATCAATCTGTGTTTGAATTATATGTGAATTCACACTATCGAAGCGAACAGAATGGATTTTGGGAGTGAGATTCTAGAATGCGCGAATAGGTAATTTTAGCACTAAATAAACACAGGATCATGGTACCAGATAGCGATAAAGGCTTTATCTAGCTATATCTCTTGTTTACAGTGTGGAAAAGCGCAAGATAATGGCTCCAAACGCGACGGATGTGAACGGAGTGTTGTTTGAAAGTGACGCTGCCACCCCTGATATGGCGCTTCCAACCCCTCCGAGGCAGCAGGCAGACAGCCGAGCAAAGCAGCTAGTTTGGAGAAACATCCTTCTTTTCGCCTATCTTCACCTCGCGGCACTGTATGGAGGATACCTGTTCCTATTCTCTGCAAAATGGCAAACAGATGTATTTGGTAAGTTATTGCTGCTTCAACGTATTTTACGTTAATTTTAATAACTAACGTGATTGTTAAGAACAGTACCTAAACAATGTTATTTGGTTTTCCGCACTATCTAGCGGGAACTGTATTTTTCCAGTATATGCATTGGTTAATCCAGTATAAACATTAAATTACTATGTTGTTATGTTGCAACCATGTAATATTGTAACTTCGTAACTTGATTTTTGCAAGTATTAATACATAATTAAGGTGGCTTAGTAACCATTAAGTGTGTTAATATGCACAAGTGTAGCCAAATCTGGTGAAACATATAATTCTTTTTAGTTTTTACTTCTAGAGTACATAACATAGGTTTCTAGTAACTATGTATTTCTAAACTTGACATATTGGCTACCTCTCTTGTTGCAAAAAATGTTTTAACAAAATAGTGTTACAACATGGCACAATTATTAAAAACTAGCGACCTGCCCTGGCTGCACGGGTATGAAATATAGCCTATACTCAGGGTTAATGTAGCATTCTAATGGTGAAAGAATTTTTGAAATCGGTCCAATAGTTTTTGACTCTAATTGTTACGAACATACAAAAATACAAATCTTTCCTCTTTATAATATTAGTGTAGATGACAGGCAGAGGAAAGCCCCATCATTTTGACTGATGGATGGATGACTATTCAAGATAAGATATAAGCTGACAAAAATAGCAGAACCCAATTTGATAAGATACCTCAAATGTTTTGTAAACACTTCCAAGACTTATCAATTTTTATCCATAATTGTTATTAATATATTACGTAAAGCTACGTCATTATACCTATTGTAATATAACTAGGACTATGTACAAAGTGCGGGTTTATCGTAGATATCTTTATTTAACAATGATGCAACTGTTCAATTTATGGCCAATGAATAACAAGCCACTTTGGTATAATAGGCCCAAGTTTGAAGGCTTTTTAAGACAGATCTAAATTTTCTAAAACTATTGGCATCCTTGTCTAATGGCTTGCAATGATAAAGACAGATATATTTTTAGTTAGTTTAGATCTGTCTTAAAATGCCTTCAAACTTGGGTCCAATATCTAACTAAGATTATTGCATCTTACTTGGTTATGAGCTCTTTTTGGCTTCATACCATGCCCTTTGCTTGTAACCCTGTAAAGGGTGGTACAACAGAATTGACACCAATGACATTGCAATACAATAGGTTAAGGAAAGGGTATACTAAGCCTAAAAGAGCTCAAAGTACCCATCACTTTTGCTATTTGACCAACTCTGAAATTGAGAAAAACAACAGCTGATCAACAAAAAAAACTTACCCGTTCCGTATAACCCTGTATATCATGAATGCTAAAACCTGAAGTTGTAATATATCTTTCCTTTTCTAGCCTACATCTTGTATGTGATGTCCGGCTTGGGAATCACAGCGGGCGCTCATCGGCTCTGGGCCCACAAGTCCTACAAGGCGAAGTGGCCTCTGAGAGTCATCCTGGCTGTTTTCAACACCATCGCTTTCCAGGTAAATAATTGTTGCTTTTTAAACCACTGGCTCCTGACACTCAGGTCAATACTCTTATTAGATTTCTTATTTGAAATAGTGTTTAAATTATTTATGATTATGAAGAAGTTACATAATTGGTAATCTTAGTATTCATTAAAATTATATCATCAATTCATACAAAAAAGAAACAATGTATGACATTGTTCCCAGAAATTCTTAATTGAATAAGAAACAGAAAACCTTACTAACATATCTATGTTAATTAATTAATGCACTTGAAATATTTGCAAATAATGAAAATGTTCTTGCATCTTGCTTGCTTTTGTTAATCATTATTTTATTTCAACTTTTGCTTTGCACTTCATTAAAAACATTGAGCTAAAGTAATTAAACCTAACAACAGGTACCTACTTTGTTTTTCTAATAAGAGACAATGACTAATCAACATACATTGTGTTCCCAGGATGTGTAAGGTTATCTATTGTCTTGTGGTTCATACGTAAATATTTGCAAAGAAAAAACATCCAAATCTGTATAGGGAAACTAAAATGTTTTACAGTTTTTTTCTGTAGAAATATATACATGGCAACCTACGTCTGAGGACAAAATTAAATGACGCATAAAGTTTTTAGCTTGTAAAAAGTAGGTATAGGCCAGTGTTGTATAAGTCTTTGTGCTAGAGTAGATAACCAATTAACCATTAGCTAAAGACTAGTCCCACAGCTTTGTAGACTATCACTCTTATTTCATACTTGCCTATTGTTTAAATAAAAAAAAATACTAGAGATGAAACGGATATCCGGATTTTTGTGATATTGACGTGCCTATTATAAAAAAAGAGTAATATAAGGCCAATAAACTATTCGGTAACCATCCGGTATCGTAACCGGCCTAAATTTAAAAACCTGCCGAATACCGGATTAAAAAAAATACGACAAACTTTAGAGGCACTTTACTTCATCCACATAACAGAGAATCATCATTTTTTTTCCTTCTACACCACAATAAATTTTTGGCATACCTGTGTAACTTCGAAGATAATGCAATAAAACCTTGTTTTTAATTATATTTTTTTTACAAACTTAATTATCTACGGACGTGTAGGTATAATTCTATTTTTGTCGAAGAATGAACCAAGCTGTTTGTAACCCCTGACGCAAAAACGACGGGGTGTTAGTGTTATAAGTTTGACGTGTCTATATGTGTGTCCGATTTTTTTGTTTGATAGGTGAATTAGTCGGAAGTGTTCTTAGCTATGTTTGATGAATATAAGTTCAGCCGTTTTAACGTTGGGAGTTTTTTTTATTTTTTATTCAATTATAGGCTTGCGATTGACCGCCATCTCGCCTGATGTTAAGCAAAGATGCGGTCTACGATGGAGCACGCTTGCCTAGAAGGAACCGATTCACTCGCGACTCTCTCTTTTAAATTTTAAATTTAATGTTTTGTTCCAGGACTCTGCTATCGACTGGGCGCGCGACCACCGCATGCACCACAAGTACTCGGAGACCGACGCCGACCCGCACAACGCGACGCGCGGGTTCTTCTTCTCGCACATCGGCTGGCTGCTCGTCAGGAAGCACCCCGACCTCAAGGAGAAGGGCAAGGGGCTCGACCTCAGCGACTTGTACGCGGACCCCATTCTCAGGTTCCAGAAAAAGTAAGTTTCTATTTTATACAGAAAAATTAAAAAAAGAAAGAAAAAAAAATATTACAATTTTTCTTGTCGTTGAATTAAAAAAAAATTGTTTTCTTTGTATATGTTTTTATGTTTGGTAGTTAGTTCACTAATTGCACCCGCAGTTTCATTCTCGTTTTCTGGGATAAAAAGTAGCCTTTATGTTAGTCCAAGGTTTAAGCTAGCTTCATCCATTTCATCCAAATTGGTACAGCCGGATTGAGCGACACACATCCCTACTCAATCCAAACTTTTACTAGGATGTTGACCTTGACCAAACCTTGGCGATCGTTCATGACGATACGACCGTGAATTTGCCTGACAACCTTTATTGTCTGTGCATATTTATGATCCTACTAGCGGCCCATCCCGGCGTCGCACGGGTGGACATTGTTCTGAAAAAAGATTTTCCCGCTTTTATGTTGAAATTTTTTCTGAATTTTCTTTGCTATAAACCTCACGGAGCCCGAGACCTTTCCAACGAATGCAAAACCGTGGAAATCGGTTCGTGCGTTCTGGAGTTATAGCATCAGGAAGGAAAACCCGACTTATTTTTATATAGTAGATTGAGTTCGATTTTCCTTAACAAAAATAAAATACTTAGTTGCATTGCTAACCTGTTACTGATATTCCAACAAACTAATTTAAGCCTTATGTCGTCATGACGATGATTAATTTAGATCGAATCAGTCAGAACAGTCGAATTGCATAGGTATACTAAATAGTTACTACAGTATTGGTTCGGTCATTTTTAAAACCATATCTCGGAATCCTGACCTGATTATTACTACATGAAATCCATAATTTAATTATTGCATAACTAATTGTTCTCTACGGTTTTAACCGCTATATCCTGTAGGATTTGAGATACAGTAGCATACGTGTAAATGTAGGGTAGTCTACCTACAACTGCATAGCAAGTTTCATCGAAATCCTTTTGGTCGTTTTGCGTTATTGAGTAATAAACATACAAACTTTTCATTTAAAATAGTAGAACAGCACAATGTACTATACTTCCAAATAGTTTAAAATACCAAAATTAAAATATCCCATTAAATAGAAATCCATTGAATGCCATCGATTTTACAACGTAATACTTAATTTCCAGATACTACCTGATCCTCATGCCGCTCGCTTGCTTCGTGATGCCGACCGTCATCCCCGTGTACTGCTGGGGTGAGACCTGGCTGAACGGCTTCTTCGTCGCCGCCATGTTCCGCTACGCCTTCATCCTGAACGTCACTTGGCTAGTAAACTCCGCTGCTCACAAATGGGGCGACAAACCCTACGACAAGAGCATCAAGCCATCCGAAAACATGTCGGTCGCTCTCTTCGCTCTTGGTGAAGGCTTCCACAACTACCACCACACCTTCCCCTGGGACTACAAGACCGCCGAGCTCGGTAACAACAGGCTAAACTTCACGACCGGGTTTATCAATTTCTTCGCTAAATTCGGCTGGGCTTACGACATGAAGACGGTTTCGGAAGAGATTGTGCAGAACCGCGTGAAGAGGACGGGAGATGGTACCCACATGCTCTGGGGCTGGGGAGATAAGAACCTGCCTAAGGAAGACATGGCGGCTGCTATCAGAATCCACCCTAAAGATGATTAAACATACAAAAGTAGAGTTTGACCTCGAATATTTACTTCCAAAGCAGTTATTTTTAAATTTAGTTATCGGTAAAAAATGGCTTCCAACTTACATTTGTAATGTCTTTGTTGCCGGTAGACTAAAGTTACCGGTAGTGTACTAAGTAACAGCTACTTCAATCACACTATAACTTTATGTATATTTCTGCACATAATGTTGCTATGGCATCACTTTTGTTCGTAGATCGTTAATGATATATCGCGTATTTTCTAAACCGCGTAAAAAAGTTTCTCGCTTTGCTTATATTAAAAGTCTAATCGTACACGAATTATCGTTGAATTTGTAACGGCTAGAAGGTATGCGCTGGCGCACCCAAACGAAGGATTCGCACAAAGCTTTCCTCGGGGAGTTATTTATCTATGTATTTATTTAATAGGTGTAATTGGTATTGACGAAGCCGGATGTGACGGCGTACAACTTATATCTTATCGTATAACTCGTAACAGTAAAATCGTTGCTGATTTCGATTATGGCAACGTTGGGACTGTATTCTTGGGAGCTCGAGACTATCTCGGTCACTCACTGCCGTGCTATTTCAAATGAGAGCGAGTGACCGAGATAACGTCTCACTCCCCAGAATAGGGCCCCAAGTCGATTACTGCGTTCTCACATGGGTTATATACCCATTTTTAATTGTAAAGTCTTAAATAGTTGCTACTTCTCAGGACGCTATTCAACTTAGTTAACTATCTAACATCCTAACAAGCATTTATTTGATGTAGCATGTAATACTAAGATATCTTGCACTGTTGAGCTTTGTAGTTTCTATTGTTAGAACGGAATGCACTTGGTGCATGATAGCAGTTGACGGAGTTATCTAATAGTGTTGAAAAACCACTTGGCGTAGAGTTGTCCTCGCCTTTATTAGAACACATTGGCATCGATTCAAAATAGTAATTTAAACGAATTATTAAATTAAAATAACAGACATTTATATTTATATCTATAGCGAGTATATGTGATATAAAGTACAGATCTATCAGTATTAATTGTAGACCGCATAAATAACTTAATTTTTAACTTATTTTTTCTTTGTTTTTGTATAAAAGTCGATACACTTAGATTCACAGAGCTGAAAAACACTTTTATCTACACTAATGTTATAACATTCTACTTATGTTTCCAATACTTGTGTTATAATGACTACTGTTATAGCACAGACAACATTTAAGCAATTTCACATGATGTTATAATATCCACATCGATGTCGTAATGAGTCATTATAACATCGCGCGCTCGCTCCTGATTGGCCGCCCTGCGCGCGCATGCGCGCTCGCTCCGCCGCCCTGCGCGCGCATGCGCGCTCGCTCCTGATTGCGCGCCAAGTTCACTGTGACAATACACGTTTTTATTAGTGAAGATAAACGTATTTTATCAAGTATTGGAAACATAAGTAGAATGTAACAGCATTAGTGTAGATAAAGTAGTGTATGCAACTGCATATAACACAGGTATTAAAACACTCGTTACTATTATGAAACTCGCTGCGCTCGTTTCATAAACACACTCGTGTTTTAATACCCTTCATTATATGACAGTTGCATAAACTACTATTATAATAGTTTGAAATTGCTTCCAGTAGTGAGACTTACGATCTTATTCAAAAACGCCCAATACTTAGGCCGGTTTGACTAAAATGTGGTTTGTCTCGTTTTCGCGCTCGTCAGTTGTCGTTAGCGAGAAGTAGACAAAACACATAGTATAAATTGGCTTAGATTATATTTATTGGCGGTTGTGAATAAGAAATGTTTAGTGAAAAAATCTTCCTCAGTTACAACCAGTGAATACATTAGAGATAAATAACAATTAATGTAACGTTATTCATAATTCATTATTCAGTGTGTTTAAAAATATCTTAGATATTTAGAATATCTTACCATACATGGTAAAAATGCGACTGTCTTGTCTTTCTTTTATATTATTTAGGAAGTGACTGATGTGTGAGGGGTTTGTGATATTTAGAAAGGATAAGAATCCTGTGTAAGCAAGATGTGGAAAGATGGAAAAGGCTATGAAAGTTTCTCGTTTGGTCTTGTATCAATAATTTCTGTAGTTTTTTTTTTGTATCTCCAAGAGATCGAAATATCGAAAAAGTCTCTAAGAATACTTTTTAAGTATATTTTTGTTTAATACCTATTTTGTTAATGTCCATATGTGTCGAGGTAAAAGTCTTTTTAAAATGTTCAACTCAACAAAATATAAAAAAGTTAAGTGAATGTATGTATACAGGGTTATTCATAAAAGGTATGCTAAGCCGAAAAAGGCTCATAGTACTCATCATTAGAACAACTTTTACTATGGAACCAAGCCGAAATTTGCGAATAAATAATCAGCTGTTCCATACATTTTGTCGAGTGTCATTGACATTTTTCTATGGAACAGATGTTATTTTTTTTCGCGAATTCAGGGTTGGTCTCATAGTAAAAGTTGTTCATAATGATGAGTACTATGAGCCCGTTTCGGCTTAGCATACCCTTTATGAATAACCCTATATTTGAGAACAGAAATACATCTATACTGTACATGGTTATTTTGGCGATTTGATTTTTACCTCGATAACTAGAAATTATTGACATAATTTTATTATTTGTCTTAATTTTTTCGTTTTAGTTTATTGTTTATCATCGCATCAGTCTTGTATGTATCACTTACTCTCATTGAAATTAAAATATTGTAATGTGTCATTAAAATTGTGTTTTTTTTTAAATATATATACTTTGTGATTCCCAAAACTAAATTATTTAGACACATCTTGGTGTGTAAATAAAATAAATAAAACGACAAAAATTATAAACAGCAGTTGCCTAGACACACTTCTTTCGGCACTAGAAATAAAGAATATAGAATTATCAAATTGAATAATTATGCAGCTTTTGTCACGTATTTAAAGATTAATTTAGTTAGTAGATTGGTACTACAGGATTGACACCACTGCAACTTTCAAAGGCCTTGGCTATTTATTTATTTAATTTACAACAAAACTTACCGTCTTAAGACCAAAACGTTTGGCTAGCTAAAGTTATTCCGAGTAGATGACGGTAGGCCAGAAATGTACCTAGTTGGTTAGTATACTTTTAGTAGGAGATAATTTATGGTGATAATAGGCCCAAGTTTGAAGGCATTTTAAGAGAGATCTAAACTAACTAAAAATATATCTGTCTTTATCATTGCAAGTCATTAGACAAGGATGCCAATAGTTTTAGAAAATTTAGATCTGTCTTAAAAAGCCTTCAAACTTGGGCCTAATGATGATGTTTAATTTGAGGCCATAGTGAATAGGTGTCTTCTAAATCTGCGTGTTTTAACTTCGACCGCAACGTCGTTTACCAACAGGCGAGTTGGTAGTCAAACGTGGATTTTTTCAAAATAATAATATATGTGCCAAAATGGACTGGCACAAGTTCTAATAACGCACAGTCCCTGGGCATAACACATATAAGCCCAGTAGAAGTACTGCTATCCACACCCCCATGTCCTCCATAGATGAATGATCATCTAAAGGTTGTCTGGAAGAGATCGCTCTCAACGATAAGATCACCTTTTGTGCTAATTTCTTGTTTTCAGTATGTTATTTCCTTTTTTGGGTAAATAAATATTGTACCTACTCGTATTTTAGATGGATGAGTAAATGGTAACGAGTGGAAGTCGGGTTATTTTCTCGATAAAATGTTAAGTATGATCAACGCTTCTAAGGTTACGTAATTTATTCAGTGCGTTGGACAGGTTTTAGAGAGCAATAAAACACGCGTATTCAAGTAGATTTTATTAGCGTGTAGAGTCCATTTACAGATCGTTAAATGCTTAGGTCATTATTTTTTTACTAGAGATCAACCACGTATAATTATATCATAAACGCGTGTGTGGAGATTTCATTTTACTCATAGCAAGAAGAAATCTCGTAGCTTAATTTAATAAATGTCATAACAGCTATAATAGCTAAGCTATAACTTCGACTGGCACCTCTTGCAGAGAATTTTACCGAAATTGTTTTACCAGCTAATTTACGATTCGAATTTTGTCGAAAGACGCGTTTCGTTTTCATCATTCTGGTTCTTAGCTTGTCAATTGTCTGACTTTGAGGATTCTCGTCAAGAGCGCCAGAAAACCCCGATTTGGGGACTAAAGAAACTTCTAAGAGTAAAGTCACAGCACTGTTCCTTTACTTGTTGTCCGCAGACAAGCGGTTTTTTGCACTTCACATCATATGCTTTCTTCGTGGAAGATGTCTTGCTCATCGCACTTGTCGGGCAGGCAGACGAAAAACTCGATCAAATTCATGATAGGACCTCGCGAGAACGGGTTTTGGTAACGACCTCTCTTATCCCGTAGATACGGATAACGTTTGTAGTTGAACATCTCATTTGTGGTCAAATTCATGCAGGCATGAAGAATCTGTAATGATATAAAGTAAGGCATCAAAATCACTTTCTCTGCAATCTGTGTGTAGTCTTTGTGTGTTTATAGTTTTGTTGTTAAATAGGATACATGCTTCATTCTTCATTGGTCAAAAGTATAGGTACGGTACTATGATTATGTATGCCGACTTTATAGCTTTAAGCAAGTCGTTGCCTTCGGTAGGTATACTTAAGCCAAGTGATACCTAAAACATAGATGAAAACTTTTTATAACCAACATAAGTATTTTATAGCGTAGCTTAGTAAGAATATATGTATTTGTTTATACCAGAATAATGCCTACCTATCTATGTATGGTAAACCCCAAACTGTTTGTCCCTCATCTGACCTGACCTGTTTGGCTCAGTGGTATTATGTCCGCATTATGAGCAAGAGGTCAAGGGTTCGGCTAACGGCCGGTCAGGTGTTTGAATGGTGAATTGAAATATCTGTTCTGAGTCTGGGGTGAATAATCACGCACAAAGATATGGATAACCTTATCTTTGTGCGTGTTCCATGGCATCCCCGACACAGGTTACAAGTGTGTGTGTCTTGTCGGTTTTTTTCAACTTTTTTCACATCGACCAAAAACTCCTTGCTATATTCCGCAGGCCACCCATAAAAATAGTTTAAAAGTAAACATCTTACAGAAGTGCAAGTGAGGATCCATCCCAGCGCACAAAAGGTGATAGCCTCCAAAAGGCCCAGCACATACAAGAAGCCGAAGCCTTCCAGCAGCAGGCAGTAGCACGCGAAGTAGATGGAGAGTGTGCAGTTGATGGCCACACTCATCACGAACAGGAAGAACCACATCCGGTTCCGGACGCCCACGCAGTTGTAGATGAAGGGGCAATGGTGGTCGAAGTATGCGACGCAGCGCTTGCAGATGCGGCAATGTTTGGCTCTACAATTACAAAATAAGTACAGTTGTAGTCTTACATGGATTTTTGGAAAGTTTATATTTGGATTATTTATTTATAGTCTAAGCTGGGTTAATTATAGGCGAAGTTAACCTATCGCTTGCTCCCGATATGCTAACCGAAAAGCTTTTGAAGAATTTTATATTTTAAAAACGGACGAGACGAAAAAACCTCTCGCTTGATGGTAAGCGCCATAAACCTTGCCTATAACAGTTTAAAATACTGAGTACCTAGACTTTACTCGTTAGCCTGAGATCATTATAATTATGATATGATATGTTAAATCTTTTTGAATTTGTAATCACATCCTAGAATGATGTAACACCTCATCTTTTTTCTTCTTCTATCTCACAGATTTGAATTAGACCGAGTTAATCTAACTAGTTCCATTAATTTCAGTCCAAGAACACCGGTGTTGATTTCATAGCTGTATCATTTGCAAATATTTATGAATTCAAGAAAATTCTCAATGCGATAAACGCACCGTCTGAAGTAATAAGAAGAATTTTACTGCTTTTTCGCAGTAAGACGTTTTATAGCAGCATACATTTTTGTAAGAAACCAATTAAATATTTATTGCGATAAAGAAGGATGGTATAAGAACATTTTGGTACCAGCCGTAGATGCGTGCGTGACTTATTCTGATAGATTTCTTTCATAGCGTGAAATAGATAGGTGTTAGGTATGTTTCTAAGTGATACAGTTTTCAATTTAGTGATTCAAATAGCATGTGAGTGAAAGTATCTCTTGTATTCCGAAGCCAGACTTCACAAATTTTGAGACAGACATTTGCATAAATCAATTTCCCCACGTGTTAACGGCGCGCCATGTCCGAATACCTACTCGGAACATACATTTCATATGCAAATTAGATCTTTCATTCAGATGCTCTTTTACATTCAATAAAAGCATTGATAAATTCTCTTCTCTATTGTTATTAGAGAATTGTAAGGATAGAAAGTAGGTAAGGAAGTATTTACTTAAGTATTTTATAATTTTCTTAAATAATCGTGATTTGTTCTCAATTTATAATTTTTGGAGCCTGCTAATAGGTATTCATATAGGGTATGAGTAAGCAAATATGAAATATACAGCTATACGGCGCGGCGGTACTAAGTCGGAAGGAAATCATTATTCTCAACATTTTACAGAGGGACCAACTTTAGATTAACGGAAAAAAACTGTTCCATAGAAAAACGTCATTTAAATTGAACAAAATGTATGGAAAAGTTAATTTTGTTTTGACGATTTTTAGGGTTAGTCCCATTGTAGGTACCTATATCAAATTAGTTCATAATCTTGAATACAATGAGCACCTTTCCAAAGGACAATGTCCACTTGTAAGGGGATTTTGGCTTAGAGTGAACAGTGAGTTTTGGTATAATTATTACATAGGCCAAGTACCTTATGTCAGTGGCTAACAAAATATTATAATAACTTTGTAGCAAAGGTTTGGTAAGACCTCTTTCCTACATGTAAAACATCTGAGGTCAGCGGAGAGCTTTTGAAATAAAACAAGCTTATTTTTATTTCTAATCAGAATCATATGTAATTAATACAGTATCCAGAAACTGGGCAGGTGGATTTATGTTGTCTTCGTACCTTGCCCAGCTTAAGTACCAAATGACGGTCATAATGTGAGCGCAGCAACCCACAGTCTTTCGGCCCACAATGCAATTGCAGCAATAATGTTTTGCAGCCTATATTGTCACAGTTCTTGACTGGTTAGCTGCAAGTGTTGATAACTGAGTTTCACCTTCCTCTCGGCATGCAGGTGTGTGAACAGAATAATTAAGCTGTTCCAATCACAAACAATCCAGACCAGAACGTCGAGAGAGACGACTGATGAAATGAAAACAATTTGACGTTAGTAACAGGACATGACGAATGCGGAGTTACCATACTACAAAAAAAAATCGATAAACTAATCGATTTCGTTTCTGTGTTTTCATCGATATTATGAAATAAATACAACCTAGAGAGTAATGCTCGGTTCATGTGATAAAAACATCAAGTTAAATATAATATATATGTAACAAAACTAGTGATGCATTTCGACCGAAAATATTACGAAAACTTCGAATGTAACAGTCAATATGAATATCAAATGGCATTAAAAATATTTGACAAAGGTTTCTTTTGTGTAGTGGAAAATGCAAACGCACTGTTATGCACTAATAGTGCAATATCGAGCATAATGTTTCGAGAATAGGAAAAGTCAAGATTAATATCCGCCATGTTTAAAAAAATAAAATTGTCCAATTGAATCGGTTAGCGGTGCAATATGCATAAGACAAGTGCGGAAACGTAAAATGCCTGATAGACATTCCAGTAAGTTACAAGTCTTGGGACCGGGTGTTCAAGACGAAGTTCACCATTTACGAGCACACGCCAAATTGCCAAGATCGCCATCATCGGATGCGACGCGGTCGACATCATTCATCATTATATTCTGTACCAAATATCGAATAATAATAATCGATATAAAATAGATCAACGATATAAAATAAAATAATTTTCAATGGCAACACAAGATTTGAAACCTAATCTTCTGTGGGTTTACTCAGTATAAATACTAATTAAATCTACTTTTTTTCTGTTCACCTTGATACAAAAACATACGAGAATAATTATTTAAAAAAAATAAAAGATTTATCGACAACATCATTTTTTTATGAGCATCCTGTTCACGCCAAGCCGACTTTGGACAATGTCCTTTCTAAAAGGTAGGCAAGTGTTGGTGAACTAACCGAAGGGGCCTCAGACACCGACAGGTGTGACACAGCCGCGAAAGTATGGCATTCCTCTTCTTCCATTTATCGTAGTACGGTATCTGCCTTATTGCCCGGTAATAAGTCTCAGAGTTCTGCGGAATGTATCCCGGGTCACGTCTGTTGGCTATCACCCAGCTCAGCCACATAATACCGTTCCAATACAAGAAGCAGTAGTGGGAAAGACGCAGAGTGTTCCACGTTAGGGGAATGCATCGTATCACGTACATAGGGTATCCCCATAACAGCACTGATACCAAAAAGAAGAGCAACGGCCCCTTTGAATCTCCGGCTCCTCCAAACAGCAAAGCCCAGAGTTCGGATAGGGGCGGCATCCAATGCGACTTTCTTTTCATTTCCTTTTGAAGTAGTTTCACTACTTCAGCGTGGCGGTGGCTTTGTGCGAGCATCAGCGGAGTTTTGCCGTTTTTGTCGCGAGGTTCCAGCTCAGCTTTTACCTGAAAATATTGTTCTGATCACAATTCAGTTTTTTAGTGCATCTCGTGAACTTCAATTTAACACAGAATATAAATCGAAAATCTAACGCCATTGGTTAATTGTGTGTTCATTCTCACTTGAAAGCCAGCTTCTTCAGTTTCTACCACGTTAGTCGTGCTGTGTGCCTACTACTAATATCTTTAAACACATAAGAATTGTAGTCCTCGCCTTTGCTGGCCCTGCCCGTCACCTCTTTAAAGCTTCCGTTTTTTACCGACTTCAGAAAAGCAGGTTATTTTCTATTTATTTGCATGCTGTATAGCTTTGCGATTTAATTTACCTTTTCACATAGCAGCCTCACACAAGTCAAGTTCCCGGACAGACAAGCCAAGTGCAACGGCGTAGACCCAAAGTTGTCCGTGCAGTGCAGAGGGACCCCCGAGTAAATCAGCAGCCGGACCAAGTCCGCGTGCCCCTTGTAAGCGGCCCAGTGCAGGGCTGTGTCGCCGTTGATGTCGGAGAGACGGGTCGCAGCCCCCATTCCGAGCAAGTACGCTGCTGTAGCCGTCTTGCCGTACATGCACGCTGTCATTAGAGGCGTCAACCCTGTCGAAAGTTTTCAATTTAGTAGAGGCACTTACAGAGACGGATAATTTAATCTATTAATTATCATATCCGTTTCTCTCCCCACTCTCTTACTATAAACCTGCTTTGCCTACATTGCTAAGTGCAAAAGTTAAGAAATTACTACCTACACTTGTTTTACCTACTGGTGTTATTCTCGTCTTACAAAGTAAACGATAAAAAGTTTGCAATGTAAAAAATCTTTTACATTTATAATTAAAATCAAGTAAGTAGTTAACTAATCAACAATCGAAATCGACATCAATTTCTACTCTAACTTTATCAGCACCGATCTGATTATCAATACCGATAAATGCAGTTTACAATAAAAAAATAAATCTAGGTATCAACCTTTGAAATCAGCAGCGTTGACGGCGACTCCGGACTGCAGTAGGACTTGCACCACCGAAGCATGGCCCTTGCGGCACGCCCAGTGGATCGGTCGAGGTCCCTGACAAACATTATGTAGCATTTTTGAACAGTCTTTGAACCTAACACCTCCTAGGCTAGCTACTCTTGGTAGTGCTAAGTAGGCAAGGGTTGGTGGGATAGGCCACTTATGTATACCTAACTCCTAAAAAATTAACTTAAAAAAAAAACAAAAGTAAATCTCTAGACTCTGAACAATCTTCTAAAACTTTCCAGTATTGTCGAAATTCAATAGATTCGTAAATCAATACTTTCTTCAAAAACCTATTCCTATAAATCGTTAGGAATGGATTTCGTTACCTACCAAACATTTTATTACAGAACATTTTGTAATAATCTTGTAAACCGTATCATTGTTGCTTACACAGCTGTGAGGGCCGTAAATTTGAACGTGAGTTTTGATTAATATATTAAGTAACTCGGTGAGTCAGATTCTTGTACAAAACCTGGCTTGAAATCTTATCTCTACTGCGATATTTATCTTAAATGTTTACTGATTAATCTCTAGATTCTTTTGAACTAAATGGGTAAGTATCTAGGTACGATAAAATCAGACGATCTGCTATCACCTGTCTATTATTAGGAAATTCACTTGACAGGATGTTAAATAAATGAATTCCATTTGATAACAGTTACTAAGTATTATTATAATAATAAGGTACCTACTTTACTTGCAAACGGCTATTTACACCGCTTGAAGAAAATTTTGAAATATGACTGCGCCGTGCGGTTTTCCCAGTTTTTTCAGGTGACAGAGACCGAAAGAGAGCGTCCGTATCTGTGGACAGTACTCTGTGTACACTATAGGGTCTATAGGTATACACTCTCGGTCTCGGTGCTCGTCTAAGAAAAGCTAACAAAGTACAGGAAGAATTACCAACTTTCCGAGGCAGATATCGGGTGGCATTGACATGATATCCGCCGGGCGCGTCTCAGTGCTGAAGTTTTTTTTCACGCTATTGAATGACGAGTCGAGCAAATCGCTCGCCTGATATTAAACGTCACGTTTGCCCATAACAGGTCTGCGGCTCCCAGATTTTGAACTCTTAGAATTCAAGACCCTGCACAGCACTGCGCTCGTCACCATGAACCCACGATACTCTAGCTCGTAGCTAGCTTTGAGTAGACATCTGAGGTATATGACGCTGATAATGGTTGGTACCTGCGTCCCGAGGCAGGAGAGGTCGACCGGCGCGGCTCGCTCCACCAGGTAGCGCATGACGGCCACGCAGCCGTCCAGCGCCGCCCAGTGTGCTGGAGTGTACCCATGCTGGTCGCGCGCGCTCAGCACTTCTACTCCCAGCTTCTCCACGAGACGCTCGATTTCACACACTTCTCTGTTAAAAGATTTGAGTATGTATCATTTGGCTCAAAGCATGCGTTGCCAGGAGCTTAAGAATAAAAAGTAAGTATGCTAAGTTTTCTGCTCCCTGAAATTGTAATTGCTGTTTTTCGGAACTTACTTTTAGGCTCAGAATTCCTTTAGGCCAAAAAAGGATAGAGCCTAGGGATACTTAGTTACCAAAAAAATCATTGATTTTGGATGTAACACAAATAGAATGGATTATAAAAGTTATAACATTCAGTAGAGGCAAATGAGTAGATAGAAAAACACACCCAGATCGCACCGCCTCAAATATCAGCTGGTGCAGGTCAGAGTGGTGGTAGAGGCTGGTGATGGTGCGCGGCGGGGCCGCCGGCGCGTCCGGCGACATCGGGGAGCACGGCGGCAGGGGCTCTTCTGCCGCCATCGTGCACGGGGGCGGCTGCGGCAGCGCCCACACGCCGCGCGCCGCCCCCGGGCTTGGGTACACCTGCACAAAAGTGCACCATAATAGACTACAACATGCACTATAGTAGAAAGCACGATGATTAGCACCAGTTTATAATAGTTGTCACCGTAAAAACTGGTGCTAATCATCGTACTTTTTGGTAATATCAGTATGCTCCGTACTTACTTTGAGATAATTCATCTTTCTTTTAGCGGAATTTAGATGGCCATTTTTCTCAGTGTAGCTTTTCCCATGGGTAAGTTTTTGGGCTATTAGGCATTCTGTTTGTGCCCTAACCCAAGACTATTCGTGTTAGGCCTTTGGACGGTAGACTTGAGGTCGGCACGGATGGCTATTTCAGTAGAAAACTACTTATTGTATGCCGATGACTTTTGTGAACTAATGTGTGCCTGGTATGGCACAACCGTGCGCCAGCAGCCTACACCAGAAAAGACCCAGAATACGCTCACAAGAGTAAAACTAAACTACTTAGTCATAAGATCACTAAGTGTATATCTACATAGGCTCGCCTTGCCTCACTCATGCTCTGTACATAGGTACCTTAGTATTCTGTACATAGGTACTTACTATAATATGTGGGTCAGATTACAATGAGGTCGAAAGATGTAGGTACCTATAAGTCTATCTAATGCGCTAGAAATCTAGAACACAGGCGATTAGCTATATCGACGTATACAAGGATATGTAGGTAGGTCAAAACCGGCTAAGCCTTGGACTAATAAAGGTATTCTCACCGGATACGGGCTAAACTCTCGTCTACATAATTTATCCTTCCGCCAAATCTGTACCAAAATACACTGCGTGGGTCTTCGGTGCGGGCATCTAATGGCTCGCGGTGCCGCAGATTAACTATAAGTTAGTACTAACCTAGGCAATATGGATGGCGTGTTGCGTGACCTACTTAATAAAATAAACAAATTAATTCTGTTAATTAGAAGCGCTCGCAGAAGGTAGGTATGCTCTCGAGTTAATATTTGCATGATTGTGTATGTAAGTTGAAGGAAGAGTGGAGCGTACCTTGCTACTCACGGTGAGGCCGACGCCTCCCGCCGCTGCAGGAGTCTCCACGTCCGCCAGGGCAGCGGAGTGCACTGAGAAACAATACCCCCACAATTTATTATCCTAGAAACGAGTGCTAGTTATTTATTTTTCTACGCAGGAGACCGAACGTTGCGTGACACGGTGGAGTTACCGTATTATTGATTCTTTCCCGCATGCGCGTTTCGAATCCACGGTTCGCGGTTTCATTTTTATTTGAATTGGCGCATTGCTCAGCTGTTTTTATAGAAAGTTATTGAACTTCATCAAACTTTGTTCTATCAGCGAAACTTATTCCCGAACACGTGTAAATAGGTAGTTACATTGCAGCTACCGGGAATTGCAAACTATCGCATGACACAGTTTAGGCCTGAGTTAGTTAGCGATATTCCGATTCAACTACTGCAGTGCAGTAGTGCCTACTGACCATTAAATTATCGATACCTCATTAAGATCAAAAAGATTACCGAATGTTAATGAAGGCATTTTCTTTAAATATGTATCTAAGTATTGATAAGAATAAGGCATTCAATCAAATCGATTCTTTGAATAGCATTATCTGCAAGATATGGTGTAGCCAAGGGTACTTGAATCTCAACTACTTACATGACGTTTTAACATTTAATTCACATCTCAGTCTTCAATGCATGCAATTTTTTAGAGAATTTAAATATTTTCAAGGATCATTTATAGGACGATTTACATTTTAGAAATTGTAAAAACAATATAAATTAATCCTACTCAAATGCTAGTGCATTTGTACCTAACCAATACCTCCTAATACATAAGTAACAATTAAAACAAATACAAACCCAAGTCAGGTTTGTTTCCCTTTATGACAGAGCTGTCCAAGAGTGGAATATTATTATATTTTCCTTACTTCTATATAGAAAAGGTGAAGCTGATAATTGAAACACATATTAAAATTGTGAAAATGAACTTTAATTCAGCAAATTTTATACTAAATGTATAAATATGATATAATCTAGATTTCGTTTTCACTACCTAAATAGACATCATTGTTATAAAAAGTGTACAACTAAAACTAGTAGCTGATTAAACATCTCAATGTGGCTTATTAATTAGTAAGATCTTATAAAGCACTTTCATTTAATTGGTTTTTTATTATACTTAAATAATAGATAAAAAATAATGAAAGCATAGAGCTTACCAATCATGTTGAAATTCCAACAAACAATCTTTTCCAAATACAAATCTTAAACTTCTAGTAAACTTGAAACATTTAACGAGCAAACTGAATAAATTATTATTCTTAAACAAACTTAACAACAATGTCGATAGCTCAAAGTAATATAATAATTTTAACAAGAGTCAAATAACCACTCACTTAAAGTAAAAGTGTACACGGAATAGAGTTAAATACTATTGCATTATGCAGTGTCTGTTACGCCAATCAATAAAATGGTATCATTTTTGCCTATGTCTTACTGTATTGATATTGTAAAGTTTAATTTAAGTCTTATATTCATTATCTCTTCTGAGTTTTAAAACTCACCGACAATGGCTGCGAGTGGATAACATATCCGTTCAGTGCTTGTATCGCCATTGCCGCCTGGTCGTAATTTCTCATGGTAACAAAACCAAAGCCTTTACTTTTGTTAGTCTGATGATCCTTAATTATCTTAACAGATACTATAGCACCATAAGGACCAAACAGCTGCCAAAGAGTCAGCTCCTCTACTTCCGGAGCAATATTATATATATAAATGGACCATGTGCTCGGGGAATTATGATCCCCCATAGCATTAAAATTAGTGATCCAATGATAAGGCTTCACGAGGACATTCTTAACAAAAGAGTTATTGTTATTGTTTTTATGTTTATGAGGATTACTTTTATTGGCATACTTAACTGTTAATGGATGTAGAAAACCGGGTGGTGTGGTCGCATTGATATTTTGCATGGCTCTTTCTGCTTCATATTGGTGTTCGAATAAAACGAACGCTATACCGGCAGCTATGCGAGAATTAACTATTTTACCAAATTGTGCGAATAGTCCATGTAAGTCCTGCAAGGTCAGTTCATTAGGCAGGTTACACACGTAGAGGTTCCAGTCCGCTTCTGGCTTCGAGGGAGGCTTCGTCTCAGGATTAAGGAGCGCGTGCGACACCTTCAACGTCTTGTTCTGCATCAGGAGTCCGTTGAAGGCCTTCCGCGCTTTGATTGCGTCCTCAGGACGAGAGTACTCGACGAACCCGTATCCTCGGTTGGCTATCAGCTTACAGCTTTCCAGTTTGCCCATTGTCGAAAACAGTGAAAACATCATATCCTGGGTCATGACTTCAGGAATGTAATTGACGATAAGTTTGGTGGGCGATTCGTCGGGTCCAAATTCATTATTTCCATGACAATTACCGTCTTGACACGATTCCGACATTTTTTAATTTGTTGTCGGTGAATGACATTTCACGTACTGAGATTGGATCCGTTCAAAAACTTCTACAGACTTGCAATCAAGTGATTTAAGTCATGCGTTTTAAAAAGATGGTTTGATCATTTAATATTAAAAAAATATTACAATTCAACAACAAAGAGTAATTATTTCAGTATCTTCTTTCATTTTTTTCAATGTGAAAATTTCACTTTTGCAATAATGTTTGTTCAAAAACCAAACATTTATAACAGATTAAAAATACATATTTAGTCGATTACTATCTATTGAATTGCTTGAATTGAATCGAGTGATTTTTACAAAAGTCGATTCTGGGAACTTCAAGTCCTACCAAAGAACTGTTTTTGGAAATAGAAAAACCTAAAACATTTTAATATTCTTTGTTTTCCCAACGATGATAAACACGTAAATCTATTTAAAAAAAAAAACCAATGCAAAGGTAAAAACCCGCACTGCAATGCAGTATAGCAAGTGCGACAAAATTATCGTTAAGAATATGGAGGAGCCACCATCGAATTTTCTGAACAAAAGAACATTTTTGTTCTACTTGTCTCACTGTACAATTTTTATGTACAGTGTACAGGGTTATAAGGAAAGGATATACTTAGCCAAAAAGGGCTCATCATCGTTCTTTTATTATGGGACCAACCCGGAAATAGCGATAAAAAACAGCTGCTCCAGTTTGTCGAGCGTCATTGACATTTTTCTATAAAACAGCAGATATTTTTGTCGCAATTCCTACAGGATTACAAGGAAAGAGTACGCTAACCCGAAAATGGCTGATAGGTAAAACGGGGTGAATAGGAATCGATGTCTGAATAGTGACGAAAGCGGAAATACCTACCTACCAAGAAATTTAAGTTTAAAGTTCGATTTCGTGCCTATTCACCCCTCTTTACTAGTAGGTACTACTCATCATTATGAACAACTTTTACTGTGGGATCAACCCGGGGTTCGCGTTATTAAGATCAGCTGTTCCATAGAAAAATGTCAATGACACTTGTCAAAACGTATGGAACAGCTGATTCTTTTCGCGAATTCCGGGTTGGTGATCATTAAAATGTGCAAGTGAGATAGCAGTGTGCCAATGTACTCAGTACATCGGTAAAGGTACGAGTAAAAATAAATTATGTTGAAGTACCTATTGTAACCCCTTGTAAAGGTAAGTATGCTCATGGTCTAACAAAAGGAGTATGCATCGCAGTCTGTATGAAGCTATAAAGTAGTATTTATAAGGGAATTTAGGTAAATAAAAACAGTTCAATTTTGCACCTTCATAAATATACATTATATATTTTCTCAAGTTATCAATTAATAGACAGCAAATAGGTAAATACGAATCACAGACATCCATAGTTTAAACATAAGCAATATGATAAAATAAAAATCTAATTTTGACTGCGTTTAAGGTAAGAAGTAGCTACATATCCAATAAATCTACTTTATATATATATTTTATTTTTATTCTATATAATATATTATACAGCATACACAATGCTGTACTTTTATTAACTTTAAACTTTTATTAGTAAATTTATTGCAATTGATTTAAAATTAATTATACACTGAAAATTAAGCCTCTAATCTAATAGCATTTTTAAAAAGGTACATTTGTTTTTTTAATACGACGACCATAAATAAGTATATTACAAATTAGTACGAAAAAAATGTTTAAAAATATCACATGGGTCACATCAATGGTTGTAAGGAACAAAATAATTTAAAATTTATGTTTTTGGCTTCTGTTTTTACTAACAACGATTTGGGTGAATCTACATTGCTTTACTATGGTATTTTGAATTGTCTACCATAACGCGAATCTATATAGTCATGCGGGGCTATTACATCTGCGGGGTTATTACGACTTTTGTCTATAACTTATGTACCATAGTGTTTTATCAATAACGACATCTATGGGCCACTTCTTTTTTCTTTTTCCACTTTCCGCCCATAGATGTCGTTATTGATAAAACATTATGGTACATAAGTTATAGACAAAAGTCGTAATAACCCCGCAGACGTAATAGCCCCGCATGACATTAGTTGAATAAAATAAAATAAAAAATTGGTTTAAAATTTATCAATTAATTTAAATAACTAGAAATGGTTTTAGCACAAACCTATGGCGACTATTATTCAGTTTGACATAACCAGTAAAATATGAAGAGTAATTTATAGGTCACCTAGAGTTAGCCTTTTAAGCTCACAAATGTAACGCTAAGCTTTTAACTTAATACTTAACAAATTAACGTTTTTATAGTCACCGCGTTACCAACTGAGTCGTGCGGCCATAGATCATTTCTCTATGTCTATCTCGCTCGCACTTGTGGGTCTCATGGAGCCGTGCGTAAGTAAGCGTAAGTGCTCATAGTGATGTGCGTAAGATGGTTATAGGCGTATATCGATAAGAATAAAATCAGATAGAAACATACGACTAACGATTACGACGAAGGCCCTACTACCAGTTGGTAACGCGGTGACATATAGTATTCCTTTTTTAGGTTGTCCACGTTTTTTTTTTGCGTCAGGGTTTTTGGAGATGACCTTGCCCCTTACCTATGGTTGCGTCTATAATCAGCTTTCATTGTGCATATTCATTAAAAAACATATCAGATCTAAAAGTGCAAATAACTTATCTCAATATAAATTCTTAAAAAAACGTAACAGAAAAATAAAATTATAAATTTACAGAGCTGCAAATAATACAATAGAAAAAAATACCGGCAGGTACATACTTATTTCCGTAATAATAATTTCATAGGAATGTAAAATAATCACTTTTAGATTAGATCTATATAACATTCATTTATCTTACTAGCCACCTTTATACGTTTTAAAACTAAAATATATCTTCTTATATATAACGCCGATTACTAGACAAACTCAGTTTCTAAACAGAACATACATTGATCGCTTTGGACTGGATTTTAATTTAGGCAAATCTACGACCACTATGTATTAATTATATTTAATTATTTGTGTAGTATATTCTTTAATACGTATTCTATAGCGGTAATATATTCTAAGCTCCAGGTATATTAGAATTTATATGCTAAGCGCTTTACGCAGAACAGTTATATAATCTAGTGGATTTAATTAAATGCTTATAGACAACTTTTAGTCGAGGTGTCACGCGCTAAAACGTATACACTACAGATAAGCTAAATCAGTTATATAACTGTTTGCATCGTGACAGATGAACCAATGCATACGCTGGCCTGCATCGATACAAAAGCTCGTATGTAACGAAGCGAACGCGCGTTTGCATTGATATATACGCACTCTTGTTTCTATACAAAAGGTCGTATGTATCGAAGCATACGCGCGTTTGCATTGATGCATACGCACTCTTGTTTCTATACAAAAGGTCGTATGTATCGAAGCGAACGCGCGTTTGCATTGATATATACGCACTCTTGTTTCTATACAAAAGGTCGTATGTATCGAAGCATACGCGCGTTTGCATTGATGCATACGCACGTCTGCTTCAATACAAAAGCGCGTATGTAACGATACGAACCCGCATAATATATGCTGTTATATGAAGATTCTTAAAAATAATAATATTTTGCATCGTCTGGATCGCGTTTGTATCGTTTGAAACGCGCTGCTAATAACGCCGCTTATAACACCTCGAACGGATTTTGAAAAGACCGAGACTATCCATATTATTAATATACTCTTTGGATTATCAATACTTTGAATTCAGTGTCTAAATTCTAATAGTTTTTTATCTCAAGTTACAACAGTAAGTATAATATAACCGCTCTAATGGGAAATAATTAACCATGATAAACATTTAGCTTGGTTTAAATATTAACTAAGTACATTTTGTACGCGAGTCAAGTAAGCACGTAAGTATACAGTTTATGCTAAGCAATAAATAAACTATCAAACACTAGGTCCGCCACTACGTACAATTATTGTCATGTTAAATAACATCTTTGGTTTTTGAAAGTTGGTAGGTACGAGTATATTCGATACTCGTAATCCGCGTATTCAGACTAAGCACTCATGAATAATTTCTCTACGCTAGCGTAGGTTCCGAAGACAAAGCCTGTTATCCCGAAGAGTATGATGGCGATATCTTTCCACAGCTTCCAGTTGTGTTTCCCGAGCTGGTCGGGCCACATGGTCATTATTTCGATGATGGGCGGGAAAATGAGCGCTAAAGCGGAGCTGCTAAAAGCACCGACGAGGGATATTATCCCGCTCAGGTTTGGAATGATAGCTGCAGCCGAAACTGAAACAAGATACGGTTTAATTAGCAGACGGATTGATAACGTTTCGACAAAATTGTTGTTTACTCTAATGATACAGTTAGGTCATACATGCGATAAGGCCGCGTTTGCGACCTTAGCGGGAAGCGACGGTTTTCCTGTTTTGGGTTTGCCACTTATTTTGTCGAGAATCAGCTGTAAAACAGTTGAACTACAGCAGTCAGGGTTCACCCGTTATCTTGTAACTGTTTTTTATTTCTATAGGATAAATACCTTTGTCAGACGAATTGTTAATTCAGAGTTCAGAGTTCAGAGATTCAGAGTTGTTAATTCAGAGTTTAATCCGTATAGCCGTTATATATATGTTATATATTATGTATAGATTTGAGTAGGGACAAGCGTACGCAATTATTTAACTTTTGCAATTATAATATTAGTGTGATAGCTCAAAAGTGCAGACCGCCATTCGTCCGCTCTCGTTGTTAAAGTTTTCATGCAAATAAAAAAAATACTAGATTGCAAAAAATAAATATTGTTGACGCAGCGGCGCACATTGTGTATGGAATTTGCCTCCAATATTTAAAAGCGCAACCTATACATTTGCTTTTTTTCCCGCTCCATCTCCATTTCCGCTTACGCTGCTGCCCCCGCCTCGCTAAGGTCGTAGCGGCGGCCTAACTTATTTACTCGATCATCGTTTTAACCGCGATAACCTCGTCTCGAGCAGACGGACACATTTTTAGAGCAGGTTGATTTTATTGTTTGTTCATTTGACTCATGCGGGATGAGAGTGTCATATTCAGTATGGGAATACCTAATCGTTTTTACACGAAAATAAATATGTCAACTATTATCTTCTAATTCAATCGAGAGATCGAATGTATGAGAGGAGAAGTAGGAGAAAAAGAATCGAGATTTTATCCCATGAAATTCACGATATGTCTTTGTAATCCATTGAGATTTGATAATCATTTTACATGGGACCATCTATCTATGTTCGATAGAATATTGCTTCAGTCAAATCTTTTATTAAGGAAATCACACTCATACTTAATACAAATTGAAAGTATGTGTACTTACTCACTCACTTGAGTGAGTCTGTGTGATTACGTTTCTTCCATCTTCCCGCTAAAACGACTACGGATTTGGATTTAATTTAAATAGACAAATATTTATTTAAGACAAAAATAATAATAACAAACAAACTAAAAAATTATAAGAAGAAACAACACAATTTTTGCCTTAGACCAATCTCAACTCAGCATAAGCCGGTCGTAAACAACCGGCGCTGATGGAATATGGAGGTATCTCATACCCTGAATCAACATCCCTGAAAAATTAACGGCTCCTACAGGTTGATAGAGAAAACCGCTAAGTACAGCTAGTATCGCAGGTCATGAGGTCAATAAACATACAGCCCTTCACAAAGTCGATTAGAAACTCACATGTAATCGTTATTAGGACGATCCGGGTGATGCCCTCGCCGTACTTGAGCGCTTGTTCCGTGGTTAGCTTGGACTTGACATGCGGCCAGACAATGCTCATCGGCACGTAGAACTGTAGTCCGTACGAGAGGAAGATTGCCGCTGCCATAACCGCTCGCACACTTTGCGCCAACCTGGAAAATAACAGAGATAAGACTAATTTCCGGATGATACGTGACCTAGTAATGTTGTCTGGCGATGAACAAAGGGAGGTTGACTGTAAAATATGAATCATTGTACTGGGTTATAAGGAAAGGGTATGCTAAGCCGAAAAGGGGTCATAGTACTTATTATTTTGAACAACTTTTACTAAGGATCCAACTCGGAATTCGTGAAAAATAAATCAGCTATTCCATACATTTTGTCGGGTGTCATTGATTATATGGAACAGTTGATTATAATTTCGCAAATTCCTGGTTTATCTCATAATAAAAGTTGTTCATAATGATTACTATGAGCTCTTTTCGGCTTATGATACCCTTTCATTATAACCCTGTATTTATGCGCGGTTTCACCCTCGCGGTTATGATGATGATGAAAGTAACCTATATCGTATTGTAATTGTATACTATGTCTTATTCTAACAGTTATTATTTTATAATTTTTATATTATACTAGCTGACTCGACAGACGTTGTCCTGTCAAAAGCCATTGCGTAACTATAGCAACCGTAGTATGTTGATGCTAACTTGTCAATTTATAGTAAAAATTATCAGTATATATATAATTTGCAATAAATTAAAATTGCGACTATAATTTGAGATTTAAACTATCCTATCTCTCAAGTTGGATCGAACTGCACATGGTGTGCGAATTTTATTATAATCGGTTAAGTGGTTTAGGAGTCCATTGAGGACAAACATTGTGACACGAGATTTATATATATTAAGATTATCAGTATATACTATATAATTTGCAATAAATTAAAATTGCGACTATAATTTGAGATTTAAACTATCCTATCTCTCAAGTTGGATCGAACTGCACATGGTGTGCGAATTTTATTATAATCGGTTAAGTGGTTTAGGAGTCCATTGAGGACAAACATTGTGACACGAGATTTATATATATTAAGATATAGATGTGGTTTGAAAACGTGGTAGATTATTACGCCTTGCATGACAGAGTCAGAATAACTGAAAATAAACCTGCAGATTTAGGGCAAAGTTAAGCATGTAATCGGATTACTCAAGTCAAAACTTACAAAGTGTTAGGTAGGTTGAGGGTAATGCTGCCTTGAACATGCTCTCCGTACTTCAAGTATCCGAAGAACCCGATGGCCGTGTACAGAACAGCTACGATAACCATGCCAGTGTTCAATACTCCATTCCACCCGCTGAAGTCTTCGGGAGTTTTCATGTTATTTTCCAAAGGCAACACCTAAAATATAGAACGATTATTATGAAAAACTAGTTGCTCCTCACGTTTTTCGGAATAAAAGGTAGCCTAAAAGTGAATCCAGGGTATAAGCTAGCTTCATAGCAAACTCCATTCAAATTCGTTCAGATGTTTTTGCGTGATTGAGTTCCAAAAATCCAAACTTTGATATTTAAAATGTTAGTAGGATTTATGGTAGTTAGCATCGAGTGACTTGTGTCCGAAACCTTTTAGTCCGTGAACCATTAAAAAGGCGTAGCGAAGGGGTTATAGAAAATTTAAATACCCTAGGGCGAATAGATATTCAACCTTGACGTTAAAACCAAATAAGACACCTACGGCTCTGTATGTGTTTGTTTATCTGTGGCTTCGTAGCGCATGATCGGGTGGATCGATTTCATTGCGGCTTCTTAACATTGAAAACCAGTTTAATCGGGTTGGCTCTCAACCTAGTTAATGAAAATCTGAGCAGCGATTTAAAAGTTTTCAGCTTCTTTGTTGTTGGTTTGGTTTGTTTTAAGCCGAGGTTTAACTTGTATGTACCTACTTTTTGTTCAGGATTATGAATGACCATGAACGAAGCATCAGTAATCTAAGTTCGGTGACTCCCCAAATATGTGGAGTTATCAAAGGTTATTTTCGCTCATTAGAAATGTTTTGGACTTTAATATAAATAGTGAATAGTGTAATTCACGTTATTATTTTGTTTAAATGTTATCGTCGCGGGATGATAAGAAAGCCATGTGGTAGGTGGATATTACTTGCATAATTCTACCAACAAATAACCACTACCGATAAATTTTGGTCACGACAAGGCCAAATACAGTAGCAACGATTTCAACGAAAAAATGTGCATTTTTATCGATAGTTTTAAGTTTTTAATCATAAAAGTTATACTGAATATAAATTGTTATTTTCATTATAGGTATTAGACATTCATGACGTCTTCTACTCACTGGTTACGAGTTGACTTCTCAAAACACCACAAAAGGAGACTACATTTCCAAAGGGTAATCTAAGAAATTACTGGTCTATCCTGAGTACTATAAACTATATTTTACAGCCGCGAACCTGCGTGGTCCAAAATCTGAGCAGCACCGTGTATGAGCATCTGCTAATACAAAATATAATATGATGCAGGTTGACTTTTACGTTGAGATGCGACCTGTCCTAATGTGCGCGAAGGATCATGTTTGGAGATATTTATTGAAGGAGTGTACTGGGAGGATGCACATTTGCGTATGAACTTGGTGTGTGGCCATATTTTACGACCTAGTGCACAATACATATTGAATAATATTATTCATCGCAGTAAACACCCACGAGTGTACAACATTTATTCGTTTTTTACCTGACAAATAATAATAATTGATAACAACTCGCGTCGGTGAGAATAGAAAATTCCATACATTAATCAATTCATACCAATAAGCTAGCAATGCCCTGTTTCACCCTCTATGCTACAGAAAAAGTTAAGTTCAGAGATGAAAAGTAACACGTATCAAAGGTTTAGGCTACCTCCGTAACAAATTTTATTAAAATACGATTAGCCTTCACATGGTTCAGAGGGAACAAACTTCAACAACACATCCAGACCCAGACACACCCTTACCTTTTAACAGTTTTAACCTATACACATTTACTTTGTTAATATTTTTTTAACATTTCAATATTACTATGATATAATAAAAATGTATAAAGACAAATTACTTACCACTCCTATTCCTTCAAAAGCATATATGGCCGTACCGAAATACAAAGGCAGTTGATGCCAGCTCGCGAAAGGCTCGACCTTGTTGGTGTTAGGCAAGTCTTGCAAAATATAGTAGAATGTGATGACGAGCCCCCATGCCGTCATGATGGAAGCTAGTAGAGACACCGGCGTCAAATACTTCAAATTCTTCACCATAGCCAGAGCCACAATCAGAGGAAATAATAACACCAAATATGTATGAACGCTCATCCTCAAATGGAAAAAGTATGGCATGAAATCCTGAAGGTTAGTGGCGACGAATAGGAAGTATACACAGCAGAAACCCAGTTGTGTTAAAACCAGAAATACATTGACTATATTCCTGAAACAATAGATACATATTCCGGTTAAATTATAAGCTAAATAGAGCTAACAGTGAAGGTTAATATTACATATGTAGGTACATAATATTCCCAAAATTATAATCATGCTTACATGCATTTGATACAAGAAGTTAAGTCGCCTATTTTATCTTTTTTAGATATTTTTTATTGGAGAGCGTAGTTATGTATTCATGTGTCCACGATAAAAGATAACCGTTTATTTTATCCTACTGTAATTATTGACTTCAACTGTCATTCCATGTAACTGTGGTACAGCGATTGTTTGGGTAGCCGTATATGATTTTTTTTATTATAACTAACGATATATTTTTCAATCAATCACATTATATGCACTAGCTTCGCTCCAGGGTTCCACCCGCGTTTTTCGGGATAAAAAGCCGTAATCCCGGGTATAAGCTAGATTTAAACCAAATTTTATTCAAATTTATTTGGCCGTTTTTGCGTGATTTAGTAACAAACTTCCTCATAAACATCAAAAGTTTGACATTTACGAGTATAACTAAAGGATTTCAAATACCTACGATTTATTGAGGATTATTTTAGCGCTAAAGACCACTAACTCGACCGTTTATACTGGATACTGAATTTATAGCGAATACTCCTACTATAGTTTCAAACAACCTTTTTAGGGATTTTGGATAGGTAAAGTTCAATTATTTATTTTTTATCGCGCTTATTTTTTTTTTGTTTTAGTCCGCGTTTGACAACCAACTCGCCTGTTGGTAAGCGACGATGTGGTCGAAGATGAAGCACGCAGGCTTATTCGCTCTGACCTTGAAAAGCCCAAAATTATATCTTTCAGGAAACAGCCAGTACAACAGCCTAACAGCCAGTAGCCTAACAGCCAACTAGTAGTAACAGCCGGCAGTTTATTCCATTCTCTGACTGTACGGATCAGAAACGTAGATTCAAAACGTTTCGTAAATTCTATATGTATTTTACGCAGTGTCTATACTGCGCGTGGATAAGTACACGTCGCTGTATACGGAATTTCAATTTCAGGCTGGCGTCGCGTAGGCGAGACGAAAGGTTTCTGCCTTATTTACGAGTCCTACTAGCGGCTCGTCCCGGCTTCGCACGGGTGGACACTATTGAAGTTTTAGTAAGGATCCCTAATTTTTTCAGGTAATAAATATAGCCTATGTCACTTTGGGATAATGTAGCATTCGAATGGTGAAAGAATTTTTGAAATCGGTCCAGTAGTTTTTGAGTTTATTCCACATAAACATCCAAAAATACAAAATCTTTCCTCTTTATAATATTAGTATAGATTAGTAGGTATAGATGTAATCTGACGTCGTCTTGACACATTTTGTTATAATGAAAGCGGGAATATTCACGTAAAAATTAAGTCGGGACTGCCACTGGCACTGTGCCAGGCGAGACGCAACCACGAGCGCATCACGCTTGTAATCTCCTGATGATGATCACGTGAAGAATGTGATTGAAACTAGTCGTAGTAAACGACGATTACGATTTTTAACGTGAGTATTCGCGTGTTAATTATAACAAAAAGGTCAAAAGGCAATTTATGCAAATCGCCTAACGTGGTTATTTATTTATTCTTCTCAATGAAACAAGTATATTCTCGTGTTAATTGAAACCGAACAAGGAAAAACACATGATGCATCTATGCATCCCATGGAGGTCGAGTCAGCCTTCCTTACTTTTCTTTAAAAAATTAGAAAGACCATTAGTTAAAAAAATTTAGCTTGTATAAACTCAATTTATGATAAATTAATTACAGCATGTAATATATATTATGTACCAGGCACCCATTCAAGCCATCAATGACATCAGATAGCGGCGAGAAATAGGTCAGTAAGCGTATTTATCTAGTCAATTATAATTACTGTATACTCAATTAATATTGATTTAGGGAGGAAAGTTTACTTAACTCGCAAATAGGAAAGTTTTCTAGCCAGGTAAACAAACAAGTATGATTAAAAAAACTCTGTACATTTCCTTTGTTTGCTCATAATCAATACGAACATTAAGTAATTTATGGCTTAGTTGATAAATCGGCGGCCATAAAAGTAAAATTGGCGTCATAAATATTTTTATACTCGAGGATTCGATGAAACCCCGTCTTTTTACTTTGCGACAGTATGTTGGTAGTTACTAATAAGTAATTGTTGAATCACTAATTAAATAACAAAATAGATTATTATTTATCTATTTTGTTATTTCATTAGTGATTCAATGATTATGATCGCAGTTATTTATGATAACGCGACATTCGCGTTTTTAAACGGTTTTAATTAAAGATTTTACAAGTTACTGTAAATCTAAGAAATGACATATTAATTAAATAATTAGGGTTAGATTGATTGATTAGGAACAACTTTTATTTAAGATCAATTCTAAATTAATCTCTTATTTATATAAAAATGAATCGCTGTTTCTTTGTCTCGCTAAAACTCGAGAATGGCTGGACCATTTTTATAATATTATTTTTTTAGTTTTGTTCGCTCTAATGCGGCTTTAGGAAAGGTTTAAAAGTAAAAAAAAAAACGGGTGAAACCGCCGAATGTAGCTAGTAATAAATAAAATGAACATGCTAATGATTTTTTAGTGATTACAGGTTTTTGCACAATTATTATGGTGTATGATTATAATGATTATGTACAATGGACTTAAATACTTTGTGGTCAATAGGTAGTTATTTAATTTACTTTCAAAAATAGTCGGTAAACAATTTAATTCTTTTAGCCTCTGAATAAAAGTGGGCACCAAGACATACAGACTAACACAGATGTTATGTAGATATGGCGATACTAAAACCAGCAAAGCAACCCTAAAAAAGAGAAACATCTCACTTCATTTTCCTTGCATATGGTCTCAGCGCCACTGGTCCGGAAGCAAAAGCATCTTCAACAACCTCGGAGAAACTCAACGCTGGCCGCTGACTCCGTATGCACAGTTCGTGTGAACACTGCACTAGTATATGCATACAGTGGGTGCATATTACTCCCATTAATAAAGTGCCGAACACTCCTGCAAAGACAAATTCTTCAGTTTTTTAAATGCCTCATTAAACAATCATATTAAAAAATTGGCAAAAAAGTAGGTGGGTAAGTAGTAGGTGAGTGGCATCATGACATTATTTTTTATCTCATAAAAAATAAGGGAAAGTAGAAAATCGCGGATCATTATTTTATCTCGGCGCGTCAATGCACTAAGATAAATACTTCGTAAATATTTTCGGTTTTAGTTCTACACAATTAAAATTAAAATATTACCCATGTAAACTGTAAGAAAATATAGATACCTAAACTTACCTAATATTAGGCCAGAATTTTTAAACGCATCTGGCATAGCCAGAATACCAGTTCCGATGTTTCCCTTCAGGAGGTGTATCATAGTGTCGAAGTTGGACGTGGGGTGTTCGAGACATCGCTCCGCACCTGGCTGGTAGCCACCTTTGGTATTCTCATTTTTTAGCACTGGATCGATTTCTAACTCTACGCCAGCTTGGGTTTCGTTGTGCTCTATAGGTGTATTGGGCCCAATAAGAAGTGGTTGCTTTTCATTGTTCATTATTTTTCGTTGCCTGCCAGTTCACGCAGTTTATTATTTTAATATTTTTGTAATAAATATTGCAGAGACATTCACGACGCTTTCTTCGACTTGTAATGAGACAATGAAAAGGAAGAAATATTAACGTCGAGATGGAATGAAATTTGGAGCAGCAATGCGAAAAATTTCAATAAAATACAAAAGTTTTATCACTTGGAAATTCTCCGCTCGTTGAGTTCGATTTTTCTCTTATCTAAAATCCCCTCCCTCCCCACATACGTACCCCTTATAATCAACTTATTCAAGTAATAATATCCTTGCACTCAGTTAAACTTCAGTGAAAATGTATAGCGCCTTCTCACTCTCATGCTAAAAAAAACTAAATAAATATTTTTAAAATTTGACAGTACAATAGAAATGACGTATACGGACATTTGACATTGACAACAAAATGGACGAGACATAAACAGCTGATTGAACAATCGTAGCATGCGTTGAAAAATTGTCGCAGGCAAATCGATTTGTTATTGAAATTAAATTTTATTTTTAGGATAGTGTTAATATGGGAAATGCAGGTAGCAATCAGCCCAAAGAATGGCAGAGGGATTCGATAACAAAAGCACCAGACGCGGGTCCATCATCGCCGACAAAGGAAGGAGAGGCGTTTACCTTCGATAAGAAGAATGACGATGACCGCATCGGTCGAGATGACGAAAATAACATTGAAGATGGAGCCCCCTACTATACCAAAGCAGTGCCAGAGAGTGAGGTGGAGTATACCGGTCCGCGGCCGAGGGCTAACACGTTAACCGAGAGCATCAAGACAGTTGAAGATTTCAAGGTTCTCCCTACCGTTTTCAAATGGGAAGGTGGTGGAAAACAGGTTAGTCTGATCCTGACCAGTGTAACTAACTTAATTCTAATATGCTGCAATGTAATCAATGTGAGAGCAATGTTGTCTTTTTTTCTAAAATCTTTCCATTAACTAACTTTAGCTAATTTAATTTTCTTATAGGTTTTTATCAGTGGAACGTTTACAGAATGGAAGACAATGCCCATGGTTAAATCTCATGGAGACTTTGTAACAATAATCGATCTGCCAGAAGGGGAACATCAGTATAAATATTTTGTAGATGGAGAGTGGCGTCATGATCCATCAGTGGTAAGGAAATTCCTGTTTTCCCCAAAATCAGATTGTTAAAAATGCAAAAAAGAATAATTTTCTGTTAGTTACCATTTTAGGGCTTATAAACGATGCCCAAGAGTTGGTAAGAATGACTAAGAAAAATTATTTCATCAGGAAAAAATGTTTACGCCTCACTAATTCACTATACTGCCCTCATAAGACCAAGAGCGGAATCTCCAAAAATAATTGATTTCTTTACCATTTAAACTAAACCTTTTACCATTGTTACATTTTAAAATTCACTCCTGTAATGACAAATATTCTATTAGCGTTAAACCTTGCAGTTCAAGAACATTCAAAAGAGTTTATTTTTTGTTTTTTAAGGACTTTTACCCAACTGTCCAAGGAGAGTAGTGCATTTGAGTATGTACTTTATGTACTAGTATGTAATTGTTTGTGAACTTTAGACAAGTTTTAAATTATGGGGTAATTGTTAGATTCACCTTTTTGTCCTATGGTATTATATCATCATAGGCTTCATATCAATTGAAGGTCAATCTTACTGTAATCTTACAAATATTATAAACGCGAAAGTTTGTGAGTATGTTTGTTACTCTTTCACGCCAAAACGGCTGAATGGATTTAGATGAAATGGTATGAAGGTAGCTTATAACCTGGATGAACACATAGGCTACTTTTTATCCCGGAAAACGTGGGGAAAGCCGCGGGGCGCAGCTAGTTTTATAAATTAAAAAAAAATTGTTTTGTGTTATTTTACAGAAAGTCATAGACAATGGAATGGGTTCCAAGAATAATCTAGTATCAGTGAAAATGTCAGACTTTGAAGTATTTCAAGCTCTTGCGAAGGACAGTGAAGGAATCCACAGCAGCGCACAAACTGAATATTCTCAGGTAACATATCACACTAATTTATTTATTTATGTTCACCAACACTACGTACACTAACACATTCAAATAAATATGTTAATAACAAACAAAACTCATACAAAATGTCGCAGTTTTTAAAGGTGAAGACAGCATGCGATTAAGAAAAATACATAAAACATGATTAATTATTAAAAGTAAAAAAAAAAAAAAATGGTAAAATATTAAAGTCAAGAACATACATAGTAAGAATTAAAATGTCAAAAATTGATAATTAAATAAAAATAAAATAAAATAAAAAAAAAAGTAATAATTAAATTGATTATTGATTGTCTAATATTATAAATGCGAAAATTTGTGAGGGTGTATGTTTGTTCCGACTCAAAATAATGGCTGAATAGACTTAAATGTGGTAAAGAGAGCCGTTGAACTAATACACCCTGATTTTATTTTCTTATTTTTTTTTAGGAGTCCGCTCCTAAAAGTAAAATATGTTCTCTTACTATTAAAAAAACCTCTTTAGATCAGAATTTTGCAAATCTTCGATACTCTAATTTTCAAATAAACAAAAACTAAATATGTAAAAAGAATTAAACTAAAACAACAAAACAATTTATAGTTTCTATTGCAATATTTTCAGGAAATTCCTCAATCGAAACCTTGGGAAAAAGTATCTGGACCTCCAATTTTGCCTCCACATCTATTGCAAGTTATCCTCAACAAGGATACACCACTTTCAGTAAGTACAAAATAAGAGTAGTTCAACCCATCATGATATTTCCCACTGTTTTCCTTCATAAACATTCCATTCTTAATTTTATTATCTATATGCATCACAAGCAAAACTTGACATTCTTGGATTTAACAAACAATTAGGGATTGGTCCCATAGTAAAAGTTGTTCATTAATAAGTACTAAAAGCCTTTTTTGGCTTTGAATACCCTTTACTTATAACCCTGTATACTATTATTAATGTGAAAGTTTGGATGTTTGTTACTCAATCGCGTAGAAACGGCTGCACAAATTTGGATCAAATTTGGTATGGAGGTAGCTTTTATCTTACAAAGGGGCTAATTTTCATTCTAGACAAATTTACTGGACACCGTGTAAAACCTCTAGACGTGGTTAGACATAGAAATAACCATGTATAAAAGTAATTTAAAATGTTCTTTTTATTTGCAGTGTGAGCCGACTCTACTACCCGAGCCCAACCACGTGATGTTAAATCACCTCTATGCGTTATCGATAAAAGACGGCGTCATGGTTCTATCGGCCACGCATCGATACAGAAAGAAATATGTTACTACACTTCTATACAAGCCTATATAAGTATTATTGTAATACAATCATGTTAGTCTACCATTGTTACTTGTACAAAGTATTGGAAGAATCCTACAGCAAACGTGTTGGCCTTTTAGATTTATGGGGTTGTTCCTGTTGTTAGTTCGGGTTTTGAATCTGCTAAAGCTCGACTAGTGTCTACGTGAGCGCATGCATCCGCTTCATTTCGCAAAATACCACTTAGGCTGTTAGCACACTTTCGCCGCAACACTAGCGATCGCTAAGACGCTCGTTGAAAACCGATTTTCCAGTGACAAACTGTTCAGCGCTGGTCGATGCGTTTGTCATTGGTCGACTTAATAATTTGTCTTTGTTATTCATAGACTGATGAAATGAATGAATGAAATTGTTGACTCTTATACTAAGAGGCTTCTTCGCTATCTATTGAATTAAATTCTGCTTAACGCAAAATATAGTTATATTGCAAAGAGTAGCAGCGGTTTCGCAGCGGGAGTGTGCTGAGAGCGTAACCAAATTCAACTAATTTATACAAAATGGGAAGTGCCCTTATTGCAACAATAAGTGCTTTTCAGACTTATAGTGATACAGCTTGATAAAGGTATGTATATACTTATTTATTGAATAAAGTATTATAGTATGGAAACGGTTACGAATTTTGTAAACGTTAGTTGACCACTGTGGCAGTGTACTATTATTGACATGTACAAAGCAATCGGAAACCGATTAAAAATAGTTCTGATCCCTCTTACAAATTCAACTGTAAACAACGATGTCGGACTTAAGTGTATGTATGCAACTGCAGGTAAGGTATAAGGTTAAAAGGTGGATATTTATAATGGTTGTTAAATTACGTTGTGGAAGCTATTTTGTGATACGCGTTCAGTACCTGCACCAAGCAATTTGCGTGAGAAAATGTTTCTCATACATTTGTTTCATGGTACATATCTGATGACGATTATTGTCAGTACAGTCTGTTTTTTATAACTTGAAGAGTGGCGGAATAAGTAACTTAGATCGCACGCATGAACTACGATTCGACCAAAAGATAGCTCTATTTTCTTTTTTAGTGTTGAAAACGTAGGGACAGTATTCCATGAACGATCTTCCACATTGGTTAGGCGGGCCTGTCCATGATGTACGTTTCAATTACGTCCACTCCCTAAAAAATAATTAGAAATAAGGGAATGTATATTAATTTATTTAGGAAGAATAAGATACATTTAGGTAGGACTCTTCAACATTTTAAAAGGATACCTAGAGCTATTATAGACCCTATCGACTTGTTGACTGTTTGAGGGTATAAATTTACCATCTCTAGGGTTCGTTAATATTTGTGTACAAGTTAAGAAAAAACGGACTGTATCAATTGTTACCTCAGATCAGTTTTCCGTGTCTCGTAATTTACGACTTTATTACATTAATTAGTTGTGTAAGTAGTCAATTGTGTTGAAAGTATTTTTACTGTAGTGACTTCTGTAACTGTGATTTTTAGAAGTGTATTTTTATGTATTAGACCTTATTACGCATTATGATTACATAATAATTATTAAAATGTAAATAAAATTACTTAGCTTCCAAATTTTCGTTTATTTCTCAATTTCAATACGCACTTCTAAATAAGTACGCCATCGTAAAAAATCTAGAAATAGGTAGGTGCAATCTATACCACTAAACAAATAAAACAGACTTGAGGTGTTAATTTGAGACAAGTCTAAAGATGTTGCTGTTTGGATTGAAATGAAACAGCAATATTTTTAGTCCTGCCTGACCTTTAAAATCGATATATATCCCTTAAATAGCTATTTGGAACTTTATCACACAAAGAATTAGAAACATCAGCGATGACGCAGCAATACATATTCATAGTTAAGTGTATAGTATGTAGATATATGTATATCTAATTTTTGTGATGCTTTTAGTGTTTTATAATGAACTGTTCAACAATAATAACAATCTTACTCTTAAGCTTTGTAAGTAGCAAGTACTGGGTTCGATTTCTTTGAGCCTAAAATGTCCCAATGTTGGGCAAAGGTCTCCCTACTCTCTTTCCATTGATCCCTGTCCAGAGCTATAATAGGCCAATCCGTCTGGTGATTGTAAAATACATATAGTAATATATAATGTTCTGGGTATTCGATTTTTGTTCCATGGCATCGCCGACAGGACGACCTAGTGCGGAACTATTTGCGTGAAGCGTTATTTTTTAATATATGAGAGAGAATACAACTATACAGGGTTATTCATAAAGGGTATGCCAAGCCGAAAAGGGCTCATAGTTACTCATCATTATGAACAACTTTTACTGTGAGACCAACCCAGAATTCGCGAAAAAAAAATCAGCTGTTCCATACTTTTTGTTTAGTGTCATTGACATTTTTCTATGGAACAGCTGATTTTTTTTTCGCGAATTTCGTGTTGGTCCCATAGTAAAAGTTGTTCAGAATGATGAGTACTATGACCCGGTTTCGGCTTAGCATGCCCTTTATGAATAACCCTGTATATGAGAATACAACTATATTTATACTTAGATTTCTTCCGACCTATTTAACACATATCTTACTATTTATTGATAAAAAAGTAAATTCAGTTAATTCATAGCAAAGGCTGTTCTTATTGCTTCGTTACTAAAAACCACAATTCATTTATCACAATTTTTAAACAAGAGTTAAAAATCCTAACAATGTTTCTTTAAAAAAAATCGCCGTAATACTTGTGAAGGCGTTTGTCATTTCGCCTGTGCTGAGTGCACACAATCCACTAACCCTCTAGGTGCTTATAAAAAAGGCTGCTTACAAACACTGCATAGTGAACATTAGTTTGTACTATGCATTTCTTTTTGTATTACGCAAAAGTTGAATGACATTTGCCAATCTAAACAACGTTTATAAGCAAAGCCGTAAGTGTATACTCAGAACCTTGTTCATTTTGTATTATGTAGTACGCTGACTCAGGGGCCTAGTATAAATTCTGACGTAAAATACGCAACGAGTATTCGATCGATAAATATACAAATGGGACAGCGCCCCTTTTTTTTTTTTTTTTTGGGGGGGTGGGAAATCATCAAATGACCCCCCCTCCCACTCTTGGGCAGAGCGGAAGGGAGTGTCAGACTTCTACTGACCAAAAACCACCCATGTTCCTTCTACGCCCTTGTGACGCCGAGGCCGCGGTAACTTCTACCCGCAGCCCCGACGGGCATGGGCCCTTTCGGGCCCCTTCCATGTTGCTGACATCTCTTTGAGGCGCGCGTGGAAACACGAACGCGCCGTCGACACGGCCTGTGTCGTCATACGACGGACGGACAGCGAGCTAGCCCAATAGCTCACCGTCCACAGGCCCGCGTCTACGGTGGCCGGAGGTCGTCACGTGACCCCCGACGCCCGGAGCGCCTCCCACGGCGGCTGGGACGAGAGGTTCTCTCCCTCTCACGTTCCGCCACCTTCTTCGCTAGCATCACTGCTTCGCAGAAGGAGGCGACGGCGTCCCATTCCTGGACAGCGCCCCCTGTCGGGCGTAAATGGCAACTGCATATGTTCATACATTTTCTATCGAATATTTGCTACGTATTTTGCGTCGAAATTTATGCTAAGCCTACTGACGTCTAAGAAGAGTATCCTACTAGAATAACGTATCTTATTTTCATTCCTTATTTCATGTCTGGAGTCAGTGGCGACATTATCATCGTTCTATAATAATATGCAGAAATGCTATACAGGGTTATACAGAAAGAATAGAAAAATGTCAATGACATGAATGATCGGATTGGTCCCATAGTAAAAGTTGTTCATAATGATGAGTACTATGAGCCATTTTCGGCTTAGCATACCCTTTCTGTATAACCCTGTATAAACAAGGTGTAAAATAATAATACATTACATCACTAGTGTTATTGAAACGAAAGTAGAAATGTAATTTTATGCTTAGTTTTCATAGCTGTAACCGTCTATACATATGTTAATAAGTTCAGCTTACTGACTACAATATCAAACGAAAACAGTTCTGAGTTAACACTTTTCTTACTATTTAACATTCAATGAGATTCAACAACATTCGAAAATAAGGTGATGCTAATACTCGTGTTCAATACAGTCAAAAATGCTTAATTATGAAATGCAACTCTAAAAATTACTAAATTAATGGTAACTGCATTATTAAAATAACATTAAATCATAAGTTTAACAAGAAATCCTATACTTCCTCACTTGTGACTCCTAAAAGCGGAATTTTGTCTTTGGACTCGCCTTCAATATGAATAACATTAACAACTGGATTTTTAAAATACATTGCCACCGCAACGCTGACTAGAAATATTGATAGTATGGTATACCATGTAATTAATATACCAAATATCAAATAGCACACCTCCGCCGTTATAATGAGTTCTAGAGCGCTAGCGTAAGTTTTCAAAATTGAATTTAAATTCTTCAAAAAGAAACTCGTCACTATACCGACAACCGCACTATTAACTATAATGAGAATCACAAACACATCACCTAACGGACTAAAATCATTAAATATTGTACCTAATTCTCCTTTAAATATTAGTATTACTAAATTGCATAAAACAGAATCGAGATACATGAAAACATTTTGTAAGAATATGTCTACGCTGGCTCCTTGAGTTTTGAGTAGGTATTCGTTGTAAGTTCCGGCCAAGCAAGAACAGAAGTTTTGAAAGTTAATTGACAGGAAGTAAATGTTGAGAACGTTGGACCAGAGATCAGCTCCGCCGGCTTGGCTGGTGGATGCGTCGAAGTTTTTCAGCATACATCCGAACGTGAGTATTCCTAATGATACCCACTGCATAAACGTCAATTTCTTCTTGAACAAGAACTGAAAAATAAAAAGGAAACATAAATCATATAATATTTAATTATTAAACTAGATATTTAAAAAAATATTTTGAAATTAAAACAAGCTTTTATTGCATTCTCATGTGTTTCAGAGGTTCAAATTCATAAATTTCAGCTCAATCGGACATCGGGAAGCAGTTCAACGTTAAATTGCAAGATTTGACCCATAGACGAGGCGAATTAAATAAAAGCTTGTAACAATCTAATAATAGATAATCTTAATTTAAAAAACGAGTCAACGGGTCAACTAATGTTAATAATAATGCTTGTAGCGTAGCTCGACTAAGTGTTCGTAACCCGACCGATTACTATCTATACCTACTTTTAGCTCTTATAATATATTATATATAATATGTATGTATATTTATATACGTTCTTTTGTTAGGCAATCAACCAAGTCAACATACGATTCTAGCTATACCTAGCCACCAAGCTAGGCTAATAGCAAGCAAGCTACCAAGCTAATAGCAGCAGCGGTTTGCCCGTAATTTGCAAACTACACAGAATATTGACCATTAAAACACTGCGCGGCATTGCACCATACCCGTCACCCTGATTATATTATGTGAAATATCTTTGTCTGTTATTTCACTGAAAGTTTGTATTATCTTTGGATGTACACAGAATACAGTAATGTTTACATAACACAGTTTAGCTGTTGACTAACTGACAGAAGCGTGACACTTACATTGATTTATTAATACATTATAGGTACATGGCAGCTTAATGGGTAAATGGTCCTTGGCGGTAATAGTGCGATGTATTCACTAGGCAACAATTAGAATTTTTGTTTAGCAACGTTATTTGTTCATACATAATCACCATTGATGCGAAACTACACAACAAACAACAAGACGCGCGTCTTGAGCAATGTCTACAGGGTTATTCATAAAGGGTATGCTAAGCCGAAAAGGGCTCATAGTACTCATCATTATGAACAACTTTTGTTACGGGACCAACCCGAAATTCGCGAAAAAAAATCAGCTGTTCCATAGAAAAATGTCAATGACACTCGACAAAATGTATGGAACAGCTGATTTTTTTTCGCGAATTTCGGGTTGGTTCCATAGTAAAAGTTGGTCATAATGATGAGTACTATGAGCTCTTTTCGGCTTAGCATACCCTTTATGAATAACCCTGTATAGAAACTTTGTACCTACGCTGTTTCAACGTTGCCAAACATGTTGAGCGTTACGTGTTGCCCCTCAATTGCTGCCTAGTGAATACGTGGCTTAAATAAGTCTACTGTTTATAAGTACCTCTGGGAAAGAACTGATAACGATTTCTACGTATTTATACAGGGTTATAAAGAAAAGGCATGCTAAGCAGAAAAAGTTTCATATTACGAATGAGAACTCGGAATAAAAAAAAAATACAAAAAAATCAGCCGTCCCATACATTTTGTTAGTGTCATTAACATTTTTCTATGGATATTTTCTATGGAATGATTTTTTACGCGAATTCCGGGGCGATCCCATAATAAAAATTATTCATAACCTTTTTCGGCTTAGCATACCCTTTCCATATAACCCTGTATAATCGTTATATAAGTACCTGGAACAGTAACGCAGTGAGCACCACTCGAAACTGCAGCAAAATGTAGTATGACGTCGGGTCATAGTGCGATAAGTTGATAAACGCCAAGTTGTTGTAGAAGCAGTACAGCAGCGACGGTATGAAGTACAAATACAGCAGCTTCTGGTTTATGATGACAGCCTTGAAGATATTCGGCTTGTTCCTGTGAACGTGATAGCGATTGTAAATATTTGAAATTGATATCTTACGTACACTTGTTGTAAAACAAATTATCTAGATTACGCGGGCCATGTGGGTTGAGTAGATAGAGTAGATAGGGTTAACCAATCGTCCAGTTTTATCTGGACATGTTGGGAATTTTAAATTGAATAGGTATTCTGAGTCTGTGTGGTTTATCTTCGAACACATCGTCGCTTACCATTAGGCGAATTGGTGGCCAAACACGGACGGTAGCATTCACTTCGTCTGTGCCTAATAGTGCCTATATTATTTCAATTTTCTTGATAGAAATAGCTTTATCTTAAACAATTCCTTATCATTAACACTTTCACAGTCCACCTTACAAAAACAAAATCTAGTCCCTCGAGTCCACTCCAATATTCATTGTGCATGCATTCATTATCCCATGCATCCTTTTGGATACATGGACTCCACGGTAACTCTGTTTTCGTATCCATGTGGATACCGTGGACTGTGAAAGTGTTAAGACTCGCCTTCTCATGATACGCCTCTAACGTAATATTTATAAAGCTACTAAAATGTTCAAACTTTTCGAATTCCAAGTTACGCAGTTACCCTACTCAAATGAAGTGGGCACAAACTTCATTTTATTGGCAATGGCAGACGATCGTGCCATTGTGTTGTGAAACAATGATAAGAGTAATGTGACAACATTATGCACTGCTAGGAAACGTGGATATCTATGCAAATAGAATATGCAACCAACTGTAGCAAACACTTAAAACTTTATTTTTCTTTTCAAAAATGCCAGTTTGAACTGGAAATTACTACTGCTATCCAGTTAAATAGTTAAATTAAATGCTCAGAATTCTTACACCTATCTATACTTTTTACTTTTAAAATTCTCGTTTAGTTATGGCAAAATACTGTCTCGACAAATATTAAGACCGGTTTAGCTATTTAATGTGGAAGATTAACAAACAGCCAGGCAGAACGAATTTATAATAATAGTAGACTAGCAGGTAGGATCATGTAAAAACTCACTAGACGCCTCAAGGTTATAATGTACCTAATAATAGTTTGACTAATATATTAAATAAATAATATACTAGTCTCGCATGTCAGTTATACTGTAGCCACTAAAATTAAAATAAACTAAAATTAAACATGCGATCAGTTGATCACGCGGCTTCACCTGTCGGTAAAAGCTGGTAGCTAAGTTTTATCAGGGAATAAATAATAGTACAAGGTTTTCTTATGATTAACATGGGAATACTTACGTAAAATTAGTCGTCTAGAGAGCGCGAGCGCGTCACGCTTGTAATCTCCTGATGAAGATCACTGAATGTGATCGAAACTAATCGTAATAGATGACTTAATTTTACGTGAGTATTCCCGTGTTAGTCATGAAAATATTTCAAAACCACTTTAGTTTCCATGGTACAAGGTTTTATATAAAACTAGCTGCGGCCTGTGGTTTCACCTGCTTTTTAGTTTTCCAAACCACTCCTTTATTAAGCCAAACAAAAAAAAATCGGTCGAGGTGTTTTAAGAGTTTGTGCGAGACTAACACACGACGAATGAGTTATAGCTTCGCCTTGCGATGTCACCCGCTATCCTATAGGAATCGTTAAAGTTAAAATTTTCTAGATAAAAATTAGACTAATCGAGGTCCTAGATTTTAGGGTATAAGTTACCTCCATGCCAAATCCATTCAGCCATTTTTGCGCGATTGAGTAACAGACATCTAAAAATAAACTTTGATATTTATAATTATAGTCGTCACAAAATAAGAGGCCCGTTTGGACACTTGAGAAAGACCATAGAATGTAACTTGGAACGCTTTTCGCGCATACTTTATGGTAGCATGTAATGTCAAATTGTAACAAAACTCTCAAAAACAGTTACGTTCTCAGTCTTCTTTTTTCAAATATTAGTGTTGTAACTTGTAACCAATTAATTATTGAATTGACGATAGCTCAACTGACGATTTTGGCTCATCATCCGAAGAAAATTATTGAATGAAGATTCAATCACTTTCGTTTTTTCTTGTTTTTTTGTGATTGAATGAATGTTATTGTAACTAAAAATATTAAATTAAAGACAAATTGACCTCTCGCACCATTTCAATCATTTCATCATTTCAATATACCTATAATATTCAAGTTTAAGTTAAATTTTCGAATCGTAACCTTCATCCAAAGTACTTTACAATACAAAATCAAATCGATCAAATACTCATACAAATTTGAATTGATTTATCGTGAGTATCGAATATCGAGTCGTATGGTTACATCACTAGTTAGACAAACGTCCAAACGGGCTTCTTATTTTGTGACGACTATAGTAGGATAAATTTATCGTGGAAATTATCAATTCCTGATTTTAAGTACCAACCGAGTAGATAGCAAACATTTATTAAGCCAATTTATACCTAACTAAAACTATATACTTGATGCTTAGGAATTCGTACCGGTGCTGCCTCGCAGATTTGAGGCTATAATATAGCCTGTAACACTCAGGGAAAGTGCAACTTTTTATTGGTGAAAGTATTTTTAAAATCGGTTCAGTAATTCTAGAGGTAACTACAAACTCTACAAACTTTACCTTATTATATTATTAGCATAGATGCCAAATATGTGTAGTTTAATTATTGAAATAAAATGCCAACCACATTTAATTTTTATCCTGATTATTATCCTTTTACTTCCATTTGTATGTTTGTTACTCAATCACATAAAAACGGCTAAAGGGGTTCTGAAGAAATTTGGTATGGAGATAGCTTATTTAAAAAATATTGTAGTCTTTTTTTTTTTTAATGTAATTGATTGACGAGACGAGCAAATCGCTCGCCTGCTGGTAAACGTTATGTTTGCCCATAACCGCCTGCGCCACCCAGAATTTTGAACTCGCAGAATTCAAGACCCTGCGTGGCACAGCACTGCGCTCGTCACCCTGAGATAATATATTTATAAGTTGTTTAATCTCCCACATGCCCTGTAATTTCACTGGAAACAATGCCTTTCCAACCGAAACACAGTAATGTTTGCACATTACTGCTTGGCGGTGGAATATCTGGCAAGGCAAAGTCTATTTTTTGTTCATATATATACGAGTAGCAGGTCAAATCGCAGAGCATACTTAGTTTAAAATAAATTGCAATTATAAAAGGAACCTTTACAGCTTGAAAGATAATGCATAAATCTATTTGAACAAACCGATCATGTTTGTGAGCTAAATGTCATGTCCTTTTAACTTTGAAGCCTTGAGGTATTTGCATGAGAAAGAAACATATTTTACACCTATTATTTTTAGCGCTTGTGAAAGAGCAAACAGAGTAATAACCCAGCCTGTGGCAATGACAAAAAAGTTGTACCATCTGCAAATATCTTAACAATGGTCTTGTTAGTAGTATGTTGTTAATTAGCTTTACATTGTAAACGTGACCTTATCTTATCATATTATCATAAGTTAGTAAGCTTGTATAGGCCGAGTGGCTAGCCCAGGTGTTAGAGTTTATAGGCCGCCAGAATACCTCTGACATGGCTTAAATAATCTATTTATATGAAAATGAATCTATATTGCCCTTGGTCATTGGATCATGAGTAAATGGATAGAACAATGAGAACAACGGAGAAATGAGAAGGAAATCTTTGCCCTGCAGTGGGACATTTCAAACAGTTACAATATACTTGTAACTGTACTGTGTACTTGTGTGTTTTACTTCTACTCATTTTATCAGAATGTTAACTGTACAACAGTACTTTTAAAATATTTTGATATAACAGGCATATTGACTATGAGCAATACACATTATGTTGGAAAAACTATCACAAATAATTTGAATGTAGTTTTGTTTCAGCCTTTTGCAATGACATTGGTTTCTTAGATCTTTCTAATTAAAACAAGAACTTTATTTTTACAAAACAAAAAACAAAAACCGACTTCAAAAGACAGACTATTGAGTTATTCATCTATTTGTCGCGCACATACTTAATGGAAATTTAAGACTTATATGGTTTTCTCATGGATACCATTATCAGAACTGGACTAAATTGAAATGGGACCAAATGGGAAGTGTCAGCTTTCTAATAAAAAAAAGAATCATCAAAATCGATTCACCCAGTCAAAAGTTATGAGGTAACAAACATAAAAAAAAAAAACATACAGACGAATTGATAACCTCTTCCTTTTTTGAAGTCGGTTAATTAAGTATCCTACTACTATTATAAAGGCGAAAGTTTGTAAGTATGGATGTATGTATGGATGTTTGTTACTCTTTCACGCAAAAACGGCTGAACGGATTTAAATGAAATTTGGAATGAAGATTGTTCATGGTCTGGATTAACACATAGGCTACTTTTTATCCCGGAAAAAGCGGGTGAAACCGCGGGGCGCAGCTAGTTAAAAATACTTTTGTTTATTTCTACCAAAAAATAATAAGAAAAACAAACTTACTCTTGTCTGAGTGTATATAGAGTAGCCGAAGCAACTAATTTCAGTAACTCTGACAGAAATACAACAAGGGTTGTGTTGTAGTTGTATCCACCATTCTCTTGCTTCGTTGCAGTCACAAAAACACCTGAAAGCACGTAAAAGTAAGCATGCAATGCCAATGCATAGGTAACTAAGGGGTTGATAAATAACTCGATTTAAGATTAACATTAATTTCAAGTAATAAATTAATATGTAAGAGGCTAATTTCAGTGCCTCTATTTTTGCGGTTTACATAGTTGTTGATCCGTTTTATGGTGAAATACCAATAGGTACTTACCTTGAAATACAAATAGTATAATATACAAGGCAAATACAATGAAAGCTTCTTTATTAGGAAACAATTTGCCTATTTTCATTTTTATTGCATGTTTATCCCACATAATTGTTTAACACCAAATGTATTCAATTGTTACTTTTTATACCGACTGAATAAGTGCATAGATAAACCTTGAACTGTAGTAAATGTTAATTTAATAGTGGAGTTCATTAGTTAAATCATATAAACAGATCACCCGCGACAGACAGCCCACAATCGAATCGAAACCTGAAACACAAATTCTTGTTTTTATTTCTAATCCAGTGTTGCCACTTGCTCGCTGTCAAGTGAGGAGTTATAAAAAATAATTTAGTTAAAAAAAAAACCAATAGATGGCGTGGGTTTATTTGAACTGGTTGGCATATTTACTTGACATATCACTTAAAAATAGGCCAAAATATGCCCGACGCCTTTTCACCGTAATTTTTTTTATTTTAAATAAATGATATTGACATAAAAATAGGTCATTCAAATACAAATAGTTTACAGTTAAAATGTATGGCAATTAACTATCTGATTTCCGAATAGTAATAAATCAATGGACAATAAGTACAAATCATCATGATAATGTATTTTTTATGAAAACAAACATTGGCCATAAGGCAATTTTGCCATAAAAGTTTGTGTACAAAGACTTTCTAATGAGGCGTTTAAAAAAAAGGGTCAAAGTTTTTTCGCAGGTGGCGTTGTTGGTGCCTAGTTTTTTCTGTTAAATCGACTAGGTATGGTCACCTTTTATCAATTTCCCAGTCTAAGGATATAAATATGACCATTATAATTAGAAAGTCTTTGTGCACAAACTTTTGTGGTAAAATTGCCGCATGCCAATATTCGTTTTCATACAAAAAATGCCATGATGTTGTATTTTGTTTTGTACTTATTGTGCACTTTAGTCTTATGCTATTTGTATTTGGAAATCAGACATTAATTTACAGGCAGCACTTGTCCTATACTTGACGGACCTATTTTATGTCAATGTCACATGTTAATATGACAACCACGGATTTAATAAGTACTTCGTAAACTTTAATTCATGATGACAACGAAATGGGCATTTTTTTTTTTCTTAGATTTCATTAGAGCAGGCTCAGGGTTTTATGACTTATGATACCACGTTCAATCTACGCCACCTATCATACTTTTTGGAATTAAGTTTATTTTTTTAAAAACGCCTCATCATTACGGTCATAGTGCCCCTAACTAATCGATTTGACAGAACAAAGTTGATGCTTACTACGCCATCTACTAAAATACCACCAATTACTAAGATTACTAATTTTTGAAAAAACTGTAAACTGCAACAGACTCAAGTTAGGGATGCGTTTTTTTCTTTCGCTCACTGCCTGCGATCGAAGAGGCAGTCCCAAGTTTAGTCTTTAAATATAAACGTTGGGTATTAAAACTCTGTGGTAATTGAGTATACGGAGATCAGTATTTTTATTAATAAAAATTCATAGTTATTTACATTTGGGTTGTCTTAAATATTATGTACAAACACTTACATTTATAATATTGATATGCATGATGTTATGTTTAGGATAATATGTAGAATAGTAAGAAGTTAGGATGGCTAAAAACCTACCTAGATCAGATAGGTTTTCTTACCTATTTAAGAGTACCTAAGCTATAAAAGGCAAGTCCATGCCGACAGTTCATTTTATCTTGCTATTTGTCAGGTTGAAAACAAGGTAAAGTTAAGGTTTAGCCTATTTTTTTTTGTAACAAAACAGAAAAAGTCGGAATTAGTGGTAGGAAGGCCACCTAAAACCATATAAGTACAAACTTAGGTTCACATATAAAACATTATGCTCTTCCCTGGCTGCCACGTAGTTAGAAAAACATTAACAAATTGACAAGGAGCATCAGGAGCATGTGCCAAAATTTGGAATAATAAGGTAGTTAAATTAATACTTAATCTTAATTAGGACATTATTAGTGAATTGGTAAAAACCTCCTGGGATACCATTAACCATAGACACAAATATGTAGGTAACTGCTATAATAAACTGCTAAACACCATCAGTGGAGTTCCTGCTCGTTGTCCAAATATGACTAAAAACCTAGGCAGGCAAGATAAAATTCCTAATTACAAGGCGCCTGACAAAAAATCCTAGTTAGTTTCTTCATTTTAATAAACTCTTTTGCCTACGCCTAATTAATTTTAACAACTAATTTTGTTCCCTATTTATCGATTTAATTCAGCAATAATCAATATTGTATTAATATCTAGTTTTGAAGACGTTTTAGTGTCATGCGGATTTTCTTATGCAGCGAGATTTGCTGGTGGGACCCGAAATGTATACAAAACCGAAACCTATACAGGGTTATTCATAAAGGGTATGCTAAGCCGAAAAGGGCTTATACTTATCCCTTCATCATTATGAACAACTTTTACATTTTTAAGATCGGGTTTCGGTATTCCTCTATTTTCTAGAATGTTAAATCTTATCTTATCTAAATTCGTAAACTTCGATTATATTTTTCGTAAAATTTAGGGCTGAAACTAAGGTTTGCGTGCGACGCACGCGCGATTGTGAACAAATCCGCTTGATACTAAAATACTCCAACATTCCTAGATACTCTAGCAATGACCGTTATGATGACTGACTTAAAATTAGTCTCTAGTAATAGGTAAAAAGTTATGTTAGATAATTTATTTGTTTTAGCTAAAAATACTGAAGTTGGACACTAATTTTATTATTTTATTAAAAAAAATGGAGATAGGTATAATAATTATTTCTGCAATGCAAGTGTCCAATGTCTTAGTTGTTTTAGCCAATGTATTTTAGAATAGACTTGTTGCTTATTCTTACATTTTTTCTCAAACTTAAGTCATATTGCTTGCACTCCATTTTTGTAATGCGCGCAAGTTACATGACATTTGTCAATCTTAGCAACTGCTTAGCGTCTCGTAGGTATATAAGTAAGACCTTTAATTATAACATAAAAGAAAATTGAACACATTTCGCCGAATTCTTGATGCTCTCTAATAAAAACCACACAAATATGTACCTTATTTGATGTTATTCAGATAAGCGTTTTTGCTTTTTGAATTTTTTTAGGTAGATACTCGTATTTTATGTCTATGCTTAGCATTAATTCTTATTCTAGTTAGACATCTAGCTCCCAAGGAGTATATTGATATGTATTCAGTGTTTGGCTCATACAAGTCTAGGCACAATAATGGCAATTAAATAGTTTTCGGTAAGTATCACTTAAATATCGTTAAAGTAGTTGACCAAGCTGCAATCTCTAAATCAATCGTCGCTCTTTGCTTTTCCAAACAAACTGTCAAGGTATATTCGACCATGGAGGTGTGTTATGCAGTAAATCTTCGAGATTATGATATAATTAAAACTTGTTCCAGGGGCGGGTGAATTGGTAGTCTCCTATTACTCACGCCATTAAATGATTGTATAAAATAAATAAATGATAAAATAATAAGGTAAGTCATTTAATTGGGCAATTTTTTCTATATTTGGAACTACGAGAACATAGTAGGTACCTACGTACATATTACGTATACGTATAGGCAAGTTCAATGTCGTAACGACATTTCATGGCACATCTCCGTAGCCTTGGTCTGATTTCGATAAAAATAAATGAGAGAGAACTACCCCGTAGGTTATCGATACTCCATTCAATAAAGGAAGAAATTTTAATAATTAAATCAGTTCGCGAATAATTAAGATATCGTATAACATACACAACAAATAAAGTTTTCTACACCTTTCTTTAACTACCTTAGTTAAATTTTTGATTGGAAAAGCATCGAGTTTCTAAAACTTTTATGAAACATCTTTCCAAATATGCTCAGGAGATCTAGAAACGAAGACAGCATAGGCGTTCTATAACAAATATCACACGCGAAATAGTGTACCTATTTTAAATGAACATATGTTTTTATCACAGCCCGTTTTATAATATCGAAATGTTCTAACTATCAAGCGAAATGGAGTAAGCAAATGAGGGGTAGTATCGAAGGAAGAACGATGTCGGCTCTCGAGGTGTTGGGCTCGGGGAGAGTCAGGTTGGCTGATGGCTGGATGAAAGTTGACGGCCGGATGACGTCCACTGAAAAAGATACAGAAATTGAGAACTTCTTCATAGTTGTCTTTTGAACTCATATAGTAGGACTGGTATGACTCCGGTTTCAGATTTTGTACTTATGTGATAAAAAATGGATTTAAGTTTAACACAAAGTATTTTATTCAGTGACATTATTAGGTATACCTAAAATTTAGTTTCTACATCCAGTATAATTTTTTTACGTTATTAGGTCTAAGCAAATATTTTGGAATTTTGGCAAGGAAGTCTTTTACTTACATCACGCATGACAATGGAAATGGATATTTTAGGCCCCGGAAATAGTCACTGGAAAATTGCGAGTAAAATCGTACAATGCAGCTATTTAGCGTAAATAAAGTTAAGTATAAAGCAGATGGCCATAAAGTTAAGTACCTACCTACTTAGATAAAAAAATTGTCAACGATTCGCTACTTCACCGTTATTATCATTTTCGTAGTTACGATGCCCGATACAGTGATTCTCACCTATAACAGTATCATTTCTGATATCAGCGAACTTATCCTCAATGTTCCTGAACTCGGGAATGGTGCTGACGCAGGTGATCTCCAGGCGGCCGGTGGCCACCAGCTGCAGCTCTGAGATGGTGACGTATAGGTCTCTCTTGTTCGGCTTCCGACTTTTGTGCCGACTCGTCGTGGTGCGGATGACGTTGAACTCTTCGTGATCGAACTGCTTCATTTCGGCAATCTGAAAAGAGGTTTTTATGGAATTAGGTTGGTATGATTTTTTATATTGGCTGAACCTTTTTTGTGAAAGTTCTTGACTATATCTCTCTCGGCCTGTGTGATCTTTCGAGCGAGGAGCCATTTGCGTTAGGTCTCGCTCGGTCTCTTTATCAAAATTCAACTAAACACGGTTAAATGATTACAAAGGCATTCTGCTCGAGAGTGAACAGTCGGTATTACAAAGGAGCGAGAAAGGCTGAAGGGGCAGTGTTTGTCAGGGAGCCTCAAGAGAGATATGGGTGCAGCATCTCGATCTTCAAAGCAGCCTTCAAAGTTGACGTCTTTTGCAATGCTGTCTAACCTACAATAGGAACTGTATTCAAATTAGATCTTGACAGTGTCTATTGTCAGGAGCGTTGAGATTTCACATTGATGCTTTGCCAATGCCAGCGTGCCTACAGGAGTCGACCTTCCTAATTTTTTTGAATCTCGCTAAGTGAAAACTCATAAAGCAAACCCGGGCGAGCAACATGACACCTTTGTTCCCTGAACAAAAGGTGCCATCAAAATTAGTAATCCGTGAACTGACTTCACGGGACAATGTACATTGTACAACCCACGCAGTCACCACACAGTAAGCTTTTGCACGTGCGAACATAATAGTTAATTTGCATAAAAGTAATTTCCTTGAACCGAGATAGACTTAGGTATATAGGTGCCTACCACAAGCCAACAGCTACACAGTAAATAAAACAGGGTTTTATCACATTAAATTATATCTCTGTCGTGATCTTTGCCGCGTTAATAGCTAAGAATTCATTATACTTACTTTAGCAAGATGGTATCGCAATGTTAATTAAAAAGTTAAAGGTTAATTAGAATGAGATCGATGGTGCTGCTTTGGTACGAGACGGACGGGAACGCAAGCTGGCGCCCTATTCTGGGACGGTTGAGATTATTTCCGTCCGTCTAACTCTCATGACATTTCTAATGACAGTGACAGTGACCAAGATAATATCGATACTCGCCAGAATAGGACCCCGATGGCTTTCATTGTAGAGGTAGTTTGTTCGATTTTTCGCGTAGTTTGTCTCCTGTTTGTCGTTTCTACTCAATACGACCTTCTTCAGAAATCATTGTTTCTAACGATCGTCTTCGAAATTCCCTCTCGAGTTAGAGCACGAAGCGCGGCGCTTTACTTTGTACGAGGTGACGTAAGTGCAGGGAACTCTTAGAGTAAGTATTATCAGCTTTATTTGGCTTTTCTATCGCGTCAGCTACAGTAGAGATCAAGAGAAAATTGATTGGAGTATACTTCGACATTGTTTAAAATACATGCGACGGTGTTTGCTATTGGATAAAACAAAGTGCATGGTTCTAACAGATCAAGTCTAATCGAGTCTTACTTACATAGATTTAGAATTACATTTTGTATTCCGATTAAGGTTATTACGTTTTTTTAATATCTATTACCTGATGATCCTTAAGGCTACACCCTGGAGGACGAGTGGCCACATGAGAGGCGTGGGTCAGCGCGACCAGCGGAGGCGGCGTGCTCATGCCTTCATGCTCGAACGCCCTCAGTCCTCGCCTTCCATTCCTCTCACTCATCGGCACTCGGAACTTGTGAGAGTGGGCGACGAGCTCGTCCATCTGAAACATTTTATTTTACGAGGACTCTTAAAGCGCTTGACTGTAAATTGTAAATGGAATGGCAGGCTTGAGTGTCTCGAGTGTCGACTTGGCTCGTCTGTTTCATGTTTTACCTACAATTCACTAAGGGTCTCAGTCTCCGATACCAATAACACTTGACGTGTTATTAGATTTATTTCGTTAGCGGAAGTGGGAGTGGAACTACATATACCTAACTTGTTTATATACGAGAAATATTTTAAAATAAAAAGGAATACGAGGTTAATGCAAAGAATTAGTTTCACTAACAGATGATATTTATGCAAGGTACCTAAGAAGGTATGTATTTTCTCATTACTTGCTCACTTAGCTAGCGCAGAGACCAGTGACGGATTAAGACTACTAGATGCCCTAAGCAATCCATGCCTGTGGGGCCCCCCTATCCGTATGTCAACTAGAATCGGTCTTTAAACCTTTACCGCCTAAAAACATTAGTTTTTTGTAAAATAAGATGATGAGATGTAACGTACTTTAGAAGTGGAGTAGGTGCGACAATAATAAAAACCAAAGCATAATTTATTTATTTATTGAAATGCGCCTTGCGGCTTTTCCGAGCATTGGATTCACGCAAGATAGTATTAACATCTAACGTTTTTAACATATCGGACTCGATGTACAATATCGATAAATTATCGAGCCTTTCTTGTATCATCTTTGTCTTTTTTTCATTTTTTAATATTTTTTTTATTTTTACAAATGTATTTTTTTTCGAATGTGACTTCAGTACCGTTACTCATAACACCGAACTGCTGCAGTTACGTCCTTTTAGAATAAGCTCTTTTTCAAAAATTAATTTTGCGAAAAATTTAGGTCAGATTAGAAAAATAAAAAATATGTATAAGGTATTTTAATATATTCTTTCAGAAAAAAAAAATAAAACAGTAACATAAAAAAATTGAAATGTTGTCAATTCCGGGGCGTATAAATTAAAATATTTAAAATACTACCGGAAACCAAGTTTATACAAATTATTAAAATTTTTATACAGTTAGTCTGTGGTTCAAAAGAATCGCATTAAGTCCATCAGGAACGTGCTGAAACTGAATCCACCAAAAGAGAGAGAGAGTATGTGACTCGTGATTACGTGATACAAAATGTACAAATGCAACTGATCACAGGAGAGATCACTGTTGGACATATTTTAGATATGTTAAGATAAAATATAATATTACCTACATTGCTACTGATTTCTTATTAGACTAGTTAGACTAATTATTAAATTCAAAACCCATACAATAAAATAATCCTAATTCCTTTTTTAATTTTTTTCCTTTCATTTTTCTTCCTATTTGTACTTGATCAATTTGATCATAGTAGAAATACGTGGAAGTAAAATATCCACGCTTCCCCCCTAGTAGTAATAGATGGAAAAAAAATCCATTCTTCTCTACCAGTAGGGATTTGCTTTACTTGCTTTGATTTACAAGATTTGACCCAACGAACCAGAATAACATCAACAACAAACAGGGCAAGCTAAATAAAAAGTTGTAAATACATAATTTGTGCTAGAAAATATTTAGATTGTGAAAAAACTTCAAAAACACAAACACGTGCGCGTCATAAGCGCGTCTGTTTCCATCACTTGACTGAGTGAGACTGCTTGACAAATAAAATGGCGACGTTGTGCGCGGCTCGCGCGGGCGGCGCGGGAGGTGCGTGCGACGCGAGTTGCGCGAGCGGCGCGCGGGCATTCCCCGTAAAGATCGCCGCATTAGCTTAGCAGCGCTTTACTCATCGGCACTCAATAACTCATACAACAACGTCAAACCAAAGCCTATTAATACATATATTGCTCTCTAATACCTAATAAGTAAGTATTGTTGTCAGCTAATCAATTTATTTGATCAATAGAGTTGGGAAACGGTAACTTGATCCTTTATTAATGTTCTGGTGGTAGTTTTACATTAGGAATGGAAAAACTCGAAAAACCCGAAAAACCGGTTTTTAAATCTTTAAAAACCGGGTTTTAAAACAGCCGGTTACTCGGTTTTTTCGGTTACTCGGGTAATCGGTTTGCATGCCCTATTCCGGGGCATTCGAATTGTCGAATGCACTAGCGGGCAGCGAGTAGGCAAGCGGGAGTGGGGTTATGACTCTAGGTCGGACTCTATGTCAACTTAAAACGCGCGAATTTTCAAATTAGTCCTAGAAACTTTTTTTGGTGTGGTTTTTGGTGACGTGAGAGTGAGACGTGATGCCCTAAGGACGGATTTTTTTGTGCTTCTTCTGGTGCCCCCTCAGACGTGATGCCCTAGGCAATTGCTTAATTTGATTAAGGGTTAATCCGTCACTGGCAGAGACCTAGACCTAGTACCTATTCTAGGCCTCTGCTACTAGAGAACAGTCTCAGTCTGGATACCTATAGAAAGGTCTCTTTTTCATCTAAGTATCTGTTTACGAGTAGGTGGCTAAATTAATTAAATTGATGCCGTAATAGTGTGCGGAGAAAAGCTGCTGCTGTCGATCGATGGTATAAAATGGGGGATGCGCATAAATAAAGATACCCCAAACAGGTTAAAAGTGAGAGTATGCCTATTCACACTTCTCTAGCGAGAGACCTGGTATTATGTACTGTTATAAGGAAAAGGAACGCTAATCCGAAAAGAGCTCATAGTACTTACTCATCATTATGGACAAGTTTTACTATGGAACCAATCCTGAAATCACAATAATTATTTTTACAAAACAAAAAAACAAAAACCGACTTCAAAAGACCGACTATTGAGTTATTCATCTATTTGTCGCGCACGTACTTAATGCAAATTTAAGACTAATATGGTTTTCTCATGGATACCATTATCAGAACTGGACTAAATTTAAATGGGAGTACACGGGAAGCGTCAGCTTTCTAATAATAAAGAATCATCAAAATCGATTCACCCAGTCAAAAGTTATGAGGAAACAAACATAAAAAAAACACAGTCGAATTGATAACGTCCTCTTTTTTTAAAGTCGGTTAAAAAGAAAATCAGTTGTTCCACAAAAAATGTCAAGGACGTTTGAAAAAAGATATGGAACAGCTGATATTTTTTCGAGATTTCAGAGTTAGTCCCATAGTGAAAGTTGTTCATAATGATGAGTACTTAGATACTATACGCTTTTTTCGGCTTAGCAAATTCCTTCCTTCCTTGTAGCCATGTATAAGCTTGTAGAGAGCTGGCAAAACAATGTATAATAATTATAATAAATACTACACACCTTTCTCCCATTAATGAACCACGTAATATGGGGCGCGGGGAACGCAGGTGCAGTGGTGCAGTTGGCGCGGAGAGTTTCGCCAAAGCTCAGGTACCGCGTGGGGAAGTCTATACGAGGATGGTGCTTCTGGGGATCTGAAGACAAATGAATTATTAATAAATAAAAAGTATTTTTACAAACATGCTTTAATACATCCTAATCGGAGTTACCCAGGTATACCCAACTCAATAAGACATCAGGAAGGGTTCAAAATTAGACTCACACTAACAAGGCAAAAGTACCTACGTTTCAATTTCAATCCTAAGTTATATTGGTATTAAAAATCGTTTAAATCGTTGTTCGTAATTATAGTATGTGTGCTACTTTATTACTATCTGTAGTGTAATCTACAATCCACATTATCAATACAAAAGCATTTTACTAAAGTCGAAAAAAAAAGTACAATCACAGGAAAACATTTAAGATATACAAATACCTACAGTCTTATCTCATAAAGCGGTCTCTTCCCAACAATGACTCCTATCAGTTCCGAAATTAACATTAGGTAGTAACTGAATGGCGCACAGCATTTAGCTCATGAAGTTCGGATATTTCCACGACATATTGTAATTTTCTTCTTCTTCTCTTTTCTTCTTATAGAGGTATATAAAAATGAATCGCTGTTCGTTTGTCTGGCTAAAACTCGAGAATGGTTGGACCGATTTCGCTAATTTTGATCTTGAAATACTTATGGAAGTTCAAGGAACGTTTAAAAGTAAAAAAAAAACAGCGGGTGAAACCGCCGGGTGCAGCTAGTTCGCAATAAAAATAAATTTTGGTAAAGTTAAAACGTTTTGTTTGGTATGGGTACAATAAGCAAGTATAATATCCTTATACCTAACAGCTTAAGCTGAATGTCCACGACTTTGTACGCGGAACAAAGTAAAAGTGTCGAACTTCTATACAAACTTTCATTCCCTATGACCCCCTTTGGAGTTAAAGTTTTCAAAATCCTTTATTGGTGTGCGTTTTCGTCCATTACAAACACACTCAAGTATGAAGTCTCTACATACAGCGGCTTGGGCCGTAATGCAGTATGAGGGGAGTGGCTTTGTGTCGAAATTAGGTTTACCGTACATTATGTTCATAGTCTTTTGTTTGTATTTTATGTAGGTACCTTTACATCTATATCTATATATTTTCTATATATAAAAATGAAACCCGTTTTCCTTGGTCACGGCATCACGCGTGAATGGCTGGACCGATTTCACTAATTCTTTTTTTGTTGTATTTATTATTATTAGGAGAAGGTTCTTACGGAAAAAAAAATTAAGAAAATCTCTCAGAAATATTGAAAAACCCTAAAAACAGCCCTTTTCTTTTTCCCATACAAACGTTTTCTAACTAAAACGAGCTATATTGCTATTGTATAAAGTTCATATTGAATTGCAAGCACTCACTGTTGTTTAAGCAATGTAGGTATGTTCCTAACGTCCAAGAGTCAATTTGCACTTTATTACCTCTGTACAAAGTTCAAATTCAATCATATCTATCAAAACAGTGTGCGTTGGAGCACAGATAAAACAAAAAAAAGAAAACGAAATCGAATAGTTCATTCATTTGTTTTAAAATTTCGAAGGATTTGACTCCAAGTCATATCAAATTAAAAAAAAGTTGAAACAACAACAAACTGTCAATGTCAGTGTTTTTTTTTTCATGGATGAGTTTGCTTTTGTCAACTGATACACGAAACAAATTCGTACCCATAATTGTAATATATTATACGAGTAAGTATAAAATTGTAAATAGTGTTTTGTGCAGTGTTTATATTTAATTAGGCAGTACCATAGAGAAGTACTGTAAGGCAGTACGAAGTCTGCCGGGTCAGCTAGTTTTTTATAAAAATATACAATTTTTTTAATACAAAAAAAGGTAAGTACAAAAATAAAAAAAATATAATTTATATTTTTTGTTTTTCTGTAAACAAATAGTTTAAAAATCGACGCCAAGAAGATTCCATCTTTTTAACTGATGTTTTATCTCAGACATGAACCTATAAGAAATCCAAGATCGTAATCTCTAACCTCATGAAACCAGTAGGTATTCTTTATCAAGAATGTTAATTTTTATCGCACTAAAGAGAGGACTTACTGAAAGTTCTCCAAAATAGTCGAGATTAAAGCTCGGTGCCGTAATCTAGGTAGCCTAGGTACGCTTAGATACTTAGAACGACGTTATTATCACCTACGCCGATGTGATATTGAAACCCCGAGATAATGTTGGGATTAAGGTCAACTTAGGAGCCATCCATAAATTATTTCACACGAATTTCATGAATTTTCGACCTCTCCCCCGTCATTGTCACTGCTGGTCACATTTGTGAGCCTGCCCCTCCTAGTGTGATATCACATATTTTTTGCAATTTTAATTCACCAACTTTTATTGAAAATTTCGCTTTATTTTAAATTTCAAATGTGACGTCAAAAAACTTGGAACCCCTTCCACCCCCTTGTCTCACAATGTCACACTTAGTCAACCCCTCTCCTCCCTTTGCGTGTGACGGTGTGACGTAATTTATAGATGGCCCCTTAACAGTATGAAGCTAGACGGTGAAGGTAAAAACCTGACATAGCTAAACAAAAACATGGTGTGGGCAGGACTAGAACGTTCCAAAGTAGGTGTAATAATGTTAAAACGAGAGCCTAAAGAAATAGTTCGAGGGGATAACGGCATGAAAAGAGGCTCATACTTACATAAGTTTGAGCAGGAAGATTAGCGAAAAAGATAGGTAAGCGTTTGTGAGCTGAATTTATAATGTGGGTTCGTGAACGAGGTTAGCTTTCAGCTTATGACATTTTGGCAGAGATTCATACTGCCGTCCACTATCTATAATGCCGTTAAGCCTCAAAACCAAGTTTGGAGATATCAGCAAAAAACGCGGGAGATGTTTAAAATGAATGCTACTTTATAACCATAAACTTTATACGAGACTTCCTGATATAGAAATACATGTTTTTTATAGTACTTTCTAATAAATGTACTTTAAAATAAATACACTTGTTTATTTAAATGTAAAATACATTTTTTGCTTTATAGCTGTGCTTTAAATTTTGATAAAAGTGAAAACCAAACGCTAAAATGCAGTTAAGTTCACCGTAACGGCATTTTAGCTTAGTGTTTTTAGGTAACTGACTATTGAAATTTATGTTTCATAAAATTAACTTAAATTACGTAACTAAAATGCCGTTAATGTATTTTAGCCACATTCTTAACAAGCATTAAGGATAACTTATGTAAAAAAAAATATTTATGCCGTTAATTACATTCAAATACTTATCTTTAAAGCAGTTAAACATAAAACATCTGGGACATAGCCACTATTTAGTTAAGCATTTACTACTATTAATTGAGAATACCATTTCAAAATAAGCTAACTTGAAAATTACAACTACAATTATCTAACATAAAAGATATGTTTATTATTGAATTTTGCAATTCTAGTTAAAAAGAATGTAATATATACATAATATTCGGTTTCTGCTATATATTAAGAATAAATAAATATAATAATAAATAAATTAATTAATAAACATTACAAATAATTTGGGGATTGGTTTAGTAATATTCTAACTCTTATCAGACTTTTTAAAATATGGCTTTGAGATCCTTATCAAGTAAGTTTACAAAACAAAAGTATACACACAATAAACCGCTCTTACATTACCTACAATTATAAACAGTTCAAGTGCTTCTTGTTTTCCTCGAGGTCTACCGCCTGCGTCCACACGCTTGAGGCATACATGATGATGGGTTCCACCACTGCGACGTACTCGTAGATGGTTCTCGGGATCGCGCTCTTTAGACCCCAGGTCACTTTCGCCGCACAGGCAATCTGTTTGGAGATATCCGCCACCTTTTTACACTGGGCTTTCACGTGTCCTTTGAAATTGAGCCTACAGTCGATCAACAGGCCAAGCAGCTTGACTTCTTCGACGAGATTAAGCTGGATGCCAGACATGACCAGGTTTGGGGGCATCGCATTAGTCTTCTGCGCTGCAAAGTTGAGCTTGTTACGTTTTCCCCATTTCACGATCATGTCCAACGTGTTGTTGGCCTGCTGCTCGATGATGTTTGACTGTGAACACGAGAACGACGTCATCCGCGAAGGCTTGAGCACTACTCCCTCTGCTTCCAGCAGTCGCAGCAGCGAGTCTAGGATTACGTTCCAGAAGGTGGGTACCTTCTGGAACTCGCTGCTCTATCGGATATAGGAATAGGATCTATCGGCGGACCCCCGCCGATAGATCCTTGGACACACCCTTTGGTAGTTTCGCTCTCGTGTGCTGCTCCTGCAAAGTTGACTTTGACTTTTCGGTCATTGAGGTATGAGTTTACCATCTCGTAGAGGTTTTTTGGGCACCTCTTCTTCGCTAGATTGTCTTTTAGGGCGGGCCAACATGCATTGTCGAATGCGCCCTCTATATCCAGGGAGACTAGGAGTACGATGTTTTTGCTGTTTACTCCTTTTTTAATGTGCTCTACCAGGTCATAGAGGGTGTCTTCGGTTCCTCGTTGGGGCATGAAACCGTACTGTTTCTGACTGATGGTCGGGAGGAGATGCCATTGGAGTCGGTTTACCAAAAGTTTTTCGACGTTAGACGTTTTGACGGTATGACTTCGGATGTGTGTAATCTGTTTTACCGGGTTTGCGTAGGATAATCACGTGCGCCGCTTTCCACTGCTTGGGGAAGTACCTCAGCAACAAGCATTTGTTTGCTATCGCTAAGAAGATTTCCCGTTCGCTTCGGATGGCTGCAGCGCAGATGTCAACGGTGAGCCCGTCAGTTCCGGGGGCTTTTTTCGGGTTTGATGAAGTAATGAGTAAAATCATGAAGTAAAACGACAATAGCAAATATCAATAACACACTGGCGAAGATCTTAAATAAATTACTGCGTTGAAACCACTGTTTATCTTGCAGAATAAAACGATAGACTCGCCGTTACAAAGTAACACTAAAACCAGACATCTTTTTTGACGATTAACGCGGGAGTCACAAGCCTACCACTAACTAGATAATGATTATCAGATCTAGTTCTTTGTTCTACGGTGATAATATTAGTGTAACAAAAAAAAATAAAGCGCGGGGTGATGGCAGATAACGGCGTTTTAATTAAGGAATGCTGCTTAACGTTTTTTAAGTTGAGGAAATATATAAAAAAATATACATATTAATTTTCGAATTTCTTTTGACGACTTGCAAGTGTAGTAAATTGTATAATGGAATAAGGTGAATCCTTATCTAAAAAACGGTTAAGCGACCTTAACGTCTTTTATTCGAAGGTTTTTCTTGTAACTGTGTTTTAGTTAAGGAATTTTTCAATAAATTAAAACACACACCTCAACTTAAAAGTAATTAAAGTACTATAGCTGTGTTTTAGCATACAAAACACAATAAACGGCTTTATAGGTAAGCAATTATTTGATATTTTAATACATATTTATGTCGTTATGGGATTATAGCGGCTAGTTAGTTAGGTAATGTTGTATGACGACTTTATAGACGTGTAATGTTGAAAAGAAATGTCATGTAGCGGCGTTTGTGCTATTTGTATCTTAGGACCTATGACAGATAGGAACACGTTTGTTAGACAGGTAGATAGAGAATTTTAAACTCTATCCTATCATGTTTAAAAGTAAAAATCGACCCCCTGTGGCTTAACGGCATTATAGTTAGTGGACGGCAGCATAGATAGAGGTACAAATTGGCTCGTTCGGAAAATGCGTGTTTCTTTCAGAAAATTACTTAAATCGTATTTTTATGATTTTACTGATAACCTCAACTTGGGTAACTTTGACATTCTGGGTAAGATTGACAGTTTTGTGTTTCATGATTTTTGTTTATATTCAGGGGCGTAGCTACCGCCGTATCTGCCGTATCAATTACACGGGGCCCCGGGCTACGGGGGCCCCCGACGTGAGTAAGCTAAAATTAATATAAACTAACTTTAACTAACTTTTGTTTTATTTCAGAAATGACATACGAGTAGGTACCTAAGTCAAAAAAACAATTTCTTTTTTTCTCGAGTAAAGCGTAAGTTCAAAAGTTGGCAACACCCTACATCAGTTATTGCGGCCGAAAAAAGGCAAGGAGACTGTACATTTAATTTGAATTGCTTGTAAAAATTTTGGAAAAAGTGACAGATAGATAATTATGATGAATAAATATTTGTTTTAATTTTACACTAACATATTTTTTTTCTATTTTGAGAAATCTTTCAAAGGGGCCCCCAAAAACAATTTTTATACGGGGCCCTGCCAAGACACGCTACGCCACTGTTTATATTCTTTGTTGTATTGTCAATAGTTCTAAGCTCAATGTCTAGTTTGGTTCAAACTCAATTTTTTACCGTTTTATTTAAAAAATAACTGTTTGCTATTCCACGTGTTTTTATTTTGCGTAAAGGCTACCCAGAATCTATAAAATGGTTGCTAAAGATACCCAGAATGTTTAAAATTCAATTAATAAGCGATTTTAGTGAAAACCAAAATTACTGTCAAAGTTACCCAGATAGGGGGGGTAACTTTGTCATACCAAACTTTTGCATTTTTTCAAATTAACTTGTATATAATGAGGGTTAGATTATTTTAGAATTCTATTCTGCACGCATCAATACACAAATTTACTTTTTCACATGAATCTACGACTTTTTACTGACATTGTTTTAAGCAATAATGTGCCCTGAACCTGTCAAAGTTACCCAAGTTGACTGTACAGCTAAAAATCAGTATTTATAGCTATATGCTATAAATACTGATATATAGCTGTATTATAGCTGTATTTAGTACACGACGTGACGTTAGTAGGTAGAGCTTGTTTTATTTTTAGGCTTCCTCCTCCGGGGAAGAACCCTTAAGGCGAGACTTCGGTGTCTGTTTGTCTGTATGTCACAGTCAATTAGTTATTCTTTGTTAATTAAAGTCCTGACTTACTAACTGACAGACAAGACGTCAAGACATTACGCTTAGCCGCTGGTAGAGTAATCCAAATAATCGTAGAGGAAAGGGTGGTTGTATTGTCTTGATGCATTTAGGACTACTGGACTATAGGTGTGTACCTACTTACTCAGAAAGGTTTCTTTAAATCATACCCTACTAGTTATGATCGTACAGAGTTAACATATATAGACTCGTGACAATTTTGATAAAATAATGTTATGCAGATATATTACGTATCTTTGAATCGAATGTCTTAATCGTTGAAGGTAAGGCAGAAGTTCATTCAAAATGCGCATATTTGCTGTTAATCTAATCACAAAAGGTTCGCATAGGGTTTCTCCCGTGACTAAATTAATTTGCGTACTACTAGTTCCTAGCTCTTCAGCTAGTTAGGAGCTCCTTGCCTTTGTCCTTTGGCTTTGTTCATGCTATTCCAATTTTCCAGTAATTTCGTTGAATAGAGAATTTTCTGTGTCTTTATCCTCATACTACAAATTGTAATATGTAACATGAGGAGGATACAGCTTTTAAGGTATGTTTACTTTATTGCTAAATTTGATACGAGTAGATTTGTTCAGCCGTTAAAGGATTACAAAAAGACGTAGAGGTAGATGTAGTTTTTAGGGTTTTGGACGGAGATAGAACGAGGAAGAACCGTTAAGGAGAGACTTCGGTGTCTGTCAGTCAGTATGTCAATTATATCTATGTAGGTTCAAGTGCTAGCGGTCGCCGAAAATAGTTTTGAGCTATTTTCACAAATAGGGAGAAGAGTTCGCATTTTACAATAAAAGTTCGAACTCTGATGTGATCAGGCATTGTTCAGTGAATTCTTAAATCTTAGACCGTGTTAATTACGATAAGCTCAATATTATATCAGGGAGAGTCCTACCAATATTTGGCTATACATAATTTATGAGTTCTTTGTCATCCATTAGCCGAGTTTCCCGGAGCAGCCTTCGTCCCAATTTAACATTGACTTCCTGCCATCGTTTGTGCAAATCATGACTTGAATTTCATCGCAATGTGGGGGTTTTTGTTTACGGCACTGCGAGCAGGTATATTTGAAAGTATGTGCGTAACTCACTGTAAAAACGTAGCCATAAAATTTATGTAGGAGACATTTTCCCGACTTTTGTAGAAACAATCTTCACAGAATTATTTTGTTTGAAAGGTTATCCTGTTCTATGTTTAGATCCTAAAATAGGCTTTCGTAAATCATAAAAAAGTAAGTCAGGGCTGTTATTTATTCAGTTTTTTTCTTTTTTATGATTTAACAGACAGGTGACACAGATCAAATTCAATTTTTATGATTATAATTATGTTTTCAAATACACCACAGATCTATTTCTTTATTAGTTTTTATTTATGTGGAATTGTGGATGTCCAAAAATAAAATTACAAATGCCTATGAATCCAGTCGATGAATTTGGGAACACTGGCATATGCAGAAGGATGTCCCAACTGACATCCATCATAAGCAACGAAGGAACTCACACCGAGAAGGATTTCTTGTCCTCCGTTTGCGAATATGGTTAAAGGTCCGCCGGAATCTCCCTGACAGATGCCTACTCCCCCGGCGCCATTAGTGCATACGTTGGAATCCAAAATGACTTGGCTACCGTAGACTCGACGACATTGCTCCAGAGGAATCACTTGCAGAACGACGTTCCTCACCATGGTGTTGGTAGTGGGTGTGGTCAAGTCTGAGTATCTTCCATATCCACTCGCAAGGGCCCACGATCCGGCATAGTTGAAAGTAAGGAACGCTCCAGATGGTAACGTGATCGGACGAATTTGATTGTTGAACGGAATCTGACTCGGCAAGTACAGCATAGCGATGTCATTAGCGAACGTTCGGTGATCGTAGTTCTGATGTAAAGCGATGCCGGACGCGAAGATCCTTAGTCCTCCGTGGAATAAGAACGAGGAGCCCAAGACGACTTGAATTCGCCACGCCTGGAATCTTCCATCGTTCCAGCAATGCGCAGCAGTCAGAACTCTTGTCGATGTTAAAATAGACCCGCCGCACGCCGATGGAGAACTCAGTCCGAAGACGTCAATCAGTAATCCCGCCAGATATGGATGGGCATTGACGGCAGCGACGTGGCCTCCTACGATCGGACTGTTAAAATGCACTGTCTCATACTGCTTGATGTCCTGTGCGTACTTGATGCCTACATTCTGGTGCCACCCAGTGTAAGCTTCTCTAGTTTGCTGCAAGCCCCATGTCGCTTGGATACACAGAAGACTCAATACAAAAAGAACACGCATTTTAGATCTATACTAGACAGTGGCCGCGTAGCTATTTATAAACAGTAGCTGACTCTTATCTTGCAAATTTTTCGTTAAAATAGATAAAAAAATTAGTTAATCAGTTAATTTTTTTTATTGGCACAATTAAAAAGATTAATAATAGCTAATTAGTGATAATTGAGTGAAAACATAAGTAGAGGATTTAGCGTAGTCTTCGGGTTTTACGTACATCGGATTAGGAAGTAAAGTAGCGTTCAGTTTTATTTGACAAGTGCGATTAGCTGCGATGCGATTAGGCAAAGGGTTTGGAGCCGTATGCTTCTGATTAAAAGGCGCATTTTTAGTATAATTATTCTCAACGGGTAATTTGAACAAAACAAGGTAATAAATATTTGTCTGGGGTTTTCTTAGCATTTGTAATTTTATCAGATAAATGTGTTTTCTTTTATTTCTCTCTGTATTGTGTTGCAGCAGAATTAAATCAAAACTTAGGTAAGCGTTCTTTAGATAAAGATACTGTGTTTAGCTTATTATTATCAACTCCTCGCACCCATTTTCCACCTCCAAATCTAGAATAATAACGAGCTCGAGATAAGAACAGACAATATTTATTATTAAAATGTTAAATCTCATTTGCATTCAAGAAGCCACGTCGACAACTAGAAGCGATGAAGAGCATTATATTTTGGTTTTTGCTCGACATAGTCATTAGTCATTAACGCTAGTGTTTGGGCTACTAGTTAACTAGATGCCCCTCGAGGTTTCACTACGTGGAAAACCCTACATAGCCGTTGATTTTTCCGGAATAAAAGTATTCTATACAGGGTTATTCATAAAGGGTATGCTAAGCCGAAAAGGGCTCATAGTACTCATCATTAAGAACAACTTTTACTATGGCACCAACCCAACATTTTGTCGAGTGTCATTGACATTTTTGTATGGAACAGCTGATTTTTTTTTCGTGTCCCATAGTAAAAGTTGTTTATAATGATGAGTACTATGAGCCCTTTTCGGCTTAGCATACCCTTTATGAATAACCCTGTATAAGTGATTTCCATGAAAGATTTTTAAATCATTATCAATCATCATCATCATTTATACCTAATCAATCTAATAGTAGAGGAGGAACAAGAACACACAAGATAACAAAAAAGTATCAGCATAATAACAAAAAATTGTTAGAAATTGGAATTTTCACTTAGAAATTGTACTTATCTTATGTAGCTATGCATTATGCAATCAAACTAGAGATGGCCAAAACTGTAAATTTATTCAAGTCATAGCTCAAACTTGCTCCATTCCAAAGCAAATTCAAAACCTAATCAACGTGGCACTCCTGATTCGGCGGTGAATTCTATTCAGCTATCCGTAACTTACAGCTGGGTCGAGCTTCTACGGATGTCAAAATATCCTTATTTCGCTGTACATATGGCCGAGAATTCCATAAAGCGGGTTTTGTTATAGTAACAATACTGCGTGTCAGCAGTATTGCCAGGTTATCCGGTCTCCCATCAAGTAGTTATTTGAAATTTTCCTCAAAGTTACGACGATTGACTAATTTTCGTGATTGTAAGTATTTGTAAGTGGATAATATTATTGAAATGGACCTATTTAAAATACTAAATAAACTGTAAAATAAAAAGTAAAGTAAAGTAAGTAGGCTGGAGTAAAACCGTGAGCCACCTTTATTTTTTGACTAGCGTATATTGCGCCTTTACTGGCGTAGGTATTCGCTCAAGCTACCGCACCTATCTAGTTTTCTATTGGGTAGTGTAAAATATTTTCAAATTTGGTTATGTCTAAAGACCTTACACAAAATAAACTACGGAGTAATTGTCTTATCTTCTGCAAACAAACATATCAGTTTAAACTTAACCTCTTTGTAATATAATATGGTTTTCCGGGGGTTTGGCACAATTTAGGGGATTTCGTGATACACATGTGGCAGCCCCGTACTGACACATTTGCGATGCGTGTCACGCAGCGGCCGGCTCTCTCCGCGCATCCAAATAGATCGTTAATGATGATGTTTTGGGCGGTAAATGGATACTTTTATGAGTCAAGTAATGTATTTTATCAATTTATCCGTTTTTGGGTTGCGGTATTTGTGTTTAGCAGTTTGCAGGTTAGATTGTTTAGTTTTATCGATAGCTTTATGGTCAGACGCAACTTCCTTCTAAATTGATAAGAATTTATCACTTAGGTACCTACTTACCCTTACTTAGGTAATTTATTTTTTAGTGTGAAGAAATGCAGAAAGAAAAGTGTCATAGCAGTGAGGTGTAGGTACTATAAAAATAGAATAAGCTTTACTGACTTACCTAGAAATGTAAAGCGGTAGGTATAATTTACGTGAAGCGTAGAAGCCAAAGTTCAAACTTCACGTAACACCTCATTCTTGCTGTGGAACATACCTACACCTACAATCATTCCTTGAAAATACACGACATCGATACACAAGTAAAGTACTGTGTAGGTACTCGTTACTGTATCCCTGTCTGTTTGTTGCTACGAGTATTATACGACTAAACAGATCTTGACAAAAGGAAGTAGATAATCTGCCTCGCCTGATGGTAAGCATCACGCATCAATACACATTACACAACCCAAAATTTGCAGTTAAAGTAGTTCAAAAATAAAATGGCGGGGCGCAGCTAGTCTACCTGTGATCCCGTGCGAATGCTTCCTAAATGTTACAAAGAAATTAATGGAGTTGTTCGTTGCCAATTCCATGTCAAATCCAGAGCTGATATAAATTGTGATTTATTACGGGTGCCGAAATTCCGATAATAGAAATGGCTCGCTCCGTATAAATCGTAGGGAAGGACGGCGATTTGTAAAAACGAGTAATTGATTCCCTATCGATTACTCGTGCAATGAATAGGCGATAATACTTGCAATTAGAAACATATTTATAAATAGCTAAGTAGAGTTCGTCTTATCTGAAACTGTCGCTCTTAGACTTCTTACTCCGAACAAAAATCAAAAATAATGAATTAAAAGTTACGAAATCCGTGGTGAAGGGGCGTTAAGTTTTAGATTAGCCTTGTATTTTGCGTGAGGACCCAGCAGGCCGCTTTTTAACCGACTTCAAAAAAAGGAGGAGGTTATCAATTCGACTGTATGTTTTTTTTTTCTATTTTTTTTATTTTTTTTTTTATGTGTGTTGTACCTCATAACTTTTGACTGGGTGAATCGATTTTGATGATTCTTTTTTTATTAGAAAGCTGACGCTTCCCATTTGGTCCCATTTCAATTTAGTCCAGTTCTGATAATGGTATCCATAAGAAAACTATATAAGTCTTCAATTTGCATTAAGTACGTGCGCGACAAATAGATGAATAACTCCATAGTCGGTCTTTTGAAGTCGGTTTTTGTTTTTTGTTTCGTAAAAATAATGTTCTTGTTATCTCACGGAGTGTTGTGTATATTATTATATTGTTAGGTTAAAATTTAAGATATAGAGAAATTCATGACAACCACTATCTAGTTTAATTTGATTTGAACTAAAAATGCTGGTTAGTATTTTTCTCCAACTAGCTAACTACTTTCAGCAACTAACTAGCCTTTCCAGAATTATACTTAAAAATATATTTTTCCGTTCTACAATAAATTTCACAGCACAATTTTTTGAAAATATTTTTTGCAAAAAATGTCTGAAACGACCTTGAAGAAAAGTCCGTTAATTAGACGTTAGGTATATAGCCTCATCTGTAGTTTATTATTATCTGCCAGGCTTTCTACTCAGATACAAAATCGAGAACCTTTCTTAATTACGTAAGGCCTACTTCTGCCTAACTTTTTTAATTTGACAAAAAGTTGCTTACGGAAATCTGTGAGCTACTTACGGAAAACAGTTAGCTGCTTTTCGGTGGACGCCTTGGTGTAGATAGGGGTGTCCATCGAAACCTCGCAGGAATAGCTGCCACTGGCTGCGAAGTCCAGGTTTTGCAGCACTATAGAATTCTCGGTGGCTAGAGCGATCTGGAAGGAGTAATGGTCATCGTGAATGACAATAATCTATACTAAAATAATAAAAAAATAAAATAAAATTATTGGGAGAGACCTTTGTCCATTGGGACAGCATAGGTTAAATAAAAAAAAATGCTAATTACTTAAATTATTAATTAGGAAAAGTTTGTGCTTTACCTCTTTATAGTATGAGTATAGTAGTATGTATGTATATTCTATCCTATTCTACTAATTAATATAAATGTGTGAATGCTTGCTACCAGTAGGTATCCCCTGAAACGTACATCTAGATCCAAGAAAATCAATTTCTCCTTTGTCATGAACTTGATATAGGTCCTTACCTACTTTATTACTGAGAATCCGAGCGTTTGAATGGTATCTAGAAACTAGTCTGCTTCTTCCACCTCTATGAAGGTAGCATATAAACTAGAATAACACTGGCATAACAACTGACGCTTTAAAAAGTTTTTCAAAAATATCGGCCCAGTACCTGTTTTTTTTTTGATCCGCGAGTCTGAACAAGTAATGAAATAATTGGAACAAACAACAAGATTTTATTTATAGTTATGGACTCTCGATAGTTACCTACGTTTTGTTAACCACGATACAAAGTTACTTAATTGGTAGTTTGGCATAGAACACAGCAATTATTCCACCTATATCGGGGTGCGTTTAGCCGTCGAGGCTACCTTGCTCATGCTTCTGACACTAGGGCTAGGCTACCTGGCCTATACGTACCTACTTACTTTTAATTTATGCTCGAAGCTTTACTCTGCTTTCATACTAATAGTATACGTCACATGTAAAATTGTAAAAGTAAACATAAAAATATTAAAAAAATAATTAGGCATCCAATGAATAATTTATTCAGTTTATAACTTTTTATTAAAAAATTCTTTATCTATGCCGTACTGGTTTTTGTAATGAAAATTAAAGAAAAATTCAAAATAAACGGTTCATGACCAAAATAGTATTTCAGCTGCGCTTTTGAAACCAACAAGGTAGAAAATCTTTCACGCGGAAAACTGAAAGCCCCACTAATCTGGTAATTCAAGCTGTACACCCGAATTCACCCATTTCACAGTTTTTAGGGTTTTCATAGACGACAGATTTTTGTTGGCGGACTATCTCTTTAATTCTAACTTAAGTTTTTTTTTACGTAGAGTTTTCTCCCGTCACCCTTACTTGTAGTATGTGTATAATTTTGTTTGCGCGACCAACTAAAAGTCCGTCGTGTACGGCGGCCTTAATGGTGACCCAGTAGTGAGGTCGACCTGTTACGCCCTTCCTGGTGAAACGAGCTGCGCGCATGCAACGGAACGCCAACGCCGAATTAATTTAAGTGCGCTTTTGCATTACCGACTGTTTTCTGTAACTGGGAACAGTGGGCGATGCTCATTGTGTCATTTCAGTGCCCAGCTGTTGGCCGTTTTATTCACCGAAACAGAAAATTGGCCCACCAAGTTGGTTGAAAGAAAAAAAAAAAGGTCTACATTGGTGGATTGGCCCAAATCAGGTATTTTTAGTGTTTGAACAGGGTTATAAAAAAGGGTATGCGAAGCCGAAAAATACTCGTAGTAGTAACTGTGACTCGTCGTTTTTCATTATGAACAACTTTTATTAAGATACCTACCCGGAATTCGCAAAATGTGTTTACTATTTTCTTTGTTTTTTATAATAATACTTGATTATTATTACACCGATTTTCCATTAACACCGTTTTTTTAATGCAACGTAATTTGACTGGAAAGAGACCGTCTCATCTCGATTCTGATTGAGCATGTCAAATGCTTTGTTTTCGTAATATTTTCATGCGTAATATGAATAATTTATGTCGAATCTCCAATTCGACATAAATTATTCATATTAGAGAATTGCAGCTCAGCATCAAGATATTGTATTGAAATTCAATTGAGGTTTTGTTGCATTGCAGCAGGTAATAAGTATACTACTGAATTGATTTTTTATACAAAATTAGACAAAAACACTCTAAATGCATATTATTGCAACAAAACACATTAGTTTTTTATAGTAGACTAGCTGACCCGCCAGATGTTGTCCTGTACACACGTCTTAAATAAAAAGATGGACGAAATCGGTAAAGTCGTTCTCAAGTTATGTTATTGTCCTGCCGTCCTGCCCGAACAGCGCCACCTACCGGGTCCAAATGTCTAAACCATTCTCGAAACCCCTAGAACACACACAAAAAATGTCATCAACATCGGTCCAGCCGTTTGGGAGGAGTTCAGTGACATACACACGTACACAAGATTTAGTAGTAATTTTTATTATATCCTTAAATATTATCTTTTAATATCTTTTGGTTTTATTTGTACCTAGTCCTTAGTTTGTTTTTAGGCTTACGTATAGGTATATTTCTTATCTAGTTGTAAGAACTAACATTTGAATCGTTGTAGGTGATTAAAGGATTGTTCACTCATTTGATGCTCAAATATAATTTCTAATCAGTAATTAGGTTATCTAATAAGCAATATTTATGACAATGTAACAATTATTAAAACGTCTTACTACTCCTTTTGTTTTCGTAGACATTATGATAATATTAATCCCAATAAGTGAATAGTTCTTGACCGCTATTTAAGCTATTTTGGTATTTTATCAGAGACATAATTATCGGTTATTAATTTATAACATATCAGAACAGTACTATGTCAAATATTATTTTTATTATCTTTGATGGGTTCTTGTATGTACTTCACAGACGTTTTTAAATCAGAAATCACGTTCCCGTTTACAAACAATTTTATCATTACTTTTTCTAAAAAAAATGTGGAGCTAACCTAATTATTAGATGCTAATATTAGTTCTGCGAACAAAAGACCTCGCGAGCAAAAATTTTTATAAACAATTTTATTGTCGATTATTACTGACACTTTTTTTTTTTTTTGAAAAGTTTATTTTATTTAGGCTTTGTCCCATTCTAAAACTTGTCCTTAATCATGAGTACTATGAGCTATTTTCGGCTTAGAATAACTTTTTGTTAGAACCCTGTAAATTTAAAGGACCAAACATTCCCCTGCCCGTGTTGCGAGTGCTGACGACCTAATTTGCTTTCCAGCCTATTTATTTGGCTGCTTGAGCATGCAACTACCTAATGCTCGACGATAAACGAGGTCCTCCTCGGGGTCGTTGCCTCAAACCGTTTAATTCATTAAGAACATACAATTAGTTGGCCAACCGGCGAAACGCGCCTTCCAAGTTTCCCCTAAGGTGCCCATCATTCCAACTTTCTTTCGGAAAACTTTCATATTCAAATTACCGTGCCAAGCTTTAATGTATTCAAAAAAGGAGTGGTAATTTCCTGACCGGAGTCAAAGAAAATTGCTGAATATCAACGGAGTTCTCAAAAAGTTGGCGGTGTCGTGTTTTTGTTATAACTTACCTACCGATAAGAAATTCGCTGCTATCGAAATATTTTTATCTTGATTCGTTTTCTGTCAGTTTCAGCGTCATACTAAGTAAAAAGTAAAAATACTTAACTGGTCGATTTTGGTGGGTTAATAATTAACGGGGAGTTTACTGCGCTAACCTAGCATGACGCAAGTAAGCCTTAGTGCGTCCAGTATTGGTAGTATACAAGTTGTGTGAATACCTATAGCCTTCCTCATTGAGTATTCTGTGAGTTTTTGTCAATCGCAATGATATAACAAGAAATACTTAATCCCAAAATAGGTATGTTTTGTACAAATAAATAGTTTTATCCCTCAAAAACCAACAAAATTGATAATGGTTGGTTTGTCGGTTGCAACTATCTACGCACATACCAATACCAATATAATTTTATTTATTTACAGCAAGCTTCTACGCATACATATAATTAGGTGATCTCTTGTGCTTTCAGAATACTTTTTCAGCCTTTTCTAACTGTCCTTTTCATTTATTTCTTTTTATTGCATTTTTGACAAGGATAAAAATAGAAACTCAAGCTAAACGAGTAGATAGGCTAGGTGTACCTACTTACGTTAAAAAATGTAAATTATACAACATGTTCTCTAAGACCTTGATTGCTCACCTTCTTTACTCATAAATTGAAAACAGTACCTTTTTATTGTCCTCCAGAGACGAGACCAGAGTAAATGCCGCCAGCGCCGTACAAATTAAGCAATTCCCCTGGACAGTGACACAGACGTAGAACGGTCAGTTTACGGTGTTTCATGTTCCATGTCGGTATAAAATACGGCTCGCAGCAGTGTTGCCACTTAAAACTTTGCCGGGTGGTAAAGTTGTAAACAACGATACGACCGCGAGCGTTTCAACCCTAGATAAGTGCCGTGGCCTAGCCGTGGCGCTAACTTCAATTGCGTGGTAACCCTAACGTGACGTCTGCAGGCGAATTAACAGCACCCGCCCTATTACTCGTAGGTAGAAGCTACAAAAGTAAAAGGTATGTAAACGCTTTGCTGCTTTGTCGATACCTAAAAGCTTTAATTCTTACTTAGAAGGGCGTGGAGGAATCCTAAGTATTTTGGGCGACATGGTGCCGAAAGGTTAGCGATAACATTTGTGTTTGGTTCGTAATTCATTCGTACGTTTGTAATTTGTACTAGTGTACGAAGTTATGGTGCGTGTCGGAATAAATAATTACTAAACTGTAATTATATTTTGGGCTAATAAATATATTTTTATGGTCTCAACTACTTTTTGTCAGGCGTTACTAGAATATTTAAGTAACTTCGTGGGTTGGTGAGCAACATGCACTGCACCAAATTAATAAAATTGTAAGGTACAGATAAATCAGGTATGATTCACTCATTATTATTTCTTATTATTGAATTCGTCACAACAATATTGAACTTGTTATGTAGAGAGATGGCACCAAAGTTCGACCTAATGTTCTAATTTGATTGAATTACCTTACTCAACTGCTCTCAGTCATTCGCTAGAAGCTCGCTCGCTGTTTAGGTAATGAGTTCTGTTATATTATCCGCATAAGTATGTAGAGAGAGACACCTCGGTCTGGCAATTTTTTTTATTTTTCCTAGCAAGTGAAATGGTGTGGAAATGTTTCACATACGCCACTGTCGGACATCGCAATGTGCGGCAGAGTCATCTCTAGCTAGTAACAACTAAACCCAATGTTCAATATTTTTTTTTACAAAAGAAAATACAAGTTAAATAATTCGTTTTCCTACACGATTTTAAACAATCAAGTAATAACAGGCGAGGATAAGGATCACAAAAAATGTCACAATTAAGGCATAAAGCGCTCGGTTTACATACCTTTTACTCGGTGTTTCAAGTTAAATTCCTAGGAAATTCATGGATAATGAAAGTTTTTTTGGTGGTGGTACGTTCCTATGTTCTTTCTATGTATTTCTGGTGTGAACTAAATAAGAGTTTATCTATCTATCTAACATGTCTTTAAATGTCGGCAAACTCAGCAATACTTTTATGCTACAGCGGTTTGTAAAAACTGAAGTTATGTTGTATCGTCATTGCTAACAAACTAACAAGAAAGTACCAAAAACATGTCAAGTTTTCGAGCAAAAAACTTCGACTAGAAAGATCTGCAAACCATCAAACGGCTGAAGATTTTCTTGAATCGTAGCTAAGAATACATAAAGCATAATCAAGTCTTTTTAACCGACTTCAAAAAAGGAGGAGGTTATCAATTCGTCTGTATGCTGTTTTTTTTTTATGTTTGTTACCTCATAACTTTTGACTGGGTGAATCGATTTTGATGATTCTTTTTTTATTAGAAAGCTGACGCTTCCCATTTGGTCCCATTTCAATTTCGTCCAGTTCTGATAATGGTATCCATGAGAAAACCATATAAGTCTCAAATTTGCATTAAGTACGTGCGCGACAAATAGATGAATAACTCAATAGTCGGTCTTTTGAAGTCGGTTTTTGTTTTTTGTTTTGTAAAAATAATGTTCTTGTGTAAAAATAATGTTCTTGTTAAAAAATAAAATCAGTATAGGTTTTGCAGTTTGCAGCCACGCGCTACAATGCTAGACAGACACCTTTTTTATTTTTCTAACACCCTTCTGTTTGCGTCTAGGGTTCGAAATACCCTTCGAAAGACAAATAGCAAAGAAGTAGCGAGAGACCCCAAACATAATTAGAACGGATCAAATTCCTACAACGGAGAAGGCATATCTATGCGTATCTGAATCTGAATACATGTCTTGAAAAGGGCAAAAACGCTGCCTGAACAGGAACGTCGAGTATCGGTTCATCAGCCACGCACAGAAGCAGCTCGGCACTCCGTACCTGCACAGGATACTTGATCGAGAATATTCGATCAACTGATATGTACGCCACCCAAAATAGAATTGAATTATTAAATAGCGTTCTTCACGTGGGACACATCCTTTGTGCGATGTTCAAACAACGCCACGGGGCTATTGTGATCCACAGTATAGACCGACCAAGTTATCCATAGAGTTGGTAGGGAGAGCTACTGTCGTATTTTCGGAACAAAATTGATAACTTCCCGGAGAAAATTTTAGTTCTCTCATTTGGCCACTTGTACAGATAAGTTGGTCGCACGGTAAAGTGATAGTGATCGAGTGACAGCTCTTCACGGGAAACTCGTGAAAGTATGAATGCTCCTGAGAGAGGACAAAGCCTATTGTGTCAGTCTTATTATGGAAATGTTAGATATTTGCTTACGCTTATATTTCGATTTTTAATGAAATTGGTAGGTTTACTGAAATTCATCCAAAAGTGGGGTAGGTATATAAACATTGGGTTTATAAATTAGCACAGAGAACAATATTTTTAACGAGATACTCGTACCTATCTGATAAGAAGTAACATTCTGACAGCGACGCTTTGATTCGTTATTATTTTTGTTTCGCGTTATTTTTTAAGTTTTCAAAATACAATAAAGTCAAAGAAGATGAGCAGCAAGATGCTTCCCAGCAATTAAAATTCAGCTGCAGCGCGTTTGCGACTGCTGGTATCTAATCTAAGTACCTAAGTAATAAAACGTTCTTCCGACAAAGTTTCTACTTTAGACGTTACAATTTGTCTAACTCTAACACGACTTACGAGACTAGGGAAAGGGGCTAACGTCCAATCGGCTTAATCTGAGCCCCTCAGTCCCTATGAGTCAGTCGTCATGCCAAACAAGTGTTTTCAGCGAAACAATAAAAGGGGTTTAGTACTGGCCGTAGGCAACACCATTTGTTTCAGTATTGGCGGGAGAATGAGGATTGGGGAAATTCATTTTGTTTTCTGCGTTAGGAGACCTTGTGATGGTTATGTGCGGGTAGCTGCTTTATCGGATTGGTACTTTTTGAAGTGGTAGGTATGGTTTGGGGGAGATTTAGTAAGAGAGTTTCTCTTTGGCTTGTAATGGTGTGTAATGTGTAATACAATGTAATGATGATGCATTCCATGCCGATTTCGGCAACGGCGACCACATTTTCTGTTGGTGGTAGATTACTGATGCGTCCTCACATGGCTGATATACCCAATTTTAGCTGTAAATGTCCTAGAACAGTTGCTACATGTGAGGACTCCATTTACAATGTAATATGAGTAGGAGAGGACACTGATGGCGATTTGGTTGTCCCCTTCTTTTTATCCGACTTATAAATGTTGTTTTATCCTTCTACTTCTAGACATATGATTGTGATATAGCATAAAGTATCACTGACAGGTGGACTAAAACGTTGACGGTTTGGTCGTCCCTCAGCTATAACAAAAGTTGCGAGTCGAACCTGGACAAGATTGGCACAGGACCGAGGTGACTAAATCGTCCAGCCTCAACAGTTGGCGACAACGGGCTGATGATGATGATGATGATGATGATACTTTTTCTTGGTCTTAGGAAATCATGATCTATCTCAGCACTTCAAGTCCTTAATAATGACTCTACTTACATTAAGTACAGCACCAGGCGTTGTAAAGTTCCTATAAGGTGGCTTTCTGTCTCTAATGTATTGGAAGATCTTGGTGCCGTGGCGGAGGAAGACGACCTTGTCAAGCAAGTGCGGAGGGACGTCGTGCACGCAGCGTAGCCGCACGGAGCCGCCGCGCGGCGCCCAGCGCTCCATCTGCAGCTCCACGCGCACCTCCGTGTGCCCTCGGACTGGAAACGAAACAAAAAACAGTTAAGTAAATAGTAGTGCTGTGAATAAAAACAAAGTTTTACTCTCATAGCTCTCTACACCCTGTGTTGGCGATGCCATGGAACTCACACAACAGGGACAACTAACACCCAGACCCAGAGCAGATATCAAAATAGTACTGGTACAAGTAATGTTTGTCTTGTAGTTTCTCTGGGGAAGTATCACTAGCAGTTAGGGTAGGGTGGTGTTAGTTTCCGCAGTTTTGAAACAGGCGGTTATAAAAACAAAGTTAAAGGAAATATTACAGTCTTAGCCAAGCAGTAAGTTCACAGTTCTAGCCTGGTCGGAACTTACTCATTGTTCAGTCTACAAGTTAAAAGCTTGCTTCAGAAGTGAGTACGTAAAAGTAGTTAGAATTTTACTCTCATCAAAATAAACGCTGGCGCTTTAACATAGGTCTTTGTATGTATATAATACCTTGAACTATGTATAGAATAGCGTAGGTATTCCAATTTCACTTATTCACGTTGTGCTCCTTGTTAGACTCAAAGTTAAAAATAAAAGAATGGCTTACACAAAAGTTTCGTTGTAAAAGCGCATTTACACAAAAAGCCCAATTTTCGGAGAGCTTGGTTCGAGCGGTAGGATCATTCTGCTCCTAACTGACGCCAATTTTTCCTTTTATTAGGCACATGGAGAGAAAAAAGCCTCTACCATTTCTAATAATGGATATGAAGATCGAAGCGATAATACGAGCGTAGGTAAAAAGTTTACTTAGGGTAAGGCCATTTTGGGAGGAAATAAGGAAATACAATATTAAATAATAATGAAAATTTAAATCAGCGTTTTGTTTGGGTTCAAAATAATAAATTTAACCGTTATTTTTTAGTGTTGGTTCAATATTCTTTGTTTCTTTTTTCTACTATAAAGGACATGGTTGCAAGCTTTCGGTTTATTTCACATTTCTTTCACTTGCAAATTATATTGGATGCACAAGTATCCTGAGCCCTGTTGATGTTTTCCCCTCCGTTACCGGGTCACAGAGTGTCGTGAAGGGTCCCTTTTTATGACTTTTGTCACGTTTTTCGGAAATTGCCAGGCTCGCTCCGCCGTAGACGGTCGAAGAAAACACACGGCGTTTCTCCTCGCCGCCGCACACTCAATACATTTTCATTAAATTTTTACGCTCCAACTGAAATATAAAATTTTCATGTTTGGTTTCGTGGAAGCAAAAAAAATGGTCACCGAGTTTTAACACAAGTAAAAAATTCTGGAAAAGTTGCAAGGCGCTCTGGTATTTTCTCACTTTGATACAATGATACAATATAATGTATCGCAGATTTGAAAAAACTACTCGTACTTATTTTTCTTATTACCATATTACAAAGTAAATCAAGATAAATCTGTTCATTTCATTTTAACCCTAATAAACCGCCCTTACAACGATGGTGAAATATCATACGCAATCAAGCGGAATGGCGGCACTCCGGAATGGTCGCTTCTTCGCGTGTCGCAAACCATTGTCGGCTGTTTAACCTCAACGGATATGATAACCAACGCTGCATTGCATTGGTACACCACAACACAATGGAAATTAACTTCGTGATATCTTTAGCAAGGTTTAAAATAGTTAACGACGTGCTCGAAGATGGTAACATTAAACACGGCACACGGCAAACTTTAATAGTTCAACGCGGCTTAATTGAAATTATCTTTATGCTTGACCTATGCTTTAACGGCATAGGTAATCTTTGCGACTGAAAATAAAATAAAAAACTACTGGCATACATATTGAGTTTGAATTACATTTTAGAATAAGTATACTTATCTATAGTGTCTATTTTTTGCTATTTCGTTCGGGTTGGTCTCATAGTAAAAGATGTTTTAAATGATTTTACAGGGTTATAAACTATAGGTACTATGCTAAGCCAAAAAGGGATTAGGTGGTACCTACTCATCATTATAAACGTTTTTCAAAATGGGACCAATCAATAAATCGAGAAAAAGATTAGCTGTTCCCTGTTCCGTAGAAAAATGGCAAAGACACTCAACAAAATGTATGGAACTGCTGATTTTTTTTTTTACGATTTTAGGGTTAGTTCTATAGTAAATGTGTTTTCTTCATCACTATTTTCAATCCGGCTCCAAGTTTTTATAGAACATTTCGAAGAAAGAATTTACCAAATTTTATTAGATATAACATTGCCAGTTTCAACTCGGTGTTCCCAGAATTTAGAAAAGCGAAGTCACTTGAGACCCGTCACGGTGAAGAAAGCTCGTTTGTTGCTCGCTCGTAATAAAATATGAAATACCTAAAGTTGCAGCACGAGTCACAATGCAACTAAATAACGGATAGGATAGAAAATGAGCAGATTGTACTCAGAATTCTGAATTGTGACTTCTGAATTCCTGAAGTTTATTATAATGCTTGTTGAAAAGTTATTATGTATGATAGCTATTTTAACTTCGGCACGGAGTTCAGGCCGTTTGGGCCGATGCACTTGACTTCTCATTCGAAAAGTGATCATCAGATTTTGTTAAATCATGATACCTATGTGCAATCAAATGGACTATACTTATCTCCAGACCTACGATTTTATCAAAAAAGAGATTTAAAGAAATATTAAGCCCAAGACCGCCAGAACTGGAAAAAATTGGGGGAGACCTTTGCCTTGCTGGGACAGCATGGGTTAGATAAAAAAATAAATAAGAGAAAATAGAGCTATGAAAAATATCCATTTGGTTTGGTTTTTTAATAACGATACTTTTGAGATTGTCGTCCGACATAACATAACTTACTTATCTACTGCATTTGGCCACAAATAGTCCATTGCATAAAAATCAGATAAAGCTTTATTCAAGTTTCGGTGAGTCATACCTAACTCATACCAGTTACGTAATAAGATACATACGATTGTTATCGATATTTCATTATTTAATTATGATATCTTTTGAGGTAAGATTTCTTGCATTGTGAGCTGAGCAAGCCCACGAATCTCTATAATAGCATAACCGTCGTACTATGAAACTTTTCTATCATTATATCATAAAGGAATTAGCAAGAAACATATTATGTCCCATGCCATTAGTGGAAGGTACCGGTAATCGCGAAAGGTCACGCACGGCGCAGTCCAAAAGAAAATATTTTCATTCAACTTTCTCCGCCTCATATTTCTGCGTTAATGGAAACTGGCTATTTCAAGCACGCTTTTGATAAAATACCTAGCTCGTTGGACACGTCAAACGTTTCCATGGGCTTTATAAATGCGCAAACTTAAAGCTCGATCGATACTTTATAATTAAAATTGTTATCGGCCGTGCTTTGCTCAGTTTACGGAGTAATTTTACTCGTATATAAAGCAGTATTTCTCAAGGGGCCTACGGCAGCGATGCGTTGTGATTATGGCGCGAGTAGATGACAGAAATTTGATTTAAGCAGCATAATTTATAAAATAAAACAGGTTGATTTAAAAGTTTTAGTGAGCAGAACTGACTACTACATTTAGGAAACTTTTTATAATTTTTGAAGTTAAATAAAGAATATAAAAATGAAGTAGAGAACTTTACTACTTAGTTAAAAATGTATGGAAAGAGTCTCTCTGAGCCACGATAAAATATTTCAAAGAATACTTAACATATTATACGTGCTTAATTAAGTAAGAGGCTAAGCATTTCACCGAAATGACATTGATCTGCCATATTATAATGAAGAAGAAAAACAAGCACTCTCTTCCATTGCAGCAAATAACAGCAATGCATCAAAGAAAACTGATAATATTCCATTTGATGTTCCTTATTATTTAAAAACCTTTCAAATTTCGATCAATAACAGGATCATGATTATCATTAAGTCAAAAAGTTTTCTAAAAATAATTTGATAAATTCACAAAAGTGCTTTGTCTACAAAAATGTACTCACCCCAGCCCAGCATTTTTTATTACATGAGCGTTATATAACTTATCATATACGCCCCATTAGTTGTGAAAGGGAGACCTATATCCTCACCTAAGAATAAGTACGGTTCGCTGGTGTGTAATGTATAAGAAGGTGCTACGTATGACACGACACGTTTCCGCCGAAATTATAGCAAGAAATTATTATGTGGGATAAAATTACACCCCACAAGCGAGGTAGCGTGAGCGTGAGCGTGAGGTGAGCGGACATCGGACATTGTCTCAGAGATGATGTTTAATGTTACGATATGTTCTTGTGTTGTCTTGTTCTCTGATGCCTAAGTGCTGATTAGGGAACTCGAAGATTAAAATGATTGAAGTGTCAATAGTTTACGGGTTTGCAGTAAGTCTTATCCAGCGTACCAGAAAATTTTCTATGAAAGCGTTTCAGTGGCATAAAAAAATCCTAAGGAAATATAATACTGACTCTGTATGTAGCAATTTATCTTAATTTCCATCACAAATGATTGTGTTCGTTCCTTATTTGTTTACCACTTTTGGCGCATGTCGCGTTCAGTGCTAATGTGACGAGGACATAAACGGGCGACAGGACAAAGCTTTCCTTTGTCAGTGACGAATTAACAGTCAGACCTGTCGACGTTGTTGGTGTTGTAATAATCCGCTGTCAAGAACCTACAAGAGCATTATGTCGCGTGATGACAAAAACTCAATTGTAAATGCAATATCTGAGAAAAATAGCCAATTCTGATGGATTCACCTAAAGTACGGAGCAAACTGATAATCACTAAAAAGTACGATGATTAGCACCAGTTTTTACGGTGACGACTATCATAATATATGTATGTCACCGTAAAAACTAGTACTAGCATCAGTTTTAGGGCGACAATCATATAATTGATTTTGAATTTTGATGGCCATTTTTCTCAGTGTAGAGGCAAAGAGGGGTGGGTGTTATAAGTTTATGTTACCGTTATGTACATAATTATATGTGTGTGTGTGTCAGTCTGTGGCGCCGTAGATACCTCTCAAATGGGTAAACCGATTTGGATGCGGCTCTTTACTTGAAAGCAAATTTTCTAGAGGTGGTTCTGATTTATCAAAATCGGTTAAGTCATTTCGATGTTGGGAGTTTTTAAAATTTTTAAATTAAATAAAAATCATCTTTGCTAGATGTGATTATCTACTGGCTTTCTGTGATGATATTATAATAACATGTTCGTTCAAATCAATCCGAACGTTATCAAGAGAGTTCGCACTTTTCTTTGATAAAAATCTTGATACTTTTATTTCCAACAAAAGTATCGGTTACATTTGGTCTCGATTTTATCGTCAATTTATAACGTAAACTTTATTCGACGTTACCTAAAATGAAAATGCTTTAAGCCAGTTTTACGGACTGTAACGTTAAGATTAAAATAATGAAGTAAAATGTTACCTTATCTCAGAACAAATTTATATAGAATAACGCTCATAAAAACGTTGTAAATGTCGATAGGGTTCTGTATAACGAACTAACGATTGTGTGTGTGCCGCCGACATAAACAAAACTGAGTGACACGATAGAATAATCAGAGAAAATTATAGGTCTTAAAATATAGGTATTGAACTTTCCTTTGGAATGTGCTATTAGATGTCTAGACGCGATCCGTAGAAAGCTACGTGCCCTTCTAGATCAATGTTTCAGGACTTTGTGAATAATGCCCAAAATTTAATGTATGAAATTAATTTGATTGTAGGTAAGGCAGTGGAATTCAGACGAAATACTATCAATTTTGTGTATATTGATTTTGTCAGATAGGTATATTTATTTTCTAATGTATTGTTAAAAGTGACGGGGTGTCAACGTTATATGGTGAGTAGGTACTTATTAGCTTTGCGAGCTTGTGACGACAAAAATCTTTGTCTTTGACTCAGGTTAACATAATGGGTAGGGTAGGTACAGATACCTACCTACTGGTTTGCAAATAAATACATTTTGCATTAACATCAGAATGTAGAGGCATAGACATATAATACATCCTAGCTGACTCGACAGACGTTGTCCTGTCTTAACGATGACTATTTAATTCGAATCGGTAAAAAAAGCCATTGCGTCAATTCTATGTCAAATGTCAAAAGTTACATTAAAAAAGTTTACGTTGTCAAAAGCGCTAAAGTCAAATTATGGTTTAAGTATTTTTAAATTTTCTAATTTTTCATGTTTTTTTACTATAAAATTGAGATGTGAGCTATCCTATCTCCTAAGTTAGATCGAACTGCACCCGGTGTGCAAATTTGATTGAAATCGGTTAAGTAGTTTAGGAGTCTATAGCGGACAAACAACGTGACACGTAATTTTTATATATTAAGATAATAGACCTAAATGAAACAAAAAACATGATAAATTTTAACAAAGTGTTGATTATAGAGTGTGTGTCACTCAAGGTTTTTCCAATTTTTTTTTCAGGATTAGTCAGTAATCCTACCAATAATTTCACGCATTATCTATAACATTCATTGACGTGACATTGATAAATTACTTACTCATATCGTTCGATATTCAGTGTTCGGTTGTTTTATCTATTTTTATCTTCTACCTATTCTATTCAAAAGGAATAGCTATGAATATATTATAACTCAGTTTTTAAAGAATAGTTAAACTGCGAAAGCAGCTTCTTTGGCGAATTTTTTTAAATTTTAACTCTTCACTAAACTGGTAAACATATGAAAAATACGGTTTCGTTGAAATTTTTTTATGGCAATTTTTTTGGTATCTTTTGGGTAGAGTTTGATTCGTCTGATTGAACTAGTACGTCAAGTGAAAGGAAATGTAAATAAAAAATATTTAGTTTATATAGGTATAGGTATCATCAATGTGTGAAATAGATAGCTGGCCTTTATCTTCTTTTTAATGAGGCACTGGAACTAAAATATCACACGTTTTAAAAGTAGCTTTCATCATAAAAACCATGTAGGTACAATCATTTATTTGACATGGCTTTCCATTATTCAATATCATTCGTTCACCCATAAACGTAACTATTATATTTATCACTCTAAACTTTTAGTTTATCTTTTAGTATACTTTCAGTTTTAACTATCATTTTGTATAAAATAGTACAAAATATAAACTGAAAACTCGGCTAAGGATTTTGATGAAGCTAACATCAGTATGCGCCAGAATAGTCAAACTTTGAGTTTGAGTGTGCCTAAAGCATACGGACGTAAGCTCACGAGCGTTCTTCTAACAGTGATGTAAAAGCTTTTCTTGAAGTAGTACATAAAGTTCTGAATTAGTAAAAAGCTTGTAACAACAAGCTGAAGTTTATGTTCTAGATGCTTAGAGTAACGGCATTCTTAAATTGAATGTCTGAAGGATGTGCGATTTTAAAAGAATATACCACTCTCTAAAATGAGATTAGAGTAGAAATTGCATTATGACTTTATATACAATGTACATGCCTTCAAACTTTGCACTTTCCGCGGTATTTCGTATCTCGAAACTTTATTACTATACTGCAACATCATGTGGTAGAGCTAATAGCTTCTTCGCAGTTTATGCAGCCTGTGCAGTTTTAAAGCAAATAAATACAGTTGTGGTTTGATTCCGGTAAAGCATCTACAGAATACCTAGTTGTTGTGAACAATATTTTTGAAAGTAATATGATATCTTACAACAAGTATTATAGTGAATGTCGTATACACGATCAAAAGTAACAATCCGTCTCATTCATCGTCATTCATTTTTAAAAACAAAAATTATGATAATTTTTCATTCATACCTAGTAATTATTCATTCATATAATATATTTTATTTACTTCAACTTAATTGAATTGGACTTCTGTGTCTGAAAAATAAAATTGAGCTTCAAAATTAAATCAGCTCTCAATATTTTTCAAATCTAACAACATTAAGAGAGAAAATAAACAAGAAAGTACTTATAGCACTCCGACTAAACCTTCTATGAGGTTAAAACATGGTAAAAGCACCTCTTAAGCAAAATTTTCACACGATTCATAAGAAACATCGGGTGTTACGCGAAGTATGCGTGAATACGAGCAGTTTACCCTCCCACCAGCAAACTTTACTTTCTTAATTGGGTTCCCAAGTTATAAAATCTGGGCAACTTCAATAAACCCACCGCACGCTTTGGAACTAGGATAAATTGGGGGAAAACTCGGAAGACAAACCTATTTATCTGATGCATATCTAATTTTACCCTTTTACTTTTACATAATTGGTGAATCAAAAATTCAAGGAGAACATCGTTTTAAATGACGTGCCTATAAGTATAGTACACGAGGTTAAACACACGAGTGATGGTTAATGCTACTTTTTAAGGTAGCTGGCTCTATGCATAATTTGGTAAATGATAGGTTTTACTACAAGGGTAGAGAGAGGGTTGGAATAGTTTCTATAACGCCAATAGATACCTCTACGGGGTAGTATCGCAGCAAAATTCCTTCCGCCCCATTTTGCGAGTCTCATCTATTATTAAAGACCTATGTCTCTCGCCTGCCGTTTGTTGGTCCGTATCGACCTAAGGATCGGGTCATATCGCATCCGCACAGTCCCTCAAGCTCATGCGTACCTACTACATACAGTTTGTAAAACACTGTTCTCAACTTTGTTCAATGAACTTTACTCAAAAGTCCAACCCGTCCAAAATCCCTGGACGGGTTAAAAAAGGCGAAATCAGATTTTTGATCCAGATTACTTACTTTTACGTCGCGACAATAAAAAAGGATGTGAAATAAAAAAAACAGGTGGCTACACATTCAAGACTATGCCCGAGAGAGTCGTAAGGGCTTGTCCCTTCCACAAGCAAACCTTTTTCTCGGCGAATGTTTGGAATAATGTTTATGTTATGTAGTTATGCGAACGTATAGAGGGTCCTCGGAATATTAGGTGCTTTTATGATATCGATGTTTTGATAGGCTTTTTGCATATCAATGATAATGGCTTATTTGGGGTTTTAGTGTTTTGAAATCTGCGTTGCGAATGTTATGTAACTATGAGTTTGAAACATATTTTTAGCAGGCTATAATATATTATTCTGTCATATAGTGAAAATAGATAGATAGATCTTTTTTTTACCATATTCACTTACACATAACATATAGCTTGTATATATATTCATTCTGCGTTAGATCTAGAGATGTTCATCAAAAAGACGTATCACATGGATTTTGCAAAATGTCTTATTAAAAACATAACTAGAAACTAAATCCCTGAACTCGACGTATTTATCAGTTCATAAAGGACACTCTTATTTGTTTCATATTCCCTCTTTGTTTCTCGGCTGACCTATCCAGCAATTCTTTCGTGTCCGCAGTGAGTGTGTCTACTCGACCCATATTCCGAGATGTTCCGCACGAGTCTGCCTGCCTATCTGTTTCTGATGCAAATACACCGTGTGCTTAGTCAACGGAACGGATGATTTTTATGCCTGGATTCTGCTCAGCCATACAAATATTTTGCTTACAAGGCAAATACAGGGTTATAAAGAGAGATATGTAAAGCCGAAAAAGGCTCATAGTAATCATCATTATGAACAACTTTTACTATGGGATCGACCTTGAAAACGGGGAAAAAATTCAGTTTTCATAGAAAAATGTCATTGGCGTTTTTATGCGATTTCTGATGATCCCATATTAAAAGTTGTTCATAATGATGAGTACTATGAAACTTTTTCGGCTTAGCACATTCTTGCCTTATGACCCCCTAAAGATAGGTATGGGTCATTCGAATACGTTTTACCAGCAAGCTAAAAATTATGAACATAATTTCACTTTTTTTTTTCAATATTTTCATATTTATATATGAAATTGTATATAGATAATTTTTTATGTGAATGGACTGCGTAGTCTTTCCTACAAGTAGGTACACAATTTGTGAAAATTATAAGCCTACATTTTTGAATTAAACATTTCAGGCAATAAAATTTTCAGCGCAATTAAGACCCATAAAAGCTCATATTTAGTTATAAAGCTGTTTATAGTTCGTTATTTGTACAAATAATAAAACAATAACAAAGCAACACAACAAAAGCAACACTTTTTGAACAGCATAAAATAAAACTTTAGCTGACAAAAAGCATATAAAGCAATACTACAAGTAAAGTGTACACTTACTTATAACAGTAGCTTTTAAAGTAAATGTAGGGTAGTGTTTATCATCACTTTGATTGTGAAAAATTGAACATGTACCATTAATTTTCCCTGTTGTCACGAAGATAATTCCGGCACTCGACCTGCAGAGCGCTTACTTAAGAAACTGGAGCGTCTCCAAAATTTGAACATTCATTATTTTTCACGTTTCTCTGAGTGCGGTTACAGTCGACATCAGGTCAAGCAGTTTTCAATACCCTTATACAAATAAGTTCCTTGTACAAATCCTTCAGATCAGTAAGTCTGTATTTTTTTCTGGAAATGCATTGTTTGTTCGATATAAGAGTAGGGTGAGTGAGTTTACTGGTGATTTTTCTGGTTTTATTTTAAAAAGGAAGGGATAGAGTACGGACTAGTATACCTACCTCTATATGTATCTATCCTTACCTATTTTATTGAAACAATTAAAACGAGTATTACGATCGTTACGCATTTATTGGGTCCAAGTTTAAAGACGTTAATTGACAGATCGTTTTTTTCTAAAAGTACTTGTCTAATAGATTGCAATGACAAAGACAGATATATTTTTAGTTAGTTTAAATTTCTCAAATAAAGCCTTCAAACTTTGGCTCGTTATGCATGCTCCGTTTCCAATATCTAGCTTTATTATAGAACGCACCTATTTGCCTCAGTCGCATCAAACTAGAGTAGGTATATTAACGAATATCTAGGTCACAAAGATGTTATCGAGTGTTCCTTCCCCGTTTGATCACGATCATAGCTTCTGGTACTAAATACGTTTACGGCTATAAACTGGAATAAGCTGAATTTTTAATGGAAATCTGATGAATATTTTATCTTTTTACTCCCGCGGTGTGCGATGAATGTACCATAATGACCTGTCAAAACTTATTTGAGCGAGTTTGGCGAGTTTATTTGAATTACTTTTTCCATGAGCTAATTTCGGGAGTAGGTGAGTAATATAGGGTGAATAAAGCAGACTATGACGTTTTGTAGGAATGAGCGTGACCACTGAAGAGATAATTACTACGTTTGGGCGTGACTTGGCGTGACCTCAGGATATGTTTTGTGTACGTATTTTATTTTGCTTTATTTTATTCTGCTTTAGTATTTATACACTTATTTATTGTACATTTTTGGACTAGTCGTACTCATCTCATCTTTAAAATAAATTGGTGTAAACTATGCATAGGTAAGAATCATCATCATTCACTTTTTTCCACCCACTGCTGAGTATGGGTCTCCTCTTGAGCGCGCTATCTTTCCCAATCCTGTGCCAGGTATACGAGTAAAATATGTACTACCAATTGTTGCATCTAAGTACTTTGTGTCTAACATCAGGAAACTAATAACCAAGTGTTCGAGTTGCGAGCGTCGAGAGCTACAATTATGTTGCAAACAAGACTAATTTACTGAAAGTTAAAACCTATTTGCGCGAAACGTATTTCGTGTCGTGATACCATTCTAGATATGAAAATTATTTAACAGTAGCCTAGTATTCTATAAAACTATCATTATTATGAACCATTGTTTAGGTAAATAGTGAGTGATTAAAGGTATAACCCGGTCACAATATCTGTGCACCTCGCTGGAATGCGTATAGCCTTATATAGTCGCACTGTCGCACCCGTGACAGGTGTCACCTCTCCGCGCACTCCCCGGTGCGACAGTGCGACTATATAAGGCTATATGCATTCCAGCGAGGTGCACAGATATTGTGACCGGGTTGTATGTTAAGTATTATTTAGAGTTTGATATGTAGAGTATCTCTAATATTTCTAGTACACTTATGAGTGTTTTACATATGTTTGTAGTTGTGTGTAAGTTTAGAATTTTCACATAACCCTTTTACATTTTTACATAGTCAAGTCACACGTTTTTGATTTGAAATAACGTTGTTAGCGCAATGGAGTTAATTTGTAAGTTGTTTCTGCTGTATAGGTGCCGGGCCCTGTTCTGGCAAGTGAGATATTAGGTCACTGTCGCTCTCATTAGGAATGCCATGACATAAAGAGTGACCGAGATGATCTCGAACGTCCCAGAATCCCCTGTTTGTTTAATAAATTCGGAATCGATTATCCGACGTTTGGATGGCAGCTAAGAGGAGTTCATCCATAAAATATAGGACAGTTATATAATTCCAAATACGACAATGCCTCATAATACATCACACTCACATTCATGCAAACCCAGCAGAATAATTCTTGACCTCGCCGTGAAAAAGTCATAAATGAAGATTAAAGGCTTTCAAAAGCCCAAAATTTATTACAGTACAATCGTGAGCAATTCTCGTTGTATAATTGAACCGTAAGTGCGCAATGGTAAGATTATACCAGCTTTGACTGCCGTTTTACGGGCCCGGTGAATATTTCATTGGCGGAATACAGCCGGGATATATCTACTAGCCGTGTTGCGTAAGAGATAAAAACTCGAACATACTGGACTCGGTATCCACTAAGCTTGTTTATAAAAACTCTAGCGCGCCCGCATATTTCGGAATAACAAACCTATCAGCCATTTTGTCGAATGTCATTGAAATTCGTCTATTATTCGAACAGCGGAATTTTTTCGCGAATCTCGGGTTGGTCCTATAGTAAAAGTTGTTCATAATTATGAGTACTAAAAGTCATTTTCGGCTAAGCATATCCTTTTCTTATAACCGTGTACAATTAATGTTAATGCAGGGTTAAAGCTACTTTCGTTCCAAAGCTCATCCAAATCAGTTTAACCGTTTTTGCGTGATTGTGCAACAAACATTTAAATTTTGACTTTGATTTATAAAATTGGTAGGATTCACACGTACTCGTAAATGAACACAATACTATCTACAACATTAAACAATAGACACTGTCTTGGGTGGCTAATATAAACCAACATTACAAGACCACACAGATTTTATACTGTTTACAATTTCACATTAACCTGCAGCTTCATCCCTTCGGATCTCAAAGAAACTCAATCCAAAGCAAACCTTATAAGTATGGAGTTAATCAAGTCCTGCAGAAATAAGGTTTCCAGAATTTATAGCTCCTTTTTGTAAGTGAAAACTCAATGCATTGAGCTGATTCTAAATTCCTTATTGAAATAAATGAGGTTTTATTTATTACTAGCTGATGCTTGGAACTTCGTACCCGAAGCTACTTGGTCTTTGGCTTTACAGGTTTAGTGTTATAAATACAGGGTTATATATACCTACCGTACAATAATTTTTTTTTCGCGAATTTCGGGTTGGTCCCATGCATAGTAAAAGGTGTTCAAAATGATGAGTACCATGAGCCCTTTTCAGCTTAGCATATCCTTTTGTATAACCCTGTATAGCCTATAGTACTAAGGGATAGTGTAACCTTCAACTGATGAATTATTTTTTTAAATGGGACCAGTAGTTTTAGAGATTACTCTCTACAAACACACATAATTGCTATTTCCATAAAAAAATTATCTCTTTATAATATACTAGCTAACCCTTGCCCACTTCGTTGGGCATAATGTTAATTAAACCCGAAGCCATCGCGCGCCGTCCGGACCGTTTTTTCTCCGATTCACTTTGCAAAACGGACTACCACGTAAAAGCCTTTTTATTTTTCGGTTTTTTATATAACCTATGACACTAAGCAATAATGTGGCTTTCTATTGGTGAAAGAACTTTTAAAATCGGTTCAGTAGATCCCGAGATTACCCCTTACAATTTAACAAATATACAAACACACAAACTTTACTTCTTTATAATATTAGTATAGATTAGTATAGATTATCAGTATAAAACGCACACTGTTTTGATAGATATGATTGAATTTGAACTTTGTACAGAGGTAATAAAGTGCAAATTGACTCTTGGACGTTAGGAACATACCTACATTGCTTAAACAACAGTGAGTGCTTGCAATTCAATATGAACTTTATACAATAGCAATAAAGCTCGTTTTAGTTAGAAAACGTTTGTACGGGAAAAATAAAAGGGCTGTTTTTAGGGTTTTTCAATATTTCTGAGAGATTTTCTTAATATTTTTTTTCCGTAAGAACCTTCTCCTAATAATAACAAATACAACAAAAAAAGAATTAGTGAAATCGGTCCAGCCATTCACGCGTGAGGCCGTGACCAAGGAAAACGGGTTTCATTTTTATATATATAGATATATAATATAATAAATATTTGTAAGGTCAAACTAATTATGAAGCACCTGAAATGAATCAGTCATCATGCCAAAATGTTTATAGAAGGCACGTCATAACAAATATTTAGGAATATATTTTGCCGAGCTTTATTATGGAATGTGGATCAAAGAAATTGTGAGCTCATTCCTCTTCACACTTGAGTAGTCATCAAATGTACCTATATCTAATAGGAATTTATGACCAAATAAATATTTTTTCATTGGAACATAGTGGCATTACGAAGTACTTTATTTCCTACTAGCTGACCCGTGCCCACTTCGTTGGGCATAATGTTAACTAAACCCGAAGCCATCGCGCGCCGTCCGGACCGTTTTTTCTCCGATTCACTTTGCAAAACGGACTACCACGTAAAAGCCTTTTTATTTTTCGGTTTTTTATATAACCTATGACACTCAGCAATAATGTGGCTTTCTATTGGTGAAAGAATTTTTAAAATCGGTTCAGTAGATCCCGAGATTACCCCTTACAATTTAACAAATATACAAACACACAAACTTTACTTCTTTATAATATTAGTATAGATAGTATAAACAGACTGTGCTCCGCGGATTCCACCGCAATGTTTCAGGAACCATTAAAACTTTCGAGATTATTAGCACACGTGTTAATCCAGAGTATAAGCTACCATACCAAATTTTATCCAAATCATTGTAATCATTTTTAAGTCATTAAATAACAAACGTCATAACTTTCACATTTTTAACATCAGTAGGGAAGTAAAATTCTATGTAAAATTACTTGTTTAAGACACACCGACAAAATTATTGAGTACATAAGCCTTTATGAAACTGCCGCCATTAATTTTACCGGCGTATTTAAATAATTCAATCGTAACGTTCGAGATTACGATCGGGCTGCGCCTAATCGGCCGTTCGTTATCAGGGAAGACATTATGATGACAAATGGAGGCGGCTACATTCTGCCTTATTGAGTTGCCATTTCTTTAGGGATATTCGAAAGATTTGGATATTTACACTAAGGAAGGCGAGAAAGAACGTTTACATTGTACTCATTTCTTGAGAGCTACTATAGTACAATTCCAACTCACCGGCGATCCTACTTATATTATAAATGTCTAAGTTTGTATGTTTGTAAATTTAGATATTTAAGATGTTCGGATGTTTGTTGCTGAATCACGCAAAATGGCAGACCAGATTGGATGAAATTTGGTATAAAGGTAGCTTATATTCTGGATTAACACACATAAACTACTTTATATTATGTAAAACGCGGATGAAACAGCGGGACGCAACTAGTTAAGTAATAAATTAAGTAAGTAATCGAAGGAAATACGCGTATACTTCAAATTATTCAATTCATAATTAGCAAAAAACGCTAAGTAGGACATCTTTCAGAGTCGAGTATAAGGGGACCACCTAATACCCGAGCCTATTAGTCTTCACGCCTGTAATAAGTGGTCTTCTTACCTTTGGATAAATGAGGACCGTTATAAAGGTTGGGCCCAATGCTTCCAAGTCCCGGCCGAGTGTTTCCAATATCAATCACCTCTGTAGGCACTCATTTGACTTGTATCGACGTATTCCAAACGTAGAGGTACCTATACCGTGTGAACGTAGTAAGTGCAAAGCGTCAGGATTTACGAAAGAAACACTCGCAGTTTATGGAAATCACACCCATATTTTATACGAACGTATGAAGGGTGCGACGTAAATATTTATGCAATATTTTTACTTTCAAGCGCTTTGGATGAGGAAAAATGCTGGCTATTATTTAAAGTCCGCTTGCTATAGTTTCTGGGTTGCTCATTGTGTCTGAGATGGATTTAGGTTGTTTTGCTCGGGAAAAGCTTTAAAAGATAACTGAAGCAAAGCTAGCAATTCAAATCATTCAAAAAGATAAAAGCTACAAATAGACAAGTTTCATTTGAAAACACTTGAAAACATTTGAAGTTTAGTTTTATTTCGCGCCATAGTAATTAATAATGTTTTCTAGTTTAATTTTACATCACAAAATTGACTATATATACATATGTGATGACCTATGACTTTACAAAATAAAAATAAGAATTGGACTATGAGCTAAGGTAAGATAAAATAAAAAATAACTGCCCTTGCTATTAGACAACCCTTTTTTTTTTTTTTTTTTTTGTTTACCCAGTGGAAATCCTTTATGGATACCACGCCCGCCCCGGGGGAGGCAGGGTGGTTATGTGGGAGTCTCCGCCCTAGTGGCGGCATACCCACTAAAACCACTGGGGCGTTCGTCATCCGCCTGAGATGGGGCGAGGTGGGGTCGCGTTAGCATTCACCACCTCGCCCCGACGATGGGCCCGATTAGGGCCCCCTGCGCCTATGGAGGGGTGACCCTGTTCCCCAGGATCACCCCCCAGACGGTGTGGGGTCGTGCAGGCCGGGAGAGTCCCCCGACTCTCCCGGCAACCCCACTGCATAGGGGCGAGGAGACGGGCAAACCGCCTCCTCGCTCCCCCTGTCCGTCTGCGCCGGAGCGGGTCAGAGCGGGGGTCATCCTCCCTGATCCGCTCCGCGGCCTCCTTCTGCGTCATCACCTCTTCGCAGAAGGAGACCACGGCCTGCCACGATCGCTCGCTGCTGAGCATGGCTTTCACCACGCTCGGCAACGAGAGATCCCCGCCTATATAGGCCGAAAGCGTATGCCGCTGGGGGCCCCATGCGGCACACGCTTCCAGCGTGTGGAGCGCCGTATCCTCCGGCGCTCCACACTCGTGACAGGCCGGGGTCGCCTCCCGTCTCGCGATCTTGTGCAGGTACTTTCCGAAGCACCCATGCCCGGAAAGCACCTGCACAAGTCGGAAGGTCAGCGACCCGAACCGCCGCCGCGTCCAATCCCGGAGGACCGGTCGAATGGCCTCCACCGTCTGCTTACCAGGCACAGGTGGGGCCAGGTCCTCCGTCCACCGCCTCAACATGACGGCCCGCGCATGCCGTCGCATGCGCCTGACCTCCTCTCCCCCGATAAACTCCCCGCGGGATCTCCCCGCCGCCACGAGGTGGTAAACCTCGGCGAGGACCTCCGCTTGGAGCTCCCAGGGGGGATCACTGGCCAGCACGCAGGCCGCTGTCCAGGACACCGTCCGGTAACCGCGTATCGCCCTCGTCGCGATGACCCGCTGCGGACGTCGCAGCAGGGCCTTATTCGCGCGACCTAGGGCGTCCGCCCAGACCGGTGCCCCGTACAGGGCCATACTCCGGATTACTCCGGAGTACAGACGACGGCATGTGGCGCTCGGGCCGCCCGTGTTGGGCAGCAGCCTCCCCAGAGCGGCAGCGGCTCCCAGGACTTTTGGGGCAAGCTGGACGAAATGTGCCCCAAAAGTCCACCTCCCGTCCAGGATGAGACCCAGATATTTCATCCGGGTCCCAACCCGGACCGAGACCCCGTCCAGCACTACCTTCGTGCCTGGAGGGGGCCCCCCCCGAGGCCCATGGAACAATAGGGCCTCGGTCTTGGAGAGGGCAACCTCCAGCCCCAGGGAGCGGATGCGGTCGACCACAAGTGTCGTGGTCACTGAGGCCAACCGCACCGTCTCCCTGAGGTCCCTCCCCCTGGCTACGACCAGGGTGTCGTCCGCGTAGCACGCCAACCGCACACTGTCGGGAAGCGTGCCACGCAGCACCCAGTCGTAGCCGATGTTCCACAGAAGCGGTCCCAATACCGACCCCTGTGGAACCCCGCAGGAGACGCAACGGCGCCTCAAACCGTCACGTCCTTCCACCAGGACCTCGCGGTCCTGGAGGTAGTCGGCCAACAGCCTCCGCAGATACAGGGGCACTCCGTGGTACCGGAGCGCCTCCTGTATTGTTCCGTGCGGGAGGCTGTTGAAGGCGTTGGCGATGTCCAGCGAGACAGCCAACGCCTTGTCCCCCTCACCGACCGCATCCTGCGTCCACCCCTTGAGCCAGAGCAGGGCGTCCACAGTGGACCGCCCCGCTCTGAACCCGAACTGGGCCTGCGACAAACCAGGCCCAGTTCCTTCCAGGTGCTGGATGACACGGGAAGCCACCACCCTCTCTAGCAGCTTCCCCGTGTCATCCAGCAGCACGATTGGCCTGTATCCAGAAGGCGAGTCGCTAGGTCGACCCTCCTTCCGGAGCAGGCACAATCGGCCGTCCTTCCACGGCTTCGGGAACCTCCCCGACGAGAGGCATGCGTCGAAGAGGTCCCGAAGCTGATCGCCCATCTCCCTTAGGGCGATCCGAAGGACCCGACCTGGGATCCCGTCGGGACCCGGCGCAGTCGCCTTTCCCGCCAGGCGGTCGACCGCCACCGACATCTCCGCCGGCGACACAGGCGGGACGGAGGACGGGTCCGACTCCTCCTCCTGGAGAGGGGGGGGGGTACGGTGCCATCGCGGGGGGCGCGTAGAGGGGGTTCGCAGAGGGGAACAGCCCCTCCAGCACCGCACCCAGGAGCTCCGGTTCCAGGGACTCCGCGACAGGGGGCGTCTGGCCCCGGAAGCGCTTCCGGGCAGCCCTATACGGACGCCCCCACGGATCCCTGTCCAGCCGCTCCAGCTCCTCCTCCCAGGCCCGCGACTTGGCCCTGCCGACGGCCACCTGCAGGTCCTTCCTGGCGCCACGGTACGCCTCGTACGCCCGACGTTCGGCTGCCAGCTCTTCAGCTGGCAGCAGATCGTCGGACCGACCGTGACGCCTCCTCCTGCAGTGGCCATAGAGCCGCCGCAACTCCGAGCAGGTGGCTCGGAGTTCCGCAATCTCCGCGCACCACCAGTACACCTGGCGGCGCTCGGGGCGACGCCGGGCTCTCGGCATGGCCGCGTCGCAGACCGCCGTCACTGCATCCCGGAAGTGACTCGCCGCGACGTCAACTTCCGGGTGCGTTGGCGCGGCACACCACGCCTGGACGATGGCCGCCTCTTTCGCCAGCTCGGCGTCGAGGCGACCAATCGTCCAGCGCGGGAGCCCCCCCCGCGCGACGCGCTGGGGCCCTCGTCGACCTTCGGAGGTGGAGACCTCGAACCTAATATATTTATGGTCCGAAAGAGTCTCCATCTCCGACATCACCCTCCAGGCCTGCACACGTGCTGCGACAGCGGGTGTGGCGAACGTTACGTCCACCACGGAACCCCCCGAATGCCGCACGCACGTGTGGGCCGACCCCCTGTTTAGCAGGGTCAGCCCCGTCGCGGCAGCCCACTCCACCACAATCTCCCCTCGGGAGTTAGTGGAGGGGCTGCCCCAGGCCCTGGCCTTGGCGTTCAGGTCCCCCATGAGGAGGACCTGACGCGGCGCCTGTCGCCTCACCGCCGCGGTCAGGAGGTCCACGAAAACCTCCAGTTCCGCAGCGGTTTTGTTAGGGGAGAAGTATGCGCCGACGACCGCATACTCTCCCCATTTGGCCACCGCGTACCCTTGACCCCTCTCCTCAACTGAGAGAGGGGGGCCACTGGCCTTCCCGACGATGGCAACGAAGCCGCCAAGGTCCCCGACCCAGCAGGGATGGGACCCGGGGACGTAATACGGCTCCGCTGCCACCGCGATGTCGACCTGCCACTGCTCCAGGGATTGCATGAGCAGATCTTGGGCCCTGGCGCAGTGGTTCAGGTTCGTCTGGAGGAAGCTGTGATGTTTGGACCGATCCATGTCATTCATCCATCACAGCTTCCTCCGTCGCCATTGGGCGCTCCTCCTCCCGGTTGGCGGTGGCCTGGCTGGCTGCTGCCGCGGGGGTGGGCTGGGCCTAGGCGGCCTTCCCCTTCGACTTGGGGGGAACGCAGCTTCGTCCCCCCATCACGTGCCCAGAGGGCTGCCCCGCCTCTGCGCATATCGCGCAGCGCGGTTCGGCCCTGCCGCAGCTGGCCGCCTTGTGGCCTGTGCCTCCACACCTGAAGCACAGGTCACTCCTGTCCACCGAGGCCGGACACTGGGGGCGCGTGTGCCCCAGCCCCATGCACTTAAAACAGCGCATGGGGCGCGCCTCCAGTGCGATCACGCGCACTGTGCTCCACCCCACCATGAACCTGCCCCCTTCCAGCAGCTTTTTGGCAACTGGGATCGGGCAGGCGACAAGGGCGGAGCCAGTACCGCGAGAGCCACGGCGGACCTCTCCCACCCTGACCTGCTGGGCGTCGCAGCCCCCCACCCTGGCGACCGCGCGTCGTTCACGCGTGATGGCGTGACCAAAGGTGTTGAGAATAATTATAGGAACTCTTTGTTAAAACCTCTATTCTCATGCTATTGCGTAACGATAGCAACCGTAGTTTGTTGATGCTAACTTGTCAATTTATAGTAAAAATTATCAGTATAAAACGCACACTGTTTTGATAGATATGATTGAATTTGAACTTTGTAAAGAGGTAATAAAGTGCAAATTGACTCTTGGACGTTAGGAACATACCTACATTGCTTAAACAACAGTGAGTGCTTGCAATTCAATATGAACTTTAAACAATAGCAATAAAGCTCGTTTTAGTTAGAAAACGTTTGTATGGGAAAAATAAAAGGGCTGTTTTTAGGGTTTTTCAATATTTCTGAGAGATTTTCTTAATATTTTTTTCCGTAAGAACCTTCTCCTAATAATAACAAATACAACAAAAAAAGAATTAGTGAAATCGGTCCAGCCATTCACGCGTGAGGCCGTGACCAAGGAAAACGGGTTTCATTTTTATATATATAGATATATAATATAATAAATATTTGTAAGGTCAAACTAATTATGAAGCACCTGAAATGAATCAGTCATCATGCCAAAATGTTTATAGAAGGCACGTCATAACAAATATTTAGGAATATATTTTGCCGAGCTTTATTATGGAATGTGGATCAAAGAAATTGTGAGCTCATTCCTCTTCACACTTGAGTAGTCATCAAATGTACCTATATCTAATAGGAATTTATGGCCAAATAAATATTTTTTCATTGGAACATAGTGGCATTACGAAGTACTTTATTTCCTACTAGCTGACCCGTGCCCACTTCGTTGGGCATAATGTTAACTAAACCCGAAGCCATCGCGCGCCGTCCGGACCGTTTTTTCTCCGATTCACTTTGCAAAACGGACTACCACGTAAAAGCCTTTTTATTTTTCGGTTTTTTATATAACCTATGACACTCAGCAATAATGTGGCTTTCTATTGGTGAAAGAATTTTTAAAATCGGTTCAGTAGATCCCGAGATTACCCCTTACAATTTAACAAATATACAAACACACAAACTTTACTTCTTTATAATATTAGTATAGATAGTATAAACAGACTGTGCTCCGCGGATTCCACCGCAATGTTTCAGGAACCATTAAAACTTTCGAGATTATTAGCACACGTGTTAATCCAGAGTATAAGCTACCATACCAAATTTTATCCAAATCATTGTAATCATTTTTAAGTCATTAAATAACAAACGTCATAACTTTCACATTTTTAACATCAGTAGGGAAGTAAAATTCTATGTAAAATTACTTGTTTAAGACACACCGACAAAATTATTGAGTACATAAGCCTTTATGAAACTGCCGCCATTAATTTTACCGGCGTATTTAAATAATTCAATCGTAACGTTCGAGATTACGATCGGGCTGCGCCTAATCGGCCGTTCGTTATCAGGGAAGACATTATGATGACAAATGGAGGCGGCTACATTCTGCCTTATTGAGTTGCCATTTCTTTAGGGATATTCGAAAGATTTGGATATTTACACTAAGGAAGGCGAGAAAGAACGTTTACATTGTACTACTCATTTCTTGAGAGCTACTATAGTACAATTCCAACTCACCGGCGATCCTACTTATATTATAAATGTCTAAGTTTGTATGTTTGTAAATTTAGATATTTAAGATGTTCGGATGTTTGTTGCTGAATCACGCAAAATGGCAGACCAGATTGGATGAAATTTGGTATAAAGGTAGCTTATATTCTGGATTAACACACATAAACTACTTTATATTATGTAAAACGCGGATGAAACAGCGGGACGCAACTAGTTAAGTAATAAATTAAGTAAGTAATCGAAGGAAATACGCGTATACTTCAAATTATTCAATTCATAATTAGCAAAAAACGCTAAGTAGGACATCTTTCAGAGTCGAGTATAAGGGGACCACCTAATACCCGAGCCTATTAGTCTTCACGCCTGTAATAAGTGGTCTTCTTACCTTTGGATAAATGAGGACCGTTATAAAGGTTGGGCCCAATGCTTCCAAGTCCCGGCCGAGTGTTTCCAATATCAATCACCTCTGTAGGCACTCATTTGACTTGTATCGACGTATTCCAAACGTAGAGGTACCTATACCGTGTGAACGTAGTAAGTGCAAAGCGTCAGGATTTACGAAAGAAACACTCGCAGTTTATGGAAATCACACCCATATTTTATACGAACGTATGAAGGGTGCGACGTAAATATTTATGCAATATTTTTACTTTCAAGCGCTTTGGATGAGGAAAAATGCTGGCTATTATTTAAAGTCCGCTTGCTATAGTTTCTGGGTTGCTCATTGTGTCTGAGATGGATTTAGGTTGTTTTGCTCGGGAAAAGCTTTAAAAGATAACTGAAGCAAAGCTAGCAATTCAAATCATTCAAAAAGATAAAAGCTACAAATAGACAAGTTTCATTTGAAAACACTTGAAAACATTTGAAGTTTAGTTTTATTTCGCGCCATAGTAATTAATAATGTTTTCTAGTTTAATTTTACATCACAAAATTGACTATATATACATATGTGATGACCTATGACTTTACAAAATAAAAATAAGAATTGGACTATGAGCTAAGGTAAGATAAAATAAAAAATAACTGCCCTTGCTATTAGACAACCCTAGCCCAACTGGTAGGACTGACCAGCCCATGACCCCTTAAACATCGTGATGCAATAAACGTAGGCAAATATACTAATAACTACATAATATAAGGTGGCTATGATAGATATAAGGTACAATTTCCTTTGACGAAGCGTGCTATCTATTAACTAATGGGTCCCCCCTGGAGTCCACGAAGTTATCAATATTCAGCACGTACGTATAATAAAGTAGGCTATGTAGGCTGTTGTGAAGCCTGAACGGCCACTAAAGTTAGATCCCCCGCGAATATACGGGTTCACGAGACATTGATTAATAACTAGTCTCTCCAGTGTTCATATAAATTAGGTACAGCCGACATCGAAGTTCAGCATTTGGTTTTCCAAATGATGATTGCAATTCGGTTCAACGCACTGGAAAACACTTACATATATGTTTTTGGTTTTCAATAAAGTTAAGCATGGTTTTTACTTTTAAATATGGCTATGTTAAGCTCTAAATTTAAATAAGTAATCTTTATTTACGGCCCGGATATTCACGACACAAAGGTTCATGCTGCTGCACCGAAATATCGAAAATGAAATATTGATAAATAATAAATCATGCGTATACCTACAGCACCTACAGTACTATCCAGTGAATATTCATTTTGATCCCCAGCAAAATTGGCTTCATAGATTCGTGAATTGAACTTTTAACCTGATTTTAAATTATTATTTTGCTGCTGACTGTACCTCGTAGCTGCCCCGCGGCCATCACTCAAATCATTTGTTGACTTTATGACATCGTTTGTCCACGATTATTCGTGTTAGGGTGCACCCACTGCGGACTGATATACATACCTTTAGGTAGCTGCATATAGCAAATCGTATAACTTTTACTAGCTATAGTAGCTACTAGCTACTTTAAAAGTACTGTGTTCTACAGACAGTCGGACACCATACATTTTACCGAGCTTTTCTTAAATGCATTTAATTACAGAATAAGCAATCTATATATATATAAATGTTATGTTGGTTTGTGTACGCTTCAAAAACTCAAAAAGTTCTGCACCGATCGAGCTGAAATTTTAGCATGATACTCGTATATAATACGCATCAAGGATTGTTCTTATCTATTTTTTTTATCCACAGCGAAGCGTGACAGCTAGTTGACTATAAACATAAAGTATGACATACACAAATTCGCAAATTTCGGGTTTTTTTTATTTTATTTTATTTATTTCATACAAAAGGTTTACATAAATAATTTTACTTAAGATACATGGCTAGAAAAACATCCAAAAAATAAAAAAGCGTCTGTTGTCGAACTAGGCTTAAAGCCTGTGCTTCAGCGTACAGTGCCCTCCCCACATTGTTATGTAATTTTATTTTCTAAGCATATATATAGCAATACTAACTTATTACAGCTTATTTATTTCGTAGCTGTTACTATTATGTATTTTTGCCTTTCTTATGTTTTGATTAAATAGAAATAAAAGTTCTACTAATCCCCCTATTAGAATACAATCAATCAAATAAAAAACAAAACGAAAGCGCGTCTTGAAAACATTCTTTTTACGAAACTTCGCCGTGACAGTTTTGGAGAAAAAAGACGAGATAATAACGCGATTTGGGATGTAATTTTGTCCATTGTTAATGTTCCGTTTACTGTAAAAAAAGAGAACAGAATTCCCACACGTAACAATTGAATAAGAAACTTTTTTTTTTTAAGACTTCCATAAAAAACTCCTATAATGATTCTCCTATGAAATAAGTACCTGCACGTCCTGCACGTTTTTAATACGAAAGCTGCATGCGACATACTGCCAATAGTTCAAGATTGAAACTCTAAATGACGCTGAAATTGTTTCCGCTAGCTATCCGAGTCCTGTCTATAAACCAGTGCAGCGCGCAATCTAGCTGACGAAGTTTCAGAAACGTTTGCTCAGTAATTAACGCCCGAAATGGAAAACATTATTCACGTTTATATTAATGAATTCGTGACGTCTTCACTCGTGACTCGTAATTTTAATGGCATTTTAGCGCGCATTTTGGTTTTGTGTTGCTCGTTTAAAATGTTTTGTAACTTTTCTATTTGCATAGTTTGTTGTTTTTGGAGTCGTAAAATTTGGTACCTATGTATAATTTTGTCTTTGGCTGTATAATTTATTTTATTGTCCGACCACAAAACTATTTTAAATTAAAAATCATTGTTTCAAGCGCATTCTATACGTAGTTTTAACAGGCCTTTCAAAATGAAAACTAGAAGTATCTAACTCGCTAGATTACTTCAATGTTGCCTAAAAAATGCGGACTTGAACGATCGAGCTGGGAAAAACAATAAATCGCTGCTAAAGACTGGAATTCCGCTCTAGGTACCATCACCTACAGTCCTACAAGTCCCTGTGCTGATTGCACGGGCCGAGCAAACAGGCAGACTCCCAAGTCAAACAAACCGACCAGAGCCGGCCATCCATTGTTTACTTACTTTGTTTAGATAATTTCATACAAGCTGCGTCCCGCGGTTTCACCCGAGTAGTTATGAAAAACAGTGAGGATGACGACGAAGAAAAGTAGCCTATGTCTTTTTTGTACCTCTTTACCACGTTTATACAAAATTTCGTTTTATACGGTCAATTAGTTAGGGCGTGAAAGCGTAACAATCTTACTTTAACATTTATAATATTAGATAGGATACTTATTAGGTATTTGTGATCTATCATTCGAGGCTACCTTGTTACCAAACGTTACACAAGCACACTGCTCTGCGCTGACTACTGCAACGCATTTCAAAGGAATTCTCGAAAAAGCCGACAGGAGAGTGAAGGATCTTACGCTCACATCCATCGCTACGCTCGCTGCACAGACTACTGTAACGCATTACAAACACTCCATACAATACAAACAAACATTTCAAATCAGGGGCTTTAAGGTTGTGACCGCGTTATGAACTTTTGCTTACTCATCTAATTCCGCAATTACCGAGTTGAGTGGAAACAAAAATACTAAAAACCTCTACATTCTAACTCGCATGTGAAATACTAATGTCCAACACAAGAGTAATCATAAAGTAACGAGCTGCATTGTGGGCATGTTATCTACGATCAGACAGATTTATTGACAGAAAACGGTCACATCTGTTGAAGCGATGTGACCCAAATATTTGCATGTTATTGTATTACTGTATTCACAAGATCCGACCCGAGATGAAAAGCCGCATGTGTCAAAGTAGTATTTCTGCAGTTAAATTTTATGTGGGCACGACGTCGTAGTTTGAATGTTTGTATCTGTTGTGTTTTGTTTGGATTCTGTTAACAAAGAAAAATATTTAGTATAACAATTTGTTGAAAAATTTAACCACAATGAACTTTGATCTAAAAGACGTTTTGTCAAGTAATAATAACATATATAAAACGCAAATTTATTTTCAAAAGTACATACTCTTAAATTAAGGTGCATGAACCGTAGAAAAGTTATTCAAATAACACTGAATGAATAAAATATACTGAACCGCCATATCAATGTCCGGGTAGATCCACAGATAAAAGCCAAATTATGACTGTAATAACATTTATTGTTCGACTTTATTGCCATCCGAGCTTTCTACAGTCAAAGTGGGGATTCAACTTATATTAGGCTGAGTTCGTTGAAATTCGGAAAGCTTAAACCAACCGTAGAGATTACGTCACGGCTGGTAACCCCAGGCATCGATTTCTTACCCCATTGAAATGTATAGGGCAAAAAGTTTCGGTCAACACATTAGCGCAAAGCGTCTATGAAGATATTGCGTCTAATGAAGCTCTAGCTCCGATGTCTTGGTTTTGAGCGGACCAATTAGTGCTCGGTTTCTCAGCTATAGCTACGTATCTACGAGGATAAATTGTTTGCAATACAAATAAGACTATTTTTACACAAAGGTGACTTGGCAACCTAAGTATGGGTATTGGATACCCGGCGATTCAAACATTGTTGCGAGAGTGCTGTCATAGCTGCGAGCTTTGTACATGAATCGAACAATGCTGAAAATAAATGTATAACGAGTTGCGATACTGCTCAAGTCACCGACTTGTATCTATTACCATTGCGATTTAGTTATTTAAAATACTGTTTTTTCGTCAATCTGATTCTTCGAAGCCATCCTTTTGATTACTGCAACTGTCTATAATTTATTTAGTTTTTCATAGGCAGTTACCGGGTACCGGTTAATCGGCTTAATGTATAGGTATTATGTTATGTCTATGAGACGGGAAGTCGATGCCTGGGGTCAACGGTGGGTAGCTCACCACCGAAGCTTGCCAAATGGTTGTGTGCGTGAGCGCCCGCTTTACTAGCTAAAAATTACGACATTCAAATAGCAATTTGGAAACGCATTTCCTTATCAACAAATTTAGTAAGGTTTTGGATTTTTGAATTCAACAAACGAATTTTTAAAAGGACTTTTAGAAGGCGACTTTTGTGTACCTACGTATCAGGTAATACAAAGTATAGTCTGTTCACTGTACTAAATTATAGTCTGTACTGTGCTCTCTGTTAATCAAATACAATGTCACGCAAAAGAGAAACTCTAGTTTGACCTGTAGCATTTATTACCATTGTTACTCGTAAGTGAACAAAGAATCGTATTTTTTTGAATCAGAACAAACGTTTTTTCAAAAAGGATATGTTGCTTTGATCAAAATTGAATTTGAATTTTGTGCCACATCCTCATGTCTGAAAATTTGATAATTTGGTAAGGTCCGATGATAATGCAATGAAAGCTGATTTAAAAAAAAGATTAATATCTTGTGAGTAGAAAAATAATATAGTTACTATAATTATGTATACTATATTTTGGTTTTATAGTCACAGTTGGTATTATTAACACAGATAAAATAAGCTAAAACTTTCTTGACTAAGTCTGTAGGTACTAAAGCTTTTACTAGTTTATCTCTAGCTCTCAACGACCTTTAGCTTGCTAAGAAGATTTGGAGAGCAGCCGTTGTGTGGTCAAGCTATTAGCGAATCCTAATAATTAATGCCATGGCCTGTCTCCGCGCTGTTTACACACGTTGAGAGACCGCATGTCGACGTGCTTTATTAATCAAAGCCGCTAGCCTGAAATTTCACTTAGCCGTGTCAGAACCTTTAGGTTGGTCTAAAAAAGAAAACTTAGAGCTAACCACTAAGCTTGTAACATGCTTTTTAAAGTGAAGTATTTTTTTTATTATGTACTAGCTGCAACCTGCGGTTTCACTCGCAGTTTTTTTTATTTTTAAAACATCCCTGTATTAAAGCGAACAAAACAAAAAAATAAATATTCAAATCGGTCCAGTCGTTCTCGAGTTTTAGCGAGAATAACGACCAGCTATTCTTTTTAAACATAGGAGAAGAAGAAGATTAGGTTTGATAGATAATCATTAAACATTTCAATGTTTCATTGTTGGAGTCTGTCAGAGTTAACCACAGAAGTCCCAAACCAACTTCGTGGTTTCTAGCCAGAATTTACAAAGAAAATAATAATAACACGTAAAAACTAGTGCAATAACTGGCGGCGGTATCGCTAAGTGAAGCCTCTGCCAGATCTAATACCGGCTCTGACCATGACGAACAATTCATTTTTAGTTTTTAAACAAATAATAACGTGAATTCGTAAAGTTGCCAGTCCCTTCACCGTCACTATAGTTATAGCGACGGTGAAGGGACTTTACTTACTTAATAGTTGAAGATTAATAACGTATTATGACATGACGTAGTGAACTCCGAAATACGTATGTTATGAGCCATGTAAATAGTACGAAATACGCTTAACATATTAGTGTTAATTAAGAATCAGGTAAAGCCACGAGAGACTTAGCTCACAATTCTCTACTTACAATTCAAGTTTATGTTTACCATCTGGTGTTGCATATTATCTTACCTTTCGTCATTAGACAATTAAATTTTCTATTCAAGAGATTCTCTTTTGCAGCGAATTAATTTTTTTTACGTTCCTTGCGATTTACAAGGCACTTTTTTTATTTTTTTACTTATTTTTTTTTATGATATTGGGATGCTAAAGTGCGCTAAAGTATGGATTTCAAATTAAGAAAAAACTTTGTTATCTCAATTTTAGCATCCCAGTATGCTACGAATCCGAAGGGTACGCTTTGACTAAGTTTTATTCATAGCTATGTTAGTAAATCTCACAATAGTTATTTGTTATACAAGAGTGCAAAGTTGCTTTTTAACCGCGTGTTCAATTTTGATGACCGAGCAAGCGAAGGACTCTAAAATTGAATCAATTTTAGAATCCTTAATAATTAATTAATAATTTAATTATAATTTGCAGAAATATTCCAATACGTCAACAATCTAGATTCTAGTTATAGTTTCTATGCGTCGTTTAATTAATCCACGCTCGAGTTACACATAAATAAATCAGGCATAATTACCTCGTAGCCTGTAATTACATTAATAAGAATTGCTTTCAAAAGAGCTCTTTCTAAAAAGCTTTTAAATTGAAGCTTCGCAGTCATGCGATGCTTCGATAAAAAACTCTTTCCAGTCTTCAGTTTGGTAGAGAAAAACTTGGGTCTTAAATATTTAAGGTCAGCTCCCAACCGCGAACTTAAATATTCGGGTAATATTAGAAAAGCCCATACAACCTATCCTTTCATACTTTTCGCAGGCTGATGAACTTTTTAAGTATTCAGATTGAATTTGCTATTTTTAACTCGAACAACACTTTAGTACTTTCACGAAGAACATCCGATATTGTATAATTAATCGAATGGACGATCATTTCGATACTACAGATGGGAAATTGATAGTTCGAGCGAAATTGGGCGAAAAGCTAAAATAACTTTTATGATGATCGGTCGATGATGGAAGCTATTAAATTGCCACTGAAAACGTAGTTAGGCAAATGTTGAACTTTCATTGAGGTTTTCATTTGTTGACCGCTATATATAGTTAAATATTACTTTGATTAAATTTATTGAAGTAAAAGTATTTAAGTGGACTGTTTCATCTTGTCTAATTTGTTTTCTCTCCTATTCCCGCCACAGTCTCTTGGGAACGGTAATTTATAAAAATACAGATATTTGCATACAATCATAGCTGTTACTAAGCATTAATCACGGCTCGGCCGACAGTTGGCGGGCTTACCCGATGGATCAGGCGAGAGGGTCGACAGTTAATAACTTTTAATACTGACGTAGATCGAACGAGAAATAGTCTGCTTTTTGACTTATTTGTTGCGATATTTTTTTTCTTTACTTCAGCAACTTCTTGTGGCGTTTTTTGTTTGTAAACGCACTTTATACTTAATCAATTTCGTAACAACTTCCATTTTTGTTTTTAGGAAGTTAGTAAGATGCTCGTAAAGTAAATTTCGTTTTCATGTTGAGCCTTCTTTCTTCATGGCATGCGGAAGACAGAAAAAGGAGTGGAACTTTGGGGAGATTAATGATAAACTCAATGTGTTCAAAGAAGATGATCGCAGAAGTAATGAATCTTCTTTTTCTTCTTATTGTGTCAGCGTTACGATTTTATAATTTCAGGTCTGGTCGGCCTAGAAGGTGACCACACATGCCTACTGGACCGATTACTGGGGCTTTTCTAGTCCAAGTTCGTTTTATGATTGGGAAAGTGAATCTGCAGTTTTCTCGACGTGCTTTATTTTCAACATAATCGTCGCTTACCAACAGGTGAGTTGGTGGGCAAACGCGGATTTATTAACACGCTATAAAAAAACCATGATTGAACATTGACTTCGTATGGGTCATCTATTCTATGTCGTGTGTCTGGTTTGGGGCATAATGGGCATACCAGCAGATGCGCCATATTCGCAGTGAGTGGAGGGCATGGTCTACTCGAGAATATATCACTCTAGTAAGCGTTGCATTTTTGTGAAATTCTAAGCCGCTCGCTTTCATTTGAACACCCATTCGTAAAGTAGGGCGAGCGTGTGCGTCCATAAATAAAGAACGTCATGTAAAAGGCGCAGCTTTCGCGCGGAATTTCTTGTTTTGCGTATGTTACCTCTAGTGGATAAGGCGAGGCGTTTGCGTATAAGTTCTCCTCAGATTACGCTAAAATATAATAGTATCATAGATTTCATACTCGTAGCTTGTGTCACTCGCTTCTTGCTTGTACAGTAATACGAGGATATTCGTAGGTAAGTATATAGGATGCGTGGAAAAGCGATCGACAAAACTAAAATTTTGGAAAATTATTTAGACTTCTGTAATCAAGTTAGTAGGAGTCTTTCTAATAATTTTAGTGCCTGCATGGCACAAAAATTCAGAAAATAATATTTATCGCAAAAAAAACAAGTGATTGTTGACACAGTTTTGTGCATGATATATTAAAATATTGATACATAGATTGAAACGACATGAGTTAGCCCACTCGTATCCAATAAACATCTTGTGCCTACAGTATAGCGCATCTCTACTTATAAGTGTAAATTATATCATGACATCGTCGTGTCTTACAAATTGTGTTCAAACGATAAAGTACAAAAACATAAAGGGTAGACAGAGTAGGATATGCGAGCAAAAAGGGGAAGGTAATCTTGGATGCGATATATTGTAGCGTAGTGTGAAAGGCTTTAAATGTACAGTCCGCAGCAAACAACCTAGGCTCGTTAGAACTTTATTACGCAAGAACAAGGCTGAGGAGTACTTAAATGTGTTTACTGCCTTCGCCAGCTGACTGTATTCTGGCTGCGAAAGCGAGTTCACCTTAATGAGAAGGACGGCGACTTTAGTGGATAATTTTTTTGGAGTATTCAATTATGAGCAGGAAAAGCCGCCTTTCCGGAAGAATTTTGTGTCAGGCCCCGATAATTACCATTGATTAACTTGATCATAAAGCAGATTTTCTAATAATGAAGATCGTTTTGTTGTCATAAAACCGAATCTCTTACTATATTTAAATAAAGGAATTCGGTAGGTACTCTGTAGAATGAAAAGCCGCGAAAAAGTTAGAATAAAATGTTGAAACCTAGTTCTTTGTCGACCGAGTCAGTCACAGCGACCGCTACCAATCAACATTTTGCTTTGAAATATTCGAAACATTTTAATGCGGCAAAAATAACAGTAACTAGATTGGACATCAATAGAGTTACAATATCGCGATAATTGGTTCAGACGGAGCCGTTTGCAAAGGGGCCATAATCAACTCTGAACGCCCACCATTTGGCGTCCTTCAGGGTAGTTTATTACGCCCTCCGCTATTCCTCTTTGCTACGTGTAAATTAATTAACATAGAGTTACGCAGCTCGATACTGCGACCAAAGCACCTCAGAAAGCTAACTGAATTTTAGCCGTTGCATGAGGACCTTTATGTTCTAATTTTATCTTCATGGTGTTGCTAACGACGTCTGAGGTTTGCCTTAATGAAGAAAGCTGCTAATTGAACTGAAGAATGGGGTCCAAGAATGGGTACAAGTAGCCCTTGTAAATTGCGGGTAGTATTTTATTCAAGAAGGGAAATCCCCGTAGAATTCTCTGAGGGTTTTTGTCAAACAAAAAAATTAGGCCAACACATTTATTTATTCACATCAAAAGGCTATTGTCGCTAACTATATGCGCAAGTAGCAAAAGCATTTTTTCTTAAATAGTTAAATCTATACATGACTACTGAAAACTTCACATTTCTTTTTCGGGCAGTCATGTAAAAGTTAAATAATAATTCACGATGATAAGTAATTTTCATTTTCCATTATAAACCATGGAATACTTAGGAATGTAACAAGCTGATTTGTCATGTCTATTTAACCTATCCAACCTATTTGGATTTTTATCCATCACTCAGCACAACAAAATTTGTAATTCCAGTTTAAATACAATGTGCAAATAAATGTTTAGTAGGAAGTAATTTACAGAATGGAACGTCATCCATTAAACCTTAAATACAGGGTCGATACAACCCGTCAGTCTCGGGCCTTCGTCCCGAGGAGGGTCAAAGTCTCAAAGACTAATGTCAGGGTTAATTTATTAACACGGCTCTCCGTTATACAGCGAATTATTTAAGAAGCAAAATCCACTTTTACTGATTGAGTAATTATGTTGTGTAAAAAGATTTTTTTGATGAAAATGCTGAGAGATAACCTCTCATCCCGCATTGCGGGCCGGTTCGTTTTGGTTAAATTTAATAATTTTGTATAAAGCGGTTTGAATAAACATTTCTAATTTGTTGCAAATAGGTATGTAATAAAAATATTTCGTATTATTATTTCTTGCTTTTCTTTCTAAGAAGCATAATTTAGGTTTATCTTACCTTACAGTTCACAGTGAAAATATATCTTCTCGATCTCTATGGTTTATTTTGTGATTTTCGATCAGATCGTCGCTCACCACACGTAATTTGGCAGTCAAAGCGAACCGGACCTATCTCCAATGAAAATATTAGATAGAAGTCATTAAAAATAACGAGTTACGAGCAACGCCAAATATAAGTACTAAGTACTTAAAAAAATGCAATTTTTTTTTAGGATTGCATTTTTTGTATTTTCCTATTTATAAGAAATGTGAAATAGCAGAAATATGTGTATTCAAAACTATATCTTATGTTCAATAACAGCATAGAAATAAGCATTTAAGTCGTAGCTTTTACGTAGTTCGTACCTTATTTTCTTTTAGAATCCACAAAGGATTAATTTTAAAGTTTTGTGCAAGAAACAATCAAACTAGTATCTATACCTACTAAATTTTCAAGTGGTACAAGAATTACAGCGGAAACAGAGCTTATTCCCAGCAGCTGAAGCTAACAATGTTGATAAAACAACTATTGAGATTGCACACGTATTGCTATGGTAAAATTTATTCAGTACGAACACAAGTAAAGTAATAAAATAGATACGATGTGGCCCGCTGAGAGCTGTATCTGCGAACAGAATGCGCAGCCTACACTTTGAGTAAATTGTACGATGACGGAAACTACGCCTGTATTCCCAAGGCACGAATAGTAATACACATTTAGATATAGTTCAATTCCCTACTTTTTTCAGGTGTAGAAATATATAGTACTTACAACCTTAGTACTGTAGTGCTTCCGCAATGTCTTACGGTTCTGGGCCGATAGAACACTCGTCCACCAAAACAGGCTCGTCTATACAAATTTAATAAACTATGGCCATAGTAGCTTTTATTATATTCTATGGTAAGCTTCGGTTCATTTAAAAATTGCAGTGCGCAGTATTTTGTTGACAAAGGCATGGAGTGAAACTACCACATTTTTTATAATATACCTACCTATAATTTTTTTTAAACTAATACGTCTTTCTTCATCTTACCTAAGTTTTTTGTAGAAACTGGGCAGAGAGATGTTTGCCGTCTTGATACCTTGTCAAGTTTAAAAACCATATCAAGACGCTACAGCGACGTTAGCGACGCTTTATCTCTGCATCTATTTTTTAGATCCACTACCGATGCATCTCTAACCAATGATACACTTGAAATTAAATATAATTATGAGCTGCTGAACTGGCTCTTACGTTCTTACTAAATTAAGGTACTCGAATATTGGCAGAAACTAACGTGAGCTTAATTAATTATTTAAAGTTACACAACCACCAGCGCTAGTATGTAAGTAGTTGAAAATCTCGGCCGGGGTCAGGTAAATATGGCAGTGAGAGTACCTAATACTAATTTTAATATCTAATTTTGGGTTTTTTTGTATGAAGAGGTATAAAGAGTGGAAAACCGTCAGCCTAATGTTAAGCAAAACCGCCGCCTATGAACACCTGCAACACTAGCGGTGTTGGTGATGCTTTGCTTGCCCGGAGAGGTTTTTAACCGGGTGCACTATAATTGTGTGTCATAGATTCCAGACAAATAAATCAAAATAAAAAATAGTACGAACGAAACGAATTTGTGTGTATGTTAGTGTGCTTTTCTATTTTCCGCCGAAGGAAATTAAATTAAAACGAGTGAGTGATAAGTATAGCTTTTCTAGAGGTATTATCAGAATTCTAAGAAAGGTAGGTATGACATGCCAATAATAAGGAATTTATCCACCAGCTAGGTTGGTGGTGAGGTAATGGCTTCCCGCCGCGGTCTCCGTTCACCTCCGTTGTGCGGCTGTCCTTGCCCTTTAGATGAATGATCTTGCGACACCGGCTGCCATGTTTCCGCGAAATATGGAAACATTTATTTAGAAGACAGAACAGCTCAGTATCGGTCTTTGTTTATGACTGTGACAATCCTCAGTGAGTAGTTTCGTGGTATGGGTTAGTAGGAAGGGTAGGTACTTATGTCTTGTGACGTGCTTGGTCTTAGGGCTGTAAGTGACATTTTTAGTTTAATAAATGGATTGAATATGCAATCTTTTAGATTACACCCATTTAGTTCATACCAAAAAGTAAGTCTGATACGTCGAGTGGTTTGTCCTAGTGTCAAAGATTATAGGCCGCCTGAAGGCCTGACATGGCCTGTAGTTATAGGATGGACAAAACAACCGGGCCTACAATTTACCGTGTCATCCGACCCACAGTTGCGCTCAGTTTTAAATGTCACCCGTGTCGTCTGCTGCGAACCTAGTCAAGCTATATACCTACTACAAGCGTTGATTGGTTCATATTGGTTGACTGCCCCTACGTATAGTATCGAAACTAAAAATGGCGGGTTTTACAGGAGAGCAATTTAAAGCCAAAATTTGATCTAAACTAATAAGTTAAAATGTGCTGTATCAATTTTATTCGATTGAAAACATGACGTAATTTTATTTTGTTTTAGAATTATTTGTTTTTAAAAGTAAATTAAATATTTTAAAATAATTGGTACAATGAAAAAGAAATCGTAATTTTGTAGTTTCGGTACTATTCGTAGCAGCAGTCGAAATGTCTGTAACCATACATTAACATTGTAACAGATTTGGTAGAACAAGCTAAATATGAATTTATATTAAGTATATTTTTTGTTGGATACATCATAGTATGTTGTGTATCCCATCACAATTAATCAAAAGCGGGTCCAACTTTGTTGTTTCAATGTAGGAGGAGAAGGCTAAAAGTTTATTATTACTTTTGGAAATCTCCATCTAATCCATCCTCGACCGACTTAAGGCCTAGAAATGTAACTTCTTCATTAAATCAGGTTATTAGGAAAGAAACGAACAATTTTTGATATGGGACCAATCCTGATATCACGAATAAAAAAATCAGCTGTTCCATACATTTTATCGGATGTCAGTAATATTGTTCTATGGAATGTGTTTTTTTCGCAATTTTAAAGGGGTGGTTCCGTAGTAAAAAAAATGTTTTTTTTACCTACTATGATCCCTTTTCCGCTTAGCATACCCTTTCATTATAGCCCTACATATATTCCGGCACTTACTTCGATTTGATCAAACGAAATGTTCACAATAAATAAGCAGCAGCTACAGCTGCAGTAACATCCGAGATGCTTTCACGTAGTGGCCATGGCCATTACACTTAGAACTGAGTGCGTTATGAGTGGACAGCTCAACTATCTTGGTGGAACAATTTATATAAATACTATCTGTGCTCTGACATTTGTTGTATTTTAATTAATTTAATACTTGCTACTTTGTCATTTTTATTATTTAACACTTTAACTGCTGCTAATAATCACATGTGTAGGTATGCTTAAACTGCGGCTTATAATAAAATGCGTTGTGTTTTGTACAAAGCGTATTCGCGTTGCACAAAGGAAAACACAAGGTATGTGTTTTCAGCAGACAGTTTTCAGTGTTAACTAGCTGCACCAGACGGTTTCACCCGCTTTTTTTCTTTTAAACTTTCCCTGTATTAGAGTCAACAAAACAAAGAAATAAAAATTCTAATCGGTCCAGCCGTTCCTGAGTTTTTTATATAAGAGAAAGAGAAGAAGAAGATTTGAATCAAGTCTAATTCATTATTCTTACTAATATTTGTACGGCATACTTGGCAAGAACATCAGCCTATAAATTAATAACACCATGTATGCAATTCTGTATTTTGTGTAGGTACCTACTGCGTTCTGACAAATAAATAATATGAATCTGCGGTTTCACTCGCGATCCTAAATACAGAAGGTGTATTTTTTTCCGGGATTTTTTTCATTTCATTTCCATTTTTTTTTGGGGTACTAGGTATGGAAGTAGCTTAAACATCTTGATTTACATACAAGTTTTTTTTAAATTCCGGATCAATTTTATTAACCATTCCCCGTACAGTTCGTGAAACCGCAGAGAGCCGCCGGCAGGATTGTATTTGTAATTGGTTTTTTGTCAAAATGAAAAGCTAAATCTTTTGAAACCTGAAACAATTTGGGGTATTTCATAACAGTAACGTTATAAAACAAAATAAAAAGGCGACTAGAGTCCTTAAAGGTAGGCAAATGACTATTGGAGGTGATACACCGCGGTGATCATTTTCCATCAGGTGGCCCGACGCTTGTATGTCACTTATTTTCCACTAGCTGTTTCCGCGGTTTTACGCGCATTTTCCGGGATACAAAAAATTTGCCTAAGTGTTAATCCAGGCTATAAGCTACCTTCATACCAAATTTCATCATCACCAAAATCCGTTCTGCCGTTTTAGCGTGAAAGAGTAACAAACATTCATACATACCTACAAACTTTCGCGTTTATAACTTTAGTAAGGCAAGATATAGTAAGGATAAAAAATATAACTAAGAAAAAGACGTGTGGCACTCGGGGACTGCCGCGGTAAAGCTATTGCATAGCATTTTTTATCAACTTATGCAATTATAATTATTTATCGAAACCTTACACTCTACACCTAGAGGCGAGTTGCTGAACTAAAGAGACAAGCGTGATATTTCAAAAAGTCATTAAAAGTTCTTCTATTCATCGATAGATAGCAACAAAACTAAAAAGTATCACTAAAAAGTGTGAGATTATTTTCGTTACGGAATTTCTGGATTCGGTCTCCACGCTCAAGGCCCGCGATAGAAGCTATGCAATAGCTTAAAAATCTATAAGCTCTTTGATTTACGTTGATAATTATACGAATCTATTAACGAGAGTCGTATCTAGCTATGTCTGTTCCCGCGGCTCCGACCGCAAGAAGATTACTCAGACGTCTGCAGATAGCTGGCGTATTACTGTCTAGGCGCTGTATTGAATATTAATTAATCCAATTTATTCCCTGAATTGGAGAACGTCTATTGACTAAGTTCATTAGTCATATCCATCTAATATCGGCTTAGAACTGCATATTTATCCGTATCTGGAAATTAATGCCATTCATCTTGCCAAATGTTCTAGATACTAACTAAAACTGTAGAGGTATTTTGGGAGCTGAATTTACTTTTTATTTTAATAAACAGTTACGCGTATGTCGTTTTTGTAGCCCAGGCAATGTGTATGCAGAATCATGATGATCAGTTGAGTAGTTCAGGCGTGACAGCGTTGCAAACAATCGAACGCATTTTAGCATGTATGTATAATAATTTTGTTAGAGTGGATTAGGTGCATGGTTTTACTTTTTTTGCCAGAATGTTATGTTTTCGTTTTCTAAACTGTCCCCCCACCTTCTCCTAATAGATTGTGTACACGTAACGAGAACAATAGCGAGACAGTGCCTTCGGCCGAGTACTCGGTTTGTATTTTTTTTTTTTTTTTTTTTTTTTGTATGGCCCGACTGGCTAGCCCTGCTATTAGAGTACACGGAACTCTACTTTCAATCTATAAAAAATACACCAAAAAGTTCAAACAAACATCAAAACGATACACGAAAATAGAAAATAGTTTGGCGGGGTTTAATGAAAACACGGAAAACATGGACGCATTGCACGTCACGAGATCTGCATATAACGTAGCGGAAATGATGAAGGTTATTCTGGTGACGCTTTTGTGAAACTTTTCCACACGTACTCGTATACTTAGGTACGTTTAAAAGTTTGTAAAGGTTGCGGTCTGACCAGAAGGTTGCTGTCACAGTTTTGGGTATCTAAATAATGACTATACAGATACAAGGTTATAAGGAACGGATATGCTAAGTCGAAAGGAGCTTATAGTTTAACAAGGCAAGGGCAAGGGCCATCATCATTGTGACCAACTTTTAGGACCGACCCTGAAATCGCGAAAAAATAATCTCTGGAATGGACAGCTCCCAAACATTTTGTCGAGTGTCATTAAAATTTTTCTATGAAAAAGCTTTTTATTTTTATTTCGAAATTTCAGGGTTGGTCCCATAGTAAAAGTTGTTCATAATGATGAGTACTATGAGACTTCTTTTCTTCAGCCTAGCGTAGCGTTTCTGTTACCCTTGTACGAGTATAACCATAGGTAGGTAGAACACGGAATTTAGAGGTTTTTGAAAGCATTTAAACTGAAATTATAGTGTCCTATCACAATTAGCTTAAAAAATTGGACAAAACGGTGGTCAAACGCAAGCTTTTTCATAGAATAAAGAAAATTGCTTCTACGAAATTTTTCAATATCTCGAAGAACTTCATCGATTCTACAGCCAACAGAAGACTCGTCCGTGGAAACTGCCACTTAGATTATTTGCAATTTAATTAACACATTCCCACTTCACGTAATTAAAATCAATAAAATGAGTTGAACATTTTCAGTGGACGTAATTATTTCATGAATTACTTTATGTTTGTTATGTTAATTTTACGCGGTATTTCTGAAAATTTAATCATCAATGTTTGTTTGTTGTTAAATTATAATAAAATAGTTTGTTTACTTTTGAGCAAAATATATCTATGAGTACCTACATTTTTCCACATTTGGTTTTCTTTTATGGTTGCGGTTGCAAATTTAGCGTAAAAGTGTATGTGAAATGTGTAGTTCACGAACACTACAGGGCTAGAAGGAAAGGGTATGCTAAGCTGAAAAGAGCTCATAGTATACTCATCATTACGAGCAACTTTTACTATACGACCAACCCAGAATTTACGAAAAAAATAATCAGCTGTTCTATACATTTTGTCGAGTGACATGGCATTTTTCTATGGAATAGCTGTTTTTTTTGCGAATATCGAGTTGGTCCTATAGAAAAAGTTGTTCATACACACCGAAGTCGGATTATCTAGATCGATGTTCATACATAATGATGCGCACTATAAGCGTTTCTTGGCTTAGCATACCCTTTCCTTTTAACCCTGGGTGGGGTAGCCTTAGTGTCATTAGTACCATGCAATAAGCACAAGCTTACTTTTATCTAGCTAGTTAATTTTTCACCGGCGTTCGTGCTATTTCAGAACCATTTGCGGCGCTTGCAACTCCTAGTTGAAACTTTATTTTAGTTGCAAAATATAAAATGTCGCGGGCGGCTTGATAAATGTCAGGTAAGTAGGTCAGCCGAGGTGTAAACGGGAGCATTGAGCAGTTAAACAGCTTTATTAGTTCAATATAACCTGAAATTTTATACTTGATGACATTATGCCTGCCCTATTCGTGTTTTTCGTACATCAACACTTGATAAGCTGTATATTATGAACATTATTGTTTATGACATTTTATAACATGTTTTTAATGTCAATGCATAACAATGCACGGTATTATTAAATTTCTTCAAATAGTTAGTTATATGAAAACCTTTGCATATATAATCACATGATCCCTTTAAAAAAAACAATAACATAATTTTATGGAATCAAATCAAGTAAGAGTTTATTTTCAGATAAGACGCCACAGTATAAAAGAAATATCCTTAAAAGTCCTTTTACAACCTTTATCTATACAGATATCGAGTATGTAAGTTTTGACACAATTGTTGCTTAAAACATTTCGAAACTTTCTCAAAACTTGTCGTCATCTGAATACATAAGTTAGGTATCAATAACGTTATTGTTAGTTCCCCAAGCTAGTGACACAAAGTGCTAAAATAACTATCGTATCGTATGTGGTCCCTACAAAGTGTGGTACGTTCCCGGCACCGCTAGCAAATTGCTCAAGTTTCCTAGCGTTAACCGAGGACGCGATTTAGCAAATATCGCTCGGATGCAAATCCAAGACTCCCGCGGTGATTCCTCGAGTTATTACTACGTTTGGAGCCTCGAAGTTTACCCATGAACGCGGGGCATACTACCTACTCTGGTCTACTCGCTAAGTATGGTATGAGCGTTTTATTTACCAACTTGCAGCTCCAAAATGATTATTAGATGAACTTTGCAGACGTCGTTTGATCACAACTTAAATTAATAAATAACGTGAATGCTCGTTTAGTCTTTTAAGAGCTCGTTAACTTTAAAGTCGACTTGCTTATGTAGAAGATAGAGCGTCATGTTATATTGTATTACTTTTATCTTGGTTCAGTAAATTCGTTTACCTTTGGTTTAGAATATTCTCGTTCTTCGGCCGTGATCCATGGCTGGGACGTGACGTACTGTTATTGCAAGAAAGATAATAATATCAACCGTCATGTATCAGGGCGCGACCCTATAAATTTTCTTCTTAGGTATCTACCTATAGATAAGCAGTAGCGGATTATTATAGTTACTCATACGAATACTAAAGCTGAAAATTTGCACATGTTTTATAGGTCTAATAATTAAGGGTTTTATTAGAAAATTAAAAAGGCAGTTCGACCAGTCTACTCTATAAAAAATGCGCACGAATCGTTTAATCTAGTTTTATGAACACACTTAACAAGCATTATAAAGAAAAACTGATGTAGATTTTTAGAAGCGGGCTGTGGAAACCTATGTGTCTGACAGTGATAAAATTTATCATTTCGGAGCAGAGTTTTATAGCTTTTCACTTTTTTACAGCCATATTTATGTTTTACTGGCAACCATCGCCTATAAACACTATACACGTATTTTATAGTGCGAATGGGGTCGTTACCGTGATTAAAGTCTCCCGTGTCTCCCATCTGAAAGATTAATAGGGTTGTTCCAAAGAAAACGTGAGACGAAACAAGTGACATGCCATTACGATTCACCCTACAGCAGTTACTGTCTCGATGTAGTTCTTTTACGTTTGTGGACTTTGAAAGCAGAATAACTGAGCTTGGTATGGATATTTTATATTGCTTGGTTCATGATAAATGTGTGTTCGAGATAGCAGACCACTAGACGTGAAACAGGAAGAAATATGAGAAGAGCGACGTAACAAAAATCGGTCGTTTCCATTTGGGCTTTATTGTGAAAGATATTGCCACAGCCTACAAACATAAACAACCTATTGCGTAAAATTTCGTATTTTTTATGCATCTTATAAGATTGATGATGTTGTGAGTTCACAAAATGTTTCTTCTAAAAGGAGCATTATTTTAAAACATTTATGTTTTTATCCCATTTGTTTGTTGGACATGTAGGAAATAAATTACACATAGCACTTGGCCAGCGTGGTGGAATACGGCCTATTCACCCTTCGAGGGTAGACCTGTATCCCAGCAGTGGGAGGATTAAAGATATTGCATATGATATGATGATGATGTATTATTTGTGTCAATTGAGACAACAAATAGGTAAAGATAAATTGTAAATTATTAGAAATAATTACTATCTATTTTTATATAATTGAGTGACGAGACTAATAGCTTGATACTTAATAAAGAAGAAAGAGCAGTTTTAATTCGAGACACAATATTAAAATAATACCCTATAACATACAACAATTTAATAAACCATACAAGAAAATGTACCTTTTTTTTTTTTTTTTTTTTTTGTCCCAGGGAAAATCCTTTATGGATACCACGCCCGCCCCGGGGAGGGCAGGGTGGTTATGTGGGAGTCTCCGCCCTAGTGGCGGCATACCCACTAAAAACCCTGGGAAGTTCCTCCAGGCAATGGACGGAGCCACGGGCCCATTAAATCACCGCAGCCCCGCCCAGCCTATGTCCGCCGTGAGGCAGACCCACCTCGGGTAGGGGGTGGCCACCCCCTCCCCACTTCGTGGCGACGCGTCGGAACATCAGACGCGTCGACCACCCTGGAGGGCCCAATGCGAAGCAGCGGGTGTCCCCGCACCCGCCACTCCAGGCCCTCCTAGCGGAGACGGAGTGCGAGCCTTACTGGCCCCTCTGGCCTGACTCGCCCCCGTGTCCGCTCTTCCCTCTGCCTAGCGGGTGAGAGAAAGGGTCCCTCTCTCTCTCGCGCTCTCTCCCTCTCGGGGACTCGACCGCCGCTACCCGGACTGTCCAGGACGCCGGCCGAGTCTACCCCTCTGGAGGGCACAATGTGCCCCCCGTCGTCGTCCGCAGACGACCCCGAGCCCTACCACGTTCCCTCTCCACGGAGAGGTATACGGGAGGGCTCCTAGGCCCAGACCGCCGCTTCCCGGAATGTCCAGGGCGCCGGCCCGAGCCTCCACCTTTTAGTTCTTAGTTTCACCGGGCAAGGCGGCCCGGCTACTTATCCCCCCCGCCACGGAAAGGCGGGAACCCAATTCGGAGGGGAAGAAAATGTACCTACCAAGGCAGTTCAGTAGAATTTAGAAGCTAAGTTCTAAATCCTCCACTATTAATCTATATTGAGACCAGCCTCGAGAACCTAATACTTATACATATATTCTGGACCGCGGTTACTTTCTGAAGGGGCTTATCAGATACAGACGCTTGATAAATATCGCGATCGAGAGATTTGAAACGTGAATAACATAAGTTACGGGCTAACTATTAATACTGTTATTTTTTATTTTTACTGTGTGTGCTATGTTACTGTGTAATATAATGTTCAGTATTCATAAATAGATTAAATTTAAAATTAAAAAACCCTCAACGTCGAAAAGGCTGAATCGATTTTGACAAAAAAATGTCTAAGAACCACCACCACCGCTAGAATAATATATCTACTTTAAAATAAAAATAAAAAACACATCCAAATCGGTTCACCCGTTTAAGAGCTACGGTGCCACGGTCAGACACACAGAGAACACCCCTCTTTTAAAAATCTTAAAAACCTGATACTTAAACATCATTCTTTTGACATTCTTTGTTTTTAAAGCTTTTATCACACTTGAAAAAATTGAACTACTTCCCGATGTCCGATTGAGCTGAAATTTGGTATATTACGTAGTCGTATGTAACTCCGATGACAATACAATAAAAGCTTGTTTATAATAAAAATAATAATAAAACTTATTGGATTATTAACCTCATCTCACCAAGTTTATCTTTCTATGACATGTATCAAAAGGAACGTTTGACTTGCTGTTCTCTCTTTTGTTTTTGTTCTTTCTTGCAATTAACTAAAACACTAACCGTTTTTATCAACTAGTGAGTCTTTTGTTTGAGCTCAGAACCCACATTAACTGACTTGAGTGTAGATTATTAAGACCACAAAAAGCTGGAGTCGACCGAATATAGTACTGATATCACAGGGTAAAACAGAGTTCAACAATGCTCTAGAATAGTTTGACGACCAGCCCCTCTAGCCAAGTTGCAATTCCATAACCAAAAATTAAGACAATGTATGGGAATGACATTCCTGTAATCTTCTTTTTCTTCTTCTTCTCCTTCTTCTTTCTCTTCTTTACTTATAAAAATGAACCGCTGTTCGTTGGTCTCGCTAAAACTCGAGAACGGCTGCTTTAATACACGTTTAAAAGGAAAAAAGCGGGTGAAACCGTGGAGCAGCTAGTAGAATATAGAATACTAGCTGCGCCCCGCAGTTTCACCCGCGTTTTGGGATAAAAAGTAAGCCTGTGTTAATCCAGACCATGAACAACCTTCATTCCAAATTTCATGTAAATCCGTACAGCCGTTTTTGCGTGAAAGAGCAACAAACATACTCACAAACTTTCACGTTTATAATATTAATAGGAAGTAGGATATTAATTGATTATATAAATATCATTCCCATTCATTGTCTTAGTTCAAAAAAACGAAAGACGGAAAAAGACAGCTCTGTCTATTATTTAGAAAAGGCAGTAGCTCCAGTACTGTACACTCCTGTAGTGTGCCAGTGCACATAACGATAGAAGCTTACTTCTCACTGCCAGGCTATTAGATTTGCCGTCGACGCTTTGCGGTGAGAACAGGAGCAGAGGTCGAGCTCGACTGGAACAGACAATTGACTTTAAAGTAATGTCCACTACACTTGTAAATAATGGTTCACTGCTCGTTACATTATTTTTATTTTCTCATCACACTTATACGTCTTATACGAAAGTTTGAGTGATGGAGTAGTGTGTGAGAGGGTGTTTGTGTGTGGGTGTATTTACGAGTATGTTTATTATGTCTTCATTCTGAAACGGCTTGATAGATTTTGATGGAATTTCGCGGGATGCAGTTACTCTCTACATAAATCGTGGATAATCTTCTTAATCTTAATATATATAAATTACGTGTCACGTTGTTTGTCCGCTATAGACTCCTAAACTACTTAACTGATTTCAATCAAATTTGCACACCGGGTGCAGTTCGATCTAACTTAGGAGATAGGATAGCTCACATCTCAATTTATAGTAAAAAAAACATGAAAAATTAGAAAATTTAAAAATACTTAAACCATATAGCGCTTTGGATAATGTAAACTTTTTTAATGTAACTTTTGACATTTGACATAGAATTGACGCAATGGCTTTTGACAGGACAACGTCTGTCGAGTCAGCTAGTATATGTATATAAATTACGTGTCACGTTGTTTGTCCGCTATAGACTCCTAAACTACTTAACCGATTTCAATCAAATTTGCACACCGGGTGCAGTTCGATCTAACTTAGGAGATAGGATAGCTCACATCTCAATTTATAGTAAAAAAAAATTGGTTGCCTGTAAAGTCGGTATACGGGCGAAAGTTTTACGTGACAACGACTTATGTCTGTCTCTCTCGCTCTTAGGCGGGCTAACCATGCCCGAGTGGAAGGGACGCGTGCCTCTCACTCGCTCTCATTGTGAGCGCATAACGTGAGCGGAGCGTAACGCAGTTTCTTGAAGTGTCACCCGGCAAACCAATTTATAAGACGTTGTCACGTCAAAAAAACATGAAAAATTAGAAAATTTAAAAATACTTAAACCATATAGCGCTTTGGACAATGTAAACTTTTTTAATGTAACTTTTGACATTTGACATAGAATTGACGCAATGGCTTTTGACAGGACAACGTCTGTCGAGTCAGCCAGTACTATAATATAATACTATCGACGATTCATAGTATTTAGAGTATTTTTAAACGGTTTTAATTTGCTTCTTCTGTTTGTTGTTGTTGTTGGCGTTTTTTAAACGTTGTTCTTCTATTGATACAATATCTATTTCTGTCCAAGTTGGTATATACCTATATAATATGTACTGATGTTATAAATTAAATTATAGAGTAAGATGGTTAGGAACAAAAAAAATTGAAAAATTATAAATTCTCCATTTCATTAAAATCATATATCACCCGCGGGTGAACTCCGGAGTCCGTGGGTCAAGCCAGTTATGGTTTAAAATCCTTACTACTTAATAATATTATAAACACAAAACTTCATGTGTGTGAATGTAAGTAACTGAACTACGTATGTATCTCCTTAACTGATAAATAGATGTTGATGAAACTATGGAATAGAGTTAGCTTATGCTCTGGATTAGCACATAGGCTACTTTTCATCATCACCGTTTTTCATCACTGCAAAATAGTGTATTTTAAATATTCATTCATACTTTTACTTTCTTTACTTTCATATTCATTCATACTTTTATAAAACACTAGCTGCCACGCTTCGCTGTGGATAAAAAAAAAAAATAGATAAAAACAATCCTTGATGCGTATTATAATCATGCTAAAATTTCAGCTCGATCGTTGCAGAACTTTTTGAGTTTTTGAAGCGTACACAAACCAACATAACATTTTTATATATATATACTCGTAGATTCATAGAAGTTTCGTTCGACTATTCCTGTGCTCTTAAAACCGCCCAGTCCGCTGGAAACACATTAATATTAACTTACACCCGTACTTTAGTTGACTAAGTTTCTAATAAAGATATATTGACTTGCCTCTTGGATGCGCTGCATGTTTGAAGCGATTTTCAGAAGAGCTTGATAAATGGAAAAACTATTTTTGTAACTATGAGAAATTTTAAATGAAAGAATAATAACATTATCGATATCCTACACTGAGACAATTGGCCATCAAATTCCGAACAAAACTGATGCTAGTACTAGTTTTTAACCGACTTCAAAAAAGGAGGAGTTTATCAATTCGACTGTATGTTTTTTATTTTTTTTTTAATTTTTTTTTTATGTTTGTTATACCTCATAACTTTTGACTGGGTGAATCGATTTTGATGATTCTTTTTTTATTAGAAAGCTGACGCTTCCCATTTGGTCCCATTTAAATTTAGTCCAGTTCTGATAATGGTATCCATGAGAAAACTATATAAGTCTTAAATTTGCATTAAGTACGTGCGCGACAAATAGATGAATAACTCAATAGTCGGTCTTTATGAAGTCGGTTTTTGTTTTTTGTTTTGTAAAAATAATGTTCTTGTTATGGTGACAATATTATGATAGTTGACACCGTAAAAACTGCATGGTGCCAATAATGGTGCTTTTTGGCGATACTTTAAGTGAATCCATCGAAATTTTGATGGCCATTTTTCTCAGTGTAGCTATGAGTGTGAAACGTTAAACGTTATTATAAATGAAAGAGCAAGAAAAATAGTGCATCATCCCAGTTATAATAGTTCGTTTAGCTAAAAATTACACGGTCGACGGTACTTTAAGGTGTGCCCCAAAGTTTTACACGCTATTCTATAGGCATCGTTAATTTTTTTGGGATAAAAGATGTAGGTATATGTTAGTTCAAGGTATAAGCTTTACCTTAATACCAAAATTCATCCGAACCCGTTCAGCCGTTATTGCGTCACAGACTTTCGCATATAATAATATTAGTCGCAAGTAAGATTAGTAGGATGTTTAATGAAAATACGTGGAAGTACAAAGCATCTAAATTAAATTTATAATAATTTTGCTGTTAAACTCGTAAGCATAACTAATTAAGCTTTAAATGGTGACGCCAAATTTTTCCTTTGTAAAAACATGAGGTAAAGTTACTTAATCGCTTTGAATATATATTGGTGGTAAGATTCCTGTTTCAATTTAAAATATTTCTCACGAAATGTACACTGCGAACACATTTCGCCATAGACGTAAATAAATATTTGCGCCACTAAATGTAATTATCGTAGCAGGCGTAGCACTTACGAGTATGTAGCACATCGACGGCTACGCCCGTAGAACGTCGTAGCACATATTCTATGTCTAAAATGCGATATTTCTGACGAAATTAAAGTAATTCACCACTCTTGTTTTCGACGAAAAATCACAGCGCACGGCAGGTTCTCAATAGATACAATGTGTATTTTTTATGCATGATCAGATCAATTCTTGTCGCATAACTTTTATAGAGCCAATTTTAATTATGCAAAAGCTAAAGCTTTTACTTGTCGAATAATACCTAATTATTTAACTCATCTTCTCACAAAGGAGGTGTTAATTAGCATCGCCTCTTTTTATATCTTGGCATTTGCCGTGCAGTAAACGTTTCCGTTTATGAAGACGTTTCTCTCGGGCCATAAACACGGCCGTTACGTGTTGCTAACTACTTATCGGGGTTGTATCAGCGCTGTATAGTTCCGGACGACGGCGGATAAGGCTCTTCGATCGACAGCCAGTCACGCGAGCCACGTGTCACGGTGCCATTGTCTATCAATTAAGTTATCGTTATTAGACACTAAATTGGTTTAAACATAGCTTCTGATTGAGTTACGTACATATGTGCTGTCTATACTAATATATAAACAGGGAAAGTTTGTATGTTTATAGAGGGTAATATCCGGAACAACTAGACTGCTTTTAAAAATTACCCAAGACGCTGCATATGGCTTAAATATCAATAAATCTCAATCAAAATGTTGATAGTGTTTTTAATAGGAAAAATGGCCAGTTACGTGTAGTTAATTGCAATCCAGCGTTGTATCAGCTCCGTATAGTTCCATGTGCTCTACGCTTGATAGTTGAACACGCAATCTATGGCGTCGTAGTAGTACGTAAGACATTAGAATCTAGATTTCTTGTTATAATACTGAAATATTCTGGATTAACTTGTGACTATGTGAGGTAGATACTAAGGTTTTTCTCAAACGTACTATGATAAAATATTCGTTTATAAACTAAACTGCTACATATATGGATTAATTGCTTGGATATTTTACACAATACACAAGCTACGTTATGAATCAAACGCAAATACTAAGTCAGAACAAGAAACTCATAGATAGGAACATGTCATTTTCACTCAACGAAATGTATGGAACATCCACCGAAGTCGGATTATATTGACCGATGGAAACAGCTTATTTATTCTCATTATTTTAGGGGTGATCCCATCATTATACACGTGACAGTTTATGAGCATCTTTGGGGCTAGTGCCACAGTTCAGTGTGACCCAGTATGGTTTTATTTACGTTTTTCGTTTCCTCCGCGTGCTCTCTCCAGTCATCCTGCACACATAAACTTCGGTTGTAAAGATGACGATATCTTTATTCCCAGTGCTATAATTTAATCTCTTTCTATTGTGAAACCTGTCTTCTTTCTACATTTCTCTTGAGGCGTGCGCTCCTACACATGTTAGTAAATAATTCATATTGCATGTCTTCTCGACGTGTGGTATTTTCTTTACGAAATACCTACCTAAATAGGTTTTAACGAGTATTTGTTGAGAAGTATTTGTTTTTAAGAGAGTGAATCCTACGGGTGTTCCAATGTTCTTGTTGGACCAGGGGGGAGGGGGATATTCTGGGTCATTCGAGATTATCTCGGTCACTCTCACTGTCGTCACAGAATACTAACTGTCGTGTATTTTTTAATGAGAGCGATAGGAACCAAAATATTATCTCAATCGCCAGAATAATTCGACAGTTTGCTGTCATGTCGATGTTCGGTAATTTCTAATTAACCAAGTCTGTGTGATAACAAAATACAGGTAATAGTACTGGTAGATATAATTTCAAGACTAAGATTTAACTGCAAAATAATTAAAATGAGGTTAGCTCTAAATCAGAACGTTTCGTTAATTTTAAGTTTCGCCGTTTCGCTTAATGTCGTAATTTTCACGACGGTTGCTTTTTATCAATTAAATATAATAAACTACTGCACTAAGCTCATATTAACAACTTTGTCTATTCAACAAACTATTGGTGCAAAACAAGCCTTTCGAAGCGCAACTTCATCGCCATCTTGAAACTTCCACTAGTTCAACTGGTAAGACTATTGGGTTTTGGCGGTACTATTGAGAATTATTGAGAACTATTGAGAAGGAAACACCCAATAGTACAACTGGTACGACTATTCGGTAAGACTACTGGAAATGGGCCAAAATTTTGCTTCACAAGACAAAATAACGTGTCAACCTTTTCTAAAATGGTACTGGCCACATTCCATTCGTTATCTCTTTTTGTACCTCCGCGGGCTCTAACCAATAATTTCATTCACAAATGCCACTCCACGGCCGCTCGTCGCCCGAATACCAAACAGGGAAACATTGATTCGAGCCGTTATTTGTGAATCTTCGATAAAAAAGCTGAGCCCGCAACGTTCATACGAAACTCGACTTTTTAAAATGGAAAGGTCTTGAATGCTTTCGTTGTGGAATATAATTGGATTTGTAAGGATCCAATCTAAAAATAAACCCATATCGATGCTTACAAATACACAAATGTTGTTGTTGTTGTCTTGTTGTATTCTTCTGCATCATATGTTACGATGTTAATAAAATATGTAATATAATAAAATAAATATAATTATAACCCAAGTAGCTTCCAAATATTATTTTGCTGAGTTTTCGTTATATTATGTATTGTTGGTGAACAATAAAGGTGTATTGGATTGCAGCTGCTTCTCACGGTTTCTTCCGCGTAAACGATCTCACTGCACTGGAACCGTTCATTTTTCATTGACATAAGATTAGCATCCTGTACCCAGCTCTTCAACTATAGTCATACTCAAACTAAAAGAAAAACTAACAAACTGAATAAAACTGACATAGATCGATGACCCGAATCAAGGTTTACGAATTACTTAAGTTTTTACTATTCAAACACTTTAGACAATACAGTCTGCAAAGTTTTATTGTGTGAATCTAAGATGAGGAATGAGATAGGAAAAGTTATTTTAGACAATAAGACTCCATCTCTACTTCTCGGATGACTTTTGCAAAGTTTAAATCCAAACTACAAAACATATTTATTTCGACACGCATCCCACATTAAAACCTCACTATATTTATATGAATACACGACCGGTAAAAATATACATCTTTTGTTTTCCAACTGGCACGGGATTGAAAAGAAGGGCATGATGGCCAGGGCTTGAGATGATGATCGAGTGCAATTTCAAGGAAAACTTAAAGCAAAGAAGGTATAAAATCGGAATACCTGAATTTCAGAGAACGTAAAGCTGTGGCAATCTCTAGTTCACTCCACCTATACAGACTGATAGAGAAGTGTACTCGTATAACGCGTTCGTAACACAATTTTTGCTCGACACTTTCGAGAAATTGAAACAGAAGTGTCCCTCTAGAGCAATTTGGAAACGATAAATAGGGTATCTACCTATCTTCCATCTACGGGGTTCAGTTCTTATTCACAACAAGATGGAATATGAAACGTGCACCAACAGAACTTGTCACAACAAAACGGCGACAAACATCTAACTGACTCTAAATAGGGAAAGTGTTTTTTTATGACTCCAAAAGTTCGTTGGCGTAATTTATCTGATACATTTTGAGTGTCTAGAAAATCATTCTATATTCTTTCTATATTTCAGTCACTCTGTCTGTTTGAAAACGACCGCTTTTAGCGACAAAACCGCCTATTTGTGCTTATATCTTTAATGTTTTCCTGATTTTATAAATACTTTCCTGTTGAGTTAGAATATTGTTTCGTACACGTTACATGGATTCTTATGAACACTATTCTTATTAGGTAAAATAAAGAGCCAACGTGTCGATTATGATAATGGTGATCAAGAATTTTTAAATTTATATTTACTGTACACGCTTAATTGGCCACACTTTACCATTAGAGTTACCTATGGCCATAGATAAATAAAACATTAAAGTCTCATCACGCTATAGACATCAAATACGCTGAAGTAGGTATTCTACAGAATCAAATTCTAAATCGATTCCTGATTAATAATTTAGTGACAAGACCTTGTTTGATGTAAATAATTCCGAATATCGTCAATTTGTCACGTACTAGCGCGGTGGGTAGGTAGTACTTATGGATGAAGCTACTAACTACTGAGTACGCACTGACACAGCTCGATACGCTCCTACGACACGGGCTATTAATCTGCTCAACGATTTGATTTGTCAGGAACCAGAAGTTGATTTATTTTCGACAAATTTTAATTGTTTTATATGTTTATGTGTCCATTTTTTAAGTTATATATAGTTGTTTTAAGTTATCTATTGTTAGTGTATGTACAATATTTTTGTAATTCTGGCTTGCTGTGCGCTTTGGCTTCGCTGTAAGCACAGTGAGCATCTAAATAAAATAAATAAATAAATACTGAAGGGGCGCTGATACTACGGTTATCTCTCTTTAAAAGTTAAGTGCCAGCGCAAACTGTGCGTCTTGTCGCTGCGACAAGACACAAGACATAGAGTCGAGATCTCTGCAACTTAACGCCAATCCTGAATCATAGCCTAAAATACTCTTGACAGAACTTATCAAGCAAAAAAAAAAAACAAATCTAAATCAGCTCCGCCGTAAAAACCTAAACACAAATACACAGATACATAGATAATATATAATATAGACTAGCTGACTCGACAGACGTTGTCCTGTCAAAAGCCATTGCGTAACTATAGTAATTGTTCAATTAAATCCTTGTGTTTATGACCAAACACGAACTGATTATATAGTAATAGGAACAACTCTTTGAACTTGTCGGGATAACTTTTTAAGTCACGTGTAGCTCTGAATGAACCTATTTTATCACACTGTCTCAAAATATATGGATGCACCCAAAATCTTCTTCTATTTAAATTAAGAACTTGTATCAGTGCGAGTACGTCTTCGTCTTCTGACGACGACATCGTGAATGAACAGAACACGTACAATGTGAAGGAAGCATAGCCGCCCGCGCCTCGACTCCACGTCTCGCCCGCGCTGCGACGCCGCGCCGCCGCGCCGCGCCGCTGCCGCGACCGCGCCTCGACTTACCAGTGAGCGCCGCGCCTAACTTGTCAATTTATAGTAAAAATTATCAGTATATATATAATTTGCAATAAATTAAAATTGCGACTATAATTTGAGATTTAAACTATCCTATCTCTCAAGTTGGATCGAACTGCACATGGTGTGCGAATTTTATTATAATCGGTTAAGTGGTTTAGGAGTCCATTGAGGACAAACATTGTGACACGAGATTTATATATATTAAGATATAAGTCAAACTTATAACACTCGTCTTTATGTGTCGCGGGTTAAGAATAGCTGCATTTCCACTTTCAAGCCGGATCGCAACGTGTGTTTGGTTTATCTGTGTAACATAGAACCGAGGACCGGTAAATTATTCAACAAGGAAGATACGATTGAATTTTTGTTGTTCGAAATTAATTTCATTGTGAATTTATAATGAAATTTGCGGTCGGTCGCTGCGAGACTGTGGGCGGTCAAATTTAGCTCAGTATATAGCTCTGGGGTAGTATGGATATTAGCTTATTCTATTTCTGTACTCAGGGGAGTTTTGGCGAGGACGTGAAGATATTCTACCGTTGAATTATTAAATTTTATTTGAAAAAAATAATAGTTAAAAAAAACTAAAAAAACACGCTTTTTATAAAAAATCGAACTAAAAAAATAGAAAATAAAATTTTATAAATTTAAATTAAGAATAGGGTTGAAAATTTCAATAAATATAAATTAATAATAGTGTAAATAAATAAATATATGTATTTTATTTTTAAAAAGCGTGGGGTGCATGGGTCAATAGATATTATATATTTTGTAGATACATTTTGTATTGACAGACATGAGTAGAGTGATTAGCATTTTGATAATATCTTAGAAAGCACCCCACGCTTTTTTAAAAATAAAATACATATATTTATTTATTTACACTATTATTAATTTATATTTATTGAAATTTTCAACCCTATTCTTAATTTAAATTTATAAAATTTTATTTTCTATTTTTTTAGTTCGATTTTTTATAAAAAGCGTGTTTTTTTAGTTTTTTTTAACTATTATTTATTTTTCGCTTTTTAGTTCGATTTGCTAACTATTAACCATTATTAATATGTACAAATGTGTTGGTGTTATCCGATTTTGGCCGTCTGCTCAAGCAAATTAAAAATAAAATTGATGCGTAACAAAAAATATTGAGCAAAAAGATTTGTAGCCGCGTGGTTTCGATCCTCAGACCTCATAAAATAAAATTGATGCGTAACAAAAAAATATTGAGCAAAAAGATTTCTAGCGCGTGGTTTCGATCCAGGGACCTCTGGGTTATGAGCCCAGCACGCTTCCACTGCGCCACTCTGTTCTCTGACACGAATGACGAAATTACCATTTGTAAGTTAAACGGTATTAAAAGTTAAAGAAACTTTATAGAAAAAGCGTGTTAAACAAATTAATAGTTAAAAAAACTAAAAAACACGATTTGTTTAGTGTATTGTCATCGGTCCTCGATATATCTACAAAGTTTGAAAGAAATCTGACCGTTTAAAGTGGGTCAAAAACGCGCTCAAAGGAGTCGGTTACATACAAACATACAAACATACAAACATACAAACATACAAACATACAAACATACAAACATACAAACATACAAACATACAAACATACAAACATACAAACATACAAACATACAAACATACAAACATACAGGTGAAGCTAATAAAAGCGTGTTAAATATTATTTATTCCGTTTTTGAGCGTTATTATCCTTTTGCTTATATTTTCGGGTGTGAACAATAAAGTTTTTAAATAATTATTTTCGAAAAATATTTATTTCGAGTGATAATTGTGTTAATTATTCAATAATGACAATAATGAGGCAGTATGAACTTAGTTATTATTATTAGGCGTGAAAATTTTGTGTGAAAATTTCTCTCTAAAGCTGCATAAGGCACAGAATAAATAATAGTTAGTACAAACTAGCCTTCAGCACTTCAGTGGAGTATTTTTGGACTGGTCTAGATCGTACTGAACAGATAAACATAAATATTTCATTTGTACACCTTCGATCAGTATTTTTTTAACAAAATAACAATTTTCAATTTTAATTTTAACTCTTTGACTTTTTGCTGTCCACCGAAAATGGTAAAATTAAATTAAACAACATCTTCGTATTTAAATACTTTACTAGAAATAATTATATCTAGTAACTAGCTATACTTGGGTAGGTATACAATACTGGCTGAATATTCTAGATATGTGAAGCCAAACTTACAAGAGAATGTCTCAGCTCTTTTGCAACTTTTCAACAAAGGAAAATGATGTTAGCGGACCCGTTCAATTCCAGCGTGCTTTATTTAGTCCATAATCTCCAGTTCATACGAAATGTATGCGAGTTTCAAGATTTTTACTATACGATGTCATTTGCTCGCTCCGACAATATTCTGGGCGCAATTGCAGAGAAGCGCGACAGCGTGCTTCTATGGATTCACTTCAATTTTGTAAGAATTAGGTATAAGTTTACTAGAATATGTAAGCAAGTTAAAGTTTTAGGTATGCTTGTGAATTTGACTGTCATAGTAAAGGAAGACTAATTATTTACGAGATGAAAAATAAGTATACTTCGAGTTGAAATTCCACCCAAATTCGGAGCGTAGTGAAAATATGATTGAGTCACGATGATTTTTAATTGGCATCTTGATTAAGTTAACTCGTAATCGTTATCATGCCATCCTGCTCATCGGCTCTATTCATCCTACATGCGTCATGCGAAAGAGTGGGATGACTAGTGGGACTCTTCATTAAAAGCGCGATCAGTAACTAATGAAAAGCAGCGGGCATGCTGTTCTGTTAAAAAAACTTGTCTGCAACTAGTAGGTACGAGTATATACGAGTATATATCTCTAGCATATTAATATCTGCTCCTTTTTACAAAATAATTTAACAATGTGGATTTAAAACAAATGTGCCACTCATCGGAATTAACATACGGCACTTAGGCGGCTAATTGTGCCCAAATGTAAACTTACAGATAACAAAGGACCGTGCACTGCCCGTTCACACACTACACCTCGCCCGTGTTCACTACAAGTATATATGTAGTATATCATGTATATATGTACCTACCTACAGACAATGTGATGTGGCCAGCTACAAAACAATACTATACAACATGATTATGCATATAAGTACTTAAGTTCCCTCTCGTCTCATCTCTAAAATACACCAGTTAATGCTCGGACCTAGGTGCTAGGTGCTTTTCCTGTTTGCTGTTGCCTTAGCTTTCTCAGGCTTAAGGCAACAGCCTGTAGCACTGAGGCATAATTTTTAAAATTCTACCAGAAGTTACCGACTTAAACTCTTACAATACTTACAATAACTAACAATTAACTTAACTTTTAGAATAATTCAAACAGACATAGAAACCTAGGTAAAGTATTTTTAGGTAATTTTTTCACTCAATCTAAAGCTAAACTATCCCTGAGTGCTTATAGGCATTTTTATACTTCTAAAAAATTTAAAATATAAATATTAAAAAAATAAGGCCAAACTTCTTTTTGTAGAACAATACCCTTTGTGTAATTTGCTTCAGCTGAAGCCTTTAGCCTTCGTCCGATACACTATTCAATTTGCTTTCAAAGAAAGGACTTCGTGTCCATTGTTCGCCAATAGTTGGAGTTTCGCGTCAAAAATAGAGTGAAAAGCAAGAACAAAATTTATCCCAAAAATACTTTAATACTTTGCTTTAAAAAACTATGCTTTGCTAATAAAAGATAGCGGGAAAAGGCACCAGATCCCAATTTAACTGTTTCATATTTTATCAACGCGGACAAAAATGGTTTCGTGGATAGTTTTTAACTATGCATTCTGCTCTGATTGCTTTGCTTATTGAAGTGTTCATTAGTCACTGGAGATAGAGCTTGGCTGGTTTATTTGAATGCATTTCAGGACCCGGCTCTCGGGTGAACGCGAAATGCGATTATGAAGGCTTTTGACCGTCACAAATATCGCTGATTGCGAACGGAAGTGCCCAAGAACCTATCAATTTACACGGGCCTATTTTGAGCCACCTTTTATAAATACGTAGGTTTTTTATGGCCTTTTGTGGTTTATCTTCTTGACATTTAAATATTAAAGCTTTTTACCGTAACACAATCCTCACTGACGTCATAAAGATAGCAATTTACTTCGGTTTTTAGGTTGGCTCTTCGGAGTAATAATTTGAAACGAGTTCATTAAAAACTATCTCGGTTTTGGGTCGCAGTCTCTAGAGCCTCGTTTGCGGAAATTCAGGCGAATCGATATTGTAGCTCTACTTATTCAAAACCGACGGGCCCCGCTGAAATAGCTATTCAAACTCGGCGACGTCGGCTAGGATACCTACCGTTCTATATGCATCATAATTTTAATACTAACTCTGCATGTTGATTAACAGCTCTGAATAGGAAATTAAATGTCAATATCAGTGACAATTGTGTTGAAATAATGCAAAAGGATTACCACAAACAAAGTTTAAGTACAGTTTGTTTTTGAAATACTTTTTTTGTGCCTTCAGTTCAAGCAGTATTTTGTTAGTACTTACTACAAGTATACAGGGTTATTCATAAAGGGTATGCCAAGTAATAAAAGAGCTCATAGTACTCATCAAGAACAACTTTTACTATTCGAGTAGGGCCAACCCAGAATTCGCGAAAAGAAAATCAGCTGTTCCATACATTTTGGACACACACGTACATTACACTTTACATTACATTTTGTTCCATACATGATTCTCATGGTAAAAGTGGTTCATAATGATGAGTACTATTAGCCCTTTTCGGCTTAGCATACCCTTTATGAATAACCCTGTTTAGTACCTAAGTAGGACCTACTCACTCTAAAAAAAATTAAATACTAAAGTATAAAAATAACTCCGTGTATTCATTTGAATTCTATACAACAAACGTTATTCAAAAGCCTGTTTTAAACAGTGTTTTTTGTTAATCCCAATAATCCCATCGCTGGGCAAAGACCTTTTCAAATGCACGGTCTGGTGGCTCAGTAGATGAATCTTTTGTGTAAGCTTCAGGCTTTGGCCTTTCACCTCCGCCTGGGTTGGGCTCACTAGCGACCTCCCCCGGGATCCAGTCGGTGGCAGCTTTCGCTCATAATTCGACTAGCATGTCGCGAACTGGCCCTAGCTAGCCCCATTTTATTGTTGCGGCTTTTCATGCAATGTAAATAAAGCGTGTTATCTAACGGTAATTATAGAACACATGTAATTTCAAAGCCATTCAGAAGTTCGTAATAGCAATCTCTTGGGTTTGCTACTTAAATTATCTTTTATTGCGTAAGTAATTCTCAAAAGTTTACGGCTCCAAGATAGTGGAGTACGAAGTATATTGAAACGAGAGCCGTCAGTATTTCGAAGTGAAACAAGCTCGACCCACTTTCAGTAAGCGCTCTTTTGGGATTTTGAATCTCTTTGCCTCGAAACTTATTTCGGTATCACATCAAACTTGCAAGTTACACCGAATTACTTTAGGGTCGAGAGATCTGGTATCGATAAACGATAGTAGGGACTCGTGAAGTTTGCAGTGGCCCTTGGAAGAAAGGAATGTAAATATTGAGATCCGCTTAATCCTTTTACTTCCCTTTACTAGAATTCGGATATCCAACACTGAAAAGTTTCTAAAGTACCTACTGTGACTGACACTTCTTGTTGTTTCCAAAGTATTTGTTAAAAACTTCACGATTTTCTAAGTATTTCATTTTGTATTTCTATTCAACGTAGCTGAGAAATAAAACAACATTTCGACAAAAGTACAGACATTTCTAAAACAAGCAAGAAAACTTTGTAATACGAATTGGTCGACTCAAGCTCGTAGCTTGCACAAAAAATATTGGGTGGTCCCTACATTTTTCACCAGCAGGTAACCCAGAGAGGTAATTTACCAAAATTACTGTCGTGAAATTTACTTGGAACTCCCTTAACTAATTCGTAGGAAAAACAACCCTTTTCTATGTCGTGTGGCATAATATATATTATTTTGTCAATAACGTGACTGATTGGCCTCATTATTACAGGTTACTTGACACGGTGACCTTTGTACAGTCACGACGAAAAATGGAAATATTTTGTTTCAGTGATGTTTCGTTTGTAGAATTTTCGATTTATTTTATTTAATTTTATTTACCTTCCGTTTTTAGGGTTTCGTACCCAAAGGGTAAAACTGGATCCTATTACTAAGACTCCGCTTTCTGTCCGTCTGTCAGCAGACTGTATTTCATGAACCGTGATAGTTAGACAGTTGAAATTTTCACAGATGATGTATTTCTGTTGCCGTCATAACAACAAACACAAAAAAAAAACAAAATAAAATAAATATTTAATTTTCCCATACAACTAACGTGTTTTTTTTGCCGTTTTTATAGATAATGGTACGGAATCCTTCGTGCGCGAGTCCGACTCACATTTGGCTGGTTTTTTTATTGCACACTAGTATTATAAGAATACATATCAACAATACGTAATCAAAATCATCTAAAGCACGTTAAGATACATTTCTCAAGGTTCCAAGCTTCGTAAAAATATTAAATAATCTTCTCAATAGCTGCGACCTCTCTGAATAAAAATTGCGTTCGCAGAGAAACTTTCCTGATTGTCGTTTGTAATACTTTTGTAGAAAGACTCGTTAAGCTAATGTTCACGATATTTCCATGCCCAGCGCTGAGAGCTCGGATCGGGAACGCGGCGGGAGGTAGAGTCGGTGCTTACTTATACCGGAAACTTAAGTAGTTACATTAATTTTGACAAAATTGCCACGAGACGATGCAAACTTAAAAACTACTGTTTGAAGAGACAATTTTTGTGTTGATATCAAGATTATTGACATATTGTTTTATTGAACACGGAATTATTTAGTCACGTATTTTTTTAGTAGCATATTCCGACTAAAGTTTTGGTTTCATTCGGTATCTTTTTCAAGGAGTCACAAGTATGATGGACTTGCAAGACGCGGGTCTTGAGTGCATAGCATTACGAAATGTGTCACCACCATTTTTCATAGTAAGATTGTAATATCCGTTATTTATTATGCTTTTTAATTGGTATAAATGGCTTGAAATTGAATAACCCAGGCGCGAATACCGCAAAAAGGCAACGGGTGCCATTGCCCCCGTAGTTATGACGGAAGCACTTCCTTTTTAATCAAAATAATTTCCTTGAACATGATTCCTAGCTTCAAGCCACCAAAATTGCCCTCCTCTCCCCTGAACTAAATCTTGGATCCCGTATCTGCAGTGACTGCAAAGAAGTGCCCGTAGACTATCTAATACAAACGGAGGATTCGAAGCATGTTCGAAATTTCTTAAAATGCTACGTTTCAAATCTCACATCTTACCTGCTTACTTATCTGAGCGTTTTACTGCTAGCCACTGGCGGTAATATTTTAGATCGAAACAACCGCAGGCTTCCTTTTCCTCAGTGGCGTTTAATGATTCATTCTACGGCGGGACTAAAAATATGTTTTGTGAACAACAATAGCTCAAGCGGCGAGAGTTCCGCGCGATTTATTACCCGCCGTTACCTTGAGAAATTAACAGATTTACTTGTTTATTGTTTATTTAGAATAATTAATTAAAAACGGACTGGGAAGAAAAAAGTTGGAACGAAATAACTATATTTTAAAATTTGGATTTGATTTTTTTGTTTTTATATATTGAAAGCAACGAATTACACCTCACTACACATAACCCCAAAAATAATAAGTAACCTATATTTTAGAATAATCGGGTAAACATTGTGTGGGTAAACTCTCATAAAAAAAGTATTTTCTGAGTGAGCTTTCGTTCGCAAAGTTACTAGATCCACAAATAAAGCAGACAAGAAGATAAAAGAAAATGTAGAGAAAGTTATGCGCAAGTGTGGAAAGTTTAGTTTTACTCCACAGTGCAACAACTTGGCTGGAGCTATGAGTGTGAAACGTTTATTTATTTATTTATAATGTAATACTACGGCAAAGAAAGCGAAAAAAAAATTAAACGTAAATATCTGGATTCATTAAGAAGTAAGGGCTAAGGATTATCAGGATCCTGTTCCTTTGTCCATGGATCCAATATGAAACGCATCTCATTTATACTAACATGAAAAAATCTTCCTCTTGACCACTTACGATTTGTATATCTCGTTTTCCGTGTAAATGAATTAGTATCCCGCCCTCTGCCAGCGCTGGCCGGTTTCACAAAACTTCGGAAGGTAATTAAATACCGATTACTAGTGGGGAAACTGGGGCGCGTCGAGTAGCAGTTAATTAACCGGCTAAATTATGTTTTATTCTACAACACTTTTATTCATACCATTTAGTTACCGTTGTTGTTGGCAAGTTCAAGGTGGTCTTTTCGGTTTTCATAATAGGTATCATGACTTTTGCTTATTATATTTTTAAATAATATTGTTTTTACGTCATTAGCTAAATTGATTTATCTCAGTAAATATGCTTCATTTTACGAGGGAATTAAAAAGAAATATGTGAAGACTTCGCAAAGCTTTTTAAATGTAAAACAACTAAAACACTCTTAATTGTAACGCTCAGATAAGTACGTAAGGCATGGAAGCAGGGTCTTGTAAATATAGCCGCTTATAATTTGGCGACACTCAAAACTGGCGAAAGTTTCTTCTCGGTTGAGCTTAAAAATTAATGTCAAGCGACTCTGTTTCAGTTGACATTGTTTAACTTTCTGGTGTTTACAGTTGCTACCTACAGCGGAAAATGTGATATCCATCATTTCATAAGCACAGGTTGAACAAACAGTGGATTTTGAGATACTTTCATCTTAAAAAAAAATATTGGAAGTATTTTTGTTTGTTTTAGAAAAAGAACAAAAGTTTGCGTGGCTACTTGATTTGGTTTGATATCGATTCAAAAAACACGCTGATAAAAATTGTCATTAGTAGGTATAGTGCCCTATAAAGTCAAAATCAGGATTAAATGCTATAAGTCTATCTTTTGTATAATAGCATCAAAACCCTAGTGATTGTACGGTAGAGATATATATTTTTTGTAAATTAACTACAAGCTAGTGGGGGAATCCTTTGCCCAGAACTGGACAATAATAGGTTGTTAAAATAAAGCTGTAGATTCCCAATTTGATAATCTGTGTCTGTATTTTCATTTTGCGTATCGACGGTTTATCAGTAATATTTGACTTTTTTAAATAGCAAAAATGTCGAAAGCTATACCTAATATTTTTTGTGAATAAAAGCCCAAGTTTCAACTAAACCACAGCCAACGGTTGTGAAATCCGCGATGCCCACAGATTGAACAATATTTCACTCAATAAGCTGGCTAAGTATTTATGCAAACGAGCCTGGCAGTTTTTCGCTCCGTGTATCTTCAATTTTGTCGGCTAATTAGGGATCTGGATTTATTCCAAAACTTTCTTTTGTGTTTAGTACCTAATAATTAATTGTAAAAATATTTTTATCCTACTATCCTATCCCTATCCTCTTTTATGTTTTATTGTATTGTTCTGAATTTATTACTAATTATTTTATTTTATTGTTCCGAACGTATTATTTTTTTTGTAATTGAATTTGAATTTGACATGTGCTTTTTTGGTACGAAAATAAAACTAAACTACTTCCTACTAAATATTATAAACGCGAAAGTTTGTAAGAATGAATGTGTGTATGTATGTTTAGATGTATGTTTGTTACTCTTTCACGCAAAACGGCTGAACGGATTTACATGAAATTTAGAATGAAGGTCGGTCATGATCTGGATTAACACATAGGCTACTTTTTTATCCCGGAAAGCGCGGGTGAAACCGCGGTTCGCAGCTAATAGACTATATTTATAGGTATTTATAGCTATAGAGGTATACAAAATCTACCTCTAAATTGAGTTCGTATTCAAAGTTGTTGAAAGTAAATTAGAGTCAGACATTCATAGCGATATCTCGAAGTCGTACGACACCTGAATCTTTATGAAAGATCTTTACACAAGAACTAGACTCCAAACCTAAGTAATCTATATGGATAAGTATCTAGGGTTAAGTCTGACAGATAATCGGATTCTCAGCGAAACCTTTAGTTTAAATCAGACCACATTAGCTGGACATTTCGTGCATACAAATAAAGGTAGGTAATGCAATGTGCGGTCGGTACCAGCGTGCGGTAAATGAAATTATAATGGCCGGCGATATCCGGCGCGTGCCTCCGAGCAGTCGTTCCGGTCATAAATAAACTAATTAATAAATGTGTCATTACCATAGAAGTAGAATAAGCTGAATGCTAAAAGAAGAAGTACGTTTATCTATACAGGGTTATTCATAAAGGGTATGCTAAGCCGAAAAGAGCTTATAGTACTTATCATTATGAACAACTTTTATTATGAGCACAATCTGAAATGCGCGAAAAAAAAATCAGCTGTTCCATACATTTCGTCGAGTGTCAGTGACATTTTTCTATGGAACAGCTGATTTTTATTTCGCGAATTTTGGGTTGGTCCCATAATAAAAGTTGTTCATAATGATGAGTACTATGAGCCCTTTTCGGCTTAGCATACCCTTTATGAATAACCTTGTATAGAGTCAACTCTAAAACACTGAAGATTTTCCACAGACTTAGATGTTTGAACCAAACAACGTTAGATCAACTACTTTCGAAAATTAGAAAAAAACTCAGCTGTTCCATGTAAAAAGTTTATAGACATTGGACAAAATGTGTTTCGTTTTTGTGAATTTTCGAAAGTCCGTGGAACTAAAGTTGCTAAAAAAAAGTTGTTTGGATTCATAGAAGCCGACTGCAAAAGGTCAATGTTTTATAGCTGACCCTGTAAACACATACATAATCACACATTGTCTCTTTCTATTTCCATTTATCTAAATATATGATGATGATGATGTAATCCATGCTGATCTCGGCTACGGCGATCATTTACTGTTGCTGGGTTACTGATGCGGTTTCACGTAATTAATAATATCCAATTTCAGTAATAAGAACAGTTGCGTTACCTAATTTATACAGGAAATGCTGAAGAGTCAAAATATATTTCCGCAAGTTATAAAAACTTACCTATATCATGAAATCTTCTGTCAAATTAAATTATTACATCCTGTCATCTGAAATTATTGAATTTGTAGAATATTTTACGTGTTTTGACTTTTGACACAAAAATTTATATAATATTAAGCAAGTTAAATGTTTTGCAAATTCAATATTTTTTTATGTCTACCAATGAACTTAACTATGCTACCAAGAGATACGTTTTCCTATGCATCTAAATCAGTGGTTCTTAACCTTTTAGTCATGAGGGACCATTTTATCAAATGTTTGTCTTGCCGGGGACCACCCAGTTGGTTTTCCTAAATTATGCATACTCTTTACTAACTTCTGAATTCTTGGTTCAGTGCTACTCAAAGCTAAACGCATGACGGCAGTGGCATCCAACCGATTTCGATGCTTGTTTTTAATCATCAGAAGCGTCGAAAACCCCTGCTCGCATAGATACGTCGATAAAGAAATAAAGTTAGGTAACGTATAGCAATGTCTCGAAGCTTTGGAAAAGAAATTGCTTTTTGGCTCCAAAATTCCACAAGATTTATTCCTGATTCGAATGTATCTTTTAAGTTCGTGTCGTGTTGCATTTCAATCACTTCTTCTTGAATTTCATCAGAGACTTCAGAAACATTGAGAATGAAAGGATTCCGAATCAGTTTCTGAATATTCAAATATTCAAATTTCCTGATCCTTGTAGTCGACTCATTACGTCACGCCACAATATTATTACGATGGCTTCGCGGACCACTTGGAATGCCTCCAGGGACCACCAGTGGTCCGCGGACCACCGGTTAAGAACCACTGATCTAAATCGATAAATTAATTAGCTTAATAAGTACAGTAGTACCTAACACGCAGAAATCCTATCACCTGTATCTGTCTATGCACCTACTCTTATAAATTACCCGTAAATTGGCCCGCGCTGTTCGACATTCTCATTACTTGTAGAGGAACTACAAAGCTTTCGTGTGTTATTATCGAGATTAACATCTTCGATATCAGCTCGTTGTGAATGTTTTATTACAATTTGAGCCTTCATTTGTTTAAATTTCCTGTCAATGTACTGGTAAATATTTTTCAGGCGCAAGGCGTCACCATTAACGATTTGAAAACATTTTCATGGGGTCAAGGTGAATTGTATTTGTTTATATTTTCTTGTGTCTTTACAGTTTCTTGTGCTGCAATGCTATACTACGTTAATAAAAAAAATGCTTTCAAATTGTTTTACTTTTATTAAATTAAATGAACTATGTACTTAACATTTATCAACTACGAGAAGACACCAATACAAAAATATTCTTGAGATCCACGGGAAATTCAAGCTTTACCCACCAGATACCAGATAGTTTAAGAAGCAAACAATATCTTTACCAGCAATACACTCAGCTCACCTAGATATTCGGGAATCGCGTTCTTCGTACAAATCCCCAACTCCGGGCGGGAGTTAGGCGCGGCTTTGCGAACATCGAACAAAGTTTTCTATCCGTTCGGACTCTCCGATGCAATTTTATTCCCGACGTGTATCGAATCTGATAAATTATTTATCAGTTAAGGTACATGCTTACCTGCTAGAGCCCGTCCGAGGAGCAGTATGCTGAATACAATCGAGAGCAAACGAGCGCTCCGCCTGGCCGCCATTTTGCTCCGCTGATCTCGCTTCTATGGATATCAACTAGTCATTTTTATATTTATTTCCTTACACAATCACTTATTTAGATTTTTGTTTCAGTCATCACTTTATCACTTCACTGCACTTGAAGAGTTTTACGAGTAGGTACGTGTCTCTTATTGATTCGAGTCACTATGTCACCGATTCATAGGTGCATTTTACATCACTGTTTAAATATATTATTACTTATTTTTCGTTGGTTTTAAAAAAAAGTTCGATTGTCATTTCATTATAGAAGGTATGGTAAACATTGGAATATTACGTTAGTGATACTCGTCAAATAGACGAAAACAAAGAAAGCGCCTAAATAACCAGATCAAAGTACTAAATTAGTATATATCAAGCTATTTAGCACTTACTTATGTATCTACTAGTTAGAAAATCAAAATCAATATTTAGCTCAAGATACATACATCCATAGCCTAACACCTCTACTCTACCATATTTTAATGTTTTACCATAAAATTACTCAATTTTGAGCCCAATTACCTCCCAAAACAGCCTACCCTAATGACTCCTCATTTCTGGAGAAAACTTTACAGGTCAGTTAATTGCAAGCTGTAACGATCTGTTGTCTGCCACAAGGGGAAAGTAAAAACTTGTTTCCGCCGGGTAGATCGGCCAAAATGAAAACGGAAGAGGGTGCCAGTTACAAACTGTCTAATTTATTGCGCAGAAATGTTTTTCTTCTTTTATAGTTGGCCAGCTCTAATTACGTACCTAAAAATAATGAGATGTACAGTTTGTTCAGTAAGTAGGTCGAGCATAATTTCTATCTCGAAATTAAAAGCACCTAATAAATAGAAAAATGTATCAATTCTATAAGTAGATAATTGTGTACGGTTTTTATCTGAATTACCTATCATTTGCCGCCAGTTATTGCACTAGTTTTAAGTTTTATGATCCTTTTTGTTTGTAATTTTTGGTGTGAACAATAAGGAGTTTATTTATCTATCTACATGTCTATTATAAACATTAGGTTTTTTTTTTTTCGTAAAGGTTTTTGCTGCATTAGAAAAGGCACAGTTTCTTATAGCCACACTGCTGCTGTCATGACGATTTTCAAACTTGCTGTTGGTTTACTTTAATCCAACGCAGAGGTGGAAAAATAATCTGCTTTCACCTAATAGTGACAAATTTATTTGCGTTGCTAGGGTGCGGCTTGCCCTGTACCACACTTACCGTTGTCATTCATGAACAGGAACTAATATTACAAATGCTCAATCTAAGAGCTTTATGTAATACCATTAAAAAAGTTGCTTAGAGTTTGTTATTTTAGTAAGAAACGAGATTTCTTGTGAAGTTGTTCACAATTATTTTTTACGTTCCTTTTTCGAAAATTGTACTTTGCTCATCTACCGACATTTTCTTTAGCATGCACTTTGTAACTAAGTCGCAAGCGGTAGGTTATTTGAATACCGTAATTTGTTAATAATAACTTGACTAAAGCCTAGAACCATAAGAAAAATATATACGTCTTTTATTACAATATTATATTTTATATTTATTAGTTTGGTAACAGAGACAAAAAAAAAACAAATAACTTCTACACATCTAACTTATAAGGTACAAAGTGTAAAGTTGTGTCGCAAAGTTGTTCACTTTGACGTATAGAAGAACACCCTTGAGTATTACTACACCTTGTAGAAATCTATCTTATCTAGGTTACTTTGGGATGTTGAAAAAGTATCATAGTAATAGAATGCCTAATACGTGACCTTGGTGTATCCGTGTATGTAACCCGAGTTGAGGTCAAGATGAAAATATAAAAGTTTTCACTGACTCGCATTATACCGCCGACATATAAAACTTCAGGTAGGTCATTTATGAAATTGGACGGACACGTTGCGTGACTAGCAACAAGGCGTTGCCAAAATGTGTGACGAGACGCCTCACGCAAATTGTCGTTTTGGACATTAGAATGCATGTATACGTAAAATAGGTACTAATATACTGTTGACTGACTAGCAGCTTTTATGCCTGCTTCATAAAAACCCTTTTGGGTATGATCTGCGTGCTTTTGCATGGTCATGCTTGCTGTACTTTTTACGGTCACCCTAAAGTATCATGTCGATTAATCTTGTCTTGTTTCACATTAGCTAACCTATGGCGTAACAGTCATACACACCTGCCTATAAAACACACGCTTGAGTTGTAAAATTCAGTTTTTTCTAATTCGTAACTAATTTAAACTGTTTTTTTGTTTCATAATTTAATACAATAAACGTTAAACACACATTTCGGCTTCTAAATACGGTACCCTAGCTACTTACAAAACTCGAAGTCACATTGTAACATTTTTTCAAATTTTACGGAATTTCCGTTGTACGAGTAAAATTTGAATTTCCCGTAGCAGAAACCACATAAAGCTGACACCAGCACGCGCAACTAAGTGGACTAAATGGTAATGTATCTAAACTACACCTACACGTAGTACATTTTGGCGTAGCTTGTTTCACGGACGTCGCATTGTGATTCCGCAGGCCTCTCCGCGCGATATGATGACGATCACTTGTCAGAGATAAGCCCGCTGTGCAGGATACTCGCACAGTTTTCTCTACGTTTTATTGCTTGCTGCTCTGTTACTGGAGTTAAAGTATCTGAACTATCTTTGTACTGTCTGTACAGACTCTACAGCCTCTGGTATCAATTAGCACGAACTGCATTTCTGTTTTAGATGGTTCATTATTATCGCTATTAATATCTGTCTATTTTTATGTAGGTAGGTATTTTTGGAGTGAACTGAGGCTATTCTTAAAGGGGGTAGGTATACCAAATAGAAAGCCTTCATTGAAATAAAAACCTCACGGTATGATTACTTGCCAAACATTTTCATATCTATAGACATCATGCGCCCACCTACTGAGTCGACGTTAATTAAATTATCTTTAAACAGAATTTTCATACAAAACGGAACCCAAGTAACATTCTTATTTTCTTCTTCTTTTCTACGTGGAATTCTTCCTTGAACTCGATCTTAGCACGTATTGCCAGAAATAAATTAAGCGGATAAAGAACTCTAATGTGGAACGTAATTATTTAGTAGGAAAGTTTTATCGTTAAGTAGAACCTCTACACTAGCATATACCACAAGAAACTGAAGGTAAAAGTACTTAATAAAGGTATTTAAGTAATTTGAAGTGACTTCCAAGGATTGTGTTTAAAGCAACTTTACTTGTGTACCTAATTTAGCTTATTGTTAGTTTCACCTATTCTTTATAGATAGCTAGTTAAAGGAATAAAAACAGCCGGAATATAGAGTAATAATACGTTACATTTCGTAGGTAAGCATAGGATACATAATAAGGTTTAAATAAACATTCCTATTCAAATACATCGTAACAAATTTTAGCCGCCCCTGTAGCTATAGCCTCTATAGCCTTATACAATATACATATAGCACTATAACTACCTACCCTATCTACCTACCCGGTTATAATTGCGTTCACGAAAACGGCTATAACGATCTCGATTAAATTTACAGAAGACCGGTTTTCGGGGACGAAACATTGATCTAGACGTCGATCTTCTGGGAAAACTAATTTTCTGCGAGGTTTCACGGACGAGCGCAGCTCGGTCGCCCAGGAACTGAGTCTCATATGGCATTCAGTTCACTGATTAATCAAATCAAATATGTTTACAAACAAAATACATTTTCAGAAACCAGCGATAGATAGATAGAATCATTTTTTTTGTGTTTTTAGCGATTCACTTCAGTATTTTTTCAAATCATAACCTGCTAATTAATATTCTGACCAGTATTTTTGTAAGGCGAAACCCCATTGATCGTTTTACACTAACAGAACATTCCTATAACAACAATCTCCAAGCCATCTCAGAGGCCTTCGGACAGCCTAAAATCTATGACACCAGGGCTATACCAGTCCAGTATTATACTTTAAAAATAACAACAAACAACAAAACAACAACAAAACAAAACAAAATAACGTAGGTAAATAATGAATATGATTTTCACTCATAGATATTCTATTAATAGCAATGTCACGAGAAGTTACGCTTAACGCTAGTTACCGCAACTTCAGCAGGAAAACGGTGTGAAACATGGCGCAAACTTGAACAAAACAACCGGCACATGGCAGCCGCGGCGGGCACTCGGTAACGCTCGGTTAAACCGAAAACCTAATAAAACTTTGCCGTACTGCCTGATAAGTATGAATACGAGTATGATCGCGGTCGCCTGTTTCGGTGAAATGAACAGTCGGCAATTTGGGTTTCGGTGATTTCTTCATCAAAGTGTACCTATACGATAAGTTTCCGAGTAGGTACGTTATTTTTGGCTTCTGTTTATATTGATTCTTAGTTTATATTTATTAGGTATTGTCATGTTCCCTACATTCCGGGCAGGCGTTGTATTTAAATATCTGGTCTGGGTTTGGGTGTCCTTGTCTTTGTGTGTGTTCTATGGCACCCGTGACACAGGGAATTTTAGTGGCGAGATATGAGTGTGAAAAGTTTATCACTACCTGTTATCTGTATTTTAACCAAGTAAAAAAAGTGCAAGCTAAGCTCTTAAAGTAGACCTACGTCATTAACGTACTATATTATATTTTATTATCAGGGTTTAAGCTATAGACAAACCTGCGCGTCAAGACCCGGGGAGCGGAACGCACATCTATCCGACCATGACGTGGGACGTTTTTCTTTCATTACATTTTAGTTTTGCCATTTTTTTGCATTCCGCATCGCTGATGCTCAGATTTGATCGTCGCTTTATAATTTAAGTAAACATTAACGTAAATTAAATCATCATCAAATTAAATCATGCTACTATTTTTAATTACGTATAAAATTATGTGCATTTTTTTGGCAATACATTGAATTTATTCGATTACATCTTTAAATAGCGAACTAACGGTTTCATCACCCACAGAAACAACCATAAAAAGAAACTTCGCCTATTCTTTTACGACCTCTACGAGCCCAAATAGTTACACTTATGAAAATAGGAGGAAAATCATGATATTCATAAGATTTAAGTATTGTGAGGGCTAGGAAAATGTGTAAGCAAGTGATGACATTTATTTATCTTTAAACGTTTCACACTCGTTCGTTCGTCGTTTCTATATTAATATAATAATGAGGTAAAGTTTGGGTAATGTATGTATGTAATATATTTTATGTATGTGTGTTTGTAGAGAGTAATCTCCTAAACCGCTCGTTCGATCTTAAAATATATTTCCCTAATAGAAAGCTACACTATTCCTAAGTGGTATAGGCTATATTTTATAACCTTCGAGATCGAAACCCGAGCAGCACCAGGCACCAGCTAGTTTGTTATTAGCTAGACAGCTTATAATAAACGAACAGCTAAGTAGATGAAAATGATTATTTTTGTCAAAGTGTAGGCGTACCTTAGAGTTCCGTAGATATGAGGTTGGGAAATTTAATTAAACTTACACCTACAACACAATCATCAAACGTTTTTCACCCACTGTTGAGCGTAGGTCTTCAGTGCGCTATCTTTTATATAGTGTTAGTTACATCCACTGCCTACGTCCACCTACATACGTACTAGGTACCTACTTAGTTAATAGGTCAGTGATTGAAATGCACAAATGGAATGAAAAATGAAAAATAACTAATTTGAACAGTCAATTATTTTGTGAACGTTATTTCATGTTTCATTAATTTGATAAATCTGCAGCTATCTGATGATATTTGACAAAAATATTCAACAATCATACCCGGACGGTTTTTAACTGGTAGTCATCAAATTCTACCAATCAACAGTTTTAGACACAACATTTTTCTCATAATGTTATTTCGTTGGCGACTATGTATATACACATATCAGTAGATTAGGTACATATAGCTATACCTAGAATATATTCTACGTATTTTTTATTTACATGCTGAATTTACGAGTTCATATTAGATAGATATATTCTGTTATTGATAGGTACTTAGTTACAACCGGTCATTGTTATCAACGATAGTAACACTTTTCACACTTTATTCATTCACAATTTATTTTCAAAAAAGGTAGTTCTGAATAATCACATTTTATAAATGACCTCGCTACTATTGTTTTGTCCACGTCGCTTTCTTAACCCTGATGATAAATTCGTTGGCCAAAGTCTCGGCTTGAACAAAAGCTGCCCTTTAAATTATTTCTCAGGGCTTATTCCCGTGAAAATATTTCAAAAATAACAAAGAGAAACCGACCTGATTTATTAAAGAAGGTACGAGTCCAGAAGGTACGGAATAGGCGTTTGGAAGCAATGCCACCGGAAAGGAACACGATGAACAAAATAGCCGGTATCCGCACGCCACTGCCCACTGACGCTCTATACGCGAGTCAGCAGAATATTAACTGCCAGAAACTTACTAAGAACTTCGGAAGTGGCATTAAGGCAGCATTAGCTATAGAAGTGGTTTAGAAGTTAAGTTTTCTATAGTTGTGTTGATTAGACTAAACCGGTTAAGAGAGTGGTATGATAAAAAGGGAACAATACTGCTAATTTGTGATAACCGAAAATGAGAAAGACTGAATAAGGTCAAGTTTTTTGCCACAAGGGACAGAAACAAAAAAAAATGAAGAAAACATAACCACAAACTCGAAAAGGCTATAAATTAATTTAAAAGGTATGACAACTTATTGCCTTCGGATGAAAACCAACGACCTCCTAATAAAATAAATCTAACCAACTCGATCCATCCAAAGATTTTTGATTTTAGGTAAACTAAAATGTATTTACAAAAAACGTGTTTAATCACTGTCTCTAAGTTCCACTGCGCGCTACCGCACTCTGGCGCTCACTAACGAAGCCGGCTTACGTACCAAAGCGAAAAAAGATTCGTCGCAACAATTACTGCACAGATAGCAAGCATTGTTTACAGCGACAAGGTCTATTTCCAGACCACCTATTAATGTCCAAAACATTCAGCGAGTCTGAAATAATTAAGCGATTCTGAATTTCACTGAAATGCTCTGACAATTTACACACTTTTGTATGCATTTCACTGAAACGCTGAGACAATTTATATGCTTAAGCATAAGGTTTTAATATTTCGGAAGCTATGATATTGATCGCTGAAGTATGGAATTTGTAGAACTTTAACTACTTTTTTTACGTACTTTTTGGTTACTTAAAAAAATTTCATGACATCTCATTCCCTTTTTCTTAACTAACTGCCAGAAATGAAATAGAGACGTCGATATTATAACATTGAACGCATGAGCTCCTAATGAGAGTATGGCTAAAGTTCGTCTTTCAATGGATATACGAGGTCATTAGACGAGCTTCTAAAAATACAATTTATATTAATTATGTGGCTGGAATTGAAATCAAATCAGAAATATTTATTGACATTAACAAACAGTAATATGTATATACATAGGTACTATATTAAATAATATCATTGAATGTTACAGGTAAGCTAAAATCATAACGAAAATAATATTGTCTTACGTAAGTAAAATCAGTTTTAAAATGGGTTTAATGAGCATTTAGTGGTTTTAAAAATATAACATTTTGTTTAGATTTTTCCCTAAAATAAAACCTACTTGACCCTACCTTACCTACTCGACTTTCAGTTTCAGCGATTTACTTTTACGATAAACTAAAATAATCCCAACGGCCGATTAACGATTTTATCACTATTTGGAGTTACTTAAAAGGTGCGAGCGGATGGTAAAAATAAGATTACACTATTTACACGCCCCTTGTTTGCAAGGGTTTAATAATAAAACTGAACCATAAGGAATAGAATGCGCCCTCTTTCGATGTCGCCGAGTAAACTAAAATAACTATGCTTTATTAACTACTACCTACTACAAATTATTAGTTCATGAACAGAATATTTTACACGAAAACGTACCTTTAGCATTAATAATCATGAGGGCCCTAAATTAACTGAAATAATAATGCCAGAGTAAGCAACTCCAAGTCTATTTCTGTAAAATACGTAGGCTTTGAAGCATTATCATACTCATCAATAACTTTTAGGCAGTTTCATATTTTTATATACCTAGTGATGAAAAAAGTTTTAGGATATTGAAAATTTATTTCGTAAAATTCCATCCATAAAATGATTTTACGATCTATTTTTGTGGGTGCCGTGAAAAAAACTTTTATTTACGTCATAAAACTGATAGCTGAAAACCATCGCAAAAAAACTTGATCAATTGTAAATAAAGAGTTGTCTGCTACAGTGTGAAAGTATTTCATTTGCCATACTTTAATTCTTTCAAGAGATATTTCACGATAAAAAGTGCTGTAAGTTTTTGCAAAGCAAAATGTTACAAGAACAAGGATTTTTTTATCATTTTAAGGCCTGATTCGAGCCAAGTCAAGACTCAAATGTTATATTAAACATAAAAATACAGTCACAACGGAAAGTCTACGTCTTGGCGATACGTACACGTAGCTGTTCCACGTAGAACGTGAAATACGACATACTGTACTACCAACTTATTTACGCATTCGAGTGGGGGAGCCAACAACACACTTCCTGAACAAAAATGACAGCCATCCGTCGAGAATATTTAGTTCCATCATTGGCCGCCTCTGCAGATATGTTGGTCGCACTTTAACTGTACAAGTTACGACGATGCTCGTATCTGCTGCCCATATAATGCGCCCTCGCCGCGATAAATTGAAATTGACACGTTTATCATCACGCCTTTCGTGATTGTACTTTTTATTGCATTGCTCACTCATAAAGGATTGATTGCAAACGATTTTGACGCCGGTGGTGCATTGATTGACTCTACGCAAGCGTGGCATAAGCTCTCCCGACAACTTTTTTATTTTGAGAAACAGCCCAAAATTCTAAATACTTAAATAGATTTAAGAGCTAAGGATTTCAAAGTTGATTCTAAAAGGACTGAATATCGCATGCGGACATTAGAATTTTATATTAAACTAGCAGCTCTTCACGGTTTCTCCCGCTATTAAACAAAGCCGTTTACTTTTTGGCAAGAAAATTAGGCTATGTATTAATTTCAGGTTAAAGCTAAATTTCATCCAAAACCATTGAGCCGCTCCATCGTTAATAACAAATGTACACACACTCCATCTCTCACAAACTTTGCGTTTATAATGTTTGTCTGATTAATTTCTTACTTTTAGAAACCTTCATGCAAGAAGTGTAGAGTTTAAAATAATGAAATTCTAGAGGTTTCCTTCGTGCGGTTGTTCTAAATTAAGTGGTTTATTTCTGGTTTAAGGCTGTAATTATTATGCAAAATCACTCTATGTTTAGCTTAATGCAGACTGCGGTGAAGTTTTGTGGTGCTTAGGATTTATTTATAGTAGTAACTGTTAACACTTTGACCGCGGCTAACAATCACATGCGCTTGCCTTAAGTGTGGCTATTAGTCAAATACGTTGTGTTTTACGCGCCTGGCGTGTGCACCCGCATTCGCGTCGCACAAAGGAAAACACAAAGTATGTATTTTCCGCAGTCAAAGTGTTAAGCATCTGAATCAGATGCTTAACACTTTGACTGCGGAAAATTCTGATCAAACACCACTGCTAGCTACTCGGCCTATACGAACTTACTTATAGCATTTAATCTAATAAAAATGTTTCACCTTTGAACAATACCTTTTATGTTTTATTTTGCCATCATATAATTTTACATAACCAAGGACATGCCGTAGAAGAAAATTTAAAAAAAATTGTTTTTTTCCTAAATAAATTTTTAAATGCATGTCCGTACTTAGTTAGGACTATAATTGAAACAAAGTAGGTACTACTTTACTTTTAAGTAAAGCTAACTTTAATATACTAGCTAATATATAGTTCGCGTAGTTTCATCTGTTAAATGGTTTGTCTACTTTCACTCCTTCTGAAAGTGTTTTGCGTACTAATATATTCATTTAAGCTATTATGCACAACGCTTAAAATACTTTCGAAACGTTTGTTAGTGGCTACAACAAGCAAACACTTATCATTATCATTCATATAAATATTAATGGTTAAGATCGGATGTTTCCGTTTTTAATGATTCAGGCGTTATTCTTTGAAAGTGTCGTTTCGAAAATCTGGGGCATCTCTACTTAAAAGTCTTTTAAAAATATTATTTTGTAAACTACGATACCTATATCAGTACATTTAGCCAGTTTTAAGGAAATAAATTGGTAGGTATGGTACCTACATATGTATTGTGGGAAGTCTTACTTGGAATATTATCTCACCTTGCTACTTTTCTACTCAAAATAAGTCTTTTTAATTCTCACAAATAATTTAAATGCAGACCTACACAGCTTTTCATCACAATAAATAAAATGTATAACAATTGAGTACTTAGTTTTGTATAGCCATAATGTAAAAACGGTTATGATGATTTTTCTAAAGAGCGGAGTTCAAATATGTATCTATCTATTAAAACTTACAAAAAAAATGTACCAAATAAAATTACCCGAGTCTTTTTTAACCAATTTGGTCTGGGTTAAATAAAAACTCCTCGCGAAAAGTTAGTAGCACAATAAATCTACTCAAGCAAATTCTCAGCGGTAAAATCTCAATAAACTCGGAGCGCCGATAACTTTACCGTAACATATTCAAGGGTTAGAAGATTAAGTTATTTATGCATCCGATTTATTATTCAGTGAGCGCTGCGCGCGATAAATACAAATATCACTACACTTTTACCGCACTTTGTTTTCTAAAAATATTGAAAAAGTTCACTTTAAAATGTCACATTGTCTCTGACTGAAAACTTTTATTTTTAATTTAGAGTTCTATTTTTAAATTCGCGGTGGTCAGTAAGTTGGGACAAGATAGTCCTCCACTTGTTGAGGGCAGCTGTATGAACGTTCGCGCGCTTGGCGGAGCGTAAGCGACTGCGCTTCCCACCCATTCATCGAACAGCCCTTACTTACCCTGGGTGCGTTTACTCGAACTCGACTCACAGCGGGCTCGGATTTCAGAAGTAACCTGTCCAATTTGTGCACCATTGTTTGGTTGAATCCGTATATATTGGTAGAAATGAATACTAAAACCAAACTATGATAGTTTTAGTTGTATAAATGTATAAATATTTGTAGGTAGTATTGCAATATTCAATTTACCTGTAGATTTTAGTAAACTGAAACAAATAGTTCGTGTTGCATTTCAGAAAGTAATAATATCAGTGATCATCAGAGTCTGTAACTGTTCAAACAAACGGAGTTTTTAATAAAACCCAAACCTCCGTAAAAGGTTCGTTCAAACGAATAACTTTTTTCTGAGCTCTTTTCGTAACAAACTAAGTTTTATAATGGAATAAGTTAATATAAACTTTGAGATTTTTGCAAGCACTGAACGAAAACTCTTAGTAAGAAACAAGGTAGGAATAGCGTAGGTGTACCACTCGTATATTACTTAAAATAGTTATCTTCTTTGCGGGGGATTATGTTTACACTTACGAGTTTTGCCGACGATTATATTTAGAAGATTTCTATGAAACTGCCCACGCTTTCACCAATATAACTCTACTAATCTTATAAAGGAGAAGCATCTACGCCTTTATTTATTAAAGGGTGGGTGTGAGGGTGTCGATGGAGATCCTTTAGATCAAAGGTAATTAATTAAAGTAATGGATCAATAGGCGATCCAAAAGAGACTTTTAGAATTCCCAACATCTATCTCATTCAATAGAAAATCTTGAGTATTTTTTTTTGTTTTCTTGACCCACTTCCATTTTATTAGCATTTATTATGTTCTACAACTTACCTACTAAACTAATAAACTCGCAGGCACTATAAAAGCTTCAGTTTTAAAATTTTTCTTCCTAAGGCTTTTCTTAGCCGTAAATCAGAGTAGAAATCGTAAATACTTTATGCTAGAACAGCGTAAAAACATCGTTCAACCTATTTTGAATAATGCTAAGTTTAGTGCAACTTAACAGATTTTGTAGACGTGCCACTTTTAAAATTTTAGTAGGTTAATTATTCCAGAGTCTGCATTTCTATTTCAATTACTCCAATCTCAATTAGAACTAATGGCAAAACTAGGTAAATAAGGACTATCCTTATGTATATTGAACTTCTGGACGCTAGTTTAGCCATCTACAAGTTCTTTGTCACGTTATATTTCAATTAATAGGTACAAAGCTAAATAGCGCAGCTGTCGGTGCATCACAGAATCACCATAGATTAAAATAATTTGCCGTCGAAGTTGGTTAACACGAACTCACTGATGAACATAGGACTTCAACATTATACACAAAGATACAAAATAAATTAGGCCTTAAAGATACAACTCACTTAAAATATCCCAAACAAAAGGCATCCCAGAAACTTGATAAAAGCGATGGTTCAGTTTAATCATAATTATGTAGATGTGGCCGAAGCTCTTCGTTCCCGTGAGTTATGTCACGGCTTCTGGCGTCCTCCATTTATCATCGCTGTTGTAAACGATGACAGAACCAAGGAAATAATTATATTAGTCGGATGATTCGTGGCTCATGCTTATCAGAGAAGCCAGGGTGCAAGCGTTTAGGCCTTGTAATTATCTGTAGTGCTATGCTCTGACATTTTAATTAGTTTTTACATTTATTGTACAGGGCTATAATAAAGGGTAAGCTAAGCCGAGAAGGGCTCATAGTAATCATTACTAATAACTTTTTCTAAGGGACCAACCCTGAAATTGAGAAAAAAAAACAGCTGTTTCATAGAAAATGGCAATGACACTCGTAAATATGTATGGAACTGCTGACTTTTCTTTTCGCGAATTCCGGGTTGGTCTCGTAGTAAAAGTTATTCATTATGATGAGTTCTGTGTGCCCTTTTCAGCTTAGCAACCCTTTCCTTATAAACCTGTAGTTTATAACTATATGGGCAATTGAGTTCTACGGTACATACTTCAAAAACTCCAATGACTTCATGAGATTTAAATTGCCAACTTAATATCAATAAGCAATGTAGAAATTCAATGTAGGTGGGGGTATTTGTTCCTAAAATTTACAAAGGTTGCCACGTGAAAAAACATTTTCCTCTCTCTTTTAGACGACCTCTAACCTCTATGTATATCATTTTACAAAAAAAAAAAACTTTGAAAAGTAGGCACTTCGCGTTTTTCTTAACTTTGGAAAAATTACTGAATATGTTACCGCAGTACCGTAGCAACTTTAATAAGGTAATCTAAGGAGCTCATTATAGCTGTTTTATTTCAGTAGGTGGCGTTAGCGCGAACCTAAATAGCTACAAAGGAAGTGCGTGCCAACAAGATGTTACGAAATCGGCGATTTCCGAGATTGGTAGCTATAAACCGTGTTGTGCCTAAAGCGTTTAAGCATAAAATTCAATAACGGGTGAATTGGAACACAATGAACACAATACGGATTCATGTCCGTCATAAAAACAAACATTTACATCTATGGTATAGCATACCTTGGCAATATGTTTTATGGCGAGCTCTGAGCTTTAGCTACGTTATTAATGAAAAGTGTCGGTTGGTAGGATTTAGATTGCAGACTTACTTATTGCCATTAAATAAATAAATTATCACACTCATCATTATCATCGGTAAAACAAACTTTGGTTTAGATTTCAGTAAGCTAAACTTTTCGCGATCACACGTAAAGCAGCTCAGTTCTTCCTGTATTATGTTAGGGCAATGCCTTGGATCATATACGGATAACTATACAGGATTATTCACAAAGGGTATGCTAAGCCGAAAAGGGCTCATAGTAGTCATCATTATGAACAACTTTTACTATGGGACCCTCTCGAAATTCGCGAAAAAAAAAACCAGCTGTTCCATAGAAAAATGTCAATGACACTCGACAAAATGTATGGAACAGCTGTTTTTTTTCCCATTGTAAAAGTTGTTCATAATGATGAGTACTATGAGCCCTTTTCGGCTTAGCATACCCTTTATGAATAACCCTATATACTACGACCTCCATAACATATACCTAATTTTCATAATTTGATATTCATTATGAAATCGGACTGCCTGCTAGAGATCCGACGCGCTACCAGCTTAGCCATATTGATCGTAATTCGAAGAAAAAAACAGTTAAACCTAGTTACAAAGTAGATGTACTAAGTTTATGCAATATAAGTCTAAATCCTATCAATATATTCCTCTACAGATACGTAATTATATCAACTAAGTTAGTCGTAAATACATTAACAGATGTTGCCGAATAGTTCGGTAGAAGTTACTTTGAAATATTTCTATTGTTTCGAGGACTAACTTCGGTGAATCAATAAATAGGGGGTATGTCCAAAGAAAACACCCTATTATGTAGGGGTATATTAGTCGTAGAAATAATTTATTTACTACTGATGCCTGCGACTTCGTAGCTATTGCGGTGCTGGTGGGGCTTCGGGGTCACAAATGCAAAGTTTTGTCACAATCGGATGAATTGTTTGGGAATGTATAAAAATAAATTTATATTAAGTCGCGAATGAATCGGTTTCTTTTAGGCAAGCATGCTCCATCGTAGACCGCATCATTGCTTACAATCAAGCGAGATGGCGCATGGCAGTCAAGCCTGTCTTAGAATAATAATAAATAATTACCATCATTAAAACTTGAATGGCGTTGTATATCAACGTGTGGTGTTACGTGTTGCTAATGATATATCATATTTAAATAAAAATCGTATTATTTGAGTAAATGCCATATTTCAACAACTGCATGCAGTTAGCTATCAAGAAAAATAAAGCGCGATTAGGATCAGGGTAAAGATTGTACTAAAAACAATTAAAGTTTTAGCGGTACTAAAACCACTGTTCATCTGTATAATTAACGACTGGTATGCCTCAGGGATAGTACACCTGCTTTATGAGCATGAAGTTTCCAAGTGCGCTTTCTAGCCGGGCTGGTGTTTGAATGACGAATTTAAATATATGTTTGAGGTCTAGGTGGTGAATGACGTCTTTGGCTTTGCATGTGTTCCAACGTAGTGTAGTAGAACTAACTAAGAAACGCAAATAACATATAAAATAAACGTTTCACACTCATAGCTCTCACTAGGATAACCTGTGTCGAGGAAGCCGTGGAACACACAATGACAAGAACAACTAACACCCAGACCACGAGCAAGACAGATATTTTAATTTATCATTCAAACGTCGGCCCGGCCGAATCGAACCCGGGACCTCTGGCTTATAAAGCGGATATACATCCGCTGAGCCAAACAGGTCCATATCCCTAGATTGAATGATTGATTCTTTGTGCTAGATTACTTGTATTTAATAGGAACTTACTTTCAAGGTATATAGTTAGTTTCAATGTAATATTTCTGTAAACATACCTTACTAAAATAATAAAACACAATCTGCATTAATACATAAGAATTCAATCTTTTTCAGCAATATTTTCAGCAAACATTGAATACTTTCCCTTCTAATGGACCGCTGTGTAGGGGAACCATTAATTTTATTATTTGGGGGAAATATGACGTGGCATTAAACCCTTTCCTTGTCCCGACTTCTGTTATCATAATGAAATCAAACGATGTTCTGTTGATTTTGTTATTCGTCATTCTGTCTTTCATTCATTTGATTCATCTATTCTTCTATTATTAGCGGTGAGCTTTGTTGTAGAGTGTTGTAACGTACACCTGCACAGTTGAAAGTAACAGCTTATTTATTTCTATTATTCACACAATTATTGTTGGTTTGGATTTCAAGAAAAATCTATAACATTTCAGTAAATATTATCCTGATCAAGAAGAGAAGAGAACGTATTTAGGAGTGAGAATAGAATAGGGTTTTAAGTGGGTCGAGAATACTAGTAGACTTTGGCGTTGCACAATCGAAATATACATACAGGGTTATAAGTAAAGGCTATGTTAAGCCGAAAAGAGCTCTTATCTTATCTACTAATCATACTTACGTACTTTTACTACGGAACCAACACAGAATTCACGAAAAAAATCAGCTGTTCAATAGAAAAATGTCAATGCATTATAGGCAAAATGTATGGAACACGTGCCTTTTTTTCGCGAACTCTGGGTTAGTCCCATAGTATGAGCCCTTTTCGGCTTAGCTTAGCCTTTCCTTACAACCCTGTATTTTATAGATGCGTACAAAGTCAGAAATACATAAGTCACAATTTTGTCACGACACCAGTTTGATTTCCACCCTGTTTTTATAAAATCCACATCATGCCAAATATTTTACGCACCATTGTTTTGCTTTTATCGTGTTATTCGTAACTGAGTTTTGATATTTTTGGAACATTTCTCATTTTGTATCGTACAGATTCACATAAATTTCACATTGGAGTTGTGACTCATGAAAATGTTAAATGATTAGAAAGTCAGGAAAAATTAGGATAAACGCAAATGCGATATGACTGATCATATAAAGGAATTTATGAAAGGAAATAACGTTATACTTTAGCAGTTTGGCAAGTATATTTTTATTTACATCTAGAATAAATTACAGTCTACTTTTCTAAACTTACGCTACTACATTAGTCCATGTTCTCTTAATCATATCAGCAGCCTTTTCACCTATCATGATCGATGGAGATCCCGTGTGTGCTGAAATGGGGCGAGGAATGATGCTGGCGTCGGCTACTCTGAGACCTTCCACTCCATATACCCTCAGTTCAGGATCTACTACAGCGTAGGGGTCAGTATGAGGACCCATTCGACATGTAGCTACATGATTGCGGGCAGATATAACCATGGTTCTAATAGCACAATCCCAGTAAGAGTCTGATCCAGGCGGATGAGTCCTACACGTAGGATACTCTGGCAAGTACAGCTTTGCATCATATTTTCTAAACGAATCAGACTCTCCTAGCCTAATAATATACCTAATAGCTTCTATTAAAGTCGCAATGTCTTTAGGATCGGTTAAATAGTTGCCGTACAGTTTTGGATGGGAGTATGGATTTGTGTCTCGCAGTTCTAAGTGGCCTATTGATTTAGGCTGCAGAAGGACTGGTACAGCTGACCAGGTGTCAAGACCGGTTAGTGACCCAAATGCGGTATTGTAAGTTTTATCAGTTATTTTAACGCTTTTTCTGAAACCACTTCCTCCATCTACGTTGATAGAACCACCTAAGCTAATCAGTTCAATGTCTGGAATGAGTTCAGGATCAGTAGACTGCGTTGTCTTCACATACCCCAAAGCTTCAATATATCCGGGCGAAGTCAAAAGTCCATCTCCGAACTGAAGCCATTGCATCAAATTGGGTAAAGTTGCAACTTTCGGCTCCAAAAGACTGGCATTAGTAGAGTTCAACTTAAAAATTACTCCTGGAAAACTAATATGATCGTACAAAGTTTTCCCTACTTGAAGATTTGTGATGAGCGGTATTCCAAGCGTTTGTAATTGTTCCTCGGGACCCACTCCAGATAACATCAGCAGCTGTGGTGAGGCTACTGGTCCTGCAGCTAAGATGATCTCCTTGCGACAGCGTACTGTTTGTTTCACGCCATCCTTGATGTATTTTACCGCGTAAGCTCTTTTTGTTTGCGGCTCTATGATAACTTTAGTGGCTCTAGCTTCTGTCAAGATATGAAGGTTCCTTCGCCTTTTATGAGGGTGAAGGAAAGCTTTGGCAGAGCTCAATCTGTGCCCTTTGTTAGTTGCTGTCTGCACGTAGCCGAACCCGAGTTGATCGGGCGAATTATAGTCTACAGTCGGATGGCCGAAATTTCTTCCGGCTTGAAGGAACGCCTCGACGAGACCGGTCCTGTGATAAATGCGGTAAAATGTTAGTAAGACTTTTTCTTAACTCAAGTTATCATTTAGTTAAGAACTTTTAAGTTTAAATTAATATAAGTTTGAAACTTACTTGAAAGGAACATTCTCGACGGTTAGCTCGCCGTCGCGGCCGCTGTATGGAGCGTTCTTGTATTTCTTCAATTCTGATCTTTCTGATTTCATATAGTATTGTAGAACGTCTTGGTAAGACCTGTTGAAGCAAAAATAGCACATTGTGTAAACCAGAACCATAATGAATAAAAACTAAGTACTTTTTTGATACATTTTTTGATTTTTGATAGCGTTGGTGGCAATGTGGTGTATATTGCCAATTCAAACAAACATTCAATCTTAAAATTTATAAGACTGGCCGACCCGTCATACTCGTGGTTTTCAAATTTTCAAACTTCTAAAAAAATTATTGTCTTGTATTGGCATGACAGAGTAACAAACGAAATAAACCTGAGGTAAACACCAGTAAACATTAACAGTAATTAACAGTAAACAGTAAACATACAGAATTTTATGATTTTCACCAAAGTTCCAAAGTTATGCAGCTGGCGTAACTTCTATGTACTTACCTACCTACTATATTTTACAGAAAACTGAAATGTTTTTAGCTAGTCTAGTAAATTGCTAAACGAAATCTTCATTAAAGTCTTACCAGGAACAACATTAACAAAAATATATAAATCATCATTATAATTATTTTGCCGATTTCAAATTGTAATTAGGTGAGTACGAATATTAAGTTCACTTTAGGTTTATAACATATGTAGGTAAATCTGTAGATAAATTATCTACAACCGCCACCCGTTAATATTTTTTTAAGGAATGTTTAAAATAGTAAAAGTTATTCATAATGATGAGTACTTTGCGCTATTTTCGGCTTAGCATACCCTTTCTTTATAACCCTGTATATATTTTTTTTAAATAATGAGGCTTACCATCCGTAGTTGCCATCAGCAGCAATCCTATCCCAGTCTTCAGGGCGTCCCCTGGTGTAGAGCATATAGTCAGTTACGCTGGACCCTCCTAAAGCCCTGCCTCGGGGCGAAAAGCACCTCTGCTCCTCGCTTCCTGAAATGAAAGCCGAAAAAACATCAGAGACATGTTAAGAAAAACCTATTTCTGAATTGTAATTAGCTTGTTGAAGTGATCCATAGACTGCGATGAAGACTTACAGTTAGGTGTTATCTTCTTCTTCTTAAATATAAAAACGAATCGCTGTTCGTTAGTCTCGCTAAAACTCGAGAACGGCTGGACCGATTTCGCTAATTTTGATCTTCATATATTTGTAAAAGTTCAGGGAAGGTTTAAAAGTTAAAAAAAAAGAAGGAAAAAAAAAGCGGGTGAAACCGCCGGGGGTTAGCTAGTCATCAATATTTATAAAAGTGAATAGAATGTCGTGATTGACTGACAGATCAACGCACAGCCTAAACCGCTTAAGCTACAAACGTCAAATTTGGACAAAAGTTTTATACCAAAAAGCGGACGCACACTAAGAAAGGAATTTTCCCAATTCAACCCCTAAAGGGGTGAAAAGGGGTTTTAAGGTTGTATAAAAAAAAAAACAAAAATTTCTTAATACTACAATTTTGTAACTTTGCAAACATGCTAAACTTAAGAAAATAATTAACACCTATTTCATTATTTTTGAAAAATCAACCCCTAAAGAGGTGAAACGGAGCAATGAAGTTTGTATGAAGAATTTTTTTTATGCTGTGGTTATGAAACTTTGCAAATATATTAAACTAAAAAAAATAATAGACACCTATTTTTATTTTTTTGAAAATCAACCCCTAAAGGGGTGAAACGGAGTATTGAAGTTTGTATCAAGAATTTTTTTTTGATGCTGTGGTTACGAAACTTTGCAAATATACTAAACTAAAGAAAATAATAGACACTTATTTTTTTGTTTTTTGAAAATCAACCCCTAAAAGGGTTAAACAGAGTGTTGAAGTTTGTTTCAAAATATTTTTTTTCTCAATACTACGATTAATTAACTTTGCAAATATACTAAGCTAAAAAAAAATAATAGATACCTGGTTCATTATTTTTTCAAATCAACCCCTAAAAGGGTTAAACAGATAAAATTGAATATCGAGCCTGACTGACAGATCAACGCACAGCCTAAACCACTTAAGCTACAGACGTCAAATTTGGACAAAAGTTTTAAACTAAAAAGCGGACGCACATTACGAAAGGGATTTGTTCAATTTAACCCCTATAGGGGTGAAAAGGGTTGTTTAAGTTTGTATAAAAAAAATTTTTTTTTTTGATGGAACGATTATCAAACTTTACGAATATACTAAAGTTAAAAAAATAATTGACACCTATTTGATCATTTTTGAAAAATCGACCCTTAAAGGGGTGAAACGGAGTATTGAAGTTTGTATGAAGTTTTTTTTTGATGCTTTGGTTACTAAACTTTGCCAATAAACTAATCTAAAAGAAATATTTTGGTTTTTGAAAATCAACCCCCAAAAGGGTTAAATGGAGTGTTGAAGTTTGTTTGAAATTATTTTTTCCCAATGCTACGATTATTTAATTTTGCAGATGTACTAACTAACTAAGCGAAAAAAATAATAGATACAGTAATACCCCGACTTACGCTACCCCGTTTTACGCGAATTCGGAGATACGCAGTTTTTTATTTTGATCGCAGCGCCCACTCCGCCTTGTCAATATTCCGGTTTACGATAGGTTCGAATCGAAGTCGAACGTGTTACTAAGTATATGCGTGGAATTTTTTTACGTACGCAGTGCACATTATTGATTATTATCTTTAATGATGTCATCCAGAAGACCAAAAAAATAAGTTTATTTTATATGCAAAGTTGAACCCCGACTTACGCGATTCGACTTACTCTGTTATCGCTTGGTCCCACCTATCGCGTAAGTCCGGGGTATTACTGTACCAGTTTCATTATTTTTGGAAAATCAACCCCTAAAGGGGTGAAATGGCATGGTAAATATAGTGCGGAGAGAGAATTGTAATGACTTACTGACAGACAACGCACATCCTAAGCCGCTGGTCGTAGAAATTTAAAATATGGAGGGTGTGTTTGTCTTGATGAGTAAACGAGTACCAAGAAAGGATTTTTTGAAATTCAACCTCTGAAGTGGTGAAATAGGGTGTTAAAGTTACTATGGAGAAGCATTGTTTTTTGACGCCACGGTATCGAAACTTTACAAAACAACGAAGCTTAAAAAAATAACGAACACCTATTTAATCAACTCCTGTGGAAAACCAAACCCTGTGGGGGTGAAATGGCGTGGTAAAGATAGTACGGAGAAAGAATTCGTTTTGATGCTAACTCAATGAAACTTTACAGATGTACTTAAGGCGGGTAAACAACATCCGGAAAAAACTGAGTTCTGGTTCAGCGCAGAACTCGAATTTAAAGATGCATACGGGACAATTCCTGCTATTTGTCAACTCTTTGGAAAGTAAGTACCTGTAGAAAAAATAGCTGATATTTGTTAAGCCAATGTTTGATTTTTTTGATTTGGTTTACCTAAGCACACTCCAGGCTGGTGCTCCATGGTGTACGGCCACGTGTAGTCAGTTAGTTGGAGGTACTGCACCAATGCCGGTACATCAGTGAGCAGCATCTCCGGTTTCCCAGCTTCCAGAACTAGGACCGTCGCTTTAGGTTTGTCTTCAGACAGCCTGGCAGCCAGCACTGAGCCTGATGTGCCTCCGCCGACAATCACGTAGTCGTACTCATCCAATGTTTTGGAGTAACCTGGAAGATAAGGTTTAGACCGTTGAGACTATATGATTTAGATAAAGATTTTGCCTAAGTGAAAACTAATTTAGTTATCTAACTAATACCTACTGCTTCCATGATTCATAGAATAAGTGTCTACTTTGGTGAGTGTGGTCAAATTTCGAAATTGGCAAAACAACTTCCGTTATTTTTGGTTGTATTAAGAACTAGCTGCGCCCTGCGGTTTCATCTACTATCCCACAGGAACTATTAAATACTCCGAAATAACAAGTACCACCATTAATAAAAATGTCAAAGTTTATATGTTTGTATGTTTGTTACTCAATCACGCAAAAACGACTGAACGGGTCTGGATGAAATTTGATATAGCCAATTTTCTAAATTAACATACATACGAGTATATTATGTTTTAACATACAATATAAGTTTTATTCTGAAAACAACGGGTGAAGCCGTGTAGCTAGTATTTTATATACTTATCTAATATATTTATAAAAATAATTGTGACAACTTCTAAGCATTCACTTCAAATATCATTTTTATTATCTCGTGGTAAAATCAACGTAACTTCCTTAGCACTTATTTAATTTTCGTGTAAATATTCGAACAATAGGTTATCTTGTTTTAGCGAAACAATAAGTGAATTTGAAAGCAAACCGCTGGTTTATGGATCTCACACAATGCAAGGATGTAAAATGGAACACAAGGTAAATCTGATAAATTTGACAGCACAAAAGCAGGATTCATTAAATAATCATAAATAAAATAAATATTTAAAAAATGTATCGGTTTAACTTTGATAAAGAAAAATATTAATCGATCCAATCAGGCGTTACTTTTCGGAACTTTATCTTCAAATATGCACCAAACTTATACTACTTCTTCAAATTACATACATTAGGTCTTTTTATGACACGCCAACAGATTTTAATTAATTAACTTGAACACTTTTATTGTGTGAATAGCTAGAGTACACTCTGCCTGACTGGGTGTTTTCCAATAAACATAGGTGACTTCTAGTCGCGTGTGATTGAGTTTCTTCTATGCTATCGTATGCTTACCATCAGGCTAGATAGCGGTGAAACGCAAGCCTTAACTAGGGTGTACATACAAATAAACAAACAATCTTTCACTGTAAACGTCTACCATCCTTGCTTATCTTCTCCTTTCCGTCTTGGGTAGTTAAATAGTTATAACAACTTACCTTTAGGCAAAGGATAGGAGTCTCGTAAGAAGTCAAAAGGATCATTGCCATGTTGCGGCTTATAGTTGACTGCTGTCGTCTGCAACATCATCTCCACTATAGGGCTCTGAGGATACGACCAATGGAGGAACCTTTTATTTCTATTGTTCTCTTTTTGTTCTGTAATCTTCTCTGCTTCATATATTGGTTCATTTTTGCCATTCTTCAGAGGTGAAGACTCGTTTTTGAGAGGGTAAGGCCAGAGAATGTGTCCTTTTCTTTCTGGCAGATCTTTTGTTTCTACGATATTTGATGTTTTTGCTGCTTTGGTTGATAAAGCTTCATAGCTGTTGTCCGCTTTTGAGACTGCTGTTATGAGTAAAACGAAGAGGAATACTGGGAGGTTTTTCAAGTTTGTCATTGTTTCTGGAATAAAGTAATGGTCAGTGTTAAGTAACTTAAAAGATTTTTTAAAATAAATTGTAAAATATAATAGCTAGATAGGAATTAGAAATAAAAGTGAACTGTCGTAATTAAAAAGGCAGTAAGGCATGTAAGTGGAAAGCTCAGACTGAGGTGGAAATAGATCGAGGACGATGACGAACGTCATCTAATGTCGTCGTTGAAGAGAAATTGTGAGTTGGTACTTCCAACGTCCTAATAACATCTTCACCAATGGGATTGTGAGACTTTAAATGCTCCTGTATCGATTAAATTTGCATATATTTGCTAAAAAATATGGTGCTAGTATTTAATTATATGCCAAATTTAAAATTTAGAGTAAACATAAATAATAATTATAATTGAATAAATAATTTCTCGAATAAATTTGTTGACAAGGTCATAAATAACTAAAAAATATTTAGGTGCAACGTACTTACCAAACCATTAAAAACGGAGTCAAATAAAAAAAAAATACGAAAATAAATTAATTACAAAAATCTTATTATATTCCTGTCACGTCCTGCAGCCACTGCTGCCTGCTGCGGAATGCCCGTCTTTAAATGATGCTCGCCACGGGCCTTGACCGAGCACTTGAATGTACCGCTACTCACTACACTGACATAATGACCAATATCAACAACTACCTTCCCATATCTGTGTTTTGGTCACACCGCCTCTCACTTATGCTCATACGTCGCATCCTTACAGGTACCTGCTAGTTCGCAAAATAGAACTTCCTTTATTTGGCTGACAGTTGCATAGTTGTGCTAAGTCTGCAAATTCAAGGATCTACAATACAAACAAAACAATGATTATATCATTACTATTGTAATTATCCGTGTAGACGTTATTTGTCTTGTAATAATGTGTATTTTAATTATTTTGAAAAAAATTTGTAACCGGTAAAGTTGGTTAAAATATTAGACCTACGAGTATAGTCGCAGAAATGAAGTTTAGATAGATAAACTCTTTATTGTTCACACCATAAATTACAAACAAAAGGATTATAATACCTAAAAGTAAAAGTTTGTGTTTGACTTAACATATAATGGTATTGTAAAAATTTTAAACCGCCTTTACTACAGTTTTAACAGTTTTAAAACGAATATACCTAAATTAAGTACTTACCCTAATGAATTTAGAGCCAAAGTAAAGTACTTCGACAACAAAGTGGCAATGTAACTGCGCTGCTCGCACTCGTATACCCTCAGGGCTTTCGTGTGTGTTATATCTCCGAGAAGATACGCTATTCGTCCATGCAAAGTGCCAAGAGACCGTTACAAAAGTTTTGTAAACGTACACTGTCTTGTCCAGAGAAACATCAGAAGTGTGCGAATCGAAGCTAGGTAAATTTCACACATGTCCGATATTTTAGTTGTTATTGAACTTGAGGATTTCAACTCATTCACGATTGATATTCAATCTACTTAAGAATTTAAATTAGTTCTGCTTCAACGAAAAGCATCTATGAATTAAAAAAATATTCTACCAGATGAGTTATATGTGTCGCTTATTCAACGGTATTTTTATATTTAAATCCCAAATTAGGTTTAAGAATCTTGAAGGCAACACAACAACAACAACGACCGAACAACAAAACAACAAACAATATCTCACCACCAACACAGCACTCAACCCTCTCTTGACTTTAACAATTAACCTAATGATTATTCTAACCAATATTATAAATGCGAAAGTGAGTTTATTTCTAACGCTTTCACACCATCGATCGTCATGTTTCCATACACATCAGGGGTACAGAACGATATAGGCATCTTTTCACCAACACCATCATCATAATAACTGTCATTACCGCACGGAACCCCAGGGCAGATTTAGTTCATAAATACTTACTACAATTTAAAGTTGATGCTTGGTTAAGACACCTCTCTGGGCTGGCAAATCATCATCAACGCCGCTAGTGTTGCAGGTGTTCATAGGCAGCGGTTTTGCTTACCATCAGGCTGATCGTCTACCTGTATGCCGATCTTTCGAATTTTCATATATTTTATATTATCATACGAAAGATCTCTCTGATGTCTCTCAAATCTGTAATTTTAATTATTTTCCAGCTCAGATTAATCACTGTTTTTCAATAAATAAAATGACAGATTTAAGTGTAGTGCCTACTTGACGAACTATGATTCGTAGCTTATGGATTCCGATTAACATTATTCGTCTCCTCTTAAGGTTTGTTGATCACCGGAATCGGAATGTAGAGTCTATTAGAAATCGAATTAGCATGTTGATAATTCCTTTATGTGACTTGACAACCACGTCACCTGCTGGTGGAAAATTGTAGCTAACATTCTTAGGATGATTTCCAGGTTAATCAATTGCGAAAACTGCGTGCGTAACAAATTAAGTATTGCGTCGAACTTAAGACCAAAGATTTATACGTATTACAAGAGTACATTTACCGTCACATACATTTGGTCGTTGGGTCAAAGATGTTGTAGTGTACCTAATGTATGCATCTATCGATATTTACAATAGAGGGCATTATCTGACTTCTTTTTCTAGAAGGCCTTCTAGAGGAAGAGATCTTGGCGTTGCTTAGAAATGATTGCTCTAATCAATAATGCCCACAGTTGTAACATTAGTCTTTAGGCGTGTATTGTCTTTTCGTTAGTAACTTTTGTCGTAATCAATAAAAAGTATATCTATCTGAATTCTTACTTACTTTACAGTGTATGATATTTTCACTGTCTCCGACCAAGGACAGAAATATGAACACCCATGAACTTGCGGAGCTAAAAATAGCTCCACAAATTAACTTTACTAGAGGCGCTTATTACCGACCAAAAAATGTTAATATTAAAAATGTATGGGAGTGTATGAATATCAGCTGCCATTAAAGTTAAGTGATCTGCAGAAATGTAGACGCATCATTTTACAAAAGTTCTTAAAAAAGAGTTAACTCGTAAACTTTTAATATAAGTAAATAGTAGTAAGGTTGAGCATTGACTGACTTACTTAAATTTGAAGTTATTTGTTAGATTTTCTTGTATTTTTATTGCCTGAAAAAAAATATTTTTATTTATTTTATTTAAAAGCACCTATTTCTCTGTCAACATTTCTAAGATACTAAGACTCGTTGCGGTGCTAACAGACCTACATACTCGTATCTACGTTGAGTAGACGGCGGAACAACGTCGGTCTGGGTGTTTGTTCTATAACAACAACCGTCAAACCATGTCAGAGTGGTGGACACTGGTGGTGTATAAATTCTAATTACTTACCTATACAAATTAAGAATTGATCAAAGAAACAGCTAAAGGCACATGAACCCGCGTTTGAATGTCAGTGCTTTCACGAACCAGTACTTTCCAAAAATAAATAAGCAGGTGGTTTTAAAACTTGCTGCAATGCTGCAGCTGGATTATAACGGCTTTTCGAATCGTCCCGTTATTCGATCATTGCAGTTTGTTCGTGTACACAGTTTTATAAAACTACACCTGCCCTGCCTACCTATCTTTTTTGTCTGTTATTCTATGTTTGTATTCATTCATACAAAATGCATTCGTTTCGAATGGTTTCAGAACTATGAAGATTTAATTTGTTTCAATAATGTTCATTGTTTGTAAATTATAATCGTTTGAGAATGTGGCATTTGCGATTTCAATTTGAAACTGGTTAGTCGGTCCAATACACCTTCCATTCTTTTACTTAGGTTACAACAGTGAGCCAAAAATTATATTAATACAATAAAGAGGTAAAGTTTGTATGTATGTTTGTAGAAGGTAATCTCCAAAGCTACTAGTCTTACTTAAATTTTTTTTCAATAGAAATTATGGATAATTATTCCTCATTCAAACTTATTCCAAAGCTGAGGACATCAACTTGACTTTAGCAGCACGTGCTAAGAAATTAAATAATTGATTCTAACCACTAGGTACACAAACTATGTTAAGTATTCCAATCATTTTTAACCTATTGAAGAAAAACAGTTATGTCGAACCAGTGCAGTGGTTACATTGACGAGCTCAATAAAATAAATGACTTGCAAAATGTTTATTTTTCAAGTGTGTGTATTGGTCGACAAACTAAATCAGTTATGCCAATGGTAATGCCATGGTAAAAATCAGTCTGGAACAAAGGACTCATAACAGTGTAACACAATTTATCTATACCTACGAGTATACTAATTTTTTAAGTTTTAAAATTTTTATCTAATGAAAGGCCCAACATTTGTTGTTTACAGATTTATAAAGGCGTCTTTAGCCTGTCAAGTCAAACTAAACTTAAGCTAACTATAATATCTGACTGTGTCTAGTTTTATAAGTTAAATAGATATGTTATGTTCAATAAAGACCTTTTAAAAATCTAAAAATCTAAGTTATGCCGCCGGTAAGCTGTTGAAATTTTAGAAAGAACAAGCCAATAAATACCTACGCTTATGAATTTTTTTTAATATATATGATGAAACATTCTTTAGGTAGTCTCACGCTTGGCAATGAGAAAAACCTTTACTCCTAATTCTGCTAATATTTGAATTTAGGTATCAATTTTTTTTTTTTTTTTTTTTTTTTTTTTTTTTCTATTTTGTTTTACTCTATTGTTTGTCCTGTCGAATTGTCCGACGCTTCAAGAAACTTATACGGGCTGACTGGTTAGACACTTGACATATTCTAGGTTATCATAGTAGGTACTCATTATTATGAACAACTTTTACTATGGGACCAACCCGAAATTCGCGAAAAAAAAAATCAGCTGTTCCATAGAAAAATGTCAATGACACTTGACAAAATGTATGGAACAGCTGATTTTTTTTTCGCGAATTCCGGGTTGTCTAACCAGTGTCTAACCAGTCAGCCGGTATAGTCGTAACTTGATCTAACGTAGTAGTGACGTAACGAAAACACTAAACTTAACCTAACGTAGTACGTGGGTAACGAAAATACTAATACTAAAATTACAGTACTAAATTAACAGCACTTTGGCTAAGGACCTAAGGATACAGTAATTACGTCTAATAAACTCAACGTTGTTTTGAGACAGTAACAGGTGGCGTAAATTAATAAACGTTATTATTCAAGTGATTGTTAAGGTATGAGAAAGGCGTTACTTACTTATCTATTTTGGGGGAGTTTCTTACTGCAGTTTGATGTAAGGCTATCTAGATTTCTAGAGCATGTCAATCAATAAATAATGGGCGGGCTACCTTACCTATTCATTGTATGTAAATATGTTCTCAAGAGTTTAGATATAGGTACTTGCGATTTGTAATAAATATAAATGGGCGGGGTATCTAACTCGATGGCCAATATTTATATTGTAAATCCTGAAGCAAGTTTGACTTTACTAAGACTCGCATTAAACAATGAGGTAAATTATCATCAGTGTCATAATTGTAAGCAGCCTTTTTTTTTTATTTTTTTATTTTTTATGTGATTAAGTGACGAAACGAGCAAATCGCTCGCCTGATGTTAAACGTCACGTTTGCCCATAACAGGTCTGCGCCACCCAGAATTTTGACTCACAGAATTCAAGACCCTGCGCGGCACAGCACTGGGCTCGTCACCCTGAGATATAAGTTGATTAATCTCCCATTTGCCCTGTAATTTCACTGGAAACCTTCCAACCGGAACACAGTAATGTTTGCACATTAGTGCTTGGCGGTGGAATAACTGGCAAAGGTGTGGTACTTCCCCAGGCGGGCTCTGCAAAAGAGCCCTACCACTACAAACAATAATAATAATTGCCTTTTTAATTTCAAATGAGCCTCTCTCTTGCAGTGCCTTAACGTACATTAATGTCTATGGGTATATTTGAATTTTTGTAAATTTTTGTATCAATAGATATTCTTAATAAATACTAATTCATTTTATTATAATGATTTTAATGTAGATATAAAATTAATATTTTATTGGTCAAAGACCCCAAACAAGAGGAAAAACTTGCGACATCAATGGAATTTTGTCACAACAATATGCAAATTAGAAAAGAAAGTAAAGCCAAGCATGCCTTTATTTAAATGCGATCTTCATAAAATGTTATATTAGTAAAACTAGATATTCTAGATCGGTCACTTTTGTTTTAGTAAAAGTTGTCACCGGCGACGCCGCTGCCGGCGAAAGTGTTTATTTTAATCCTAGTGTTAAGATATACTCGTACATCTTCTCTTATAAAAATGAATCGCTGTTCGTTAGTCTCGCTATAACTCGAGAACGGCTGGACCGATTTCGCTAATTTTGATCTTGAAATATTTGTATAAGTTCAGGGAAGGTTTAAAAGTAAAAAAAAAACAGCGGGTGAAACCGCCGGGCGCAGCTAGTTTATAATATTATTATGTTGTATATCCGGAGTCTACTACCACTATTCAAGTAAATTAATCATATATTCAAGATAATACGAGTATTCAATACACGATGTAAATACTCTATGTACCAACAATTTCAACAGTACGTACCAATAAATAAAAAACCCTCGAATTGAGAACCTCCTCCTTTTTTGAAGTCGGTTAAAAACAAGTAGGTAGGTACAATGTACATATATAAATTAAGTAATGCCCTCTAGCGGTTCTCAACGAAATTAATTGTGTCACGAGCATCGCGAGGAAAATTGCGTACCCTCCGTGTCATAATCATGACTCTGCTTGTAAAACAGTTTACGCTTTTCTCAATAGATGGCTGTACTTGTTGACTTGCACCCATCTTGCATCGAAGCCCGCGTAACCACACAAGTTCTGCGACTAAAACTGACACTACAATATGAAAGCACTTCTCGTACAGATATTCTGTAAAGAAATAGACGATTGCTTGCAGCGCTTTACCTAAGATTTCAGTGGTGGAGCGGGTTCTTCTTTTGCTTTCAAGTGAAGCTATAACGAAGTGGCGCCACTTATTCTTTGGATAGTTTGTTATTATTCTACACACTACTTTTAACACTGTTAATAAAATTATTATCTTTTTAATTTTTAATAATACATACGCACCGCACGCACGCGCAAAACACAAGCATTAGTTTAAGGACTGGAAGCCCAATTAATGAATTTTATTATAAAACAATTAACTATTACTTTTATCATACTTCTGCTACGTCTTCCATATCAAAATTTTAACAAAACATTATTTAAATTTGAATTTGTCTAAAGCTTTTATTTTAAGAATATTATTTGAATTGATTAAATTTACTTTTTTGTGTGGAATTTTCAGAAATTACTGAGTAGGTAGCCTACAGTTTTATTAACTTGTAGGTACTTATACTCAGATGAGTACTGGCTTGAAATTTGCATTTGTGGTTCTATACAAAAGCTTTTATAAAAAGATTCTAAAGAGATTTGGTGGTATTTTTATTTACTTCCTGTATTCATTATTCGCGTGAATTAGGGACTTCCAGGATTTCAACGGAGAGGTTAAAAAGATTTTTGTAATTTCCAAGGGATGTATTTCTAAATGCCCACCCTTTTAAAGCAAATCCCGACGGCTTACCATTTTGCTGTCTTCACAGCAAACCTTTGAAAAGGGTAGACCTTGCGTATTTAAAGATAAGTGTACAAATACGTACCTACCTGTATAAATACATAGACGTTTTTGAGCATTTCCCCTTCTAAACTCGCACAGGTATACGTTGGTACGTTAGTAGCTTATTACGTTTCTATGTATAAATAAACTCTTTGTTTTTTGTTATAATTAAACACGGGAATACTCACGTAAAAATTAAGTCGTCGTGAAGGTCACCGAATGTGACCGAAACTAGTCGTAGTAGACGACTTAATTTTTACGTGAGTATTCCCGTGTTTAATTATAACAAAAAATGTGTGAAAACCACGTTAGTTTCCATAGTAAAACTCTTTGTTCACACCAGAAATTATGCATTAAAATGTAATAATTAAAAGGCGTTATTAGCTATTAATTAAGTTACATAATTTGATATCGTATTAAAAACAAGCAAAATAAACCATCTGTCATACGTCAAACGCGGATATTACCTACCTACTTGTTCGCAAAAAAAATCTTTTTAATAGTAACCTTAAAGCCGTGCGCACACGAGTGGAAACTTACTATCCCTTTAGCCGATGATCAAAGGTTTTCCCAGAAAAAACCAACGCTGATATTTGCTAGTAAATACTCATTGGTTGTTAATATTTCTGGAAGCTACAAATGGTTTACGTGGATAAATATTTATTGAGAGAAATCAACAATAGCCGCGGGTTCTTTGTCTTGTAATAAATATATACCTAGAAATAATGAGGACACAAATAGTAGTATAATTATGTTTATTATTTATCTACGAGCATAAACATAAGCCGAGTTCATGAAAATCAGTATCTTGGGATATGTTTTTATAGATGTAAGTTTATATCCTTAGATGTCGTAAATGTTTGTAAGCGTGAAAGATAGGTAACCGTAGTAGAAGTATCGGTAACTAAGTTCCAGTAGTCCTACCGGGGAATTATTCGGTAGCACTACCGGGAATAATAACTGTTACTACTGAGAATAGTCATCCGTATGAGTAGTTCGAATTACCCGTATATAGGGAAAATGAAATAACTAAATGTTGACTAAAAAAAATCGGAAGCATATCAGAAAAAAACCTCTTGCAAAACGCGTTATATAGTGTGCCTTACCTATAGCAACATCACAAAATAATAAAATAACTCTCACACCGTTCCAGCAATTATTTTTAGATACAAACTAACTGTTACCAAATAAATACCGAATTCTCTAGAAATATAAAAAAGTGTAACATTATTACTGCTCGAGATGTAATATTACTTGAGTTTATAAATTTATTATTTCTGAGATGCTAGCCCAAGCCCCTATAAATAGTGCAAGCGTCACCGTTAATTTATGTTAAGGTACTTATGATTAAACGTAAAGATAAAATTAATGATTCTAAATAAAAGGCACTGAATCAATCTTGATATAATTTTTAAATGAATAAGTGGTTTGTTCAGAATATTTTTATTTTCTTCGAAAATTATAATCTTCTTGAGATGAGATTCTTCGATGATGTTTCAGGAATACCGCCGTATGCAATGGTGCATTTCGGTGTAAATTAATTACCAACTTCATAATCTTATATGTAGCTTATTTTTTTCTTGTTGGTACTACCTAATGCAAAATAAGACCTAAATATAATGGGGGAGAGTACTTAATGTAGAGCTACAGTACACTTTTGTGACATTTAGTCTTTTGTGATTGAATGTCTCATTTAAAGTTACGGAATGAAGGCCTACTCTTACTTCCATGCTTTGAATTTTCACTTGGCCACATTTCAACCATTTTTTGTTTGAGTATAATGTCATTAATATGTATGATGTGATAAAACCTTAGATCTAAACACCTTTTCCTAATTGGCTGCTAGCTCCTGTCAGTCTAGATACCTACCTTACGTAATGAACAGCCTGGTAGGTATTAATTAAAACGTTCTCAGCTCTTACCTTCAGGAGTTGCTGCTTTGATTTCATAAGAAGCCTTTTAAAACTACTTAGTTAAGCCAGTGTTGTGTGTAAATTTAATTAATTCAATAATATCGTTGTACAGAAAATCTCGTTTTCAAAATGGAGTACGTCTACGTTAATTATAGCAAAAAGTGTTAGTTAGTTTGATGTTCAAACAGCTTTTAATTAATTTGATGGAATGTCTAGTTTCGGATGTCATTAAAATACAAAATGGGCTAACATTTTCAAATACTTAAAGCGTAACAATCTGCGCTCTTCGGAAAAAGTAAATTAGATTCAATCAGAGGTAAAGTCGATTTTCCTTTTGTTAAACGGGTTTTTGAAGGCTTTTTTGATTATTCTTATTTTTTTTTTTTTTTTTTTCATCATCATCTCCTTTTTTCCACACACTGCTAAGTATAGGTATCCTCTTAATCGCGCCATCCTTTCCGGGCCTGTGCCTGTCTCAGTCTCAATCTATAATTTTAATTAAATATTATTATCAAACGGCATAAGTCTGGTAGCCGAGGAACGGAATGCGATCATCGGGCAGATCTTCGGCTTTCTGGTCGGATGACATTGAAAAGCAGCCTTCCGCGGATTCATGAGCGCTGTGTTAAAAAACGGGGATTACGATGATGTTAAACGGTGCCCTATGTCTTTTTCTGAATCCCTGTCATCGTGTAGTACCTATAGGTATGCTAAATTTCTAATTGATAGGTTGAGTAGTATAACAATTCACTTTTGCATTTATAATATAATACCTACAATACGTAGCATCTACGTATTGATACAGGGTTATTCATAAAAGGTATGCTAAGCCGAAAAGGGCACATAGTACTCATCATTATGAACAACATTTACTATGGGACCAACCCGAAATTCGCGAAAAAAAATCATTCCATAGAAAAATGTCAATGACACTCGACAAAATGTATGGAACAGCTGATTTTTTTTTTCGCGAATTTCGGGTTGGTCTCATAGAAAAAGTTGTTCATAATGATGAGTACTATGAGCCATTTTCGACTTAGCATACCCTTTATGAATAACCCTATATATGTTAATAAGTAGGTACTTACAACATGTGCGACATTTTCGCTTACAAAAAAATACAATATTTAAAAAAATATATATTATTATGTACAATATGTATTAGTTAGGTATGGATATTGTTAGTTAGAATAGGCTTTTAAAAGTTGGGGTGCTAGGTCGGGTAACCTCCTCGTGGTGCACCCTGGGCAACAGCGTGCGGTAATACTGCAGCTTTTATGCAGTATTACCGCACGCTGGCAAATAACCCGACACGGTGGGCCCGTCCGCGTGTCCCTCTGACTAGCAGAGGGCACAGCGGATGGTGTGTGGTGGAGTGTGGAGCGTTGGAGGATACGGCGCTCCACGCTTGGCTGGTGGCAGCAATGCCACCAGGGGGGGTTTTCCTTGTGCTCCTCGCCGCGTGTGGGTCGCGGTCGGGAGTGCAAGGAAAGGAGGAGGGGATCGCTCGTTGCCGGGCGTGGTGAAAGCCATGCTCGGCGGCGAGAGATCGTGGCAGGCCGTGGTCTCCTTCTGCGAAGAGGTAATGTCGCAGAAGGGGCCGCGGGGCGGATCGGGGATGACGACTCCCGCAGGATCCGCTCCGGCGCAGACGACGGGGAGGGAGGAGGGGGCGATCCGATCATCGCCTCCTTCCCTCTCCGTAGTGGGGCCACTGGCGGAGGGTCGGGGGGCTCTCCGCTGGCTTGCACCGGCTCCACACGTCTGGGGGCGGCCTTGGGTGACCAGGGCCGTCCCTCTCTTGACGCACGGAAGACGGGGCCGAAAGGCCGACCCTGGCTGAGGGTGGCGGAGACTCCGAAAGGGAACCCCGCTGCCCCCGGCCACAAGGGAATGAGGTCAACTTCCCAGTGGTTTTAGTGGGTATGCCGCCGCAGGGCGGAGACTCCCACATAACCCCGGCTCCCCCGGGTTAGGGGTATCCATAAAGGATTTCCACTGGGTCAACAAAAAAAAAAAAAAAAAAGGCTTTTAAAAGTTATTCCGCATATTGCTTAAATACTTGTGTGATGTGTAAATTGAGCGACCAGCCCTCGTGAAGGCGTTGGTAACTAATTGTAAGATGTCATTGTGGTAAAATTCATAAAGGGACTGCCACAAAGCAAATCTCATTTCCTTCTGCGAGCTTTGAAAGCGACTCGTTTGTCGCACTCGCACCCTCATTTCATTTGGATAATCGACCTTGACATAAGTACTAACTGAGATCTTCGCCACAAAGCTTCTGAATCCATACTTTTGAAACGCAATTTTTGGGACATTTTTCTCTGTTACTTATCATTAAGTTAGGTTAGCTGCTGCGATGCCTACCAAGACGTTACATATCTACCTACCAAGTATGCAGTAGTGCCTACGTATTGAAAAATTCAAAAGTTTGTAAGTAAAATATACATTTACCTACATAAAATATAGGTATACCCATTTCCAACTTATTTGTATAAAATGAGATATTTTATAGCTGCACATCACAAAGGCTAGATCACATTTCATCAGAGGAGTCTAAGCAGATATTTAGTAAATATAGAGTGGATCAAATCGCAGATTGAAGCCACTCCATGATGATTATTATGAAAAGTGATACCTACTTAAAAGACCTTAAGTCCACTCACTTATTACTATACAGGGTTATTCATAAGGGTATGCCAAGCCGAAAAGGGCTCATAGTACTCATCATTATGAACAACTTTTACTATGGGACCCTCTCGAAATTCGCGAAAAAAAAAACAGCTGTTCCATAGAAAAATGTCAATAACACTCGACAAAATATATGGAACAGCTGATTTTTTTTTCGCGAATTTCGAGTTGGTCCCATAGTAAAAGTTGTTCATAATGTTGAGTACTATGAGCCCTTTTCGGCTTAGCATACCCTTTATGAATAACCGTGTAGATATAAGTTCTCTTCGACTATGTAAAGTAGTTCCAATTTCCTGCCTAGCTTAGCTTGTAAAACAATAAGCCCAAGTTTGAAGGCTTTTTAAGACAGATCTAAATTTTCTAAAACTACTGGAATCCTTGTCTAATGGCTTGCAATGATAAAGATAAATATATTTTTAGTTAATTTAGATCTGTCTTAAAATGCCTTCAAGCTTGCCTAATATCTAGCTAAGCTAAGCGCGATGAAACTAAAGAAAATATTAGGATAAAATAAAAGCTAAATATGTAATGGTACTGTTTCTTGAATATTCTCTGTTCCTCTAAAATGAACAGAGACTTTACTTGGGAAGTAATGTTAAATGTATGAAGTGTGTGTACAATAGGTAACATACGCCGCAGCTCCTACATTAAAAATTAAATTCAATGTTTGTTTGGTTACCTTTACAGCACAAGCTAAATATGTTTATGTACATTGTTCTAAACTAAGAATACATTTTTATAAAGTTCAGATAATTTTATTTCAGAATATTTAGAGATTGTGCCCAACTAACACACTGGTAGAAATTACAGCTAATGCTCATAACTTTGAGGTTTATAGCAGTGCAATAACGGTGTCAAATACCTCTTACTCGTAGTTCAGCTGTAAGCTGTAATTTCCGTAGTTTCCGTTTGCGTTTCTGCAGCTTCACGTTTAAATGCGACCACGATAACTTTTCAATGAATAAAATTGTATAACCATTGACCAAGTAGAAAGATTGTTTGATGCCCTTAGTGGGACCTAGATTGATTTATTGAACAGTACGACCCCAATACGAGAATTCCCTACTTACTCTTTTATTGTTAGTATTGACTTTATTATTTTCCGTCGGGTTCAACGGTTCAATCGACTATAAAGTCGGAATCTGTTTCGAGGGCTTGAACTTGCGACCCTTGGAGGCAATAAGAGCTCTTTGCAATGCGACCCAATTTAGTTTTGTTCACTTCAAATATTAGGTGTTTTTGATAGAAGGAGTAAGAATTTGTTACTACAAATTGACTGCTGAACAATTTTACTCCATTTCTATAATATAAAAAAGCAATCACCGTGCGTTAGTATCGTGAAAACTCAAAAATAGCTTGACCGATTTAAGTATTTTTTTGTTTTGTTCGCCTTTGTACAAGGGTGGTTTAAAAAAAATGTGGTGAAACCGCAAGGAGCAGCCAGTTAATTATAAAACTCATTACCTCGGAAAAGTTCAACCTTAACTTTTCTGATCGAATTCACTGTAAAGAGAAAAAAGACAAAAGACGGAGTGACAATTTTCCTATGAGTTTTTTAATATAGGATTAGACCATTTGGCTTAAACCTATTTTTTATAAGGGAGTCCGGCGGTTGAGCAGCACCACACTGGATACGAAGACCCGAGATCAGCCAAGTGTAAAAACAATCAAGTGTCACTATTGGATTTTGATGATAGGTACGGTTATTTATAGTACTTACCTACCTAATTTAGAATTTATTTGCCAATGTTTTCCAATTCACATATTTCTGAACAAGTTATCGAAACTGACAAGCTAATAATATTTCCTATACATATTTAAGTAGAAACACCCACGATTTAAGACCTCATTTCTTTCCTACGCTACGTATTTCTCGTTCATAGAAAGACTGAGTAAATATGTAGACTAAGGAAACTCAAGTTCTCATACAAACTTTTCAATTAATATTTTATTTTCCTTTACAAAAGCAAGAGGTAAACAATGTAAATGCGAGTGAGGTAAGGGGAACGCTTACTCCCTGATTAAACCGTTAAAGCACGACGGAACCCGTTGAAGCTAACAACCTTTTTGCATTTTACGTCTCCTGGGCAGAAAGTTAGTTTCAAAATGGATTTTAGAGATAGTCCCTAAAGGAATGGAGGATGGGAAGAGACGTAAAATGGATTTCTTGCTTTAATTGGTTTGAAATGCATGTTACATGATTACTAAAGGTATGTAATTAATAAAATACTTAATTGATAAACACTGTTGTTGTTGTTGTAAAAAGCTAAATATAGATACTTACCTAGACCTGTGTTGGTTCATTAATCAAACGATAGTATTTTTATATACAGGGTTATAAAGAAAGGGTATGCTAAGCCGAAAAAGGCTCATAGTACTCATAACGTATAATTACGAACAACTTTTGTTCTGAAACCAACCAGAAATTCGCAAACATCCATACATCCATACATCTCGTCAAAAAAAAAGCTGTTCCATACATCTCGTCGAGTTTCGTTGACATTTTTCTGTGGAACAGCTGATTTTTTTTCGCGAATTCTGACTGGGCCCATAGTAAAAGTTGTTCATAATGAGGAGTACTATAAGCCCTATTCGACTTAGCATACCTACCCTTTCCCTTTATATAACCCGTATACGCTACCATCCTATTAATGAAACGATAAGATTTTAATATTACATATTGCTTGACTTAATCCAGTTCTTATTTGAACTGTGCTACGATTATAAGCTTAAAGAGTTTTAAAGGCTCTTTAAGCTGAACGAGCTGTTCTAGATTTAATAAGTAGGGAATTATAGCAAAGTTTGAAAGCTGGCTATGGCTGGCATAATTGCACTTTATAGAGAACCTATGTCATTAACTCGCCATTTAATGATATTTTCTGAGGCAGTTTGGAATATTAAACCAAATTGTGGTTATTAATTCGACTAAACTATAAATTAGTCGGCCATCTGTTTATTTTGCCAAACAGCTTTTACAGTTTAATGTGTGGTTTGAACTTTCCTTTATTAATGGAGGCCTTGGTAATGGTCTCGAATTATGCTGACAAAGGATGGATAGTGTCACAAATGCATTAGAGTAAATTACTAATTAACTTTTAACATTTATTTAACCCAAAAGTTTGTACACTGTGGGAAGGTAACGTCAGATACTTCGATCGTAACGTTACTGTTGTTGACAAAAAAGCTTTTAACCCTTGTTTTCGATTGACGAATGGTTTAAAATACGCGTAGGCACATTTGGTACTCCTGTACTAATAAGTGAGTGCGTAATGCTACCTGCAAGCTTGTATTTTATCTTTTATTTTAAAAATAGTGAAGTTAAGAAAAGAAAATTGCCACGACCATAATGGATATACAGAATATTCGGAAAAATTATATATGTAGAGACAAGTTCTATTTTTGTTGTCTTTTATACAGGGTTATTCGTCAAGGGTATGCTAAGCTGAAAAGGACACATAGTGCTCATCATTATGAATCACTTTAACTATGGGACCAACCCGATAAAATAAATCTGCTATTCCATAGAAAATGTCAATGACACTCGACAAAATGTTTGGAACAGCTGTTTTTTTTTCGCGAATTCCGGGTTGGTCCCATAGTAAAAGTTGTTCATAATGATGAGGCTCATAGTAATGAGCCCTTTTCTGCTTAGGATACCCTTTCTGAATAACCCTGTATATCCCATATAAAACAAAGTTCCTTAATCTTACTGAAGAAAAACTTACATCAGCCCTTTCCTAAGTAACTTGCTGATGCGTGTTTTTGCAGCCTTGAAAGTAAGTATGAAATACACCCCAATATTTTGATCCCGGCCGACAAAAACCGGCGTGTCGCACGCATTACGCCCTAGTAGGTTTCAGGGCACGTACGTCGTCTACGTGTTCCATCGTTGCCCGCTTTACCCCATTTCCGAGGAGCAAAGTGCAATTAGGAACTTATCGCTCGAGACAGTGCGCTTATCTTGCCAGTAGCTGAGATTAGATAATGCTGCAGCGGCTACATAAATATTTAGGAGTCACATAAATATGTAAGAGTTGGAAGCTTTTGAACGATCGAATATTCTGGAGAAAACTTGATAGGATACCAATTGTAATAGTAAGAAAATCAAAGAAGTTAAAAAAAGGTGTGATAAAAAATTGATTAATTTAATTAACTGTTTACATTAATCTAGATAATTATTAACACAGCCTCTTACAGCCTCTTTATAGGTGCCTAAATTTTTCACAGCGAGTTACCTTTTATAATTATACCTACCCGATAAAATAATAACGCATACATAACCTACATTTCCGTTTTAAAAAATTGTTCTAATGAAAATATAAACATTTTTTACAAATTACCTTCTATTTTGTAAGTTTACTGCAGTTACGGATTATCTATATCGTTGGACCTTGATATCTGAGAGACACCGTGTAAAGTTATTGAGAACTTAGCACTTACCGTCGCCAAGTTAACGCGTACCGGATACGTCACGCACTCTCGAACTGTTCTTGGCTTCCTCTTTATGCTGAAGTTAGCCTCTGTTAGGCTTCACGATGCTGATAAGTTGAGTGGCTACGCTCGTGTACTACAATATGCCGTACTAACGGAAATAGGTATTAACAAGTACGTAACTTTGCACGTGTATTAGGAACTTACAAAATTGTGTAGTAAGTACTAGTACCTGTTTCTGCTAAGAACTTCTAAGTTTGAATTAACAGGGCATAGATTAAACACGTGTAGATTATGGATACAAGAAACTAAAGAAATAACAAGCTCATTTCTTTATGCCCTTTGGCGAGGTTGCGCAAAGTTTTTTACACGCAACGCATGCATAAGTCATCGTCCACAGTAGATACATCTTTGACCCGTGGCGTAACCCAAATGTGTCCTTAACAACACTATCCCCAAATAAGAGCACCAGTTACTCGCACAGATGGCATCCCAAAGGACTCGCCAGGAAACCAGTTTCAAAGGTATAGCCGAGCTAGAAACATAAACAAGTTACCGCCGCGAGGTTACCGCACACTCTTTACTTTTCTCTTTGTGAGTTACACATGTGCTAAAAGATCACGTACTTACATTTTATAAAGTTAAGTTAAGTTACTCCGATTTTTCATCTCACTTCGAACTTTAGAATTCCATTCGTAGTTTAGAACTAGGAATAGAATTGTCATCTGCAGAAACTTGATTCGTGAGAGTCTATGCACCCGCTGGAGCTACTCAGTAGCCGAAGTTGTAGCAATTCAGTAGCTTGGCTTGATTAAATCTGTCTCTATTCCTGCGAAATAAATGATTCGGAAAAATAAATAGTTTCCTACCTATATCAGAATAAAGAGGAATAAAGAGGTCCCTTAACTAGATTCGTCGATAAATAAAACATGTCATATTATCGTACGATAATAATAGAAAATATGTATAATAGACGTACCCTTATCGATAATAACAAATTATAATGAATAACAATGTAAGACAATCTTAGCCTCGGAAATATATTTCCTTACTCGTAAAAATATTTTGTTTCTTAAATTTATTACAATTATTTTAACAATAAAAAGCTACATTGTGAATACAAATATCGAATAAAGCACGAGTGTGATGTATGGGGACAATGTTTGACTTTCTGAAAAAAAAAACTTAGGTTAGTTTCGACTCATAAATTAATACCTCTATAAAACATTTCTAGGTAGTAATAGGGTTGTCCCAAACTTACTATTTGCAAGGCGCTCTTGTGGTTTCTCAAGCTCGATAGCAGCAATGTGAGCCGTAGGCATCAGCCCTGAAAAACAGATTAAACTTTTATCAATCCCTCACTTCTTTACGCTTCAAGCTACAACTTATGTACTCGAAAGTGCTTACTCGACTCGTACATCCATGAATGGATTCTTTGAAACTTATGTACCTACGAACTTCATACCACTGGCTTTTCGGTGAAGGAAAATATCGTGAGGAAACCTGCATACAAGCGGAAAATAAATTCGATGACGTACGAGTATTATGTGAATCTATCAACCAAAAATCCAAAAATTATCTAAAACGTCGTTTGTAAAACATATTACAAAGACGACTTTACAGCACGATGTTACGTATGTTTCTGGTTTTGTAAAACGCAAAAATGTCAAAAGCCTATTGACAAAATGTATGAATAGGAAGCCATTAACTGTCGGTACAAATATACATTCAGGGTCAATTCTAAAACATTGAAAATCATCCTTCCCTCCCTGAAATATTTAAGGCAAACCATTACAACCCACCCGGTCACAATATCTGTGCACCTCGCTGGAATGCGTATAGCCTTATATAGTCACACTGTCGCAGGGGAAGCGGGAGCCTCTCCCGCTTCCCCTGTCACCTCTCCGCGCACTCCCCGGCGCTATACGCATTCCAGCGATACGCATTATATAAGGCTATACGCATTCCAGCGAGGTGCACAGATATTGTGACCGGGTTATACTGTTGTATGACTTTTAAAAATTCACGAAAAAGTACAGCTGTTTCATACAAAACTTTATTAGCTTTGGACAAAATATGTCAAGCAGATGATTTTTTCTTGTGAATTTTTGATAGTCATAGAACGAAAGTTTCTTGGATCAATGCATAAAAACCACCTGCAAAAGGTCTTGAGTATTTTAGAGTTAGTAAAAATATTTTTTAATTTCCGAAAAATCAGGTAAGTACACAAAAATACAGAAAGACTAGTACAGAAAATTGGCTTAGGGTAATGATATGCCATTGGGCACCAAACTAGGCAAAGTTGAGGCTGTATATTACGAAGTTGAGAGTCGAAGTTACCAGGGTAGTAAACCGTAGTTCTGTTGGCGGTGTAGTTCGCCGTCGGTAAGCTCAGCTCACACACGAACTCTTCTCTCGGAGTCATGACGTCATCGTCGTGGACCACAGCCTTCGTCTCTACTGTGTACAGACCCCACGAGTCCATGGATATTTCCGTCACGGCTTGTTTCAAGGGTTTCCTGAAATATTGCAATATATTTTATTCATCGAGTTTTGAAAGCGTCACGAAAGTCACCGCCTAAATATTCGGCCGAGGTTGCGAGATAAGAAACTGTTGTGAATGTTTTAGTAGGTATCGATCTTAACAAATCTTATATTCAGTGGACTTTAAATAACTTTGTTAAGCATAAAACTATGTTTTTTTCTTTTATTGTTTTTCAATTTCTGAGGTACCTATAACTAAGAAATTTCTCCTCTTGTAGTGATGTTAATAAACGGTCATTATTCGACATTTTATAATTCAGTGGATTCTAACATTTTTTTAATAAAAATAAACTTATCAACGTGCTAAAAATAATCCATTTTTCTTTGTATTTCAATATTTTTTTTTTTAAGTTAAAAGTTTAAAAACATATGGCATATGGCAAACATTTCAACTCTTTAAGAGCCAGTTTTGATTTCGTATTATGCGGTACAGCAACAAAGTCATTGCTTAAGTCTCCGGATTTCCATATATGTTAATCCTCCTTACCCTTGTGAAAATATAGTCATCACAGGTCTCGGGTACAGATCCTCTGCGAAGCACATCAGCGTCACGAGGAACACGTATCGCTTCTCTTGGACGAAGTGGAAACTCTTTCCTTGACCTATACAGAAATTAGGTTCATTTATTAGGTAATTTGATATACATAGTCCAGTCTCGTAGTTCTTGGCGTCGCATTACTACAGGGTTATGAAGAGAGCGTATGCTAGGCCAAAAGCGTACACATTCACTCTCCATTATGAAAAACTTTTACTGTGTTACCAACTCTGAAATCGCGAAGAAAAACAGCTGTTCCATACATTCATTTTGTCGAGTATCATTGAGTTTTTTCTATGGAACATCTGGAACATTTTTATCCCGAATTCAGGGTTGGTTCGTAATGATGAGTATTTTGAGCCATTTTCGGCTTAGCATATCTACTTTTTTCTTATAACCCTGTGTAGTACCTATACTTCTCTATAGTGTGTTCTTGATAGAGCTGGCGTGGTCACGTTTCAGCCAATTGATGTTTGAATGGCTAACGGTGCACCACCTGAATAGCACAACTAGCTGGTTTTAATAGATCATCAAAGGAAACTGTGGCATCAAAGGAAACTTTGCCGCAAATGGCATAATGTACTGACCCAGTGGGGGCTGAGAGGAAGGAGGGAGTGTCCTGGGTCTTGCACAGCCAGTCAAAACTCAGAAGAAATTACTCGTTCCGCAAAAACACGCAAATAAATAAGTAGCAAACATACATTTTGACAATTTGATTGCATATTTTAGCAACATAAAGTCCCGTATCCATGTTCAGTATTTAAATTTTGTTGGGGAAGGGGGCAGGAGAATTTTCTTGATAGAAAACCGCATGGGTGCAAACCCATGCTTAGCCATCACCACGTACTTAGCGCTACTACGTTTTGGAAGTTTACAAATTGTTTCTATTTAATTTTCATAACGGTTCTCCAGTCAGCCAGAATCTTATGGAAGTTTAAAAAATGTAAAGTCGTTTGATTCTTAAACACACACTCTTCACATAGATAACAAACTTAAAACAAAACCATAACAACAACAAACATATCAAGTTAATAAGACCGTTTAAAAACGAAGGTGAGAACATTTTGACAACCGAAACTCTGATCTAGATTCTAAGCTTTTACAGTCTCTGGCCGTTGAAAAGTGGAAGAGCCCTAAAACCCGCTACGCTTATGTGCTGCAAAGACTGTAATGGACTGTATGTTAGCTACTTCATTACGGCCATGAAGAAAGTTAAGCTATTGATTCAGCTTCTAAAGTAAGCGGGGCCTACTTATGTACATACGTGTGTGGTGTGACCTACTTTATCTAACGAGAATTTAAAGCAATCACATTTCTAAAACTTCGATTTCTTATAATTACAATTACTTATTATTTTGTAATTACTTAATTTTTGTAATTAATTACTTTGTAATAATTGTTTTCAGCTTTGATAAGTTACAAGACTTAAAATAATGAAGAATCTGGTCTATTTATAGACTAGACTCCACTGAAACTCAAATTAAAATTTCTGATTACCGAACCAGAAAATTAATTGTCGTCGTCGCAATTTTGTTGACCGTTGCTACAAATGAAGTGCCACTGCAAAATTATTTTATGTAATTAATCAAGGATTGTGTAATTTTACTCTTGGAACTGAAATAAAACGATATCTGATCATATTTTACGCGTCGTATCCAGAATGTCCCCTTGAAAATAATCTCTTCCAAACTTCGGTATGAAGATAAGAAAATAGGCTCTGATAATGTTCGTATTCACATTATTCGATAAGAGACTTTCTTTCTGCAAATATACTTTTTTAAGGCGCAGTTTCTAAGGTGCAGTCTAAGATATTGAACACACATTATCTCACTCGTAATTGTATGAACTATTGTGACCGCTAATACAAAACCGGTATGCAGGTGACAAACAAGCAAACGAGTCACCTGAGTCTGACACACCTTATAATACAATAACAGTGCTTTTTGTTGACTGCAAATAAAGATCCAAGCACGTACACAAATCCGTAGTATACGGCTACCATTTCAAGTAGGTACAGAGTCATAGAACCCACAAACACCAGTTAGTTGCGGCCAGTGCTTAGTTCACAATGTCCGGTACTCACTGTAAACGAGCATTGGACGTGTCCGCCGATCCTCCTCCATGAAAGTGGACACCACACAAGTGTAGTTTCCGCTCAGATCCGTCGTCGGCCGCATTATCTTTATGGCCCGGTACGCTTGTAGTGGCTCGTCTGCAAAATAATGGAATAGGTGTTAGAAGCTTGATGGAAGCATCGAATGGATGTATTTGCTTTGTTAACTAGCGCCGTTATCACTAGAACAAAGGGTGGACAAAGTTGGAACTACTGTCGTTGTTGTTTTCATATCTGATCAATCAGATATGAAAGATTGCTTTGTGCTTTTTAGAGTTCTGTACCAACATGGTAAACAAAAATCCTTTTAATGAGATTCGATGTCTGTTTGTCTGTTCCGTCTGTCTGTTTAAAGGGTGGATCTGACGTCTTTTTAATAAAAAAATTGTATACCGACATCTTCAATATGAACATGCAACACTCCTGGAGTTCTATCTGACCATTGATCTGATTATTGTAGTGGTAGGGCTCTTTTGCAGAGCCCGCCTGGGGAAGTACCACACCTTTGCCAGTTATTCCACCGCCAAGCAGTAATGTGCAAACAATACTGTGTTCCGGTTGGAAGGGCATTGTTTCCAGTGAAATTACAGGGCAAATGGGAGATTAAACAACTTATATCTCAGGGTGACGAGTGCCCTGCTGTGCACGCAGGGTCTGGAATTCTGCGAGTTCAAAATTCTGGGCGGCGCAGACCTGTTATGGGCAAACGTGACGTTTAATATTAGGCGAGCAATTTGCTCGTCTCGTAACTCAATTACATAAAAAAAAAGTTCTGAAGGCTTTGCCAGCCTAAAGGGAAATTTTTACTCTACTGTCTAGAAAGAGGGTATTGTTTTCGATTATAAGTAAGTATATCTAACATTCTTTACCCTACTTATACCAGCAGAATAGTATGCCTTATCACTGAGCTCTTAGCTGAACCACAGAGCTGATAGCCTAAAAACTTAACTTAACTTAAAACTTAAGCTCTAGAGACTCAAACTTTAAGTTCAAGTGCTTATACATAGAGCTTAAACTTGATAGGAAGGTATGCTTTCAAAGTTTCCAGGATAATAAAAGCGCATGTAGCCAACTTGTAGTAAAATATGTTTGCCACCCTCGAGAGTTCCAAAGTTGGAGCTCGGAGTCAATACCTAAAACACCATTAGTATCGGTCGGTTCGTTTGTGGCGTGGCTCCATTGGGAGCCAACTTGTGCTTCGCAATGCAATATCAACGCAATATGCTGTTTTTCCTCCGTTTTCATCTCTTGACGTGATTAGATTTTTTCGTTCACTGTGGAGTGACTGTGAACGTTGGCGCAAAATCGCGAAAGAGAAACTATTTGAAGGTGGTGTTCACGATCCTCAGACATTTGAGGCACGATTTGAGGAGTAGGACTGTGGAGTGAAATGACATATCGTAGTAGGTATTGTTATCAATTATATAAAATACTAGCTGGCTGGTGCCCAGAACTTCGCGTCAAGTGATTTGGGGTTGTAAAATTTAGTCTACTTATAGATAGTATTTAGAGAAACTGTAGCTTTCCATTAATAAAATATTATTTTAAATAGGACCAGTACTTCCGGAGCATAACTTACACCCACTTTATATGTATTAGTAAGTATATTTATTTATACTTATGTATTTATTTTATATTATTATTTCCAATAGAATATATTACTATGACGGCTCTGGTTTCTATATCAACTATATTTTTTTTCTGCGCTAAAACACAGTAAGTTACTAATGACGACTAATTAACTGTGATGATACCTACTGGAAACTCCGAAATATAGAAATCAAAATTTATTTATTTATAAAACAGATGGTAACACCATAACAGTATTCACCAATTCGGTGCTACCCTTACATAAAAACTAAACAAAAAAGGTTAAACTCTTCAAGTAATTCGAAAAGTACAATCAAAAAACATTAGTAAATGTTAGACCATGTAGGTAACCTCAACTTGCTACGACTGGGTGCTCCGTGGCACGCTTCCCGCCAACATCAGGGTCGCGTGCTACGCCGACGACACCCTCGTCGTAGCCAAGGGGAGGGACCTCGGGGAAACGGTGCGGTTGGCCACGATGGGAACAGCCCTGGTGGTCGACCGGATCCGTGCCCTGGGACTGGAGGTCGCCCTCTCCAAGACCGAGGCCCTGTTGTTCCACGGGCCTCCCCGGGGGACCCCCTCCAGGTACGCGGGTAAACCTGGACGGGGTCTCGGTCCGGGTCGGGGCCCAGATGAAGTACCTGGGCCTCGTCCTGGACGGGAGGTGGACTTTTGGGGCACATTTCGTCCAGCTTGCCCCAAAAGTCCTGGGAGCCGCCGCCGCTTTGGGGAGGCTGCTGCCCAACGTGGGTGGCCCTAGCGCCATATGCCGTCGGCTGTACTCCGGGGTCATCCGGAGTATGGCCATGTACGGGGCACCGGTCTGGGCGGACGCCCTCGGTCGTGCTAATAAGGCCCTGCTGCGACGTCCGCAGCGGGTCATCGCGACGAGGGCGATACGCGGGTACCGGACGGTGTCCTGGACGGCCGCATGCGTCCTAGCCGGGGATCCCCCCTGGGAGCTCCAAGCGGAGATCCTCGCCGAAGTGTACCACTTCGTAGCGGCGAGGAGATCCCGCGGGGAGCCCCCAGCGTGGGAGGAGGTGAAGCGCATGCGGAGGCAGGCGCAGGCCACCATGTTGAGGCGGTGGACGGAGGACCTGGCTCCACCGGTCCCAGGGAAGCGGACGGTGGAGGCCATTCGACCGGTCCTCCGGGGGTGGATGCGGCGGCGGTTCGGGTCGCTGTCGTTCCGACTTGTGCAGGTGCTTTCCGGGCACGGGTGCTTCGGAAAGTACCTGCACGAGATCGCGAGACGGGAGGCGACGCCGGCCTGCCACGAGTGTGGAGCGCCGGAGGATACGGCGCTCCACACGCTGGAGGCGTGTGCCGCATGGGGCCCGCAGCGGCACACGCTTACAGCAATCGTGGGCGGAGATCTCTCGTTGCCGAGCGTTGTTAGGGCGATGCTCCGCAACGAGAGATCGTGGCAGGCCGTGGCCTCCTTCTGCGAGGCGGTAATGTCGCAGAAGGAGGCCGCGGAGCGGATCAGGGAGGACGATCCCCGCTCTGATCCGCTCCGACGCAGACGACGGGGAGGGAGGAGGGGGCGATTCGCTCGCCTCCTTCACTCTCCGTAGTGGGGCCACTGGCGGAGGGTCGGGGGACTCTCCGCCGGCTTGCACCGGCTCCACACGTCTGGGGGGCGGCCTTGGTGAGCAAGGCCGTCCCTCCCTCGGGGACTGGGGCCCGGTTCCGATCCGGGCCTGCCGCCGTGGCGCGAGATGGAGATTGCTAAAGCGCCCCCATCTCGCTCCACAATGGCGGCGGACTGCTCACCGCGGGGGTTTTAGTCGGTATGGGCACCGGTACCCACCATCTTCACCGGTGTCGAGTCCGACATACCCCCACTCGTCTCCCCCGGCGGGTGGGGGATGCGTAAGTGCATTACCCCGCGTCAAAAAAAAAAAAAAAAAAAAAAAAAAAAAAAAAAAATGTAGGTAACCTCAACTTGGGTAACTTTGACATTCTTGGTAAGATTGACAGTTTTGTGTTTCATGATTTTTGTTTATATTCTTTGTTGTACATATTGTCAATAGTTCTAAGCTCAATGCTCAGACTAACAGACAGAACCATAATAGCTACTTTGTAGAAAAGAGCAAGATGGCAAGTGCCAAAACACGGTTGAAAAAGAGAGACAGACTTTTCATTTTTTGTCCCCGTCGCTGTAACCGTGCCAAGGTGGGCAAACCACAGATTAGGAATAATAGTTACTACGTGAGCCGTCTACGATTTGTTGCTGCCAGGTTGTGAATTATGTTTCCCCAGGATTGTACCCAATAAATTAATAAATAATTAATTTAATTGACTATTTCATATTTTCTGCTGACCCAAAACTAAGATAAGGTACATTATTTTCGCAATCGCAAGATTGCCTATTTAATAAAAGATGTTCATAATTATGAGTAGATTAGTATACTAGTAGTTATTTTCCTACTATTAGACTTTTTCCTACTATGAGCAATTTGCGGCTTGTATATCCTTTCCTTATAACCCTGTATAAAAATGTTTTATTTTGTGAAGTATAAAGATTAGAAATATTTTATGAAATTTTTTCCTCTAAGATGGGGGAAGCATTCCTATCCTGGCATTATTTCAAGAATATAGCTGTCGCATGTGCGGTTACACTTTGGCTCTATCTTTAGGTAATAAATCTATGGCTCAATGTCTAGTTTGGTTCAAACTCAACTTTTTACCATTTTATTTAAAAAAAACTGTTTGTCTATTCCACGTGTTTTTATTTTGCGTTAAGGCTACCCAAAATCTATAAAAGGGTTGCTAAAGATACCCAGAATGTTTAAAATTCAATTAATAAGCGATTTTAGTGAAAACCAAAATTACTGTCAAAGTTACCCAGATAGGGGGGGTAACTTTGTCATACCAAACTTTTGCATTTTTTCAAATTAACTTGTATATAATGAGAGTTAGATTATTTTAGAATTCTATTCTGCACGCATCAATACACAAATTTACTTTTTCACATGAATCTACGACTTTTTACTAACATTGTTTTAAGCAATAATGTGCCCTGAACCTGTCAAATTTACCCAAGTTGACTGTAATAAAGTAAACGTAAACGTTAACGCACATTGTACTAGAATATTTTGTCGCATTCTGTACTTTGTAAGTAGTTGCGAAAAACCGACTAGCTTTTAATACTCTCTGCATACCCACTAGAAAACACTTAGCTTAATTTCGTGATAAATGTCCCCCGCATTCACACCTCGTGTTGCCAAAAATGTGCCTCGTTTTATGAAATAGGTACATTAGGATAAAATATTTAGGTACGTAGGCAACTATTAATATTTAGGAAGATAACTGTTTTGTCTAGCAATCATCGATCCAACTTCGGTGCTAGCAATACAATTTTATTCGCTTAGTATAATAGTCTACATTGAAATAAGTATCACATTAAAATATCTAATACCAATAGTATAAATTTGTAAAGATAGTTAGTTTGTTAGTTAGACGTTAGAGTTTTTTTGATATCAATCTATATGTATATCCACAATACATTTACTTAAATATACTCGTACTATATAACTTTTTATTTCGTTGTCCTCCGGAGAGCCGTGTTCGCAATTTCAAGTCTATCTAGTCTAGTTCATTGTATCATTAGTAGGTATAAAACCGATTGCGTTTCACCCGATCTAAAAAAGGTAAAGTTTGTACGGATGTACTATGTAAATTGTATATTATATGTATATTTGTCACCGAAGTCGGATTAGATCGATGATATTTGTAAAGGTTTATCTTCGAACGTACTACAACTACTAAGAGCCTGAAAAATCCCAATGCTGGGCAAAGGCCTCCCTACCCTCTTGAACTTACTGGGCCAATTTATAAAATATTTCACCAATGCCAACGCCAATAACGCCAAGCAATAACGGGTACGAATTTCCAAGCACCAACTAGTCTAGAAATAAACTAAACAAAAAAGCGATGAAGAAATAAATAAAGAAAAAATGGAATACCTTATAGAAACCGAAGTCTAACAAGTAGATACGAAATTCGAAAGTCAACAATAAATAACTTAACATCTTCTTTTCTCGTTAAATTGTTGTATACCTCGGTATGATCCTATAATAATATGGAATATATTCTTCGTATTGTTAACAAGGAGTCAGCGCTCGAATTCGGAAAAAACCCACATTCGAATACCTATTTATATGTGAAGAGGAATAAGAGTATGCTCTTATACTAATTAGTCATGTAAATATACATACATAATAACGTGTATGTGGATTACTTTCGGAACTTTGTACCTCCGTAATTCCTCCGAAATCGATTCTGTTGTATAATTTTTAAAACTAAACTAATTAGTTGAATTCTGACTCAAAATTTGCCCTCTCTAAAAGTCTATTCGATAAGAGTATATAGATACTGAATTGGAAAGAAACGTAGATTATTTTAGTCCTGTGAGATTAGTTCAATACCATGACTACGGTGTTGCCAGGCCAGCGGTGACACAGGGCGCAGACCATGGAGTGTCGAAAAAGTTATTAGGCCAGAACCAAGTTTTGAGATATGGTAGTTAGAATGCATGGTAGTCAGTAGAACCTCACACCAGGTGCATAAAAGGTTAGTTAGGTACGGCACTGTTTTAGTTCAATGAATTACCAGTACCACAGTAAGGTATAAACTATAGTGTACCCTGTGTACCACTCACATAGAAATACATAAGTGAATAAAAATTATAATTATTAATTACTAAGACCGATAATGACCTTATGAAGATGATTATGTCTAAAATATTGATTAAGCCGTTATTACCCCTTATAAATCAGGTTTTATATATTGGCGTATCCTTCCTTCCTTTGAAGATATACTTGATGATAGATGATTTCGAATTAAAGCTTTTACCAATTAAAGGTCTTTGAAGACTTCGCATGTATATAAAATTATAATTATATAAAATATATAATATAATAAATATTTGTAAGGTCAAACTAATTATGAAGCACCTGAAATGAATCAGTCATCATGCCAAAATGTTTATAGAAGGCACGTCATAACAAATATTTAGGAATAGGTATATTTTGCCGAGCTTTATTATGGAATGTGGATCAAAGAAATTGTGAGCTCATTCCTCTTCACACTTGAGTAGTCATCAAATGTACCTATATCTAATAGGAATTTATGGCCAAATAAATATTTTTTCATTGGAACATAGTGGCATTACGAAGTACTTTATTTCCTACTAACACGGTTTAATATCAAGAACTGTTATAAAGTATTTCTAATAAACGGCTTAATCATTTTTATAGCTCTTCTAGAGCAAATAATGTAATAAAAGTATTTCCAATGAACGGCTTGATCAGTCTTATTCCTCTTCTAGAACAAAACGTTGTAAAAATTACTGATAATCGATCTAAGGAAAATTGCTTCTATATACTCTTTCTGTTTTATATTGTTTTGGCAAACAAGACTTATCGAGCTATCCGAGTATTGTCGGCCTAGCTCATTGCAAGCAAAGGCCTCTTTCTTCTATGTTATATTACCCCTTATAAATCAGGTTTTATATATTGGCGTATCCTTCCTTCCTTTGAAGATATACTTGATGATAGATGATTTCGAATTAAAGCTTTTACCAAAGTCTTTGAAGACTTCGCATGTGAATTATTTATTAATAACATAAATAATGGTTAAATATGTAAATTTATATCAACAGTGAATTACTAAAACGTATGATGTATTAACAATACTTTTCAGAATGCTCAAAAAATTGTGCTTTTTATGAGTACATACTGTCATACCTACTGTATATTTAACTGCGCTCCTCTCACTAAATATGACATACAACATATATGGATCGCCACAAAATTTATGACTTGAAGATTAAAACTTTGTGGAAATAAAAAATGAGCGAGGTATTTTTGTAATTAAAAAGGACCTGAACCAAGAACGAATCACACTTACCAGATACTTTAAAGTTGAGGTCAACCTTGCCCTTGAGCAGGCCAATGACCTGCGGCATCATCGGCGGGATCCACTGGTACACCAGGCCCGAGGAGCCGTTGAAGAACCACTTCATCACCAGACCGGGACCGGGGGCGTCTGCGCCGGTGCCATACTCGCAGTCCAGCACCACCGACTCGGTGCCTACTTCCACCAGTGCCGGGACCTCGATGCGATTTATGCTTACTGCCACGCATTCTAAAAATGATTAAAAACAAACACGTTTTTATAATGATTCTCCAGAGACGGTGGGGTGTAGTCGAAGAAAAAATCGTCATGGCAACAAACAGCTCAGAGTATAATCTCTCGGATTATAAATTTCGAGTAGGTACAAAGGTAAGTAGTGTTATTTATAAAAGTATGTAGGTATATGCAGTAGAAATAACTTGATTCAAACTAGTACTCGTTTATTTATTCGCAGGCAACACTTCAAAGCTACAGAAAAACCTCTACCTATTGAGATTTTATATTAAGAAACTTAGAAATAAAGTCTTTGCCCGTTGGTCTGATGAAATTAAAAAGGACAAAAAAGTCGCTTTAAAGTCGTCGAGAAGATTGCGCTACGCTTTCGAACCTTAGGAGAGGTTTGGAACTCAATGAAATGTTCATTATTCCGTTCGTAGCAATCGCAGACTCTTTTATATTAGACTTTACTAGTCTTCATTACTTTTATTAATCAGATTTCATTTTTTGTAGCTCTAAGTACATTAAGCGATAAGGGTCAGACGAAACATCTTTTATACCTAAAACCAATATAAAAGCTAAAAATGTAATCCTCTTACGTAGAAGATAAGGACCTACTATAATTCATTTTGACGAACATAAAATATTAAAAGCAACCAAAAGACGTTTCAGAAACAGTGCTTTGCATTTCTTTAATGGGGTGCGTTTTTATCCAGATTATCTCAATTTGTTGCTAACGACGTATCCTTTTACTCGACGATACAAGACTCCCTACATGCGGTAGACTTGTGCGACAAAGAAATTGCAGTTGTTTGGCTGCCTCCGATTGGTAGCGACGTCGTCTCGTCGTGACAATCCTTACAGTTTGCAAAACTAATTGTATTGCTCGGATGCATATAAAATTATAGTCGTAGTATGTATGGTATATTGTATAGCGGTAATTATACCTATTTAAATTTTGCGGTAGTTAATTTTTAGCTTAATTACAGGTAACGATGTCAGCCAGCTCTGCGCGGATGGTACTCGTATAATTGGGTGTAAAGTAATTATTTTCCAATTTTGCTATAATGAGGGAATCATCACGTCTGTAGTTGGTAGGTATCTAAGTGGGTTTCATTAATTAATTATCGAAATTTCGATTATCGATATTAATAATGTATCTTTGGGTATTCATGCAGGTTATTCACAGTTTGTTAATCTTCGCGTTCCTCAATGTGTACATAAAGTATTTGAGTGATTTATAAAGTAATTATTAATATTTATTTATATAACCAGCTGTGTCGCGTGGTTTTGTCTACAAGGCAACCATTATTTGTTTCCTTTTATAAAACAATATGTGTTTTAATATCGAAAGTATAAGCTACCACCATATAAATCCATTGAGCCGTTTAAACGTTAAGGAATAAGAAATACACACATTCACTCACGATTTTTTGCGTATACAGTAAAGTAAGTACACGAATATTTTAATAATTGTACCTACTATATAAACTGTCGTGAATTGGACTCGATTATACGTAAATTGTGTTTCAGCTAACTAGGTTGCTTTCATGTCAAGCAACAAAATTTTCATAAATTATCTTAAAGAGAAAATCTCTGATAGACACTCCTGTGAACACAAAATATATTTTTATACTTTACCACGAAAAATTAGTGATTTTGTAATTCTTGCTAGACATTTGGTATGCTTTATAATGTTTATTTTTCTTCTCCCAATTCTGCTTAAATGAAACCCTAAACTTGGTACGTACCTGGCTCTCGCAAAAGTACAACTCTCCACTGCTAACTTGGTTACATAAACATTTTCTACCTAGAACTGTGCTAGAACTCAAATATTATTGAGTAAAGTGGCAGCTTAAAATAACACCTAATTACCATGAAATTTAAAGTGAGTATTTCAAATCAAGCCAAATAAGAATCTTCAGATGTTTTGTAACTAACCGGTAGATAGATAAATAAAATATAACAGAAATTATAACAAAAGAATACATTTTAAGTAATATTTTTAAAAACTAGCTTCTACTTTATTGTCATTGGAGTTTCACAGCTATACCAGATTTTAGCTCAATTGTACGTCAGAAAGTGATTTCAGCTTCCAGCAAGTTAAATAAAAGCTTATAAAACGAAAGAAGGCAGAAAAATAGAAAAGGAAAATTAAATAATAGGAATGGGAATTCAGGGCAAATAGGAGATTAAATGTCTTATAATATCTCAGATTGACTAGCCCAGTGCTATGCCACGCAGGGTCTTGAATTTTAAGAGTTCAAAATTCTGGGTGGCACAGACCAACGTGACATTTAAAATCAGGCGAGCGATTTGTACGTACCGTCGCTCAGTCGCGTTATAAAAAGTAATAGGTTATAACATAATTGTAAAGATTTACGAAATAAAATTATATTATAATATTATATAAATGTTACACTTTTATTTGTCTACTACTTCATTTCCAATTTTAAGCTATTGCATAGTTTTTATCGCGGGCCTTGATTGAGCGTGGAATGCAGAAATTCCGTTACGAAAAAAACCTAACACCCCCACCGAAGTCGTATTATATCGAACCGCCCCAACATCACATTTGTTTGTATCAAAACCGCGGAAGGGGGGGTGCGGGCCGTATTCTGGGAGGTAAGGTACTTGGTCATTATTATCCAACATTTTCAAAATACCTACATATTTGTGATAGCAAATAGTCGATTAATAGCTTTATTTTTTACCGTATAATAATATGACGTTAAGTTTTGACAGCAAACGTAGTGATGGCATCTGAATATTTTAAAAGAAGAATCGATTGATTTTGTCGATGACGTCATCATAAAAATAGGGACGATTTCCATAAGTAGAGAAATTACTGACTAACCTAAATATGTACTTTGATTTTGATGAAATGTTTTAATTTCATCGTTGTGACATAATTATTATGGGATGTTATCAAAATGCTCCAATTAGACTTCCTGGACTAATCTTTTCAAAGGTGTGTTATTAAAACAGACAGTCCATCAGATGAAACATTTGCATTTTTACCGATTAAAAGACAGGTAGGGCCAAGAAAATCGGTTACTAGATTGTGCGGTTCCTATCCAATATCGATTTCTTATATTTGGGAATCGATAACAGTTTCATCAACTAACATTGTAAAGTTTTATTATTTTTTCAACTATCGATTTTCCCTTCCCTAGCCTGGTTTTAAAAATAGAACTACGGGGGTACACTCGGAAGAGAGTCATGACGTTTGAAAAGTCAACGAAACCTTACACTCGACACCTAGAGACGAGTTGCTGAACTAAAGAGACAAGCGTGATATTTTAAAAACTCATTAAAAGTTCTGCTATTCATCGATAGATGGCAAAACTAAAAAGTATCACCGTATGCAATAGCTTTACCGCGGCAGTCCCCGAGTGCCACACGTCTTTTTTATTTTAAATAAATTATTATATTAATATATATAATATAAATAAAATGAATGAATACAATATGTAAATTGTACACCAAACATTTCTCTTGAAATTGAATAAGATTTTGGTTTAATGGATAATTAACTTAAATGGATGAAATAGCTCAGATTAATGGGGAAAGCAAGCCGTTTTAATATACGAGATTCAGATTCGTATCTCTTTTGTACAATAATGTAAAACGTTTCAGCACCGAGGAAAGAGAATAAGTTAATCTCTCTTGCGCCAATTTATCTGCTGAGCTGCTGAACTACTGCTGAATGTGCCGAAACTGATTTTCATCGTTTCAACTACGTGTTTTTTACTAATTACGAGTATCTCGAAGTTTTGTTTTGTTGGATTTTTTGACGTAAAAGTTGATCTCTTTTTTATATCTATTGGTACCCAATTTGTATCCAGGATTATAAGGAAAAGGTACGCTAAGCCGAAAAAAGCTCATAGTACTCATTATTATGAACAACTTTTACTATGGGACCAACTCAGAATTCGCAAAAAAATCTACTGTTCAATAGAAAAATGTTTATCACACTCGACAAAATGTATGGAACAACTGGATTTTTTTCGCTGATTTCGAATTGTAAAAGTTCTTTATAATGATGGCTACTATTAGCCCTATTTTGGCTAAGCATACCCTTTTCTTACAACTCTGTATAACTATCAGAATATATACGAATTTCACACAGTCCAGAACGAACACGTATATGAACATGCGTACGTTAAGGACCCCAAACACGGTAAGATTTATCTGTACGATCCGTCGCATCAAAGCGATCGAAACGACGAATCGATGGTGTATATCAAGATCGTTAACGATTTACTTAATCGAAGACGATGTCGGAAATCGCAACAAAAACCCATGCAATCATGAATATCGTAACGATGAATTTAATTATTCACGTCCTTTTCCTTCAGCTTCAAACAAGTAAACGATCAATCGTTACGACCAGTCGTTTCGTGTATGAGCGACATTTTTGATGCGATCAATCGTCACGATTTTCATCAGATCGATCGTATAGACGAATCGTACCGTGTATGGGGCCCTTTACATGTATTATTTTCGACAGTATCGTCCTCAAAATCAGCGAGAACGGAAAATCAAGATAGTCAAATCTTCACCAATGCCCAAAGATCAACTCTAGTCATACCATAAACCAACAACCTATCATAAACTAGATAAAATATTCAAGAACCCTTCAGACAAAACCAATAATCCCTTATGCGACAGAACCTATCAATTTTCCAAAACGTTTTCATCATTTATCCTGCACAAACATAATTCCAGAATAACAAACTAACCGCTCTCATAGGCCGTAGGAATAAATTACATGAAGGTAAGATACATTAGGGGTTGATATAAAGATATTGTTTTGATAGTTTATCTCTCTCAATCGGCCATGAATAATGCATTGTTGTCATAGCAGATATGAATACCTATAGGCTTGCGACAGTACTAACAGTATGAGCTCTACGTTCGATGATTTTAAGAAACGACGGAGGTTTATGTGTTATGAGTATCTGGAATCTGACTGTAAAAATGCATACTGAAGAAAATTTTGAAGAAATTAATTTTACCAACTTTTGAAGATAATTACATTCACAAATCTTGGGCTTTTAATCGGCTATTAAAGTATATTACATAGACCGGGTTGCAGAACCGGTTGAAGAAAGTTACTTGATTCTTACTTATTAATGCTGCTTAAACTTAATCACTACTAAAAATGCTCTGATCTATATATATAAAAATGAATCCCTATTTCCCTGGGTCACGCCATCACGCGTGAACGGCTGGACCGATTTCACTTTTTTTTTTGTTGAGTTTGTTATTGTCAGGAGAAGGTTCTTATGAAAGAAAAAATTTAAAAAAAATAAACCGGGAAAAATTAGAAAATTAAAGAATACTTAAACCATATATTTAACTTTAGCGCTTTGGACAATGTAAACTTTTTTAATGTAACATTGATATTTGAATATAAATAGAAGAAAAAAATCTACCTATTTCCCGCATCAAGACACATTTACTCTACGTTTATCCCAAAATGTTTAAAAAATGAATGTCTACCCGTGCGAAGCCGGGACGAGCCGCTAGTTACTTTATAAAAATACAAATAAGCATTCTTTGAGGATAAGATAATTATTATCTAAAGTTGTCATACTGCTTATACAATGCAGGCGTAGGCTTTCAGGCGGATTGAAACCTCTCGATTGTTATTACATATCATCTGCATCGGATAACCATTTTTGTCGTAAACTAGACTTTACTTCCATTGCGTAAAGAGGAAATTCAAATAACTCAGGTTGATCTACGGTTATGACTGAGCTTGACTTCCTGGATTCCTCCGAGGCCTGACGTGCTCACATCGATGCAGGACACTGAATCATTGATACTCTTACGTGATTAATAGTAAAGTTTCCGATGTTTTTTTTCTAAAAAAACAGAAGTCGTGTTATTGGTTTTGGGCTTGTCCAATAACACGTAAATTAGCTAAAATATATTTCTTTCTAATCCCCTAAATGCAAATCTATATTGGTGCTGCTAGGAAAGTCGTAATACACACTATATCAAAAATTTTTTTAAGCATTTTCATTCCTTAAAAAGGCAGCTTTATTGTACACCTGTATTCGTAGAGATAAATAAAAAATATCTTTTTGTCGCTTTCTTTTACTTCTTTCTCGATAATCGGTCAGTAGTTTACCATCCAGTGATAAATGGCGCCGCTCAAGAAGTTGTGGTCATTCCGACTCCGGTAATTCACATTATTTATGTTTATCTGTCTTGTAGTCTATTGTAAACAGGGAAAAGACAACAGAACACTATATTATCGTAGAGGAAATAGATGTATTGAGCGGCTCGGAACAGGAAATTAGGGATCCGTATCATTTGCCGAGAGCCCATACAGATATTTCGATTGGGTAGCCACGATAAATGTACGTTTTGTTTTTGTTAATTTAAATTAGGAATTCTTAGGTTAGGTTAGTTTTGGTAAGGTTCTATGGATAACATGGTATTTAAACCCAGACTATAATTATGTGAATTTGGTTTTTGTATCTTCACCTTGTGATTTATAAATTATGGGTATATAATTTATAATAGGTAGTCTCTCTTTTAATTGCGTGAATTGGTTTAACATAGAACTGTCAAAACTAAGAACAACTTAATTATAAAATGTTTGATTGATTTATGTGAGCTTGTTGGGGTAAATTCACAATACGTACGGTACGGCTTTCCTTGTATGTTTCGTGATTCCGTTTATTGCTGGCTGCTTCAATGAAGAGTATACTGTACGTGTACAGAGTCCTCATAGGAAACGCACTGACTAGGTCTTGGGTATTGGATGTGTCTATCCATAGACGGTGGTGACCATTTATAGGTACTATCAGGCAGCCCGTCAATTCTTACTCATACGTTTCAAAAATAATAGATTATTAAATTAATTAATTACCATCACTTATTTTATTTAAAGAAAATGATTCTCACTTTGTTAGAATTAAACATTAAATAATTCTATTATTTTAAAACAACTTGAGGAGCCATCAAGTTGTCTATTTGTGTCCTGGCAGTTCGCCATCTGTCCCACAATCTGCCAATCAAATTGCTGAGTGCTATTAACTATTATCATCCTTGTTTAGCCATGCGATATCTAATATTGTGATCGACTAATTCACTATTGATAGGAACCGGACACGTTCTCGTAAGACCTATATATTTCACGTAATGCGTCAATTAGACGTAACGAGTACAGTGCCGAGGCAGTGCTCGACCGAGTATTCGGTTTGTATAAAAATATTTACAAAGAAAGAAATACAACCCGGGGTTGTTCAAAAATAAAGTGAATATGTTTTTCCTAGGCAAGCGTGCAACATCTTCGACCACATCGTCACTTCCCATCAGGTGAGATTGTGGTCATGCCTAGTCCGATGTAAAAAAAATATATTCATTTTGACGAGGCGAGACAGTCACTACAACCATGATTTGTTTGCTCGGCCGAGTATAGGTACCCATTTACTGTCTCACCACTGTACTCGTCACGTGTAATCAACCCTTAACAGATCTACATACTTCACGTAACTAAGTAATCTCGTAGGGTCGTCCCAATGTTTGCTCAGTAAAACGACCTCGTTTACCAGACAGTATCGAATAATCAAATGGAAAAAGAATTATCTACTTTATTTTATAAATCAGCATCAACATGTTTTTTTATAAAAAAAAATTAAAAAATATTTAAAAATAACGATGATGCGATTAGTTAAAAGGGGGGTACCACATTAGTTTTCATAATAAAATGATAAATAATAAAAATTGTGGTAAGCGCGTTCGACTCGACGTCACAGGGGGGAGTCAATTCGAATCCCTACAATGAGCTTGAACTGCTCGTGAAAGAAAATATAGTAAAGAAACCGTAGAACCGAAAATAAAGAGGTAGCTTGACTGATAAGATACCGCTTTCAAGTTGATAGCCTTTCGCCAAATCTCTTATAGTGTTTTCTGATAGTTTTACTAGATATCCGATTCCCAATTTATCCTTTCTTATTATCTTTGATATCACCGTCACTTAAAGTCTGGTAACACTATCCTATTCCCTGTCCTTCTATTTGTCTGCTTGTTTACTTTTCATGACTAGCTCGATCAAGTTTGGCACGGAAGTAGTGTACATAATACGAAGACCTCATAAAGAAATGCAAGAGGTAAAACCAAGGCCAAAATCATAAGATACTTTATTTTCAAATGCGGAAAATGGAAAATCACACAGCAAAAAGCGCATGTTACACAAGATAAAACTTCTGCATTTTCGTCCAAATTACCAATATTTTAGTAACAATATTTTACTGAATATCGAAAAGTTTTGCTAAATTGAATCGGCTTCGTTCAATGCAACTCGTTAGCTACAAACTATTTGCCGAATTTATAACCAATTGGACGGGAATATAATTCCTACAATCCCTAAAAGCACAATAGTCCCAATTACGGGCCCAATACGATATCTGCACAGTAGGTAACGCTGCCAATTAGCGTGATAGATAATAGCTACACTGCCTGGCAACAGAGATGTAAAAACAAAATCAACCATCATTTTATCTGTATTTATACATATTCGGGCCATGTTTTTGGACTCAATTAGTTTCTTACTCTATTCTGATCTCTATTTTCGGAGTTTTGAAAAGAATATGGGCAGAGGCAGATTCATTGTAACTAATATATGTTCTAAAGACAAAAAAAATGTTTAAAAAGCTTAGTTCGATTTAGTTAGCTTCATTATTAATAACGTGATGATATCAAGATTTCAAAGACACAACATGTGGGGGCGGAGTCACATTATGTTAGTTTCAAATACCTATCTTTTACCTTCTTTGATTTTTAGATGCTTAAACTTTTTGCGCCCGACTCGGAAAGTAAAGATAAACACCGGCCAAGTGCGAGTCGGATTCGCGCACGAAGGGTTCCGTACCATTATCTTTAAAAACGGCAAAAAAACACGTTAGTTGTATGGGAGCCCCCTTAAAACTTTATTTTATTCTGTTTTTTAGTATTTTTTGTTATAGCGGCAACAGAAATACATCATCTGCGAAAATTTCAACTGTCTTACTATCACGGTCCATGAAATACGGCCTAATGACAAATGGACAGACAGACGAACGGACAGCGGAGTTTCAGTAATAGGGTCCCGTTTTACCCTTTGGGTACGGAACCCTAAAAGCCGTAAATAAATACGAGCTATGAAGGTGAAATCTAAATTAACTTTTTTTGACATTGTTGTTTTCCTTTTATTACCGAGTTATCGTGGGCAGACAAAATACGCTTAGTGTGTTTTATTCTCTTTGATATTTCCTGGGAACATTTTCTTTTAATTAAGCTTTTGGTTTGTTATTATTTGTAATTTATTTTTTACATATAAGTTGGTTTATTATCTTTGTTCTGATTTGGATACAAGGTTTTTAATATACCTAATTATGTTACATAGATTTATGTAAAAGTAGTAATAATGTTTTTGGTCTATTGCTTGTTAATTTTGATTATAGATTAATTATCAGAGTTTAAGAAGAACAAATCGGCGTCTGCGTAGTATGTATGTATGTGTGTGTGTGTATATGTATGTATGTATGTATGTATGTATGTATGTATGTATGTATGTATGTATGATTGTCCGAGGATAACTTGAGTGACGGTTACTCCGATCCTGATTAAATTTTACGTAAGTAGTTAATTTCAATACCATTATTATTAAATTTGAATATGAATCAAAGCGGTCGAAAGGTTGAGCAGTATACATCTTTTTTATCATTTGTCTGGCTATAACTCGAGAATGGTTGCACCGATTTCACGAATTTTGATCTTGAAATATTTGTGAAAGCTCAGGGAAGGTTTGAAAGTAAAGAAAAAAACAGCGGGTGAAACCGCCGGGTTCAGCTAGTAGTATATAGATACGCGAGATTCAGTTCACCGCAAACTACTAATCTACTATATAAAAATAAGTCGGGTTTTCCTTCCTGACGCTATAACTCCAGAACGCACGAACCGATTTCCACGGTTTTGCATTCGTTGGAAAGGTCTCGGGCTCCGTGAGGTTTATAGCAAAGAAAATTCAGGAAAAATTTCAACATAAAAGCGGGAAAATCTTTTTTCAGAACAATGTCCACCCGTGCGACGCCGGGATGGGCCGCTAGTTTATTATAAATATTTTTAATTCGAATTCCCAGAAGTAGGCAGAAGATGTCTTTTTGGGATGTATTGCTATTATTTATTAAGTTTTATATAAATTAAGGCTTTTTATTATAATACATGAGTGCAAATGTAGGTATGTTTGTCTGTTCTATGTGAGCTAAGTCAGTTAGTTGTTTGATTTAGGGATTGCGCGGTATCGTGTTATAATTGTCTTTATACCCGGAGAGTCGAGGCTACATTTTGCAGTCGATTTTTTTTGTTCTTTCAATTTTAATTCTTGTTATTTTCTGCAAGACTGGAGTTAAAAGCTTATTTTAGCGGTCATCGTACAAGCGGTATTCATCTTGTATGACGACAATTTATAGGCAAGCTTGTGGGTTCTTAAGTAAGATGTCAATCGAATAGCATGACTCGACTTACTTAGAACGAAAGTGGTAGAGTGAGCCCGCAAAGACAGTGAACAAAAACTCATGAAGGCAAACAGGTAAAAATAAAAATTAAAGGTTTAAGTACTTAGTTAGGCATTGAAAACGTTGAGCTTATAAAGTTCGAAATTTTATGATAAATGTTGATTTTTATTTTGCTTCTCCTTCTTCAAATTTGCTACCGAACTTACTAAAACTAGTTCTTAAACTAATATACTATTATACAGACAAAAAGCCATTTCAAAAGTAAAGTAAATCAGTCTTATTTTTCTTTCAATTAAAACTGCAACACCTCAACAATTCCACCCAAACAGTACTTCATCAAACTTATCACAATGGAACACCGAAACGGAAGCCAAGCTGCAATCAAACTGTACAATGACGGGAAAATTACACACAAGCACACAAGCTAAACTTTCGGCACGCAACATAAAAGTAAAATACAACATTTATATGAAACATCGATACGAACTCGAGCACAGTATGAGAAGCACGAACTGTGTTGAATAATCCATCTCTAGGACATGTCAACAGTCACTAGTCAGTATGTACGTTACGTATCGCAACGTACGGGAATACGTAACTCGAGCGCTATCCGCGGTAACGTAACCGGTCCTATCAGAACACGCACGCAGACTGAAACTTTCAGTCTACTTGGAGGAAATCTACGGAATTAAGCGCATGCGTCCGAACTGCCTGTTGAGTTTATAAGTTACTTACGATACTATCCCGAGTTACTTAGGATCGCTAATGACAGATAATTATCATAATTATAGCGGCTAATGGATAAACTTGGGAATGTGCGCAGTGAAACTACTAATAAAGTGGCTAAACTTAAAACTGCGGCACGGAGTTTATACTGAATTTGTACAATATCATTATCACCGATACTCCATTTCTTCTTTATCCCGTTGCTGGGTTAAGGATTAAACTGTTGATAATACGTCAGTTATTGTTAATTCGAAATTAACAAATACATTTTACTTGTATTACATATAATTATATGAGTGTACTTCAGTTGAAGAATGAGGTTGATTGTTCGATTGAGGGAGGTACTTTTAGTGTAAGTAAGTACTCTCTAAAATAGCACCATTTACCTAATTGACGATTACTTTCATTATTATGAATTTCGATCATTTCGGTAGAATAGTTGGCGCTTGGATAACTTTCCTCTAAAACCTTTAGAAATTCGCATTCCCGTGATTGAATGATCGAATTTCCAATGGACTGATGCTATTGAAATGTGGCAGGTATATAGCTGTATTCTAACTAGATATTTCGTGGCGATGAGCCAAATTTCATCGTATGATTACAAAAGCACAATAGATATTGATTATGTTATGGTCAGATATTGCACGTAGAATGTTTTATTGAGTTTTGTTATATGAATTTGAAGCCGGAGAGTTTATTTTGAGAAATTAGATCTAATCATACATATTACAGTGACTGAGGAAAGACAAAGTCAATTACTATGTAATCATGATGTAAAGTTGATTCTGCTCGGGATTAAAACGTGCTGCCAATTTACTTTCTCTAGGTACTTGTATTGTGCTTTCGGTCGCACTCGATGACTAGCGTTTTACTCTACTTGCTGATGAAAAAAGGCCACCCATCGAGTTAATTTAATTATGGACATCGATCTAGTATGATTATGGAGTTCTGTTGAATGCCTCTTGACTCAATGTAAATTACCAGAGGCGGATTTGTCAGTAGGCTGAGTAGAGTAGACGCGAGCCTACGGCGGCAGATTATAGTGGCGGCGAATTCAAAGCCATTTTTTTTAACTGTCGAACATGATTCCTTCTTGATAAAGAACTGAATGAGAGTGAAGACGGAAGGGGGAGGGTGCTAGAGTATATCGAATTGTAGAGGTCGGTAGGGACGGCAAAATTTTAAATAGCCTACTGGCGGCCAATGTCTTAATCCGCCCCTGTAAATTACTAATCTCGACCATATGTCTACCAATTTGATATAAAAGATCCTCTTACAACTAAAATTAATAAATACTGTTTACGTCTTTGCGCAATACTAGAAAATAAATGAGATCCCTTTGATATAAAACCTGTTTTCATCTACAACAAATAAACATTTCAGTGAAAGCTTTTTCATTAATTCTGGGCAAACAAGTAATTTGCAACCAATAATTTCGATGAAACCGCAAATGTAAGTTAATCTCCATACAATTCTATTCAAGAAATATGCCTAGTAAGTATTTCAAGTCGACTAGTCTCGTACAAATGGAGCTGGTGAAACAAGCATTTTTTCTTGCCAATACTATCCGCCGAGGCCCGTTCTTGGTTCCCAGCCAATTCTAATAAACCCTATCTATGCAGAAAATAAATTGCTATGTATCAAGACAATTGCCTCTGAGAGCAGTAAAGACTGCAATGAAATTTAATAACAGCATCTTTTGGACGCGTTTATGGGGGGTTATTATTAGTGTTCTCACGCATATTTTTTTGGTTTGAGGGCTTAATGGTTTCAATAAGCTTGTGTGAACTGTTTAGTTACGATGTTCTAATCAACAAATTAGCTAAATCTTTTCCCGTTTTTGCAAAAACGCAAACAAAGCACTTTTTAGGCGCTTACCTAGATTGTTTGTTATAATTGAAAAAAAAGTTAGAGTAATTAGTTAATTATTATTGAATTAATAATATTATTTTAAGCGGATTTAAAAAAATCTTTTGAAAAAGAACAGAAGGCCCGTTCCAAATTAACGATCCAAGTAAGGTAATTACATGACGTCTAATTAAAGGTTTCACTCAAAAAGCTTTTCAGGATCGAATTTCCCTATCCTCGAATGTCATCTTACGTTTTTTACGAATGAAAAAATATAATACCCACTTATAGTAATGGACATGAGAAAGTTGAATTTCGTTTCGTTTCTCTTTTTAATATTTGAAGAGGTTCGATGGTCCGCCGCCGGTGGCCGACCCCTGACCGCAGTTAGGGTTGAAATACTATCTCGCGGTGCTGCTGCCATAACGGCGGAATAATTTCGCTCTACCTCACTGTAATATAATGGTACCTACTTTGTTAATAAAATAGCTCCTTAACTTACCTAATTTTTTCAAAGGTCAACTTTCATTCGTTTTTGTCAAAGTCGTTATACAGAAATGAGAGAAGGCAGTTGCGAGCTCTTTAAATATTTTTGATCGTAATAAAAGATGACAGTGGACTAAGCTGTCGAATATTTGCACCTCAATTTTCACTTTTATAAGTAACTAGCTGCACCCAGCGGTTTCACCCGCTGTTATTTTTTTACTTTTAAACCTTTCCTGAACTTTCACAAATATTCCAAGATCAAAATAAGCGAAATCGGTCCAACCATTCTCGAGTTTATAGCCAGACAAACAAACAGCGATTCATTTTTATATATAGAGGTAGAAGAAGATGATGGCTGAGTGGCTAGTCTTAGTGTCAGGGTTTTAGGCCTCTGACATGGCTTAGCGGTTATTATTATAAGTATTCACTCAATGAAAAGCTAAGATAGTACACCATTTAGATATTATAATATTCTGAGAGGTACCTACCAAAAGTTTCCGTAAGTTAAGTAATCAATAACTCCCGCAGTTTAGATAATGAATGTTTGATCGACAAGTTCTCGTTTGAATTTCAGAACAGATTATAACTTGCCTCTACACCTGACAGAATTAACATCTACAAACGCTTTGAACACAAAAGTACTTGATTACAAATATGTAGTTTAATGAATTAATCTCAATATTTTTGGTTGACTGCGCATTGAATGCGAAAAATAACAACTAAATGATAAGTTGTGAGTGTGAAACGTTAAATCATCTGGATCTAATTTTCCAGCATCAGACCCAGCTTAGACTATACAATTTTGAATTTGAGATTTGAATCCGTTTGAAGGCGTTTGACATAGCTATCGTTTTTTTAAACTGGGACCCTTAAAATTTTATGTTTCATTTTAATCAAATATCTGTACTGTTTCATTTAAATTTTCTTAAGCTATATATATATAGGTATTATAACCCCTCGCACTCTCACCTATTTACAAAAAGGAAAACTCTTTTTGTTGGCGAAAAAAAAATTATGGGTTAGTTGATTCGACCGCTAAAACACCGCAATACTTCCACTCCACTTTCTTTCTCTCTTTTTCTAGTTATATCCATATTTCGCCAGCCCTGGCGCATACTTCCAGAAGTTTACTTTTTAATAATGAAATGCAATACGAGTGGTAGTTCAATAAACGACGGACCGCAATTTATGTGCACATTAGAATGAGTAACTGCGGTCAATAGCTCGATGGACGTAACATTAGTTTAAACTGAAACTTGGAAACCTAACTTCGATGGATAGGTTTTATAGATTTATGTGAACGAAAGTATTTTATAGGGCTACGTGGAATAGCGATACTTAACTGAAGCCCATTGTACTCGTCATTTTGAACAATTTTTTATTATGGGATCAAGCTGAAAATCTCGAGAAAATCGGCTTTTCCATAGAAAAGTATTATTAACACTCAAAACAATGTATGAAACTGACCATAGTGTTACTGACCACTCTTAATATAAAATTGTATTTTTTAACAAGTTATGCTACAAGAGAGATTTTTTTTCCCAAATATGATGCTCAAAAGTCTTCTAATTTCCTTCAAAATTTTAATAGTAAATTATAAATAATTCTTCCAGTTTGTTTCCTACTAAAAAATTCAATACTCTCCCTTTGTTCCTTAATTATATCGGAATTAGAGATTCTTAAGATTCAGATTTGAAGACGAATTTCGGCGAAGGAACGCCCGATCCGGTCGTAGCCCCATGCAATCAATTAGTGTGTATAATAGAGTTTGTGTGCTACTTTGAAATTGTATGGTCCTTTTTGTGAATTGCTTTTTCAGCTAAGTACTTATTCTCGAGCAAATATAAATTAGGCCGGTGTTATTTCAACTCTCAAACGGCTGGAAAGTATTTCTTCGGTTCGTTGTGAAATAAACTGAACATGAATTTAGTCTGGAATAATACCTACCTCACACCTACTCTTGTTTCAGCTTCGATAGAAATTATGTAAATGATTTACCTAATTTACACAAAAAAACAAATTCTGAAACTGTATTTATTTGTGCTATATTAGTCTACGCTTTGTAGCAACTGTAGCGAAGTGCTACGATACTACATCATCTAATAACGAATAAAGATTGATTGATCGATTTCCATAAGGTCTTAATCTGAACCGCCTTCCTCTTCCTTCTGACCTTGTTCCGCTAAATCGTCATCTGGTTAAGTAATCTAGCAGTACAGAAACTGACAACTTTCTGCAATAAAAAGTAGCCTTCGTACAGTAAGTATTAAAACTATCTCCATTTCAAATATTTCTCAAATCACACATACTTATGCATTATCTCACAAACTTTTGCATTTACAAGATGTGTTAAAAGCCCAAAAAATAACCAACAGCCCGATAGTTTAAACTAATTTCGTATTGGAAGCATATTCAAATAGACGTAGATTCTACCGTTTCCTAAACCGAACTAAATTCAGCAGCTATAAAGCTGTTGCCATCTTTTTTAACCGACTTCAAAAAAGGAGGAGGTTATCAATACGTCTGTATGTTTTTTTTTTTTTTATGTTTGTTACCTCATAACTTTTGACTGGGTGAATCGATTTTGATGATTCTTTTTTTATTAGGAAGCTGACGCTTCCCATTTGGTCCCATTTCAATTTAGTCCAGTTCTGATAATGGTATCCGTGAGAAAACCATATAAGTCTTAAATTTGCATTAAGTACGTGCGCGACAAATAGATGAATAACTCAATAGTCGGTCTTTTGAAGTCGGTTTTTGTTTTTTGTTTTCTAAAAATAATGTTCTTGTTTCAAATACAGATCAAATTAAAATAAAAACAGAGATATAGTTCTGTCAAACAAGTTTAGTAAACAGTACAAAGTAGTACAATCGACGCCATATTTCCCAGTGCATTTGTATGAATAAAGCGTAGTGTATAAATCGCGACAAGGCTGACTAATTGTACGTTGTGTCTGATATAATTATTGCCTACCCGAGGGCGCCGCATAACTTTGTTTGTCGGGGGTTGTTTTACATTCACCCCATTTTACCGCCGTTTAAATTTTGCTTGATAACGTTCGATACTAACATATTGAGGACTGGCTGTGCAATGCGGGTCCGCTCGCTATTTTACAGGAATAGGATTCTAATTTGATACTGAGATAGAAAGTAGTTTGTGTTAATCCAGGATATTTGATCTTTGGGAATTTGATCATCTGAATTTCATCCAAATCAGTTAAGCCGTTTCAGCATAATGAAGTAACAAACGTAATCACTCCCAAACTTTCGCATTTTTACAATATTGGTGTTTTAGTAAATATTCTATCAGGTTGAGTAATATTATCATCAATATCTTTTGTACAATATTAATACTTTTACTTGCGATAAAAATAATTCGCATTTCTGAAAGGGAGATAGATATACGAGTATGTATTTGACACGAAATAATACAAAAACATACTACTGCTTCTAGCCTTCAATATTTATGTGCCCATTTAGTAGTTTATGTCAATTATTTTATTGTATTATAAACATCGACGTGAAAATTATGAATATTATAAAGCGGACTGTTATACCTACAGCAATTCTTTAGTACTACAATTATAACAAAACTGAATAATGAATTACAAATATTTTAGAGCAACTTGCATACTCGAACATTTATAAACATTTTTATTAAAAGACTAAAAAATATGTTAAAGTTTAATACTTACTTATTTCGTGCGGCACGCAGAGTTACAGCCACGAAGGCTTGGATTTTTCCTCTACCTCCTCGGGCCTTGTTTAACTTTTAATGAACATTAAGAACCAACATAAAAATTCCAAAGTGGTCGTAATTTATAGCAATTTCGACATAGCTATTCGAGTATGTATTGATAAAATTGTTTGTTTCTAAAACTGGTCAAATTTTCAGTTAAGAAATTTAGTGAATGTGAAAAATACTATTACAACTCTTTTGAAAAGCTTTCAGGTTTAGCTTTCACATAGCTGGGCGATTATTGTGAAATAACCCCAAACCAAATGTTATAAACGTTCATCGACCTCACGTCAAAATACTATTCTATCCAATTGGAAGTCCTTATTTATTACACGCCGATAACAACCGTCAGGTATGAGCAAGCAATTTACTTAAAGTTGGCCTGTCGTCCAATCTAACCCTACACTTTCGTCTGCATACATTAAGGTAATGCTAGTGCTGGATAATTTTGTAGGTCTGGTCTATAATTACAGTTAGACGACGTTCTGGCGCTCCTTGTACCTACTGTAGCCGAAAGTATAGACTGGTTTCCAATTTTGACGCGTTTTTGTTTGAGTAAGGATTATTTTACATAATTTAAAATTGTTTTCATTTTATAAAACACGTGGAAGATTAAAATCGACTAATGGAAAAGAATTACGGAGAAATATACAGAAATCGAACAATACGCCACGGTACGGCTTTGGTGTAAAATGACAAATAAATCTAGGCCGAGATATAAAAGGTTTTTTAAACCTATAGAGCGCAGGAAGTAAGGAAAGTACATTGAATACAGTGAAACCTGGTTAAGTGAGACTTCAAGGGACCTGCAAATTTGTCTCACTTATAGAGGTATTCCACTTACCCAGGGTCTCAGATATCCAGGTATAAATAAATATCTGTCTCATTTACAGAGGGTTCCATTAATAGAGGTCAGAATACAGGTTATTTCAGTTATAGAGGTGCGATTATAAAGGTGCAACGTTTCACTTATGGCGCGAAATTTAAATTTCAAATGGTTTTTTTCGTTTTTAGAGTTTCTAACTCTAAAAACGAAAACTAACTAACTAAATTAAGTAATGATGAAATTTGCGACAATCGTTGAGTAGGTATTTTTTACGATATTTTGTACCTCCGATCGCCAGTTTAACGCTTAATTGGCTTTTTGAGTAATCTTGTACATTACTGTTTATTACCTCTACAAAATACCGTAAGGGATGCTTAACGATTGGCGCAAACTTTATGATTACCTAATTTAGTTACCCGGCCTGACTAAAAAACGAAAAAATCTGTTTCTAATTCCAATTTAAAAAGTTTCCGTTTCACTTTAAATAAAATAGCGTTGGAATTTTTCAAATAAACATCCGTACGATAGTTAACCAAACTAAAACTGAAGGTCATTAAGGCTCAAAATTATTTAAGTGCGGAATTTGTGGGTACAATAAGAATGAGTAAATAAACAACCAAAACGATGTAATCTCAGTTACAGAGGTTAATGCATATAAAATTTACTCGCTGTCTCAGTTATAGAGGTAACTATGACGATAAGATCGAAAGAACGAATCCCAGTTATAGAGGTTTGCTTCAACCCACTAACAGAGGTAATTCAGTGCCAAGGTGTAGGGACCTCAGCATGAGTTCCAGTTATGGAGGTTTCTCACTTATCCAGGTCCCACTTAACCAAGTTTCACTGTATAAATAAAAATAAAAATCACGGGGTGAACCTGGGAGGCCTATGCTCAGTAGCGGGAATTACAGACTGATGATAATGATTATTATCTAGAGATGACGTCATAGAGTATTTCGAACGCCATTCAAAATATTTCAAACCTTTTGTTCCAGTAAAACGACATTTATAAATATTTTAAACCTTTTGTGGCAGTGAAACATAAAAAAAATGGATCGTTCTCAACGGGCCAACAAAAATATTCACGGTTCAATAAACACACAAGAATCGAGTGTGGGAGTGTGCAGCAGGAATCGCTGCCCCAATTAGCTGACCCTTGCCAGCCAGATGATTTCTATGGAAAGCTGACTCGTAATATCGTACGCACATAATTATGAAAGCCTTGGAAGGAAATTGAGGGGCTTTGTGCTCATATGTATAGTTTTATTTCCTTCTTCGTAATCCGTACCTAATAAATTGATTATAACGTAATACATACTCTTCAATGTAATCAGGTAATATCTATGTGGTAATAAATAGCAGATGATAATTCTAGTTCAGATTTGTATTAGTAGTTTTAGTTTTCTTTGCGACAGTATGTATTCGTATTAGGTATAATGCATATTTAGAGTGGCATACCAGAATACCATTATTTATATATAACCATTACCATTAAGAATACCATTAGTAGCTATGTAGCTCTTGTTATTTTTCTAATGTCTCCCTTCAGTATTTCTGTACACAAATTCCTTTAATCTCCTCGATGTCTGAGAAACAAATTATACTATTAATTTTTTTCGGCAAACTAATTTGGATTATTTTTTATACATAGTTATTCTGATTTTTTTTTAACGAGCGGTGAATTTGACAGAACTGAAAAGAACGCGATCTATGGTCTGCGGGCCGTTAGCTCTGTAAAAAGTTTGAAGGCTTTAATTTAGGCTGCTGTTAATTCGTGCGCAACCGATTCGAAGCCAGTGCCGGCTATTATTAAAAGCGTAAATTGTCAAACAGATGTGGCGAACGACTTCCGTGCCAGCGGCAGGGTTAAAACGCAATGAAAATTACTGGCGGGGCTTAGCCCTCGCTGGGCCCTTTGCCGTTTGTAAATACGAGATTGACGATAAAATGTTTAATGGCTCGAATATTTTTAGTAGTCTTGTTAACACTTTGTAATCGTGTTTAACTGAGTTCTGTAGGAAGAGGTTCTTAATTTGAAAGTGTTTTTGTTTTTTATCTGATGTGTCCATGAAATGTGATATTTTTATTCGATAGTCATTATAAGTTTCATGGTTTTATTCGCTGTCCTAGAGAAACAGTATTTTTAACAGTATCTGTTAATATACCTAGACTAGAAGCTATTTCCAAACTTTATCCAAATTCGTTGAGCCGTTTCAGACTAAAAACGTAACGAAAGATTTTGACATTTAGAATACTAGGAAAACTGTAACTTAGAAATTGATTATTTTTAACAGGTGTGTAATTATGCGTTAGCTAGAAAAATAAAATAAGTTGTGGCAAAGCTGATTTAATGAGTTTTTCAGGTAATAAACTCCCTCGTTCTTTTGTCTCTTGTAATTTATTATGTGTGTATCTGCATCCTCGTAAATTTACCCTGATACAGTTGCGCATACCAAATTAGTTGCTTAAATTATGTTTTTGCATGTGTGTTTAAAGACTGCGTCTAAATAGGATTTTTGTTAGTAAAAAGGGTTATACGGAAGAGGTATACTACGCCGAAAAGGCCTTAACAAGGGACACATTATTATGAACAACCTTTGCTATGGGACCAAACCGGAATTCACGAAAAAAACCAGTTGCTCCATATATTTTGTCAAGTGTCGTTGACTTTTTTTTATGGAACAGCTGATTTGTTTTTCACGAATTCTTCACGAGTTGGTCCCAAAGTAAAAGTTGTTCATAATGATGAGTACTATGAGCCTTTTTCGGCTAAGCTTGCCCTTTTCATATAACCCTGTAGTTAAAGAAAGGACGGCAGTGGATGAAACTCAGAACCGGGGGACATGGAGCGCTGAAGAGATCCATACTCAGCAGTGGCAGTCAAATTGTCGATAATCATGATTAGTGAGGAAATAACTTCACACTGACTACTAATTATCATGCTGAATTATAGTATCGTTGACTCAATACCTATACAAAAAACCTAGGCCTACCTGCCTGGCCTGTTTTACCTAGGCAAAAATTGTGTTGTTTTTCTTTTAATTTCTTTAGTATGTTTGTTATTATTATTTTTGTCTTAAATAAATATTTGTCTATGTCTATGTCTATGTATATACTAAAACTATGGTTTTCATATCGTAGTTATAGTAAATTCCATGAAATCTCTTTAAGGAGCTAGTAGTTACGTACAAGCCGACTTAGCGATAATATCGCCTTTTATGACTATCCTATCTGTTTTTTTAGTTTTGTATTATATTTTTTTCGGGGTGTAAATAAATTTTGTATTGTACATAATACTGCTGAATCCGTAGCTAGTTACCTCTAGTTGATAAATACTAGAGTGAGTTACGTTCTAGTTTACCTATTCTAATTAACCGACTTCAAAAAAGGAGGAGGTTATCAATTCGACTGTATGTTTTTTTTTTATGTTTGTTACCTCATTAACTTTTGACTGGGTGAATCGATTTTGAAGATTCTTTTTTTATTAGAAAGCTGACGCTTCCCATTTGGTCCCATTTCAATTTAGTCCAGTTCTGATAATGGTATCCATGAGAAAACCATATAAGTCTTAAATTTGCATTAAGTACGTGCGCGACAAATAGATGAATAACTCAATAGTCGGTCTTTTGAAGTCGGTTTTTGTATTTTGTTTTGTAATAAAAATAATGTTCTTGTTTTATACTTACAATACATACGTACCTACATATTTGTATATAGCAATACACTGTACTGACTGTACTGTACTCAACTGGCCTCTTGAATTTCAGTTCATCAAAACAGCAATTAATCTGCTTATTAACGTTTCATAAAAGCTGGCTTGGGTCGGCACATCCCTTTTTAGGTACGTCACAGTAGGCGCAGAACACAATGGCAAACGAAGTCGTAAAACGAAGCTGAATAAATGAGGATTGAGGAGACTATCCGAAAGCTTATTCAAATCAGGCCAATTAGTCCCTGTAGCTTAACAGGTTTCTACATAAGTAAGTAGCCCCTTAACATCTACGTAGCTATGTTAACAGAAGAGGGATAGCTTTGTGAACTAAGTTTTGAAGCGTCTTGTTTGTCTAAATTAAGTAAACTGTTTCTGAATATTTTTATGGAGCTCCTTTACTGTTAGTACGGAGACGTGTCCCCGGATTAAAATTAAAATTTGATACTAACTGGCCTATGCAAAATTTATGTGATACGAGTGTATTTTTGAAATAAGTAGATAATTCTACTTCTGGAGAAGAAAAAGGTAATAGTAGGAAAATATTAAATTTTACGCAGATTTAGAGTTTTTTTGAATAACTGGACTGTATGAAATTTGGAACATGGCAATGATCAGTCAATAAACACAAATCACAACAGTTAACAGCGAGATTGTTAAGCAGAAACCAAGAGTTGTGGAGATAATAACCACAATTGCAACCTCACATAACTGTCCCTTCAAAAGTATGACAGCAATGCATTTCAAAGCGCCTAACGACGGACGGCATACTGCCTAAGGAGTTTCCATCAAAACCGGTTTTCAGCGGTGTATTTAAACATGGGCCGCCTGAAGCCCCAAGAGCCCAGGGGACTGTCACATCTTTACAACGGACCGCCTTGCTTTGGATACATGCCTTTTCCATTCACCTCTTTGGGCACTTATGTAGATACCCAGTCTCTAACATTGCGTTAACCGAGGGACTTTTCTGAAAGTAATTAACGTTACATGGCAAATTGATAGTGGTATGCTGGTACCTATGTAATTCGAAAATAGAAACATAGATGACCTTAAACAAATTGCACAACCATCTACAATAGAAAGCATATATTCTATTAAAACCCTGAACTTACTCGTAACATCTTCTAAAAGCATTTATTGCTTTCCCGTAGAAAGTATCGGCTGTGGACCGGTCTCACCAAAATAATATCCAATACAGTCGTATAAATAGGCTTCCTACGCTTTTTGGCATCCGCACCGAAAAAATCCATTTGCCTTTTAAGTGCTCTAATGATTTGTCGAATTCAGGACTTGGATCATTAATTTCTTCGAGATTTTGATGAATTATTTATACTTTTCGTAGCAATTTGCATGATAAGGAATAAGAAAACTAGTAACTTGTTTGAACGTTAGTGTAACTTTTTAACAGCAAAAAAGAACTTATAATGGAACGTTTTTGATTCGAGCGCGTGATTCTAGATTCTAATAACATTATACCTACGACTAGATCAGGTGTGAGAAAAGAGCTGAAAAACTAACAAAATATTTATTGTTGTATAAGGTCGCCGTTTAACATCGATATGAGAAGAAATTGTTTTTTCACGTCGATGCCGCTTTATTAAAACCACACATATTATCTATAAAAATGTATTTTCATCAATTAAAAAGATAATGCTAATTGCTAAGCTAAGTCTTATATTTATGTATCACAGTCAGCCGTAATGGCGTTTTATTTTGTTTATTTCTGGATCGCTTTGCCCCGATAGATTTATTAATTAGTTTTTACTATTATATTTAAAATGGCATAATTATGGCGCTGATTAATTATCGATAAAGATGCGTTTTCATGCTTTTCTCCGATTATTATTCTGGTTTTAGTCCTTCTAAACCGATTCCATAAGGTGCGATTTCATTCGTTCTAAAATAGTAGTTACCGGGCATACTGAAACAAAAAAATTAAAGACATTATTTTTTGTCGTCTATGAGCTTTTTTTTTTTATTTTTTTTTTTTTTATTGTACCTATTTATGTTTATTTCCCTCAAAAGGGAGGAAAGTTTGATTTAGCTGATTTTGTTAAAAAGTTTCTATTAGGCAGAAGCATTTGATGCTCAATTCCAAACCATAATTTCGAATAATTATGTATTTACACAAAATCGATCTAGAGGTTGTCAAAATAAAATATTGTTATTGTTTATGCTTAAAGATCTACCTACTGGTCGCAGAACTACAAATCAAAAGAAGTGTGTGTAAAAACAGATCGTATGGGACTTACGCATTTAGATCAAAGGCGCCAAGATCCAAAATGTTAGCTTCTCTCTGTTCTTTTTTATATCTCTTCCAAAGCCTGAAACTATTCGCATGACTTCCCAGAATAGTTCCCGGGTTTTTCATGGCATCGATGAAAAGCTTCCAGGATCGGTGATGACTGCAGAAATCTAAAAATAAATGCATATATTAAGCAAAATTAAGATCAATTTAGCTTTAATAGTAAATAAATAATAAATAAATAAAAAAATAAAATATCTTTATTTCAGGCGAGTAACCCATATTGCGTAGAGAACAAAATACAAAATTAAAAACTAAAATTACAAGCAAAATAAAATAAAATAAAAATGTGGATAAAAATATCACAGTCAGTCAGTCATTTCTTGTTTGCACTCTGGTGCACTGTCAGCCACGATTTAAAAATAGGGCTACCGAGGCAGTCGCCTAAACATTGCAATATGCCATTCTTCGAACTTCTCAGCCCAGCCCAGAAAGAAGCTACTCTTGATCTGATGACGGCAAAGAAGTCTGGAACCCGCGCATCAGCGAACATGCTCGACGCGCTGCAATATCGAGGTTTCTTCATAAGTATGCGATAAGCATCATTGTATTGCACCCTTATGGTGTGATGCGTTTTGCGTGTATAATTTGTCCACAGCTGACAGGTGTAGGTATAAGCACAGATAGTAAGCCTTGAACAAAGTTGTTTTGACTTCTGTGCTGCAGCTTGAAAAATGGCGCGCGAGCATGTTGCTCCTAAATACTCCTAATGGACAGGTTCCTTCTCTCTCGTTCCATGTCAACGTCGTCTCTCAGATCCTCCTCAGAATATGGCCTAAATATTTAAACTACCGAACAATCTTCACTGGTGAACCCCTCAAAAATGCATTCGGTATTCTCTCCGGCCCTTTCCCAGCTCTGAAAACCATCATTTCTGTTTTAGCGACATTATATATATGAGACCGTGCTCAGCAGCGTATCTTTCACATATGGCTAGCAGTTTCCTCAAACCACTGATAGAGGGGCTGAGAAGCACCATATCATTTACCATATAGTAAAGAATGTATGGGTACAAAATCATCAAAATAAAGCTATAATTGAGTAGGAATAATGAAACAACAAAAATAAAACGCAAATAAATACCTAGTCATTGTACTCATCCTTATGAGTAAAGAGTTTATCTATCTACTTACTCGTATGTATTCCTATTGTTATAATGAAACCCATCCAGAAAACGTAAAAGAAAATCAGATATAATCAAACATGGCACCTTTACGACTAAGTGCCTCCCGGGACCACTAGCAATATAGAAATAAGTAATGTAAAATTACCATCTTCTGAAAATCTATCAGAACTGCTACTAGTACAACCAGGCTGCTTTACGGGGCCCACGGCTCGGTAATTTGGCCAAAAATTGACGAGGCCAAGCTCTCTCCTGCTTCCATATCTGCTCGGATCAGAATGAACCGCGGATGTAAACAAAGCCGAATTCGGATTCAATCTCAAATGTGGAGGTTTCATATCCAATCCAGTCGCCGGATCCAGGCCAGTGATCCTAAAAAATAAAAAGGGTGGCGTTAACTGAGACTGTAACTCCTGTGAACTAGTGTTGCATAACGGCTGTGCACAAAGTTTTGTGCACAATTTTCGGAACAATAAATAGTGGTCAGTGCGTGCACCTCCGATACAGCCCCTGATATTTCCGTGCAACTGTGCATGATTTATAGGACCGCATTTATGTTTTTATCGAGTAATTCGTAGAACGATTAATTATGATATATTTTAATGCTATGATGCATAATATTTTATCCCCAAATGTAGTGGTTGTAAATTCTTGGTTTATTTGATTGCTTTATACGATTTTATCTATTCTACTGTCAGTTTATTACCCATCGATGAGCCCCTGATATTTTATTTTTCTCTGGAAATTAATTGAATTTGAATGCCGTTTGCTTTATACGTTTCTCATTCACCGTCATTCATGGTAGGTTGGTCGCTGAAGACAGTAAACGTTGGAGCAACATCATGAGAGAGGAACTATCTGGAGGTGGTGGTCACGACCCTCAGTCATGAGGAGTACGATTTGAGGAGGATTCACTGTCATGTTTGTCCATTCAAAACTAGCTGCGCCTCAGGGTGATAGAAAACGATGATGAATAGAATAGCCTTTTTACTCGATAACGTGTATGCGAAAATTCGCGATGATCGGTTAGATAATTTAAGCGTGAAAGCTAAATTTACAAATTAACTTACTACACTTTCACATTTACAATCTTACTTAGGTACTCGTAAGAAGTAGATATCGAATTATTGACTTATAAAATTCTTAGTTGTGTTTTCTTACCATGGCAATGGAACACCTTTTTCCATCATTTTGTTGCCAGCTACCCCAATGAGATGACTTCCCAAAGAATGTCCAACAAAATGCGTGTTATTTAAATCCAGTCCACAAGCGGAGGATTTGAGGAGGGTCTCAGCGAAATCGCCTCCCAGCTGGAAATGTCAAATACATTCTAATAAAATGCGAATGGGATAAACAGTACACATTTAAAGATATAGTATACCTACGTATTTCTAAGTAATAAAATATGTATGATACTACTGAAACATTCATAGCGTTGGTACCTACCTAACTGACGTACATGCGTATACACGTGACAGTAATCAAATAATACTACTGCAAACATTATTAGGTCGCAGCCACCGAAGTCGGATAGATCGATGGTCGCAGCGTGTTAGATCCGCTACATAATATATCTGTCATTCAAAATTGCATCGAATTTGAAAACATTTAAATATTTATTGACTCGCACGTCAACGATCAACGATTTGATTAATCAGGAACCAGAAGTGGATTTATTTTTGACTAATTTTAATTTGTTTACCTATTTTATTTATTATTATTATATTTATTTTATTTGTGTTAAATTTGTAAGTAATTTTATTATCTAGTTTAATACAATTTTTGTAATTCTGATTTGCTGTGCGCTTTGGCTATGCTGTAAGCACAGCGAGCATCTTAATAAAAATAAAATAAAACTTTTGCTCAGATCGCACCCAACACGTGCTCATAATATTTTTTTTACCTTGTACAATAAATTATCAGATAATCAAGACGGTACTTACCTGAATAGCATTAGGGACAGCCCAATTCATGTAAGAGTTGAGGAGGCCTGGTAGCTTCTGCGAGGCGAAATACTCCCAGTTTAGCAGAGCCACATTAGCGTCGCCTCGTTCTAGAAATGCTGTTATCATTGCAAGCACTGCTGGACCGTCGGACACTCCTGGATTAGTGGAAAATTCAGTACATTTTTGGGATTTTTGAGGGCGCGTGATAGGGCTGCGACAGGAGATAACTTGAGAGGGAGTGAATGTAGAGATGACGGACGGAGTAGAACTTGAACTTGTGTTTATTAGATTTATGTCTATTTCATAAAAAAAACAATGCGACAATTGACGACGATTTATTTGTAAATCTATAAACAGTGTTCTCATTTAAGCGATTTATATCTTAAGTGAGAATTAATAAGTTTGTTTAAACGTGCTAAGTCGACCTGAATGATATACACTGTATATACCTAGCTGTGGAAGTTGTTTCCAATAAGTAGACATAGATTCCTCTAGACATGATTTCCTCTAGACATATCCTCGCATTTGAGATCTTTGCTTAGGTCACATAAGTTTACGTGGGCAGATAAATGATAAGTGCCTATCTATTAGAAATTTCAGAAGTTGTTGTTTCGTTCCGCTAAAGGTCGTCGAATGAATATTCAAAATCGGTTACCTGTGTATCCATGGGTAAATACACAAAACTGTTTGCTGCGATCGTACCACGCAGTTGAGAACATTTTGTGGGATTCATCTAAAGGTAACTCGGTGTAATTATCCTTAGAGCTGAAAATAAATGTGAAATTAAGTTTTTAGTACTATAATAGCTTTCATTATCTAGCTTTAGCTATAGAACTAACTTTGTCTGAAACTTTACATCAATGTGTAAACTCAAAAAAAAAATTACGTCGACGAATTGAGAAGAATGAGTTTTTTTTCTTAGCCAATTTCATTTATTATATTAGTTCAGCTGTTTAGTCGTAAATGCGTAACAAGCAGACGCGGATACAGAGAGTGGCACACAGCTAATTTCGCTTTTCAATGTAAATATAATCTGATCGTTGCGTAAAATAGCATTAGCGCTTCCCATCATTAAAATAAATAAATAAAAATTATTTATTGCCTGAATATGATACCTCAAATTGACAAGTTACGTGATAATCGATGAATAACTAATGGTAACCAGAAAGACGTTGCACCGGGCCCCAAACTAGGCAGAGCCATATCTTCATTGTTCGTATCTTAATTGTTCGTCTTGTTATTGGGTTGTTATAAAATGGCATTCCTGGTTGACCTAAATTTGGAGAGCGACATAGAATAAATAAATGTTACTTACTTGTGATAGAATCTGAGTTTTGCTTGCTTGTCGTCATCAATGCCAGTTACTGCAAATTAACAATTTAGTTATGTACCTAAGTATAAAACTAACCATCCGTTTCATGGATTCTTTATTTTGTAATCAGGAGTCGAAGCAACGGGAAAAATTCTTCCTGTCCCAAATGGGACTTTGATCGGAGGACCGGGACTATCGACCAGGAAAATAGCAAAATTGTGTAAGGCTTTGGAAATAGTGTACAGAGACATCCCAAAATTCGATTTCTTTTGTGTCGGATACTATTTTATTTACTCTACTTTAAAATGTTAATTGAAGATTGTCGGATAAAGAGATAATGTTTTTTCCGCAATGGCCAATTTACGAAAACATACAAATCATTAGCATTTATAATATTCGTTTTATTTGAGACTAGCTGTTCCCTGCCACGCTTCTATAGCCTATGTTACTTTGGGATAATGTAGCATTCGAATGGTGAAAGAATTTTTGAAATCGGTCCAGTAGTTTTTGAGTTTATTCCACACAAACATACAAAAATACAAATCTTTCCTCTTTATAATATTAGTATAGATAACATAATATTGACATTTGGCAAGTATTGGTGATTCAGTTGTAGAATCATGACAATGAGAGTAGGTATAGAAAAACACGTTTGCTCTCTGCGAACCTAAAACGCAGTAGACCCAAATCGCGTTGTGCCGAAACGTAATTTCGAAGAAGCGTTTGGACTAAGTAGCTAATACATAAGCAGATATCTAGTTGTTTAGGTATAAACTAAGGTTAAAAATAAACTAAAGGTGTGAGTGACAAACAGAACGACCCAGTCGATGAGTTCATAGCTAACATGACATCAGGTGACAATCAAATCGCCAGATTGGGCAAGGACTAGTCGGAATATGGTAAATTTTAAACACACATTTTTTCTAATCAGCTGATTAAGGAAAAAAGACACTTAGATGTTGAGTTTTTAAGCGCTTTGACCAGCTTAAGATTTTAATGAATACTTTTTACGTATATTTACATAAGTGGGTGAGTATGATTGCTACGAATCCTACTGATATTATAAATGTGAAAGTTTGGGTGTTTGTTACTCAATCACGAATAGATTTGGATGAAATTTAGTATAGTGATAGCGCATTTGATAATGAGAATTGGATTAGTATATATACGCTACTTTTTAACCCTGAAAATGCAGGGCACAACTAGTCATACGTAAATTGTTGATAGGGTTACTTCCATACACTTCATTTAAATTGGTTAGTTGTTTTTTGCAATAGTTCGAGACCATATAAAAATATGATAGGTATTGGCATAATAAGATGTGTTTGATATATTTTTTGATAAATGTTATCTCTTTTCACAAAGCATGTTATCCACACGAAAATTGGGCACATACACAAAACACATAAAAACAAAAGGAGAGCACTAGGTGTGAGTTACGCCCGATCCAAATTTCATTCACGTACAGACTCTACACGTTTTGTGAAATTGTACACGAGTCCTGAGTGAAAACCAATACTGCATGACTCGACACTCGCAAACACTCTAAATACAACAAAACAAAGCAAAACTCAACCAATATGACGAGATCGAAAAACAAAACTGGCACGAGTCTTTGGCGATATAGGAAAATTTAAATAACTCACCGGCACCGATTAATATTAAAGAAACAACGAAGACACTTGTGCACATTTTGCTGGTTTTCCACGAATTGTCATTTTGGCGGTGTAGTTTAGTTTTTATATAGGGGCTGATATCAAACGTCCTCAGGTTGCACCTTTAGGAGTACCCTTGACATGATAGCGATATGAATTCACCGTCGAAACAATATATCACCATAACCGCAACCTAGTGGTAACGACACTAGTCTAACCCATGGTGGTCGTGAGTTAGGCTTATACACCTTCATGCTGAGATAAAAACGGACAAGATCGTTTACATAAAAATAGTAACAAATTAAAATTAGAAGATCTTGAAACCTTTAAGGTTTTTTTTTGTTGATACGAGTATTATATACTGATAAAGTCCTAAACTTGACCCAATTATTTTCATTATTTAATAAACATGATATAATCATTTTAATTTCCGGTATTTTTAATCTTCAAAAGAAACATCTATGTTCATGAGGCTTATATTTAGAAAATAAACCTTTAAGGGCTCTAGATAACGGTATACGGAAACGTTGAAAAGTAAGGTAGGTTATAACTGTAGGTCACTGTCAAACGATGATTAGATATAAAGCAGAATGTAGGTCAGTCCGTGTGAATTGTATGAAATTATAAGTTCGGCGTCTACATACTTGCGTAGAATTGATAAGGACAAAGTTAACGTAAAGTTAACAAGGCCGAAACCAGACCAGACCTAAAGCAAACTGTTCAAATAATAAGTAATAAGACTTATACAGGGTTATTCATAAAGGGTATGCTAAGCCGAAAAGGGCTCATAGTACTCATCATTATGAACAACTTTTATTACGGAACCAACTCGAAATTCGCGAAAAAAATATTCAGCTGTTTCATACATTTTGTCGAGTGTCATTGACATTTTTCTATGGAACAGCTGATTTTTTTTTCGCGAATTTCGGGTTGGTCCCATAACAAAAGTTGTTCATAATGATGAGTACTATGAGCCCTTTTCGGCTTAGCATACCCTTTATGAATAACCCTATATAGGTAAAAATAAGTTACATGTATGGTAAGTATTCAAATAATAAGTAAGTTCAGTACGTGCCTAGTACCGCGGACACAGTTGGCAATAGCATAATATGACAATATTAGCGAAAAATTATGATCTAATATTGTCCTTGTCATGTTAAGAATTAGGCGCCCGCCTCAAACATCTCCAAAAATTGTAAAGCTCTGGAACAAGTCTATGGAATACTTGCCTTACACAGATTCAACAACCATAAAGTTCATGGTACCTACCGGCTTTTAAGTCCCATAGCAAATTAAGGAGCCCTTATACTCAGTTTCAACGAGTATACAGGGTTAAAAGGAAAGCATATGCTAAGCCTAAAAAGACTCATAGTAGATACTCATTATTTTTATCAAGTTTTATAAGAGACCAACAAGGAATTTACGAAAAAAAATCAGCTGTTCCATAGAAAATTGTCCATGACGCTCGACAAAATGTATGGAACTGCTGATAATTTTTTTCTCGAATTCCGGGTTCGACCCATAGTAAAAGTTGTTCATAATGATGAGTACTTATGAGCCCTTTTCGGCTTAACATACCCTTTCCTTATAACGCTGTACCTATACGTTAGTGTGTCATGATCCTTTTATTTATCGAATTATTGAGAAGTGCACGCAAGCACTGCATAAATAATTAGTAATGCAGGCCAGTTCGTCATGTGATTCAATACGGTTGGTAAGCGGGTGCCCAACAAATCACACCCAAACGTGTCAGTGTAACTCGTCAATGGTCTTGAATGGTTTTTTTAAGAGTTTCAACCAGTGACAGTGTGACTCGATGGAAAAAAAACCCAACCAGTCACAGTGTAACTTGTTTGGTGTATAGTTGGTTGGGCACCCACCACCGTTTGACATGTAGTAAAAAAATACCTATTTTTCGCAAGAGTTCTGCATAGGTCCAAATCTATCTACGCTATCCATTACTGTGTGAGTTATGTTACACAGTTGTAAGAGTTCTATTGTCATAGAGAAAAGGATAAAAGCCATCTGAGCAGGCAATTATGCAAATGCAACGCATTACCAACTGAATGTTCACCACAAAAAGGTCCTTTACTAAAAATATGTGTAAATGGCCAATGTTTCCAGTGAACATATAAGAAATAGTGCGGGTCCTAAGAAGCTTCCTTGTGGTAAACCGTTCAGAGAATCACCAACGATATATGTAATATGCTTATATACCTTACAACGGTGTTTTTGTGACTCCAAAAGACATAAAAAGATACCACTTAGTGTTCCACACAATAAATATCTTATTTAAGTACTCGACTTTAATGAGTAGGTAAACTTTTAACTTTAAAACTGCAGATCGCATGATCTGCAGTCTTAAAAGTTTACCTAAGTTTACCCAAAGTAAAAATACCAAAATTTATTATTACGGTACCCTTGTAAAATGGTTACAGGTACGGTAACTATACTGTTGGTAGTATAGTACTGTACTGTTGTGAGACAAATATAGAATCTAGGATCAGTACGTACTCGTATGTATGTTGGGATGAGTGGCGTACAAGAAGAGAGGCCTATGCTTAGCAGTGGGCGAAAACAGGCTGATGATGATGGTGATGTATGTATGTATGTTATATGATTAAATAAAACAGTGGATTCTTTAACATAGGTACTATTTTATTTTTATATCATCAATAATAATTATTTTGCTTACAATTTTTAATTTGGAATGGTGTTGCTTAAAAATAAATAAAAATGGTTTAGGCTGGCATAAGAAATTAACCAACATGCAAGAAGTAATGTGCACGACAAAGAGTTATTTACGCGACTCTTTGGTTTGGCTGAAATTTTACTTTCATAACTGTTACATCTATACAATTAATACAAATAAGAAGCGTGTATATTTGTATGAAAACAACTTGCAAAGGTTTCAACCTTAAAAATCAGCGTTCAAACTTATCACATAAACACAACGCTTCCTTAAAACTATGTTAATTTCTCATCATTAAAATTGTTATTTGTACAAAATAATTACTTTCCGACAACCGTAATAAACTATAATAATTAAGTTAAAAATATCATAAGACGGTGAAAACAATACAATAAATATCCTTACCTAAATTATTACAGAGACTACTTTATGTATTCAGTTATATTATCATAATAACATATACTGTAATTTCATACAACAAAACTGCTGCAACCTATGCGACGCACAAGATAAAACATTTAAAAGACATTTTTTCATAAATGATACAAATAAAATACTGCACCAATAAATAAAACGGGATTAACATAAACATAAAGATAAGTAAAGGAACATACAAAAGAGAAAGAAGTAAATTAATCAAGAGAAAAATATAAGTAAGTAAAGATGGAAGATAAAAGAAGAAATCAGTAAATAGGTACTAATATTATACAATATTCGAAATAAACAGCATTTTTATTCATTGGCGCAATACACAGGTACATAATAACACTTTTCCTCGAAATATAAACAACAGCCTAATCAGGTTAAACATACATTTAAAGGCCTGTATTTTTAGAAAAGCGGACTTAACTATTAAAACTGCTTTGGAATTACTTTATCTTATTTCAATATATTTCATCCACCTATCTAGTGTAGATGCTCGAGTAGATAAAAATTGAAATAACATATAAGTTCCATGAGTTACTTATACTATGAGATATATTTTGATTCCAAGATTGCAAGAGACATTTAGCCAGGAAAATACCGCATGGTCTAAACATGCGTATAAAATATTCTCGATACACGACGCTTGCTATAGATAGCTATACATAAATATTATATCGCGTCAACTACGTTCTTGCGAGAAAGAGCAAAGTATCACTACTTCAATTACCATCTAAGTATGTTAGGGTATATTTCCAAGTTCACAAATAAATCAAAGTCCAATATATTATTGGTTGCATTCCGTGAGATATTACCATGCTTGATCAGATAATTAGGTACCACTAGTAATTTCATAATACACAAGACATTCAAAACATTATAGATAATTATTGTTATAAGACATTATCCATTAGGTCCCACTTTTATATATCTCATGCGAACCTTCGCATCCTTTTCAATCGGCAAGAATATCAAATCTCCATTCTCAGTACGCGTTCTCTTTATCATTTCCGTAGTTGTTGTAAGAACTAATTAAGTCTATTCACATTCGAGTTAACGACTAGTTACTACGATATATAAACCGTTTTCTTCGATTTCAGTGATTTCAAGCGAGACGTGGAAGTCCTTGTCGTCTCTCGAGTTATTTATTATAGGTGGATCTGTTTGTCTTTTGACAATAGACGGTTTTCAGCCGATCCTTACATTGTATAATGAGATTTTAGGCAAGCTATCGTTGATTCCACGAGCATGCCAAGGGGTTTCATAAAATACTTTTAATAACGATCAGTCTAAAACTGATCGTGTACTTTTTAGTTTGATGGGCTCTGTCGCTAAGAGTGTTGAGCCGGGTGCCTTTATAGTGTCGACGAAACATTTCTCGCTAATATGCTTACACCACCTAAATATGGGGTTAAATACACACCAACGATCACATAAATACCGTCCGTTGGTTCAGTACTACCACTGGCTGGTGGATACCAGATAAAGTGCGATTTCGACACATTTCACAATAACACTTGCACCCGAATTGTCACTCAATTAGTATTGGATAATACACGAACAGTCGCCCAGGAACCCTCAGTACTGGCGGTCGTCGTATATGTAGATAGCTTCGCCGGCGGACTCCTTGAGCGGCGGCGGCGGGGGAGGGAACTCCAGCTCTCCCGGCCGGAACAGCTTGGAGGCGTTGGGGGCGGGGGACGCGGGCGCGGGGGAGCCGCTGCCCGGGGAGCCGCCGCCGCGCCGCTTCACTCCGCTTGGAGACGCGGCCGTGCGGAAGGAAGATTTTCGCGCCAGTCTGGGTTAAAAATACAATTGTCATTATGCCTTAAGACGTGGGTTCATATTTCTTAACCTACGATTCGTGGCGGCTTTATAAGAGGTCCATAGAATGTATCAATACGACAAGCTTCTTAAAAAAAAGTAACTTAGTCGATTAGTTCAGCTACTCCTATGCCCGTAGTGAGCACAAAATTATGTCAAATGATCTGCCATAATGAAGTGCTCTTTCACATTAAAACAAACTATCTTGGACTTTGTACGGAACTGGGGTGTACGATATTGGTGGTTTCTAGAACTTTCTTACTAATGAATATGTTGTATAATGAAATATCGAAAAGGAACCAACCTGGAAGCAACTTCCTCCGGAGTTTCCTCAATCTCGAGCACCCAGCTTACAGAGTCTGGCTTCTCGACGACTCCTTTGACAGCGGGCAGCGGGGGCGAGTCCGGGGAGGGAGACGCGGCGGGGGAAGGGGGCGTGTCCGGGGGAGGGGACGCCGAACGCATCGAGTCGCCAGAGTACGTGCGCGCGCGCATCGCCGCGAAGCTGGTGTTACCCAGGATAGATACCACCTGAAAACGGTTCTCTTTAGTCGTAGTGTCGACTCTGTTATTTCTATCGAGAGTAACCACGAACCTTTGAGAATATAGTAATAGCTTATAGTATTGTGGTATTTTTGTTCAGCGTTGGTACATAAACTCTCGAACTACTCGAAGTTGAAACTGAGAAGTATCCACCCTCCCACATCAGATAGGTCGCCAGTCCATTGGCTGGTCAGTTCATAAATACTCGTTTTCTTGATATTCTATTGATAAAGTCAAAACAAATGGATTATCTCAGGTCAAAAGCGCATTAGTTTCGATAGTAAAATGTAGGGTAGTTACATGTGTTTTCTGCTTGAGCTTGTAGCGCAGCTCCTCGTTGTGCGCGGCGAGGCGCGCGGCGTGGTCGCGGTCGCGCGCCGCCACGTCCCGCAGGCGCCGGTTGTCGTCCCGCAGCCGGTCCACGTCCCGCTGGCGCGCCGCCGCGCGCTCGCGCAGCTCCTCGGCCGCGTGCCGCGCCGCGCGCGCCTCGCGCTCCGCCGCCGCGCGCCGCTCGCGCTCCGCGCTCAGCTCGGTGCGCGCCTCGCGCAGGGACGCCATCTCCGTCTGCTTCAACTCGATCACGGCTCGCAGCGAACGGACCTGATGACGATATACGTTAATAGTGAGATGCTGTAGTGTTGGACCTTCATGAGTTTCGAGTCGCTCACTGGCAAGAGCTAGCACGGGAAAGAAACCATTTGGCGTTCCAACCTAAATCCGCTTTGAATAAGTACGAGTATTATGAAAATTAACTTGCGTTTTGCTATGCCATCTATAATTTTTCCTTCTTCTCGACACAATAACCTCAAAATTAAGCTGGATCAAGAAGGCTACTCCACCGACTAAAGATAGATAAGAGCGTGAATAACGATGGTAGTGTAAGCTAGGCTCACCTCCGCAGCCAGTTCGTTGGCGTCCGTGCTGAGCTCCTCGTCGGCGAGGAGCCGCAGCTGGCAGTCCTCCGCCTCGCAGCAGACGGGGTCGCAGGCGGCGTCGCACGTGGTGCCGGGCCGGTCGCACGACGTGTCGGTCGCGCAGTCTTGCGACCGGTCGCCGCTGCGCTCCGCCCGAGTGGCCTCCAGCTGCGCGCGCAGCGTGCGCTCGAGCTCGCTGTGCGTGTGGAGGCGCACGCGGCTCTCGCCCACTTCCTGCTTCAGAGACTCGATGGTATTCTGAAATGGAGTTTCATAATTTACTACGATGTGAAAGGAAGCGATTTTGTGGAGCATTGTAAGACATTCTGTAGAATAGTTCTTCCAAGAAGACCACGATTCTCAAGAAATCCTGGCAGTAATAGCAGTATTTTAATTAACTTTACTTAGGGAACCCGACAATTTCTCAATTCCGAATACCAGCTTCAATAATGTTCCGTAATGTCTTAAAATTAACTGAAGTTAATTTCAAGGTTAATCATCTTAATTAGATTCAATTCCAAGAACCACTCAGTGTGCTGTAACTATTTCTAACTCAGAACCACTTAGTCAATCCATCCTATTCATGAATTTCCATTCATATTCTGTTATTCAGAAAGATGTAGGTATTATGACTGTATGTAGTCGTAGGTATAAGCATTTCACATTACTGACAACAACAGTATACGTTACACGTGCATGTCAAAATTGGTACCTACATGCGAATTGCTTACAATACAATGTTGTCGAGATAATTTATACCGGAGAAACTGACATTGAAGAACATTTCGTTACCTTGTGTCTCAGCCCTTTAATAACTTAATTGTTAGGAGCAGTGAACTTTTTCTGGTGGTAATATGCGAACTTATTTCTTCGAACATTGCTGGGCTGTTCTGATGATTTGACTTGCCTTGAACCGGCGACCTTACTCGTATTTCCAGTGTAATTACTATGGTTGGCGAGTATAATGAATGGCATGGAATCCCAATAAAGCTTTTGCGCTTTAAATAAAGTGATTCATGTCAATTAAATATGTAATGGCATAAATTTCACAGAATGCCTTAGTAGAAAAATGCTATAACCGGTTTCTGTTCAAAGTACATTATTGCAAATGTTCAGTTGGCTTTCGTAACGTTGTAGATTGTAGGTGGAGTAATAAGGGCGTCGTTACCTTGAGCCCCTTGATATCGGTAGCGAGCGCGGCCACCTCCTCGATGTGGACGGCCTGAAGGCGCGCGTTAGCTTCCTCCTTCGAAGCCACCTCCATCTCTAGCTCTGAGATCTTGCTCAGGCATTCAGCGACTGGAACGCACAAAATTACAGGTTAATAACATAGAGAAGTAGAGTACGTAGGTACGTCAAAAAATTTGAGCTGGAAGCAGAGTAAAATATATTACCAGGAGCACTGTATGAAACACAATATGAAACGTACGAGTACGTATCTATGAATAAATATTCAGTTTAGTAGAAAAGTAATCTTAACAAAATATATACCTATTGCAAACCTTAGCAAAGACTCTTTCGATTCTATAGTCAACAACTTTCTACCCCGAATAATATGCTAGCACGCGTGCTCCGGTGAGATCCCCTAATCCTAACCCTAACCTTTCATACGTCAACTGCACTCTTTGGTATTGAGATCCTTCTCTACGCGATGCTGGCGGTCGCGGTTGGAGCACACCGTGCTGCTGAACCCCGCTGCTGTGATGCCGTGCCATCGCTCCGGTGACAGGCACCTCGGGACAAATCACTTTTCATAAGCCAACGGTACTCACTGGTATCGAGGTCTTTCTGAGCGCGCTGCTGGCGGTCGCGGTCGGCGCGTGCCGCGCTGCTGCGCTCTGCTGCAGCCATGCCACGCCATCGCTCCGCCTCCAGCCGCCATGAGCCCCCGTTTAATGCATCCAACTGGAACAACAACGGTAACAGTTCTTCATCTACCCGATCGCTACGAAAACTGCGGTGGAGTAATTATTTCCTTTATCCTGACAATAGGAACTGTAACTTTAACCTTGAAAAAAGTTCTTGTAGACATCAAAAAAATCTTACCCGGAACACTAAATACTGGACTAAAACGCCCAAAGCTTCGACACCTTTAGCCGCGTGCGCAAGCGCAGCAACCTGCTCCTTCGGCGGCGGTAACGCTGCTGGGAGCTGAGTGACTAGCGGCGCGGGCAGCGGAGCGGGCTGGGGGACAGTCGGCGTACGAACCGCCGTCTGCACCGGGGTCTGCACCCGCTTGCCTCGGGGCCCCACCGCCGCAGACACGCGAGGTGGCTCTGCAACAATTAAAAGATAACATTAACTTAATTCATAACGAACATTATTTTTGCTAACTCATACTTTTCTTCATGAATATCCTCATAAAGTAACGTAACGTCTTACATAATTTATGGACCATAATGACCATAAGACCATATTTTCATGCGCATACACTTTCATATGCTCGATCCGCTTGAAATAATAGCATTGAGCGAGAAGAAAGTCAGCCGCACTGATATTTAACGCAACACCGTGTGCCTCAAATTAATCTGTAACAGCTTATAATGAATGCTAATAGTTTGTAAGTACCTACTTCCTAAGTATGTTTGTTAAGTTTTGCTGGTGTTCATATGTTCAACAATAGTTCTCACGCCGCCGGCGCCGTGAAGGGGACAGCGAGCGGATCGAAAGTCGAAGAGGAAACAATACGTAATAACCTAACTACAAACGAGTTTTCACATGGGTTTTATTTCACCTTCTCTTGTTTGAGGTTCTTATCTGAAATAAAATATAACAAATATCTACTTATTAATTTGTCATTGAAACCATCTTCCGATTCAGTAATGGTCGTCTCGTCCGGCTTATGCTAAAGATATAGATGCTTTTTTACACCTTTGTTTGTTTGAAACCGTCATTGTATCCATCGTAAAATTCATAGCTACCGTAGAAATCATTATCTATCTGCAATACGTATCTACTTTGGCTTATTCAACTAGGCAAGCTTTTCAATTTTACCGTCTCTGTAATCTTACATAAACACGGATTTTATATAAAAGATCTTTAGGAGATTATAGATATAACGTTTTCATCATAGATTTCTCTTCATGTATGTGTTAATGATAAAACTGAGATTGTTAACACGTTGTCTATTACTACACCAAGGTTTCAAAATCTAATTGTTTTAGCAACTTGTTAACTGGGTAAGTTAACACAAAACTTAAATTTTATTGCTGAGAAATAGGCAACTGTTTCAATTCAACTAAGATTTTAATAACTAGAATACTACATGATTTTAATTAAGATAACGGTTACTCTCACAGACTTGGTGCAATTTCTTTATTTTGCACAGAAATATAAATCAATGTGATACAATCGTGTTGCGTTAAAAACGATGATCATCGTTGACTGATACTTCCCACCGTTGGGTTTACGTTACGATGAAATATTAGTCATTGGCATAGTAATAATCATAGGCATGTTGTCGCTTAGCAGCTCATAACAAACAAGTAGGAAGACGTCCTAAATTATTGTTACGTAAATTCTCGTAGGCTTTCCATTTCGTCAACGCTTCCCTTGCCTGTTGGCACCGACGCGATATTAGGAAGTGAAATCGATGGCAGTATTATCATTTAATTACACTGTTTGATTAAAAGTTAGAACATAACAGTAAATTAAATTAACGCACTGCGGCTACCAGCGAAGGCCAGAAATTGAATCGGTTAACGATACAATCAGACCTGCCTATGTGTTTATGCGATGATCCTCGTAGTTGATAAATATTTCAATCAAAACTTGCAGTCGACTAAAATAGCATGCTTTCATTCAGTTTTCTCCAATTTACAGCAGATATTAGCAACTATCGTTTATCAAACAGACTAATTGTCTGTCAATGATATCTAAACTATTGGATGAACCCGACTTTACCGTTGATTTTGGTATCTCTTACCCCAAATTATCTGTAATTTGACAGAAAATCAATACAGAATGCAATTTCTAACGATTGTCAACTTTCTGTAAAACGAGGAGGGCTGTAAATCAAATCGATAGCAAACGTATCATCAGTGTAGGTTGAATAGAAAATGGTTCTCTAAATCAGTTCTCTCGATAAAGTAGGTGTTCCCACGCGGCCCATCGCCAGCGTGGTCTGGTTCACGCACCATTAGCACTGCACCAACATTCGGATACCATTTCCGTCATGTGATAATAATAAAGCTTACAAAATATCGATCTGGCGACTGAAGCGCTTCATTACCTTTTATAAATGCGCCGAAAACAGAGCAATGTCCTGCTTGAGATTAAATGATGCAATCACTGGTATTTTTTATTTTGAATATAACATCGTGACGATGAAGACTGGTAGATTCTTATATTGAAATTATTGAATTAAGGAGTTAAGCTTCCCAGGGTGGCAGTTTCGATCTAGTCATCATATTTTTTGTCGAAAGTTTGTTTGAATTTGTTCAATGAGTCAATTTTGAAAGCATCTTTACACACTACATTTTAGTGAATTTGCGGCAGTTCTCAGAACCTACTTGGTCATATTAGTATACCTAATATTATATTCTTGATTCACGTCGACAGCTCAAAAAGCTTACACGTATTTTTCATTAAAATAAGTTTGGAAGAAAACAGATACAACTAAATTACACGCAGACACTACAACTCAATTAGGAATATAATTATGAGCTAACAACTTCACCATCAATAAATAAATCCCATTAAATGAATTGGTAATTAATAAACAATTGACTGTTTATTTATCTGCCCGCTAATAAAAGGGTGAAATCTAGTTCAATGAGTCGCAGCGTTGAGGCGGAGTACAAAGTACTAGTGCAGTGAAGTGGCCTCATAAAGCATAATTATTGCGGATGATGTCTCAATAGTAATTTCGTGAATGGTCACTAACAGAGGGCAGGCGACGAGCGCGTGGGCATCAATTGGGAGCCTCGTTGAAACGTCAAATTAACGAACGAAAGGGTTGGCCCTTACATGTTTTCCTATCAGATAACAGGTTGTCAAAACCAAAACCAATAAACCACTGATTAGTATTTAATTACTTGCTGACACTAGCGGTTTAGTAGAGCTTGATATGTTATCGTGGTCATAATTAAAACGTAATCTGTAACTGATGACATGGCTCAGTGATAAAGTTACTTATACCACTGAAGTGTTATTTCTGTCATCTGTCACTAATTGAGATGACCATGAAAGTAGCTGAGAAATTAAATCTATAAAACTACTAGCGGCCCGTCCCGGCTTCGCACGGGTAGACTTTGGGATAAACGTAGAGTAAATTGAAATCGGTCCAGTCGTTCACGCGTGATGGCGTGACCAAAGGTGTTGAGAATAATTATAGGAACTCTTTGTTATAACCTCTATTCTCATGCTATTGCGTAACTATAGCAACCGTAGTTTGTTGATGCTAACTTGTCAATTTATAGTAAAAATTATCAGTATAAAACGCACACTGTTTTGATAGATATGATTGAATTTGAACTTTGTACAGAGGTAATAAAGTGCAAATTGACTCTTGGACGTTAGGAACATACCTACATTGCTTAAACAACAGTGAGTGCTTGCAATTCAATATGAACTTTATACAATAGCAATAAAGCTCGTTTTAGTTAGAAAACGTATGGGAAAAATAAAAGGGCTGTTTTTAGGGTTTTTCAATATTTCTGAGAGATTTTCTTAATATTTTTTTCCGTAAGAACCTTCTCCTAATAATAACAAATACAACAAAAAAAGAATTAGTGCAATCGGTCCAGCCATTCACGCGTGAGGCCGTGACCAAGGAAAACGGGTTTCATTTTTATATATATAGAAGATAGAAGATAGAAGATAGATAGATTACCAATCTAGCATCAGCTCGCTAAACTGAAGAACATACCTCTATTACCTAAATGCATTATAAATAATATGAATTGCATAAAGATCCCGAGATTGTCAACCCTATTCTTTGACAAGTGCCTATGTGCTAAACAAAAGTAGCAAACCCTGCGCCTACGCAGGACATAGGTGCTCTATAATTTAGTCTACATGATTGATAGAGCAGACATGTCAGAAGTCAGTTTTATTTCAATGACAATACAACTTCCAACAAATTAGATGACGTCATACATTTTGTGACCTGATCATAGTTGATGATGACTTTTCCTGTGTCGCCATAAAAAGTTTGTCCGGCAAATTCATCTTACTCGTTACTCGATGATAGAGAATTTCAAAGCTCCAAATGAGTCGTCAGAGAAACGAGCATAGCTCATTAAGAGGCGGCACTTGGCGGTAGGTACTCGGTCGATAAGAAACGTTAACTCTGATGAGATCGTTAACGCCGTCAAAAGCGCGCCATGCGGCCGTTACAGCCATGTTTTGTCTTCGCAGCGGAGTGTTTTGTATCAATATTCCAGTTACGGAGTAGGCTAACGGGGCTGTGTGCCGTGGTGTGTGGTGAATACCCCATTGCGCTTTATTAGCGTGGCTGTCAAACTGCCAATATGTATTGTACATTTCAATCATGTTGAAGTGTTGCCGTAAGAATCTAAACCGTCTCTTACTTTGGCAGGCAAAATCGTGTTAGAATGAACTACTTGCTTGCAAACTTTCAAAGTGGTTTGGCCCACATTTTCCAGGATAAAAAGTAGCATACATGTTAATCCAGGGCAACTGAACCAGCAGCTACGGTTATACCAAATTTAATCTACGAGTAAATCCGGTTATCAGTGATTGAACAAAAACAGCAACACGTGCAAAACATGCAAACTTTGAAATTCATATAACATAATATTAGTAGGAAGTACGAAACATACTATCGCCGATTTGTTCTCTTCGAACCCGAGACTTCACTTTGCCCTACCAACTACCAATCAAAAGAAAAGGAGTAAAAGACCTAGATGTAAGATACCGTAGTATCTACTTAGATTACGCCTGCGGTAATGTCGAATCGAGTTCCGTTTCATCGTCTGCCTAATTAACTGCAATTACAATGCGGTGTCGACGACATGCTTGAATAGACACCTAAGTACATACTAAGTACGTGGCTGGTGACAAATTCGCCTGCTGCATGTACTGTCTATTTAGAAAATACATACAAAGGATCTGCACAGATTTTATTAAATTATGCAGAAAGCTGAAAATATAGAGCAAGTAGGTATTTGTTGCATATCTATAAGTCTATATGTATATGTAATATACTAGCTGGTGCTCATAATTTCGAGGCCGGTGCTGCTCGGTCTCCAGCCTCGCCGGTTTGGAGGCTATAAAATATAACCACTAGCACTCGGACAGTGGCTTTCCATTGGTGAAATACACAGTCGAATTTAAATTTAGACCATTAGTCACCTAGAACTTATCAAAAGTCATGCTCAAGGAAAATCAAACGAGTAAAAACGGAAGCAGAAATTGACCTTCCCATCTAAAGCTTTCAGTTTGATCATCATACTCATAAATTAGTTGAGAGTAACACCGCGTAAGTAGGTGACTCACAGATGCAATTTAGAAGTGCTACTGTTTCTCTCAGGCTACTGTTTCTGTGCTTATATGATATTGTCTTTGGGATTGTAACATAGAAACGTTCTGTCACAAAAATCCTAAAGCTACACCGCCCTCCCGAACCTAAAGTGCAGTAACAGCAAAACACGATTTTGAAATAAGCGCGCGTAAAGAGTAAAAACTAAAAAAAAATGCCAAAAAAAGTTACTTGACTTTACTTGTTTGTTTACTTGTTACTTCTAATAGTTATTAAAAAAAACTTATTTAATTTATAGGTTGTAAAATGGGGTTTCAGAATATGTATTTAGCTTAAAGCTAACAAAATGTCTATTACTGCACTTTAGGTTCGGTTGAGCAGTCAGTGAAGCATAAAATCAATCAATTAAAGACTCTCTGAAATAGTAGACGCTTGCATAAGTTACTTTATTTCGTTTGTTACGAGTACATTTGCTTCCTAATTCGGAGAACACGAAAACGTTCTTTCGAAGCTTTTGATGGTAAGCACAAAGTAAAAATCAGTCGATTGGAAATCAGCTCTTGTTACGTAACTACTACTGGAACATCATTGATGCATTCCTGCAGAGTACTTAGCGATCAATGGAACGAGAGCCAATGCTTCATCATCGTTTTTAAATCACATCCGGATAGCAACAAACCGCGCTGCAATAGTTCATTTACACTGTTATTCTAACGTACAGTCTATTAATACTTATAGTTTGCGTCTAGCGTGTAGTTGTGGGAGAATCACAAATCTAATTTTAGTAGTGTTTGTATGTATGTCAGGGGGCCGCGGCGAGACGTCCGCCCGCCCTAGAAGGGTCATCTGCCCAACGGCTGCAAATCGATATGCAAATGTTATCATAACAATCACATTTAATTTAGTTATATTTTGGTTATTTTTTTGTATTTATTTAAAGATGTAAGATGTAATGTAATCGAAAACACCCACAAAGCAATAGTTTTCCAAGGTAAGAGAACAAGGAAAAATCGTCATCAACATTTGAATGCAAGCTCAGTCCTTAATAGGAAATAAGAAATCATCAGGTACAGGCAGGATTGTTATTTTCCATGAAACCCAAGGACAAATGATCACAATATACTTAAACGTAGGTTCACGTATAATGCAAATTTTATAAATACTCGCAACCGTCATCGTCAGCTGGATTTATTTCCTTATCTTGATTTAGAAACAGCACGCTATGCATTTTAATAGGTTGCAAAGTTGCGCATTGTTATAATCAAGTCAGGTTTTTATGGCCGATGTAAATGATACTTGTAAATTAAAAATTGTAGGTATTTTGCATACTTTGAACGACAATGTTGTAACGTCTACCACGTATGAGTACTTTAGTGGGTACGAGTCAGAAAAGAGAAAGAGAGAGAGAAAGAGAGTCAGTTCAGAATTATAATTATGCTATTATCTTATGTTTTTTGTTCTTAGCGCATAATATTGAAAGAAAACTTATTATCTGAGCTTTTAAAATGTTTATGACGATGACATTTTTTTTTTTGCTAGATACAGCAAGCACCTACAACTCTAAGAAAAACCGAAAGTTCAAATGAAACTTACAGTTTATTAGCTTATTTTTCTTTTTCATGTGACAACCTAGCCATGTCGAACATTGAATAAAGCTTGTTTCCTTCCATCTCGCATAAGCCCTATTAGCTAGTCTTCCATCTTATTTGCACATTGCAATATATCAAATTTTAATTCCGCCATTAAATATGTCTCGAGATATATTTATAAGCCGTCGACGATGACATGCCCGCCGTCGCATCAAACTGCGGCCCTCCCACCTTCCAAACTCTAATAAACCAATATGACCACGCTTAACATGGCATGGAGATATTAAACAGTTACATCGTGTTTATTTTACTATGAATATCCTGCGCATACTGCCACTAATTGAAGTTTAATAGGATGCAAACACATGTATACAGACCATAAAACTATAATTCTACGATTCTACTTTTACACTCCTAAAGAGGAAATAAATGGCGCGTGGTGAGGACGTCCGCTTCTGGATTGAAAACATTTTTATGAGAGTTCTTTAAGTATTGAATCCGCTCTATCTGGCACGGTGGAACAGTTTCGACTCTTAGACACACAATTTAGGTAATGTCTGAGAACTAATATAAACAGTGGATTTTATGAGAGTTGTAATACCCAGCAATATGTGCCTAAATCGCGATTAAAATATGATATACGATTTTGACCCCATTAGATTTTCGAAACTTCCGCAGTTCTGGCACAACAATGATGTGCTGAAATAAAACAATGACCTCAGTACCGATGAAAAAGACAATCGTATCTTCAGCTCACCTCTGTACAAAGAGATAATTAGATCCAGCATTTGACGTAATAATGTGCTATTATGTATTATTTTGTAAGGTCCATAATTTAGCATGTCCAAAATAAACAGTGATTTTCACACGCAATCTGTGAAAATTAAGTTCAAGTGTTGATAATTTTGATTAATTTTGTAAGTGTTGGTATTGTGTTTTGGTGGCATCAAATCTGTCACACTATCCCCATTCTATGTCAATCAGATAGGACTGAAATTATCTACGTGACTTTTAATTGTAAATGTATAAGAAACGTTAACAATAACCTTAGTCTTCAAATCAAAGTTTAGGAAACAAAATCGACGTCAATGTAGATAAACTTTTAAAAATTGATAATTTGTTTCTTACGCATCATGTTAAGATACAGATACATTTAGAAATAAGGCTAAGTACACGCTCACCGCAGCGGATGTGAAAAACTGCAAAAACGCACATTTAATAAGAGAAATTTTCGAAAGCAAGCGTGCCTTTGTTTCCTCGAATAGCAAGATCGTAGATTTCATTCACTCGTCATTCATTGAGAAGCGTTTGATAAAATAAACGTGTTGTAAGATTGCACATGTTTCAGATCAGTCTGGTTATTTTATTTTGATGCAGTGTTTGCGAATCAAGGTCGGCAAGCAACATCGGTTTTCAGAAGTAAACAAATCAAATGAAGGCAAGGTGAAAACTGTTCTAAAAGTAACCTGCAAAAAGCTACTTCTAAACTTTTAGTTTTTAATATTATCATTCTGTTATGTTATTACGTTAGTAGCCTATTTTATTGCAAGGTGTTGTATAGTCGTCTTGGATTTCATCTTCAAACAAACCGTCGTTTGCCAACCGGCGCGGCGGGTTGGTAGGTAAAACGAGAATTTATTTGTTCCTAACTGTTCCCTGCCACGCTTCGCTATGGATAAAAATAAAAAACCGAACTAAAAAAATAGAAAATAAAATTTTATAAATTTAAATTAAGAATAGGGTTGAAAATTTCAATAAATATAAATTAATAATAGTGTAAATAAATAAATATATGTATTTTATTTTTAAAAAGCGTGGGGTGCATGGGTCAATAGATATTATATATTTTGTAGATACATTTTGTATTGACAGACATGAGTAGAGTGATTAGCATTTTGATAATATCTTAGAAAGCACCCCACGCTTTTTTAAAAATAAAATACATATATTTATTTATTTACACTATTATTAATTTATATTTATTGAAATTTTCAACCCTATTCTTAATTTAAATTTATAAAATTTTATTTTCTATTTTTTTAGTTCGGTTTTTTATAAAAAGCGTGTTTTTTAGTTTTTTTTAACTATTATTTATTTTTCGCTTTTTAGTTCGATTTGCTAACTATTAACCATCCTTAATATGTACAAATGTGTTGGTGTTATCCGATTTTGGCCGTCTGCTCAAGCAAATTAAAAATAAAATTGATGCGTAACAAAAAATATTGAGCAAAAAGATTTGTAGCCGCGTGGTTTCGATCCTCAGACCTCATAAAATAAAATTAATGCGTAACAAAAAATATTGAGCAAAAAGACTTCTAGCGAGTGGTTTCGATCCAGGGACCTCTGGGTTATGAGCCCAGCACGCTTCCACTGCGCCACTCTGTTCTCTGACACGAATGACGAAATTACCATTTGTAAGTTAAACGGTATTAAAAGTTAAAGAAACTTAATAGAAAAAGCGTGTTAAAAAAATTAATAGTTAAAAAAACTAAAAAACACGATTTGTTTAGTGTATTGTCATCGGTCCTCGATATATCTACAAAGTTTGAAAGAAATCTGACCGTTTAAAGTGGGTCAAAAACGCGCTCAAAGGAGTCGGTTACATACAAACATACAAACATACAAACATACAAACATACAAACATACAGGTGAAGCTAATAAAAGCGTGTTAAAAAAAACAATAGATAAAAACAATCCTTGATGCGTATTATATATCATGCTAAAATTCCTGCTCGATCGGTGCAGAACTTTTTGAGTTTTTGAAGCGTACACAAACCAACATAACATTTTTATATACATACTCGTATATAGATAGTAAAAGGTAATCATAATAATAAAGTCCTCATAAAAAAAGGAAAAATAAGAAGAAAAAAAGAAAAAAAAAGAAAAAGGTCTTCAAGGTCAGGTGTCTCACGAAAAAGGTATTATATGTAAATATCATAGGTTACATTTTCTGCACTTGAGTTAGATGAATTTTTTATGTAACTTTTTGTGTCGTTAAAAAATTGTTGATTATGGAAAAACTAGGATGTATTTTACGTTAATGCGGGGTTAAAATTGCTGTTTACCCTGAAATATCAAATTTTGGTTTTTAGCAAGTTTTGGTGGAATTATTGCTAAAGTTGAAACTACATTTTTTAATTCCACACGGTAGTAGGTGCCTTGTGGCTACTTACACAGTGTGAAGATCTAAACAATCGAACTTCATATCCAAGTGTGAGGCGACCTCCAAAAGTGTGACGAAAGCAGGTATTGTTTGCTTGGCAGACGTCCAATGTTGATGTAAAAATTAAACGATGAAAAGCTAGCCAAATTGTCTTTATTACTGACGACCTCTCCGCACAAAGAGACTTGTTTGTCTCCCTCGTGTAATTAATGTTTTACAATAATACTTAAATTGTTTTGATCCATCAAGGCAATTTAATTAGCGATATTTATTTTTCGAAATTACTGTGTAAAAAGCTGAATGTAAGAGCATTCTTTAGAGATATTGTCTTTTTAGTAGTTTGCACTTTCGTATTATGCTGCTGAGAAAGCGTTTAGTAACGTAAATTCTATTAGATTCCAATGGAATTAGGGTAGCATAATTGTGAGAGAACTCGTATATAAATACGTGTATGTACTATTCTAATTGTTTTCTAAATTATACTATGGTAATTTTCTGATGACTCAAGAGTTCGTTTAATCTCTAAAAATCAGTCCAATTATTTATTTTAACATTTACAGTTGGCTCTTAAATTATATTATTTTATGATCAATGACACACACAAAGAAAAACTGGCTAATCTCGAAAACATTGCCCAGTATTAGCGAGAGGATGGTCACAAAACACAGAGAGTATGTTTCTCGTATCTCTATAACTGTTTATGTTTTGTGGTAGGGTTCTTCATCGTGGATTGAATAGACCACCTTTGATACAATACAAAGGTGGACATGCTCTGTATAATTTTACACCCACAGGTGGTCACTGACCAGTTAATAACCACGTCTTCGAGATTGCACAAAGCGGTACTTGTGCATTAAATAGTCGTTTGTGGCAAAACAGCGATTAAAATAAGGCTAACAAATACAGCAGGCGTGTGTTTAGCCGTGTGGGAAAAAACGATGTCTATTCAGCGTGTCAGTAATAGCGTTGTATAGAAATTTGTTAATTGTCAGTAAACCTAGCTATAATGAGTCAAATCCTGATGTCACGTTTATGAAAAGCTTCAATCATGTTAGGAAATTACCTATATTTTATGCTAATCAAGGCTACAAAAAATATTGCACTTATGCTCATAAAAGGCAGCAGTCGTCTTTATTTTGTGAGCCAACCAGTTTTTAGGACTGTGCATGAGGCATCTAAATAATAAAACTAGTTTGCAATACATATACCCAACGCTGAAGCCATCGCCTCAAGACAAAACATCCGTAGGTAAATAACCGATGTCATTATTGTTCGTAAACAATGGTGATCGGTATTGATAAAAGTAATTTACTGCGGTAAAAAATCGTGGAAGCCCCGACGAGGGCAAGGTCAGGCAGACGGAAACTTTCAAGTTAAAGCCCTATGGGTAAACGGTCGATGGAGGTCGGCGGTTAAACACTCCACAAGCGACACTATTTGTTTAATGATACCGGTAAAGCGTTTATAATTAAAAAGCTAGTTTTAAAACAACATATTGTTGTTGATATATTAATTCGTATCTAATAGGGCTATTACGTAAGCGCAGTTTAGAGAAGAATACAGTTCGAGAAACGGCATAAAAACAAAGCCTATCTTAATAAAAAACACGGATAACATATTAATAAACTTCTAGGAAAACAAGTCGCAAGACATACATTTATACAAGTTTATTAAAAACGGTTACATTGCAAAGAACATATCGGACTGCATAAAAAATTGTGTAACAAACGTTTGTGCAATCCTACAAAAGAAAAGCTGTATCATTAATTTTCATGATTCAATGTGCAATGTGCATAATTTCAGCTGCTTACATTACTGAGCGCATTGAAGACTTAGAAGGCATGCAACAATAAAAGAAAGTACATAAAAATGTACTCTCGTAACTCATGAAAGCAAAAGATACAGCTCCTACAAAAGTATTACAACCTTGAGTAATTTTCTTTCCTACTTAACTGCGTACAGGTAAAGGGAAAATAAATGTTTGTTCTATTCACTTGGTCATAGTTTTTGTGTAAATTGGCAAACTTTCCGCCGTGAATAAGGAACATGTTAAGAAGAAGTCTCGGTGAATGACCTAGCCAGTCTAATACTATCTTATCATAAATTCTATTGTTTTCATCAATGTCATCGTCCTTGCAAATTTTGCCTCTAATTGTTTTCTCGTACTAACCTCGTCCGTCCAGAAACATTTGCAAGCCTTTTATCCACTAGCTCATAATGTGTCGTAAGTTTGTTCCACCGCACTTGTACACCACTTCACGTAAAGGCACTTCCATTGTGCAAATATTGGTTTCAATGTCCGCCGAGGAACCGCGACTAACGCAACGTATTTAGACGTCCCTTGTTACGTTCGGAACGTGCGATCGGACTCACGCAATGTGTTGGACTGGCGTTGTGCGTTAGTATTCGTATGAACGCTCTTCTTCATTGGAGCTGATCAGAAAACTTACTAGCCACATACTGATTCAAACTTTTTACTGTTCCAAATTGTCACATTATTTATTTCTGTCTTAAACTCCTAAGTCCTTTTAATTGTGAGCAGTTTTAAGGACTTGAATATCAGACCTGGCAATTATGTCTTGTCTCTACTAAATATGCAAACTATTAGAAACTTTCCAATTACCTATTAGGAAGTAACTTTAATAGACTCAGCGACAAGTAACGGGAGCTCGTTAAATAAAGCAATACAGGTAATACCAGACAGAAAAATCTGTCTTTACCTTAAAAAGTGGTAAGAAATATGTGAAACTTGTTCCGAATAACTAATGTGAATCGATATAGCCTGAGAAGTACTAACTGTCGCCGAAACTGGAGCTGGACACATGCGAAACTTTTCCCTTTTGAGGTGAGTGGTTCAACGCACCTACGTTACACTCGTCTCGCAAAGAAAGTTGAGGAACGACGACGCACCTTACTTGCGCTTTTAATGCAAACATCACATCAATTCGTTACATTACTGTTACTGCATTTTTTCCCAGGAAATGAAGCGGACACGGATAACTGACATTTTTATGTTGATTTGCGTAAAGTTACTACCGTTGTCAATATTAAACGGTATTAACTCCCGCGGTTTAACTGCAACAATCTTTTGTGTCAAACTTAAGTGGGAAATGACATTTACGAAAATATTCAGTCAAGATCTTGTTACGCGTAGTTAAACCGAAGATTGAACGCAGTAACGTCGGTCTACTCAAATATTTGTTGAACGCGTAAACGTAGAACAGAGCAAACACTTTAAGTTCTTGACATACAAAATTCCGGAGAGAATCTGAGTAAAGCCTATTAGCCGCCTTCACCCTTGTTACATTGTACGAGTAAGTCCCAATTACGTGAAAAGCAATATCCGTAATTAATCCAAATTACTCTCAGCTCGGTACCGGAAAATATAATAAAGTAATTTTAATGTTAAGGCCTCGCGGCGGGCATTAAGCGCGGTCTGCTGGTCATGGTCAATCTGCAATATGGAGCAAAACCTGCTTTCTCAGAGCTCCATTGTCTAGCAGCCAGTGGAGCCGCTAGAACAATAAACTAGAGTGAACCAATTCAAGAACTTGCCTCGCTGTTTAGCTTAACCAGAACAAAGTATTTACATAAAGGGATTCGTAATTTATTTTCTTTAACAATAGCTTGGTCTAAGTCTAAGTTGTATAATAAAGAAAATGCTTTCGACTAGAAAATTACAACATCCAATTTATCACTTTTAAATTGTTTGACTTACATTTGGACAGTCACGAGCAGTTTAATTACCTAAAGTAATCAAAAATCATTTCATGAAGTTCAATTGTGACTCCATAATAAACAGTAGCCAAAATTACAAGAGACTTTCAAGTTTTCACGTTACATCTACCAACAACAATGAGTTGTTGAACTCGGCCACAAATCGCGTGCCACTAATTATGGTTAGTTGAAGTTGTGGACGACAATTAACGCATAGACTAGGCCTCGTCGGAAACTACTCGTGACGTGAACAGAATACCTCAGCCAGTGCATCCGTTAGTTCCGCATCGAATTACAACTTTAATTGAACTCCAGTCACAATGTAATATGAACTCTATCTTTCAAGAGATAAAAGCGAAGGCTCAATGCCAGCAAATGTACTAAGCAATGTTTGAATGATAACGGCAGCGCGCAGCAGTAGCCGTATCTAAGATGCAGTTACTGTTTAATTTCTAGTTTTGACATGCAAGTTGACTATTGTTTTTAATAGTTATGTTTTGTAAATCTAATAAGCAATATTTCATAATATTTAAGACAGAAGACATGGTGTTTTATAGTAGGCTAGGATTTTGCGTGGGGGCCGAATGCATCCCGGCTTCCCGAGGGATAAACTCGTTATAGAAGATAGTCCATTATTAAGGTTGGCAAAAAGTTGATGAAATAACAAGCATTAATAAAAGCGCCATCTACTTTCATTCACTTCGAACTAAAACTGGCTGAATATAGCTGGTAGGTTTTCATCAACAAGCTTTAAATATCAATATTGAACAAATGCTTCTTAGAAAAACATTAATAGTATTCCAAGAGCGCTCCTCACCAGACTTAAGCCAGAAGCAGAGCAGGTTCATATTCAATGTAAACAGATAAATTCACTGATACCTAAATGCTTAGACTAGATAGTTGAAGTTTCACTACTTTAGCCACCTCTACCACCGTCTAAAACTGAAGCCAATGTAACAGTCAGTCTCGGTCCGGCGCCCGCGCACACGTCTGCCACCTACCATGCATATGCATGGCTTGGAAAACTCGACTTTCTTTACACTTAGAATGTTTATTACAATTTCGCAGATGCAATCTCTACGCACTGACGACGCGTGCAGTATTTGTAGATATGATGATCGTTTACGATTGTCACGAATAAGCAATTCAAGCAAACAAATTGCTTGTAACATTAAAAGTACGTAAGTAAGTATGAACACAACACTCACTCACTATCTCTGAGCACGTGAATCAGTCAAACACTCTCGACAGTTCGAGCCTTGCAATATATTCCCAATCAATTTAATCAAGTATCTTCAATGACCTACATGCGTGATCTAGGCTGCAAAATGAAATGTCTGGAGCCTATAGTGACCCAGAGTTTACGACTATGGAGTTATTTTAAACGAACGCACTTTCTACATAAGGCAATCAGCATAGTAAGTAGGTAGCTGTTTATATAACACTTTGTTGCTTCGATTTGTACCCCACACACATTTCGTATGCAAAAGGGACCTTTGCCTTAGGATGCGACGATAAAAAGTATAGGCGTACCTTTATAGTCCAATAAATCTTCCACGCTTTGCTAGAAATATATTTATGGCAACCACGAAAGGATATAGGTATGTTATATTTAGGTATGTTTGATAGCTATAAGGCCTATGCCCTGTAGATTGCCGTGACGTTCATCTGCTCTATGCAAATGATTTAGAAAATTATAGAAGCAATGGCCCATTATATGCTAAGTAGACGCTACTGGTACGTCATTCCCGTGGCTGATAAGATTATCTATGGCATGCAGCTAATTGTTACGTGGGTATGTCGTAAACAATGGACAGCGTGTGATTTTTTATTAATTGGACTTTATTCCGATTCTTTAATGGCATGTCATTGAATAGTTTTGGTTTCGTAGCTCTTTTACTCATACGCAATTCTTAGTTTAACGATTTCATACTGATAAGCTTTTTTGTAAAAAAAACACTTTCATGAATACAGTTTGTAAAGTTTGGTAACCATATTTTTTTTGTTGACAAGCCAGGCGTTTAAAAACCAATTACCACGTTAGAAGTTTGATATCAGTCTAGGACAATAATAGATAGGTATTTTATCTTATCCAAATACAAGATCATATAATACTAATACTCTCAAAAACAAAAGAAACATATCCTTTATACTCGTCGACGGGAAAAAAATATATGTGTTTTCAATTTACATCTCATATCGATGTCTATATACATATTCCAAGCATGTTAGCTATAGCCTAGCCTTTTATTCTTGTAGCAGGTGCTAAGTAATTTCTACCTCAAAGCCGTGTTCGTTTGATCGTGGTTTATGCCATCGCGTGACAGGTGTTTAGTAGTGTTTGCAGTATATCGCAACAAGCAGGTCGCTTAGCATTCTAGCCCGGTTATGTGGAACGTGTAGCGTTATCAATATGTACACTTCGTCGTAGGAACTAGCCACGCGCTGAAGTCATTTACCTTTTTTACCTTTTTGAGCAATGCCTACATGTACATGATACCTGTAAGTGGTTGTCAATGTTCCTTATGAAATAAAATGGTAGTATTTGAGTACTGATACGTTATTATTCGAAACGATTTGCATCGTGTGAATAAGAAGTAAAAATAATTATCTGGAATCTGGATCATGTAATTCTATTTAGTCTGGTGTGCAACAAAGTTATGTTATGTCCTATTCTATTATATAATATATTCTCTAAGTGGGATGATTCAATACAACAAAATGTAAAAAAATATGACAGTAAATATACCGAAGTCAGATTATATACTTGACCAATGCAGTAAATATAGCAAGTAGAGTTAAATAGCGATCCAATTTTCAGCAAAAATATTTTGTAGGTTTCTTCTTCTCGTATACAATACAATCTCGTGTACAATTACTACGTTTCCCGAACTAAACGTATAACAAAAGGTCGTTTGTTTCTTGTCAATACTGAACTATAACCCAGCAGATGTCGACCGACACGCAAAATCTATGGCGGATAATTTTGTCTCTAGAATGTTTCGCCAAGAATTAGTCACCATCGTTTGGCAATGATCCATGATACCTGTGCACAGATTCAGAACAAATGTTATTTTTATTCATAGAGATGGAAAAATAATGTTAATCTTCACTCTGAAATCAAAATACTGCCAAGTACCTAAAAGTTAAATCAAATTATTGCTAGCCGTCTAAACACTTCGTACCGATATAAATGTCAGTTAATGTTATGCTACAACTGGCACACACCTGAGGATCTGACTTTTGATAATTAAAACCATACTTACTGACTCAGATGTCACAAAATAAAATAGAAAATAAGCTAGCGTATAAACAAAGTTAGAAAGACGATACCTGCAGAGAAAGTATTAAAGGGGCATAATCCTAGTAATTATATAGGTATATGTGAAAGTTTGTATGTTTACGTGTTCGGATGTTTGTAACTCAATCACGTAACTACGCCTGGACATATTTTAGAGATAGCTTACATTCGGGATAGCTTAGGTTTTTCTTATTTCTTATAAATTATGTATTAACAAATGGACTACATTTTATTCCAAAAAAAAATACGGTTCATGAAAGATAGTCGGTGAAACCGTTAGTAATAAATATAGTTCTAGAAAAAACTTCGCAACCGACCGTGGGACGATCCCATAATAACACTTCAGCTAAAAATAAGTCACATATTCCTAGAAAGTTTTTTTCCGATCGCAGACAATATCTGCTGTTGTTTTATCAAAGGCTGCTAGTTATAAAATACCACTAAAGCATTAGATTAATGAGAAACGCGTGTGGAAAGGGCTTAATGAGTCCGTTATTTATAACAAAGGTTTCGACACAATACGTAAGATTAGTAAACTGGCTAATTTATGGGTTCGTCTATTGGCTTCGGTCGTGTTGATGAGACGAGACGTGGACGATGGAGACATTAAGCAATCTGCTGTTATAATGGTGACAAAAAAGCTGGATCACAAATTTAAATGGATTGTAAACCACATAATATTAGATTAGACAGCAGATCAAAAGGCAGAACTGGTACTGGTACTAATTGTAGAAAAAAAGACCATAGGTACATAGAGAAGCTACATAGAGAATAGATTAAAATTTTGTGAGGTCTAGAGGAACAAATTGGCATATCAATGTATACCTAATAGTATGTAAAGTCCGACGATAACTTGAGTACGGTTTATCCGATCTTGATGAGAATTTGCAGGTGAGTAGTTCATTTTAATACAACTTTTAAGTTCGAATATAAGCCATATCGATCTGTGAGGTTGGGAAGATATATGAGTCGCGAGATGCGAGTTGTTTGCAGTGGACCAAACATTTTTGGAGAAATGTGAACGACCTAATTTGTAAATTATTGGTAATATCTTTGATTTTGTTTTCGGCTAAAGCGGTTAACATTATCAACAAAAATATTCTATAAACCACCCAATTAGTTGCGGTGGAGACGCTATTATGGAATCTACTCTACCCCGACCTTTTGAATCAAAAAAGGCAACCACAAATTTACTATCAACCCAAATAAGCGCGGCGTGTTCCAAAACGATTTCCTAGTATAGTTTACATAGTCGACACAATAATTTAGAATCGACGCACGTTCGCCGACGGATGTATACGAATGCCAAACAGAATTGGCCTCACTCGGTTCGTAACTCAAAGTATTTCTCACTGAAAACTGAAAGGAACTCGCAAGTCTAAACAGACTATAGGTACCTCTACTGACTACGCTGATGTAATGTCAGCAAAACTTAAATATATTTTTGTACCAACTTTTAATGCTATTAGATAGATAGATGGATTAGCTCTGTATTCACACTATTAATAAAAATAATGCGCCAAAACTAACGGCCTTATTAGTAAGAGTGATCTATTCCAGGACTCGCAATCTATCCGAAATTTTTAAATTTTTCCGTGCTGTCCGGGATAAAAATATCCTATTTATATATCAATCCTCGTGATTCATTCACTACTATTACATCGAGATCGCTTCGGAAATTTTAGTAAACAGACAGAGAGACGGACAGAGTTACTTTCAGATTTGGCAAGATTTGCATAATTTCTCCATCTAAAACAGTAAAATGTATAAGTTTATAAATAGTTTGGTAAAAGTAGTCATTAAAAGATTTTTCTGATTTTACTATAGACATATTGTATTGATATATTTTTAGTGAGGAAATTTTGTTATTTTGCTAACTGTACCAAGTTAGTTAGCGGTTGTAATGTAGAATCGATCTCGTAAAATAGTCCCGTATTTTGGTAAACGTCGAATAAATCAGGAGCTCTATGAGCATACGCAATGAAAATGCGTTTAAATACCACTAAAGTTGTACCTGCTTTTATACTTAGGTATGTGTTAAGAAGAAACTATTGGGAACAAGCTTTATTTTAGGATATGTATCAACATACATAAATACATCGATCTAGTATAATCCGACTTCGGTGCATAGATACAATATAATTTTACAACCGTACTTATTAAATGTATGTAATTTTGTACTTATTAATTTTATAGTAGGTACTTAGATATATGTATTTCTATGTTGCACAAAAAAAACACTAAGTTTGTCACGGTGCTCACATTCGCTTTTCGTAAAAACGCATTTATAGTTACTTTTTTCTTGTATTTTTTTGGTTTTTGTGTAAACTTACTTGGGTAGTAAACTAGACTTTTCAAACAAGAGCGTATTAAAATTTTACAAACTCTTAATACAATTTTAAAAACGCAATTCTTAGGTATGCCTACTCGTAATGCAGTGTAAAGTTTCAGCGAAGGGCTAAAGATCAAACAGTTTACGACTGGTCAGTCGCGGAAGAACTCGAAGTAGTAGGTAACCACATCAAACAGGCACCTATCAATAAAACCATCATCAAAGTAAGACACGGATCCCTTCAACATTACACAATCAGTTACGTGCAATGCACCTAACTGATTGTCTTATCACTCTCGTGATAAGCCGATTCAGATCTTACGCAACTTATAGGAAATTTCGATTTCTACGACACAAAAAGTTCTGGTCACCAGCGTCTAGATTTCTGAATATTGATTTAGAAAGTTGGCCATAAATTTGACAACAAGCAGACAAAATAACGGAACTGACAATAGATACCAATCTTGATTTAAGTCGACTAGTTTTTCTATATTCGGCATGATAAAAGAGCAACCACGAAAGTCGCAGGAAATGATTCAGTTTGAACACAATTCGTTTTCAAATAAGCTGAATCCAAGCCCCTATTCTACTAAACGAAAATTAGTCCAAGAATATCAGGTCAGAGAATTAAGCTGTCGGTACACATTTAAGACTGCATTAAACCGTTACGGTAAGGTTAAAAGTTAGCAGATGGGGTGGCCGGTCATAGTACCGTCTTACACAGAATTGCAGCCGAGCAAGCAGCTTGTGTAAAAAACGAGCATGTTCCAGCTTCCGATACAAAAGCGACGACAAAGAGGCGTCACTTCCACGCGAGCTCGGTTCTTAGAACTAATGAAAGGTGAGTACGTAAATAGGACAGTACGGATGGAACCGCCGTCGCCGGAGCACTGATGGACCATTGATTGATTTGGGTGACATTGAAAAAAGCGAATGGATATCCGTTTTGGACGTTTTGGGATGTTTTCAAGATTTACACCTCCATGGCCTGTTATAGATCTATGAAAGATGTGATATAAAGTCGTTGAAACGTATGCAAGTATAAAGACAAAATTTTATAGACTGAAATGAATATGCATCGACCTATAAAATTTGCTTTTACTACCGCATTAAGAGGGTTCAAGGCTCGAAGAATAAGATTAAAAGTACGACCGTAAACTCTATTCTTGGCCAATTTGTCATATTGGAACACCAGGGCCAGCACGTCTCGAGACTTTAGCTTCCGAAGCTCATAAAATCACACGCCAGTTGAATGCACAATCGTATAATTGCTTGTTGCATTGTTGGCATGCATTTATAATGCAAGGTGGTTGATTACATGTACTTGCCAAATACGCCAAAGATGCTATCAAATGGGATTAAAATGTATTTAGACAAGTAGAGATGTATTTTTATTCAATGTCACTAAAGACAATGCATTATAAAATGCAAGGCTAAACAATTTAACTTTGTAACTCAATTTCATAACTTTTAATCCCCCTTGAAAGAATATGTCACAGGAACTGCTTAAATACTATTTTTACGTTGCAAGATTTTTTTTGTATTCATTACCGATTATTCATTCGAAACAGAAGTATTTATTGTGTATCTATTCAGATATCACGCCACTATATCATCGGGAGTAAAACAGCTTCATCTGTCTCCGTCAATTAGTCCAAAGCCCTACTCACGACTGTTCGTGCTCAAATTAATGCACGAGCTCACAAAACTGGGAAAAACAAGGAGAGTTGTTACTCAACCAGTGTTTACTTGCCTCTGACTCAAGAGCTAAAGTTAGGTCATGTGGATAAAATATCATAATTATATCTTGTCGTAATGAAAGGAAAGCTTGTTAACGGAATGGGGATCTTAGAACTGTACAAGATGTTCCTTCCAGATACTGCGAATATTTAGATCGATAGAGAGCTGTTGTTATTGTAGACACGAAATAGATACTAACCTATAGCCTATCCTAGATGTTAGGTCATTACCCTGAGCGATAGGAATGCATTAACATTGACTAAAGAATGCAATACCTACTATCTATTGGTTTTATAAACGATTTATTTATTTTTATTTATTTGTACAACCATTAATATCAACTTAATCTTGTTTATAACGAAAACAATTGAAGATAACGATACAGATACAAGTTGCAAAAATTACTGTCAATTAACTACAGCAAAAAAACTTACGTAAAAATAAATCAATAAAACAAAACAAACTTTAAGTAGGACAATTGCCCACAAACAGTCAGCTACTTTTACGTCATACATAAGTGTAGAGTAAAATAAACAATTATCGTCACGTAATACTTTTTCTAACACACGCTTAATTTGGTGTTTACAACCTGTCAGTTAATCGTGAACTAACATCGATTAACGGATAAGTTGGTTAATGGGCCTCCAAATTGCCGACTCGATAGGGCAACAAACTGGTGAAATAAAAGTAGTTTAGCCCGAAGCTGTTTAGCATCACGATGGTAATTACATAATCAAATAAATGTTACGGCTCCACCTCCGTATCTGTTACGTACCTACTTATATATGTTTTGAGATCGATTTGTTTCATAAAACTAAGATTTATTACTCGATATTTGGATTACCCGATCAACGTGATCATGTTTCACAACTTCTAATAAAATAAAACCCACATGTCTCGTTAGGTGAACGTTTGCATATTAAGTTTCGACAGAACAGCTGATGACCCGAGCTTGTAAAGTTGAACACCCACTTCACATTACTGGGATGTTTCTAAAGAGATCTTTATAAGGAAAGTACATACCTGTGATTTAGTCTTATGGAGTTATGCAAAAATATCCGCTACCGACTGCTATTCTCATCACATAATATCCCTCTAATGGGTTTTCGGCACTTGAAAACTAGCCAGAAACGATAAAATGCGCATCTGGCCACTCGCGAGCGTCTGATTTGATATATTGCTATACTTTAATGTTAAATCTGGTGCCAAAATTAAAGCTTCCGAGTTCAGGTTATTGGAAGAGTTTTCCTTTCCGTTATATTGAAAGTGGAAGTCAACACATGCCGGAGACGTCCTTCGTAAGTTCCAATCTAATTCTATGCGACGGCTTGTTATTTTTATACAAGCAATAACACTTGTAGACAATTTCTTTCTGTGGTTATTGTAAAAATAAATGATATTTTTAACTCAACTGCCCAAACGGAGTTTACGTTTTTTCGTGTGAATTTTTATGTGACCTTACCGCCTAAATGGCTTGACCAATTTTAGATTGCGAGGTGTAGTTCGGAGATTGTTGGGTTTTCTTTAAAAACAATTGTGAGTCACTAATACCATTACCTACCTCATTACGTGTATCTTCTAAAAATTACATAGGAAAGCATCTGAAATATTATTATGATAAGTCACCGAAGATCGATGTGATAAGTTAACAGTGCCTAATAAGTCATTAATCATAGACGGATAGATTATACTGAAGACAAAATAATTGCACCGAGATTTCAATCTTGATATTGAATTACAAAACAGTTTTTTTCTCATAAATCACTGACTTTAATGTCCATTCATACATGGCAACATGGCAAAATCTATTTAGCACGCATCGTTTACCAAACACAAGTCGATTTCACTCACAATGTGCAAATCGCCATGTCATTGAAATATCTGCCTTACAAAGAACACAATGGTGTGTTAAGATTTATTAGGCATAGCAGTTTACGGCTTTCCAAACAATTGGTTAGAACTTAGAATGTATAACACGCGATAGGCTTTCGCGGTAGAGTTGGGCATCAACGTCTTATATTCAGTCACAAGTTGCATCTTGCGGATTTATCAGCTATGCTACGATTAAAAAAAATATTTAGGTTATGATACTACATTGTTTAGGGTGAATGGGGTTACAATAGTTATGTTTTTGGGTAGAAAATTGGCTATCCTGGTTTTTTAAGGCTTAGGCTTAGTAAGACGCCGTCACGAAAACTAAATAGAGCTCCTGGCGTACTTCACAATGTTTCTATCTCCATCATAGATGACGTAAATAATATCTAATGCCCGATAAGAGTAAAACCAGAAGACAAGAGCTAATAAAATAAAATTAACCAAATACTTAATGAATCATCTAAGTAAAGATAATATCGAATACATAATCAAAACGCGTTGAAGTAGAGAAACCTGCTAAATATCAACACGTCAACGAATGAAAGTAAACTGCATACATTAATGGTAGTGACGTGGACATAAATAATACGAGTATGCTTGTGGCGAATTAGCGTAATACTGAAGAACTAAACTTAATAACAGCTTTGATAGACCGACTATTAAAATATATTGGTAAGGTAATAAACATTATTAACCGAGAAATAGAAATGCTGATGGCAGAGCCCAATATAATCTGTGGGGGTCAAGTCTCGTTGACTCGGCTGCGCTGGCTTAGACATTTGGAGAGGATGAAGAAGGATTGTGCGGCCTGTCGGCTGTAACAAGAATACATACTCGTAGATGGACGAAGTGACTAAAGACTTCCAGGAACTTGAAATTGATGCCTGGCATTAAAATACGCCTCGCGCAGGATAGCGCTTATTGGTGTCGGAGGTCAAGACACAAATTTGGTCGTGAAAAAAGTTAATTAGTGGTGTGGAAGTATAAACAAACAGTAAAGGTTAAATATGACAAATTGTGAAAAACACTGCTTAAGATTTAACTTAAATTTTTACCTACTTTAGATTTGTAATATACTTAAGATTGTAATTTTATAGTAAGGAACAAGAAAAATAATAATATTTGTAAAACCTTTATTTGACTTGAACAAAAGCTTTACGAAGTCACGAAACTCAAACAAGATAAATAAACTTTCGGCTCAATTGTCGGCTTGTCGTGACAAATATTTTACTAAATACGTAACAGCCGTCCTGCAGCTTTGTTCTTGCGGATTTCCGTCGTATTCTGACAAGTTATTGCATCATTACAGCTTATTGATTGAATTGATAAACACTATACAACATCTTGATAGCTTTACAGGTGTCAATGAGGTGTGAATTGATGGAGGAAACTTTAAATGATTTGCTATTATACAATCAATAAATAGAAGATCTTTTTATAAAAACTAAAAACTAAATTTAAGAAACGAAGTAGGTATTATATTTTCAACGTAAATTAAAACCACACCTTGTACCTTAAAGTTAAAGCTTTTTATTTTAGGCTACCAGAGATAATATTGCAGCGACAAACGTACAATAAGGACACGTACAAAACTGTCTCCTCTTAATCGAGTAAAACTGTACAAAACAGAACATTTCCGAGGCACCCTGACAAATTAGGACAAAAATTAACCACAGACGTATTTCTGGAGTCATTAAAGAAGCACGAAGATTCACACGACACAAAGGAAGTGTTTGAAGTTAAAAAGAACTTAAAGAGCGTAAAAAATGCATTAATTGGTGACGCGGCTAAAACAAGAATACCCGAAATGGATGTAAGTCTACACTCAGTTCAAAGCGTAACACAAGTGCTAATGGGCGAACTCGAATCTTTTACTTGCTTTGACTCTCGGTAATTAGTTAATGTTGCTTTCCAAATTGTGATTTATTGGGTACATACTGGATTACATTTTAGTTAAAATGAAAAGAACTGTTGTACATACCACAAACGTCTATTTTAATTGTTACGCACCTTTTATAAAACAAACATTTCGAAGATGACGGTTTTAAAGATTTTTTTTTCTAAATATTTTACTTTTCCTGTATTTAAAATTTAAAACTAAAAGCAACGCACTAATATCTATTAATTTCTTAGAACAATAAAGAAATAAAGGAAGCAATAAATTCGACGTGGGTGTGTCAATCCCCTACCATGAGATTCCCGGAGATACGCTTTGAGTAGCTTCCAAAGGGGAATATCAGACAACTTGATGAAACGCAAAGTGGAAGACAAATATTAATTAAATTATCTAATTTTGCCGCTAATTGGGTTAAATAAACTTTGATGGAACACCTATTGAATACCACGTGACGTTTTTTGTGATGGCGTTTCGTAACTAACTCATTTAGTCAGTGGCGCAAATTGGCCAATTTCAAGAATCCTCCCACATGGAACAGCATGGAAGCAAACTTTCTTCCATTGAAAGAATCGGCACCCACACGAGTGTATTGACACGAATCCCACCGGTTTCATAATGCTGGCAAAGCGGAAATTTTGGAGTTTTGATTAGTTATATCACACCTCGCAAATGTATCCTACATACATAATGCGTATGCAAAGTGCGAGTGCTAACACTTCAGCTACTTTAGACGTTCACTTGCATTGACAAATACTTTCTTCTTTACAACTGACCATTAAAACAATGATCATCTTCCTTTTTACACATGATGCCGTGTATGCAGCTGAGATCTCGTGGAAAGTTTGTATAGGCGTGTAATAACTCCACTGTGAGGCACTTTCACAATTTTACTGTAATTCTCAGTAACTCAATTGCTGCTTGTCTGTTCTGAACGTTTTCCGCATAATTTGCACGTTGCGAAATACGGGTGCTGATAAAGAAAACAAACTGGATAATTATGCAGTTTTATCAATGACCTAAAACACGAGTTAAGGACGAAGTAAGTGCATAATTTGTTTACTCATAAGGTGATGTGAAATTTAAATGTAGGTATAATTAAAAAGTGATTTACAAAGAAATTGTACCATTACCACCCACGTCGTTGGGCTATGGTTTATAAATGGCAATGCACATCCGCTGCATGACAGGCACTCTAATGCATTAATGCCAATAATGCTTGCACTTGTAAATCTTATTAAAGATCCCATTAAAGCTGTATATTATCTTCATTATCTTTCTAAATTATAATCTTTGAAATCTTCACAAAGCAATGAGAATCTAGATCCTAGAGCCTATCGGTGCTTGGTGACACTCGATAAGAATAAAAAAACAAAAACTAATATTTAAAAACACTATTTGAAATACTTGGAGATCACATGCCATTGAGTTAAATTAAACCCAGTAGAGTAGGTAATCATTACGTGTTCCACAAAAGTAATTCTAAATGTACTATCATAGACGAAATGAAGGAGAACGACAAAACTGATGTTACAGTTCAGTTAAGCGAGCACCGGGACTGTGACATCGATGCGCCAAGCTATTAGAGGCTCACAGCTGGAAAGCTGTAAAGTATCTATAAGAAAAGTTATTTATTTCTTCGTATTGTTGATTTACTTACATGCTAAATGAATCAAATCGTCTCACTCTCCATCAAATGGTTGGTTGAAAGATATCGCTCTTAGGCTTACACCGCCAGTTAAGGCACTAGTTCGTAAGTCTATTCGTAATTATAATGATTATGATGTGCGCTGAAGATTTGTTTTTTTCTTATTTTTTATGATAGATCTGTATTGTTTAAAAATAGTCCTAACTATGTTAGAATAAGGTTCCTGTTACTGAAATAAGAGTTAAGCATAAAATGTAGTCACCTCTAGATAAAGAACTCCTGAATCCGTTCAGAGCTGCCCACTGGCTCGCCTTAAACTCATCGCTGCAGATGTTCACTTCACTCGAAAATATTTTTTGGCTAATCAGCTTCTTCTGGTTTTTGGAGTCCGATTGAAAGAGCGACACGAATTTATGGAGAGGACTCATTATGGAATTATTACTGACTTTCCTTTTTATGATCTTTAAACTGGACCAACTCAAGCCACAATTTCAAAAAAAAAAAAACACTAAGTTTCAAAGGTTTGCTTTGAGCTCTACATTTTTTTTAATATTACACCGATATAAGTACACTAAGCCCGAGTCACGGACTACTATGGCAGAGTTCTCCGTGACTGTTGAACGGCCGTGCGACAGTGTCGCCGCTCTTTTACCTATTGCCCGTTAGTGCAGCGCGCGCGCACTTTCATCACTCATTGAGGAACTTTCATTGGACGCTCACCCCTTGATGTTGCATAGGTAACCAGTAAGTAGTGGTTAGTTTTATGAAATCAAAAATCAAATAGATAACTTTGAGAATAAATATGTATCTATAATATCTATATCTGTAATTTTTGTAAGCACTTGCAAGTACATAGGTAAAATTATTAAGTACTAGCTGCGCCCCGCAGTTTCACCCGCGTTTTCCGGGATAAAAAGTAGCCTATGTGTTAATCCAGACCATGAAAAACCTTCATTCCAAATTTCATGTAAATTCGTTCAGCTGTTTTTGCGTGAAAGAGCAACAAACATACTCACACACTTTCGCGTTTATAATATTAGTAGGATTTTTTGGATTAAACGTCTAAGTACTAAATGTAAATGATGATGACAATAACGACGAATGAAACAGACGAAGGATAGTAGGTAGTAGTAGAAGATAATATTGAAATACCGTCAAAAATGTATGTAAATATATCAGCAGTAAAAAGTAAGAATGTTGATGACATTGATATAAAAAAGTTACTTGGTATGCAATTCTGGCAATTTTATTTTTAAAGTAGATCATAATATCCTTTTCATACATATTTTTAGTATCTTGGAGTCGTGTAGGTAAGTGCTAGCATTGCGTTACCAAAATAATGAGCTTTTTGTGTGTGGTAACCATGTGTGAACTCTGCCTATGCAACTTTGAAACAATGGTCTCCTCTGGTAATTTCCACGAAAACAATTTGACCTGCATATAATGAATACCTTCCTAATAAGTTATTACAACTATTTTCACTCGATTACGTAGGTTTTCTACTATACAAACTATTTTAATGCGTAACACTTTTTCTTTCATTTAGGCATTCTTGCCTACTTGACTTGCCGCTAAATTCTTCTACAAAATGTTTACTTTGCGCTCAAGAATAGGCTTCTCAATGTTTAATCTTCTATACTTAGATATTTTGTAGTCTTTACAATTCTGAACAGTATTCAGTTTGAACAAATAGGTAGGTATCATTACTCTCAAGACCCATTATGGCTCTAACAGACTCGCATACCTAATTACCAAGCAACTTGCATAAAAAACCACTTAGTTACTTTACTATAGCTACAGCCTTACTTTCTTTTGTTGGGTTAACGTCTTTAACTAAACTTCCTCATGTAGGTCCACTTCTGTTTCTGGATTATTACAATTCTTATTGGCAATTATTGGCAAAGTAATAAATTAATATTACTTACTTCTAATTACCATTACCATCGTCTAATGGTTATAATGACTGCGCACGCAAAAAGCTATCGTTTCGTGCTTGTGTTATAAACACTGTTTTCGCGATATCACGCAAGCGTGGGCGCAGTAAGGATTACATTTCAGGGGGGTGTGAAAATAATTGATTATAAAGGACAGAGTATACCTACTTTATATGTGCGTGTTAAGATCGTCGACATGTTTCAAAACTAACATCACGGAAGCAATTTAGATGGTTTCCCTTTTCGTTATCCCTGAAATTGAGAAAGCTCCATCGACGACTTCGGTAAAAAGCACGGATAAGGATAATTACTTAGTGCTCAATTCAACGTATTGACTAGATGATTTGAGAGGATTGCAAAACTAGAAACAAAAAAGAATATGAATCTGGAGAATTTTTATGAAAGCACTCCGACATTTTTTCCTAATAAAAAATTGAGGCCTCCCTGAATACGTCCACGCACAGATTGCATTATCCACGCAGGGATCACAAGATAAGGTAGATTAATAGGGCTGTAATTAAAGCAATGCTTACTCGGTTGATTTCTTAACCAATGCTGTTAGCAACAATTGAGGATATCCTGTTTATATGCCCATTTAATTATCCCGGCCTAGTTTTGAAACCTTCCCGCGACAAATAATTGCAAGTTATAAAGGATTGGAGGCAAATAAAAAAATATCAGGTATAATAAGCACCTAGTATTATATTAATACCTTTTTCTTTTTTTTGTTTACGAGGGGGAAATCTTCGCAAGATCCGGCCGCAATGGGGTGCAGCCGGGTTATGTGGGATTGTACCCACTAAAACCCCCCCGGTGACCTAACTTGATGCTTGACGAGGGCTCCGAGCTCTCTCTAAGAACTCACCGGAGCCCTCAGCACCGCGCTTTCGTTCGCCCCGAGTCAGCTTGATGCTGTCCCGAAGCATCTTCCGAGCGGCGACAACGCGGGCCACTCGACGTTGTCGTCCTCACCCGGGCTCGTTTGGATGGGTGGTTGCAGCCCCACCTCCAACCACCCCCGAGCCCAGAGGTCCCCTTTTAGTAGGCTCTTACTACAGGCAGGGGATACCGATGCCGTATTCTAGTGGCCCGGCATCAGGGCGAATTATATTAATACCTAGACTGGTAATTCATTCACAATTTAAGAGCGTTGCTCTTGTCGGTGGCGTAAGTTTCAGGCTTGGGCGTCCTTTGCTAGAGCTTTTACCTTCTTGTACGGCATGATACTCGTACCTAGTGATTATCCCGCTTTTAATTTATGAATTAATGAATATCCAATAATCATAACTTAGATCTCCGTTCTTTCACAAGTTGTTCCTATTAAATCATGAATAATGCAAATGAGTAAGTAGCGCCATCTATAATTTCACCAACGAACTAACTAGCACGCTGTAAACTGATCAAAGCATGCGCTATGACAGGCAGCTGACAAGCATTATAGTTCTGACTAAACTCAATAGATGGCAGCACGTGTCTTTAAAACGTCGAAAATTCAGAATGCAATATTTTTATTACGTTGAAGAATCAGTTTTAGTTTTGCTATATATGTTGTTAGTTAGTAAAACTGACCTTTATTAGTAGGCAAGGTGGTAGGTCTTTGTGCCGGCACGCGGTGGGGCGGAGGCTTGCGCGGCGAAGGTGGCGGGGCGAGGGAAGTGCGCGCCCGCACTGACACTGGAGATGATGATAGTTTCTGCACCACGCCATTCTTCTTAGCTATAAAAAGAAAACAAACACACGTATTAGTAACTGTATCTTAAAACCAACTTTCCAGAACCATTAGAAAAACCTAAAACAACTGGTTGTAAGTCTGATCATCAGTTTACCTTTTATATTACTACCTAAGTATATAATTTTTTCTGTGGTCTAACTAAACCCACTTAGCCACAGTAGATACTTCGGTAAAATAGTGGTCAAATATTCAAGGTTTTATCACCACATACCATCTGACTAGGCAGGTAAGCACATTGCAAAACACGTAACTTGCAATAAAGTTAAAATAGAATAGCCACTTCATCTTTGGAATGGCATCTCTCAATGAGCACAAGCCTGCAAGGCACCAATCGATCGAGCCAGTTACCATTTGACACAGTTTCTAGAGGACATGGCACCTCCGAGCTATTGTCTATAAGAGCTTACACTTGCGCAAAATGTGACGAAACTTTTAAAGTGGATTCGTTTGCTTTGCGAACTTAACCTCGAGGACCAGTGGTGTAGGTTTGGCAGACTATTATTGTAGTGATAGATCTACAACTGCATGCTGAAAGACCTTTGAAAAGTATGAGAAAGGAACAATGTCTATTGATCGGTCGTTAATTGGGTATACCTACTGTAAGGAAATGTACAAAAGGACATCCACGATGGGCCATGTATTGCAGTTTTTAACCGACTTCAAAAAAGGAGGAGGTTATCAATTCGACTGTATGTTTTTTTTTTTTTTTTGTAACCATAACAACTCAGGGCTGGTGGAAGACCCATCTGGCTAAATGCAATCATCACCAAACCTGACCAGTCCTAATTAAACGCTGAAGCTGAACTTCAAAACATCTCAGATTTTGTCTGATTTTAGGCACTCATTGTGTGACTCTTTCTAACTCTTCTTCTTGCTATTCTAATAAGTGTATTTATAACGGGCTCATGAATATGCATTTGTCTTACATAATAGAACAGCAAAAAAGAGTTGCAGAAGACCAGTGACTGCACTACCGATACAATACCGATTTACGCATTGACTAGTTTGACCTATTATTAACTGTAAAGTGAGTAGGTTAGGTACTCTCTCTTCCTACATCGCTGATGAAAGGTTAAAAGTGAATAGATCTTTTATTTATGTACCAAAGCGGCACACGAATAATTTGAATATTTATTAGGACAAGTTATGAAACACTAAACATTGACATTTCTATTATAATCGTGTCACTAGTGTTATTTTAGTAGGTTAGTCTATACTAATATTATAAAGAGGAAAGATTTGTATTTTTGTATTTTTGGATGTTTGTGTGGAATAAACTCAAAAACTACTGGACCGATTTCAAAAATTCTTTTACCATTCGAATGCTACATCCCAAAGTGACATAGGCTATATTTATTACCTGAAAAAATTAGGAATCCTTACTAAAACTTCAATAGTGTCCACACGTGCGAAGCCGGGACGAGCCGCTAGTATTTTATAAACATACTTAAAATTTTACCACTTCCGTACAGAAATACCTATTCACCTACCTTTTTAATTATTATTAGCATGATTTTCGGAAAAAAATCAGCTTTTAAACTTAGAGCAGATAGATACAGAAACAAACATGGTGACTTCATTTTCAAAAGAAACTTGTTTCGATTTCGGAGGGGTTCTCAGGAGTCACACCAAAATTGTACACCATACCCTGAGTACACCCCGTTTTTCTATTTATTCTATGTATCATCTCTATCATATAACTCTTATAAGGCATTAAGCTCTTAGCGATAAGGCCGTGAGTTGTTGCACTAGTTTTAAGTGTTATTATCATTTTGTTTGTATATTCATTGGTTTGAAACTGAGCCCAAGTTTGAAGGCTTCATTTGACAGATCTAAACTAACTAAAAAGACATCAGTCTCTGTCATTCTAATCTATTAGATAAGGACATCAATACTTCTAGAAATGAATTGGATTATTTTTTAACCGACTTCAAAAAAGGAGGAGGTTATCAATTCGACTGTATGTTTTTTTTTTATGTTGTTACCTCATAACTTTTGACTGGGTGAATCGATTTTGATGATTCTTTTTTTATTAGAAAGCTGACGCTTCCCATTTGGTCCTATTTCAATTTAGTCCAGTTCTGATAATGGTATCCATGAGAAAACCATATAAGTCTTAATTTTGCATTAAGTACGTGCGCGACAAATAGATGAATAACTCAATAGTCGGTCTTTTGAAGTCGGTTTTTGTTTTTTGTTTTGTAAAAATAATGTTGTTGTTAAATCTGTCAACTGGCGACTGTCAGCTGACGACCTGTTTGGCTCAGCGGTTTAAATATCTGTTCTGGGTCTGGGTGTTAGTTGTCCTTGTCTTTGAATGTGTTCCATGGCATCCCCGACACAGTGTATTTCTAGTGGGGAACTATGAGTGTGAAACTTTTTTTTAACTAAAAAAGCCTTCAAACTTGGGCTCAATGTTTCCCATGGCTCACAAGCCTGCCTAATGAGTACCCAACCAGCCATGGCATGGGTATCTAACGGTAGCGCAGCGCGCACTGGGAATCATTAACGAATGAATTAATGTTTCTCTGTTCACATTTCTAAGCAAACGTGTATAATTTAATTTATTTAGTACTCGCTGTGCCCCACGGTTTCACTTGCATGGTGATTGTAAATAGCCTGAGTTAATCCAGAGCGTAAGCTATTCCAAATTTATTAAAATCGGCAAAATAGTTACGAAGATATATTATAACTTGGTAACATACATTCACACACACACACAAACTTGCGAATTTATATAATAGGATTATTCTCTTTTCTATATCACTCAATTTAGGCATTGTGAAAGTTGAATTCTGCCCAATTTTTGAGATACGTGCTGGCTAGTGTCATTGGCATCAAAGAAAATTCTGAGCCTGTCGACGGTGAATTTTAACAGACTGACTGCTGACGTTTTTCGGTTTTTACGTTGCTCTTGATTACCTGGGGTCTTTAAACAGGGCTTCAGTGTATTCTGTTGGTCGTAAGGGCCAAAAAGCTAAACCATGCTAGGTTTTGTTTTTTTGAAATAGTCCGTCACAAAATAAATAACGACTAAGTATATAGTATATAATAATATGTATCTAATACTACTCCACAACACCACGATATATCTTTAGAGAGTTTTATAACCTACGGCCATTAGATGTTGCCCTTCCAACACTTCCCAGCCCAAATGTTATTAGGTACCTACTTTGCCTTTGCCAAAACTCTGTCTATAAACATCAAAGACTCAACCGTTAGTTGCCAAACACGAGCAAATCTAACCATAACGAAACAGACCAGCATAAAACCGGTAAACGTTAGCTTTTAACTCTATAACGACTACGAAATATGAAAAAAACTTTATCCGTGACGAAATGAATCTGTAATTTACAAATTGAAAAGAACTCGGTTCAAGATTCACTTTTAGACGCTTATTTTTTCACTGTTGTTTTATTTCATTTTTTGCGATAAAACTTGAAGATGCTCTTGTTTTAGCGTTTAGTTTTAACGATTTTGCTTGTTATTTTTTGATGAACATAAAGAGTATTTAGGTATCTATCTAAAATATTTCTTTAGCCATACAACGGGGGAACGCTGCCAGCCTGATGGGTACGTTTGGGCGAGGAGGTACGGATAGGTTGACGTAATCAGTTTTAGACTTAAATAGTGACACTGTATTTAATTTTATATGACTTTTATTGAAAAAAATTATTCATATTTATCTATTTCTATCAATGTATCTTTCACTATCGGTAATAATATCAGTCAGAAAACGGAAAAGGGAAGGTGTGTGAGTACCTACGCATTCTGCTTACGTAATCATAAGTAATGCGTAGACATTGAATTTAATGTTTTTTTCATAGTGACTTTCGATCATTGAACATGTAACGTTAGGTGGTCTTTGTATCATTAATTGTGCCATTTCGCTTTTCTAAATTGCTTGTAGTGAAAGGTGTTTTAAAGAAAATAGATCGGTAATACAAATAAATGAACGAAAGTTCGTGAGAGCTATATTCGTGGGAGCAAAGCCACAATTAAAGTTCTCGTACCTCTACTTAAAGTGCGATCAACAGTATCTGTGAGTCGAAGATTTTCATCGTAGTTTCATAGTCTGGCATATTAATTATTTATTATTAACAAGTTTGGGTAAATAAAGAACATTTCAAATACATTTAATATTTTCACTTCATTTGAAGAATTAAAAGTCTTTGACGGATGGTTTTTATCTGAATTCAAAAATTAGTTTACAATTTGTTTTCTTGTTGGCTTTTTATCTGTGGCTGCCGTATCGACTTATATTCAACCAGACGCTATATAAAATACCTTCGCTATATCTATTGTGGGAAGATATTTCTAGGCTTCATCGATTCTATCCAATCAATTTTCTTTTGTTTTCACATACTGTACAGTATGTGAAAACAAAGAAATTGAAGAAAATTGATTTTTCCCAGTAGTTTCAGCCTTAAATGAATCAAATGTTAGGAATTTTCTTAGGAACAAGCTACCGAAAACAAATTAAGTGTTCATTTACGCGATTTTCCTGATGACAAAGAAAGGTTGAATGGATGACTCACCCTGGGCGGGCGGGGGTGGCGTGGGCTGCGGCGGGGTGGCGGGCGGGCGCGCGGGGGTGGCCGACGGCGGGGCGCTCTCCCGCTTCTTGCCGTTTCCTGAAAAAGGGAGAAACGGTGAGTCATAATTATGTAGTTCCAGCAAGATTTAGTAGATTACTCGTAAGATTTTCTGAATTACCCATTGTTCATATTTTTAAAGGTTGAAGGTTTTATTTACTGCGAGTACCTCTAACGGCTAAGCAGGAATAAAAGTTTTGCAACTGTATTCTTAGCAAGAAATATTATGTGAAATAATTAATGGCAGTGACTATAAATTTGTTTTTTTAATACAAAGCAAATCGCTCGTAGTGTTGAAAGTAGTGTGAATAAATTATGTTGAATAACTATGTTTTGTTCATAATACTTTGCACAACAGGTAAAAGCAATACAAGCTACGTATCACGCAGTATTTTTTATCCTTGAATAATCTTTTTTATCATGCGAGAAAATAAACACGAGTAATTTAATTCTGAAAACCGAGATCGACCAAACAAAATATTAGAGACTTGCTGTATGTTGTATGTAGGTATTTTACTATGAAAACTAAGATGGTAACTTATTAGGTCTGTAGATATTAATACGTCATAAATCTGAGTTATCATCTTCAGTCGCTTATAATTCAGTCAGTAAAACAGCTACATTATTTCGTAGGTACATTATTAAAAAAACTTCACTAATGAGCACACATACTATCTGAGTACGTAAGAAACACAACACCTACCTCTAAGTACACTTAGAAATGTTCGTATTTTCTTCATATTATGGCATAACATGATCCATTATCACAGCCTCAATCTGAGACGTCGTGGGAACCACTACCTACCGCGAACTACGATAACAAAAAGGCGATGTTTTATCATTTTATCGCATCGCACGGCTTGTTTATCGTCACAAGTCACAATGATCTATCTTGCAGCCTTAGTCTATGCATTCACATAAATTTCGTTACATGAAAGACGGGTCACAGCACTTAGTATAGAATAGGATATAGCTTTATTGCTGTGCCACGCAGGGTCTTGAATTCTGCGAGTTCAAAATTCTGGGTGGACTTGTTATGGGCAAACGTGACGTTTAACATCAGGCGAGCGATTTGCTCGTCTCGTCACTCAATTACATAAAAAGAAAACACCAAACAAAATACAAAAAAAAAACTAAGAGTAAATAAAATTACATTCGGTAGTACAAAGGCGGCCTTGTCGCTTATAGGGATTTCTTCCAGACAACTTTGGATGAACAGGACTGACAGGATTGGAATATCGGTGGCGTATACTGTACAATGTCTGTAATCTGATAATGTTTCTAATATTTGCTATAGTTATAGTTATGTCATCTAATAACAATTTCCATATACATACATCGTCCTATTTGTGGTGTGATCCTTCTCTCTTCGTAAAATATGCCTGAACAATAACTAATTAATTAATGCATAATAACCGAATTAACGCACTAAGATAAATATTCTTCATTCCAACTCTCTCACATCGTTTAACTTTAAAATCCAAAACGTATATTTTATAATTGCTAATAATGAATCCTTTTGTGCGCTTGATTTATTCATGATTTGACTTGAGTTGATTTTCAATCAACTCATGTCAATTAATCTTGTTAGTTAGCACCTTGAAAAAAGAAATAACAAGAAAGCCTAGCCTCTATACAGCCTAGCTACAGTATTTTCTTATACGTTTGAGAGAATTGTTATTTTTTTTTTTAATAATAGGCTTGTGTTTGACCGCCAAATTGCCTGGTGGTAAACAATGATGCTGTCTACGATGGTGCACGCTTGCCTAGAAGAAATCGATTCTTATTCTATGAATGTGACACCAATTTTTATAAATAAACGTGATCGCTTCACAAATGAATTTGATATAAATTCATGTTTCATTAAAGGCTTTGTTTAATAAATACCTACATAAAACTCTATGATGTCATTTCCTTGATTCGATTAAACCATACCTAATTTAGATGTAGTACAACCATGACTGGACTGGAAATGTACCTCGTTATCTGCCCAAATAATATCCCAACAATAGCCGCCATTAAGTTAGTGAAGATTATTAATGATCAAACGAACTTACCAAGTGAAGTTCGATCACAATTATGTGAACGGCTTCATTCGACGCGATTTTGTTTTTGTTTACATATTGTAGTTATGTCTCACGTACTGGCCCTCAACACGGATTGTTTAGAGATTTTATTCCCCGCTTTCAAAGTTTTTTATTCTGGTAACACTAGAGATCGTCCATAGTCGTTAAGTTCGTTACTATCGTACCCCCACCTCACTTCAGAGCCCAGAGGGGAGCCATCGGCCGGTCGAACTTCATTCTGTTTAGAGCAATAGTTTTACTAACTACTTATTTTGTGACCGGTAATGGAAAAAATTACCCATAAATTGATTATGATTACCAATTATCAATTTCACATTTCATTATTAGGGTTAGGGCATTTATATACATTGTATATAAGTACTAAGTAGGTTACTTAGCTAAGCTATTTATGGGAGGGTGTATATATTAATCGCGTCGAATGAAGCCGTTCACATAATTGTGATCGAACTTCACTTGGTAAGTTCGTTTGATCATTAATTATGTTTCACGGCTTCATTCGACGCGATTTTGTTTTTGTTTACATATTGTAGGATGTTCAGAGAAAATTTAGTGAAATGTGAAACAAATTTTTCACAAAATACAAATACATAATTATGTATATCCTTTTATATGATGTTTATAACCGAATCGATCCCGCCACAGACTGTTGGCATGTTGTGAACATTTAGCTTAAAATGTTCTGAGCATCCATCCCAGCATGTCAGTTTTGAAATAAATTTCGAACCGTTAGATTTTTTATACTACGCTAACAAAATATGATAACTTATTTGAGAGCTGGATCTGTATCTATGCTGCTTCTTCTACCTATATAGGTACATAAAATCATAATGTATGATGATACAATATTCCCAGAAGACATTCCCAGTGTAGGTGCTGGACGATACTGCGACATGTCGCCAGCACGAGAAAACTCCAACTAATGAAGAACTAATAAGATAAATATTATTTTATTGGATTTAGTGGTGGAGTCCGTCTATCGTTAGATACGGTTAGGTTTACAGTCTATTTAAAAAAGTTATTAATACTAATATTGAAAAACTTAATAAAATTAATAATCAAAAGCCTCTCCCACTAATAGCATTAAAAAATAATTGTAATTCTGGCTGATAACTGTGACTATGTGTCATATCAGAAAATGTAATCCAAGATTTAGTACATAATAATCAGTTATTGTATTGTATTAGTGACATTATTTCTGTAAAATCAACGAAATGGGTCCTTGGCTAACCAACTACGTTGTTTGAGTCATATAAACCAATGTATGGGTGTGCAGAGTTCGTGTGATAAGACATCAGCAAGGACATTCAAGCTGGTAGAAATTGAAGTTAAAACTTACAATGTCAAAAAAAAAAAAAAAATAAATAAATCACAAAAAAAGAAATATAATGCTTACATGCACTAGGATAAATTCTTATTGTCTTTTAGCATTATTCATAATATTTTGCGAGTATATCACATTACTGAAAAAACTCAAGGGATCTTTAATCTAAAAATAATGAATTGCTTAATGTTTAAGCCAAGTTTTTGTACATATAATTGTTTAATTATTGAAGTTAACTTGATTTTATTTGACTGAATAAATGACGATATCAGCATTTGACAGTGACACTAATGATCCATCAATGAGTTTTAAGTTAAGTAAACATTGTGTAGGTACTTTGATTTTTTCAAACAAAATCCAACATTTATTTTTCTTGAATTCTTAAGCCTTAATTATATTACTAGCTCGCATTACTAATATCGATTTCTGGTCGTCATCATGGTGATACTTTATCATAACTTACATATCTTCTTGGAGTCTCTATTTAAGTAAATTAAATTTCAGCTACGATAAAAATAAAAACAAAAAACATTTTTGCAATTAGGATGAGGCACCCGGTCTACAAGAATTTGCGCAAATTCTACTCCTTTTGACATTCTAATAATATTGTTTTCTTTGACATTTAATTTATTGTGTATTAATTTATTCGTAAAAACTGTATTTGACATTCATAAGTGTGCATTGATGTACCCATATTTGAATAAATTATTTTGAATTTTGAATTTTTTGAATTCCTCTCAGTAGCCGCAACTGTCACACGGCGGTGGCAGTGATGGTTCTATTTTCTACTGCTAACAAACTGTGCTCCTCCAACCTGGTGGCGCGGGCGTCTACCAATGTTCAAAGTTAACTCTCCTAATATAAAGCCGTCGCCTAGTGAGAGCGGCTGTCACACCAAATTATGAAGTGAATCGATTAATCGGACCAAGTGTATTTGCATTTTTGTAACTCTGCTTATCTCTGTTTTACTTAATGTGTATCAGCAATGAATAATTGAAAATGTGACATTTACCATTTACTTAAGAAACCCATCGTGATAGACGTTTCTCGTCGTATAAGAATACATAGAGTAGCATACAGCGTAAAAAACTAACCATGTGACAAAATATGTGTCCTTGTATGATCTGAACTCAGGAATAAATTTTTTATATAATATACATAATATATTTTTTCTTGTGTTACCCTTCTTTAACTTAATAAAGTATGGTATAAGACTGAAGTGTCAGTGACACATTACTTTACTTTTGAAAAATTTGTATCCAGCAGTTTCCTAACTTGAAAATAATAGTAACATATAGCTCGGTGCTCGGTGGTATTTTGAATCATACGGACAATCCTCCTAAAGATATTGATAACGAAATTATCAAAAATAATGTGTTAAAATAATGATCAATAGGTATATCAATTTATGTGGCAAACGCACACAGTTATGGTTTTGTAGAAACTGTTTGTTCATATAATAACTAATAACTAGAGGTATAAATGTACCTAAAAATAAAATAAATTAAGGAGTAAAAATAACAATTGCCGACTTGGAGAAGTATAGCACAATGTAAACTGTTTGCCTAACTTTTGCATAGTACCTATAATGCGGTGTAAGACACCCATATCGTATTTAGCAGAAAAAAACGTGTCAAAACTTCGTTAATTTTCATAGCGACACACATCGTAGAATACTGCATCCTACAAAAGTTACATAAAACGTAGTGTAATTCAGACTTATTTATTTATTGATTTTTGTTACTTTTAAGTCCTATGGATGTGATAATCCTAAATAAACGTATACTTATTGATATGAATTTTTATTTAATAATTGTGTGTCGCATCCCGTAGAACACTGTACTGCATCAACTAGTGAGGTTATGCATAGTATAAAACAACATAAACACGGCGCGTCTCGTAGGATACTGTTCTGCAGCAACTTAAAGAAGTATATTGCACAGTAATACTGTATAGCATAAACTAGAATGTTCGTTCTAGAATTATAATGCACAGTAAACACGTCGTATCTCGTAGAATACTGTATTGTCTCAAATTAAAGAAGTGTATTACACAGTAATAATACCTACTAGATATATGTATAGCATAAACTAGAATGTTATTCTAGAATTATAATGTAAGAACATGTTCGTAATGTGAAAAATACTTTAAAAACAAGAGCAAAGCAAAAGCTTTGCAAGGCTTAGCATAGTAGAATGTGTTGTATAAGCACATAATAATTATATTTATACTCTTGTCATGTCCCTGCATCTACTAGCTGTTTATAACATAATTTTTAGACAATATATTAGCCCGAGTGTAGCGTAAGCTATGATTAAGCAAAATAACGTTAATATTTCATAAAGGTTTAAATAGCCCAACTTGAAGTCAAAATTACAGAAGTACAGCCACAACAGTAAATAAAAATAAAGTAAGTAAGTGTAATAAGTATATTTAAGGTGGTTTGAGCACATAATATACACTTCCTGTAATAATTAGCATACACTGCACAAAATATAACTAGTCAGTTTTCCGTTTGGATATGCAACTTGTAACACTTTGCAACTAACCAAGGCTAAGCTAAGCTGTAGCTTAGTAAAAAACTCAGGGTTCTTGATGTGAAAGTATCAGCACAGACGTAACGGTGACGCATTTCTTTACCCAAGGCAAGAAAATGCGAACTACCCTACTTTTCAGAAAGTTTCGTTTAGTCAGAGGTTTTGCGTATGATGCATGTTAACATGTGTGACAGTATCTGCTCCGATGCTCCGATGCGACAGTATCAGCTCCGATGAGATGGTATCTGCTCCAATGCGACGGTATCTGCTCCGATGCGACGATATCTGCTCCGATGCTCTGCTCCGATGTTGCAGCGACGCATTTTCTCACAAGCAAGAAGACGCGGACCAGCCCTTCTTTTCTTAAAGCAGGCATAGTCACACTGTGTAAACACACACGCGTCACTTCTTCGTCATTTTGATGCGACGGGATCAGGTCCGATGCGACGGTATCCGCAAGACCCATGTAAAAGGGGGTACAGTGCAGAGTGAGGCTGCGACCCAAAGGGTACACTTAAGCCATTGTGTAAAGACCCAATGTAGAAAGGGTGCAGTACAGAGGTTGTCATTTTTATGCGACAGTATCCGCAAGACCCATGTAAAATGGGAACAGTACGGTGGACAGTATCCGCAAGACCCATGTAAAACGGGAACAGTACGGTGCAGATTGAGGCTGCGATCCAATGTAGAAAGGGCTCGCTGTCAGATGAGACTTCGATGATTTCTCGACGCGCCAATCCTTTATTTCTTCGTCGCTTTTTTCCGCTACCCGCTACCCGCTTTCGGTTTCTCCATTGCAACTTGTTTTAGTTTGCGTGCGAAGGCCTCGGCACGGAAACACGGAATGAAGTTCGACCGGCCGATGGCTCCCCTCTGGGCTCTGAAGTGAGGTGGGGGTACGATAGTAACGAACTTAACGACTATGGACGATCTCTAGTGTTACCAGAATAAAAAACTTTGAAAGCGGGGAATAAAATCTCTAAACAATCCGTGTTGAGGGCCAGTACGTGAGACATAACTACAATATGTAAACAAAAACAAAATCGCGTCGAATGAAGCCGTGAAACATAATAATAAATGAAGCAACGTATTTTTTACGGATTCACAAAACACGAGGAAACACTCAATTCGAGCTGCATTTTAATTTGTGTCTCACGTCATTCATATTTTTTGTATTTGTGTTCTAATAAGCGAGCATCCCTGGATCTTTTGTCGAACTTAATATGGTAGTAGACGATTATAGAGCATTGTAAGAAATGTACAGAGATCATATTCGTAATACATAATATGTAGTTGATGAATGCGATTAGTAATGATTTTTAATAAATCCTTGTGCTTATTCATTAGAGTAAACTTTTTTTATTATTTTATTGCACTATACTTAAACATACTGAAACTAATATTTAATTTGAAAATAGAAAATGTGGAAAAAACTCCTTGGTGCCCAGCCTCTGTGCATGAAGTTGAGCACCAGAATTTCCATAGGAACGCACCGGTGTTCCCTAAGGCCCTATTTCCGGAATATTGATCCCTCTTCGTTTCTCACAAGGATGCCGTGCCAATACTTTCCGTGGCCATCAAGAGCTCAACGCCCTCATTTTATTCAGCCCTTACAACAGAGACTATAACGAAGCCATTTACTAAGATTTCGGCATTAGTGCGTCTAAACTTAGCAAAACCATATCTATTTTGGTGGCAATTAAGACTTTGCTAACAGCACTTTGCCTAAACTTTTAAACAGCAGGTATGTACGAACTAAGCAGTAGGTACTTAGTTTACCTACAATGAAGGCATGAAGTCGGCCACGTGACTTGAACTTTAATCCGGATTGTGACGCTACAAGGTTTCCTGAGCAGGCAAGTGGAAACAACACAGATTTCAAGTTTTACCTACTGACAGTCTTTTAAAAATACCTATTTAAATAAACCGATAATGTACTTATTACGCTTGATAAATCGTACACATCGTATTTGATTAACCTTAGATATTTTGGTAGATAGTAGGTCCTCAACATTTCGTGACATTACTGCTGCTTGTTTGCCATCTATTGAAATAAATAAAAAATATATACCAATAATGTTGTACGTATTTGTTTAATAAAAGTGTTCACCTTTAGGGAAGTAAAAGCATTTAGGTATGGTTTGAGTCATCGAACTATTTCTTATAACTAATACAGCTTATTCTTCAAGGTCAAAGGTTTTTCACCCTGAGCTATAGTGCTGAAAAAACTCGACAATATCATAAATCATGACAGAAGCTAGCATCAAAACATAATAGCAGTTTCCACGAAATGGTAAGTGGACTCTACAGCGCTAACTAAGTACGTGAATCAACAAAATTCTGAGTTACGTAGCAAATAGATATAATGGAGCCAGTTCCAGTAAAATGATCGTTGGTAAAATAATCGCTATGGTAACAATACAAATAAAGATTCTACAATTGCAATTTGTAATACGATTATACCAGAAACCATGTATTTTAGTAGTTTTTTTTTGTAGGTATGGGTTTTTGCCGTCAAAGTTTGAGACAGGATAAGGAGATCACACACGAATTAATTAAAAGATAAACAGAACGTCATCACGTCGCGTAAAAAAGGAAATACATTGACATAACGTCGGGAAACTTGCAGATGTTCCATCGGAGAAAGCCAGATAAGTATTGCTTGAACTTACCTCTGGTCCCAAAAGATCCGAATCTCTCGCGGTTCACCGCTATCTTGTACTTTTTGTCGTTCGGCACCGGTAACTTGGACGGATACTTCTCAGAGTTACTTCTGTAAAGTTTTTCTTTCGACCCGTGTGCCCCCATCTTCAAAATCTTCATATAGTTTTAAGACATTTCATTTTTCCATCTCGTTATTTGTAGGAACTTCGCCGTCAGACTTGTTTTATCACTGTTCAGTCACATCACTATGATTTCTTACTATTCTTATCCTACGATTTGTAGAGGTCATCTATATTTCACGGGTTTCATTATCTGAAGATGATCATTTATTAGAATAAAGGAAAATTTTGATTGTCAAAATCACAGTGTGGTGTCAAATTATAGTCTTTAGGCAGCTTTAGGCAATTTGAGTAAAGTTTACATTCAATGTCATGAAATCCAAAAATATTTAAGTATGTTTTATTATTAATAGCCATCATAAAAGCGCACGTGTTGATTCCTCGGTCAACAAAGCCCATTCGCTGATATAATTATTGCAACTCCGTCTATTTTGGTTGTCGACTCACTACAAATGCACCAGCATAAATTGAACCCCCTCCTTGGGCCCAGTTCTTTTATAGACATTTAACAATAAAACAAAAACAAGGTAAATCAGAGAGCTCTTCAGAAACTGGTGCTTCTCGCGTTAGCGGCCTCTTGTAAAAGGATTTTCTCAAACCGAGAGAGTTTTGCCATTTGTCATTGAATCTGCCTAACTTTAATGTGAATAATGTTTTATTTATGAGTTTCAGTCGTGTTATTTGTCAAAAGATATGAGCATTGAGCAAATGAGCTACTTAATGACAGATTTCTTTGCTTTTGTTTTAATTTTGCGACGCTCTTCATACTCTACAAGTACATTGACAAATATGTATTACAAAATAATTATTTTTAAAACATTTTAATAAAACACCTAAAATTTTTTTTCTTAGATGTGGTTGTTGCATTCGATCAAGTAGAAACGAGAAATAAAAGTTCCTCTAAAAACTCACTCGGGTGTAAAATGTCTAAGGAAACGTCAGTGAGTAGAAAACGTTGCAGTCAATCGGCGACTTCATTTCCGGTCGGAGATAGCTTTTCCGTGATACTCTAGCAAAAATAATGGCATCTCTATATGAAAACACGTGTAACAATAAATGTTTATGCATTGTTTTGAGAAATCCAAAGCTCAAACTGCAGTAGTAGGGGCATAACATTGTACTTGTAGTAGTATATTATTTTTTTATAGCTCAGCTATATAATATCTTTACTTTATAGTAATAAAATCTGCCAAATAAAGTTTTTTATAAATTAATAAAAAAAACTCAGTAATTTTTTTTAAAGGAGTGCTATTTATTTTCTCAGAAAAAAAAAAAAAAACAATAAAATAAAACCCAAAATTACATCAAAACTATAAATATTAATACCTATTTAGTTACTCTTTGGTAAAAAGGATGCATTAGCGGCCTGTATCACGTAAATAAATTGCATCATTAACTAAAAACTGTAACACCATTACGTGTGTATCACTCAACACCTCGAAATAAAGAGTAGAATTTCTGGCCGAGTTCGGAGGCCTAAAATTAGATTCCAGTTAATTGATCCCGATTTAGACGCGACTTGAAACATAATTTATCAAATTAACGAAAGTGCCGCACTGATTTCAAAGCCATTGACTAATGTAATTTTGGTCGTTTAGTAAAAATAACGTTAAGTGGTCAATGACATACTAGATTCTGAATTTGTTCAATTTATCATTGTCATTAATTATAGTTCAAAATCATCATTATCATCGCAACCTTCTTTCTCTCACTGCTGAGTATAGTTAGGCTAGTTTCTCTTGTTATGTCGATTAATAGCATGCTATAGTAAAAAGATAAAAGACTAAAGAAATGAGGAATGCCGGATATCCGAGGACGATTTTAAAGATAGATAAAAAGAGGTTGACTTCTCTATCGTATAGGATATAGACTAAGAGAAAATGAGAAAAAGTTCAAGCATTGAACGTATATCTATTGTTTAGTAAGTACTTAAGATTCGTAAACATAATTCAACTTAACAACCCGATCTATATCCAGACTAAGCAAACAAAATGAACATAATTGAAATAAATGATGCAAATGAGAGCAAGCAGAGTGGAACAGTCTAAGTTTAGCTGCAATAGGTCGGTTTAGTCACTTAGCTGTAGGACAGAAATAGGGCTATCCCTTTTCAATTTCAAAATATAGAAATTTTGTATGCTTTTTAAATCTGTCCAAAAACTATCAAGGTCGAAATGGCTCTTTAAAAATAGGTTTCTATTTTCTCCAAAAGTTACAGGATTTTTGAAAGTAAAAATTTCCAAGTGATAAAAAGCTTTCCATGGAGCCTTACGACTGTTGCAAAATAATAAATGTGCCATCAAGTGTGACATTAACTGGGTATTATTTTGCACTTAGGTCGTTTGTAGGTACTTCAAAAAGCAGTGCATATAGGTACGCGCAATGCGCATGTTACCGATTCCCTCAGTGTAGTGCTATTCTCGTGGGCATTGCTTTCAGGGTTAAATAACTCTGCGACGATCGTCGTTGTCCTTAGAATGGGCCCGTGTTTTGATCGCATCAAACGTTGAAAGGTATATTTAGCTCGTGGAGATAAATTCATACAGCTGTATTGTTACAAAGACCGCGTCCAATAGTATTCCTGCTGCTTTTAGACAGCTCGAAAGTTTTATTAGTGTAATTTTGTAGTTTAGTACAAGAAGAGGCTTAAAAGAAGGCCTATGCACAGCAATGGGCGATTACGGGCTAATGATGATGAATTTAATTTAGATTGTAGTCACGCACAATAAATACTTATTTATTGTTTTTACACTAAATATAAGTAAAAACTCTACTGAGGGCAAGAGCAAACTACAGTTCTGCCCATGTTGCGTTGATAAATTATGTAATATCCATCGGAAATTATTGGCACAGATGCGAAAACAAATCGAGCATGTTTAGAGTCTCGTCTCCATCTATTGTAATAATCGATCAATTGGAATGATTTGCTTTGTTTGCAAACAAAATAACAGCGGAGTGAAGAGCTATGCTTCAGTAAATCTTTTCACGAGAATTTAAAGCAAAAGCGTTTACTCATGGTTTACTCCCAGATGCTTGTCGTGCTAAGCCTGGACGCTTTATCTGCAATTATTCCACTGCACTGCATTTTGATCTGTGCATTTGTAGCTTTCTCAGACATAGCTCATTTATATTCTATGCACGATCCAGCCGTAAACAAATAGATAGTCGTTAGAGCCGCTTACTGCTTGGAAATTATCTAAGATTACCTATTTTATAAGAACCAACAGCGCGTTAAAAATTACATAGCTCTACGTATACGTGAAGAACAAAGATGCATGGGGGCGTGCTGTTTGGCCGTAGCTTATCTTAGTTTTGAAACTTTTCGCAATGACCTACTCTAATGCCTCCTACCTACTACTACCTACTAATATGAAAGATATTAGTTAGGTACTTTTATTGTACTTACATGACTTAATTTAATGTGGGAAATATTAAGGTCAACCGACCAGGGTTACAAAATATGTAATAGATATTTGTTTCATGAGACCAAAATAAAGTCGCTATTCTCCGTTGAGTCAAAAAAATTGTTTTCGAGTTCAAATGGCGGCACGTTTTGAAAACCGAACAGCAGTAACTCAAGTCACTCAGGGCACATGCATAACTATCACAAACGTATAAATTGTTTACAATAACCGGACACAACTGTCAAAAGGCGCCGCACGTGCGCACTGCACCCACCTAGCCCTAACTATACCAGTACCCCACTCCGACTGCACTCGGTCACTTGAGCAAGATAGGCCTTCGGTAAAACAACAAGTTTCATAAAAATAGTTTTCACGCAAGCAGTTCTTGTAACCATTATCCATTACAAAAACTTCGGGGTAGTGCTCTTAAGACGTGTGGTAACTTACTGTCACATTAGCAATAAGCTAATTGTCTATGCCGTCTGTGCTACATTGTTGTCTATGAATGTTTACTCAAATCCAGACGAACATTGAGTGAGCGAATGACGAACTGTTTTGTGACGTTTTTAGTGTTTCGTGACGTTCCCAGAATAGGCAACAATGTTGCGTCCACAATATTGTTTGGATAGAGAGCGTGATTTTTACAATAGCTAAGTTACACAGATACAGCTATAATCCAAGATATTTAGCATATTATTAGTTTGAATACTGTCATAAAATTAAAATATTTTCCTAATCCGCTGACAAAATACCAAAACCAGTTTATCAAGTTTAATTGTGTCAATTATCTTGGTTTAATGAACCGGCGGCGCCTTTGTCGTAAAACCAAATAAATTAATTAATTTATATTTTTTTAATTTAAAAGAGTCGTGTATAGCTGTTGTTATTGTTGAAATTGTGTTCAATGTTATTTATAATGGTTAGGTACTTATTAAACTGGTTAGGTTAAAAACAAATATAATTAATTTAATTCATGGATAGTAGCATCTATAGTCTTTAATTAAAATAGGAATTTAAAATATTATAATGTAATAAACATACATGACAGTGTAGAGGAAACCATACTTTGGATAGGTTTCAATCTCAGCTCTGTTTTAAGTAGAATAACTAAAATTTTATTTCAACAATAACCATGTAACATTTTTGCTGGCTGTACCATTATGTACGTTACATCATATTGCCGTGTTCGATACTCTAACAGCGGCATCGTTATCGAATTTCTGTGTTCGCGTTCGCATCAGGTATCCACAAAAACACGACACGGTTCGTGGACACGAACGCGTATTTACCCGGGTAGGTAAATCAATAATTTAGCGCATAAATCAAGGGATGGATGAGCGGTCGCCAGCGCATTTTGTCGAAAGGTTAAATAAAGAGAGAGGGTAGTTAAAAAATTAACAGTAACAACTACTTATAAATAACCATTAACTTTGAGTGTCATTGTCAAAATGTGTCTTAAAGTGAAATACCTAACATATTTTTATTCATGTATTTTTCAATTATCACGTCTACAAAATATGTCTCATTACTTTAAATTATTTTTCAACTACATATTGGTATTTTCAAATTGGAACATTTTGCCAATACTTTTATTTTTTTACACTATCGAGTTCCCCAGAGAAAAATGAGACCGACACAAAGTAAAGGTACCTACATACGTGTTTAGCATTGAATCCCCTGAGAATACAAAACAACGGCTGAGAGGTCGATGAGAACAGATTACATCGACTAAAATAGCCTAAGATGATGCCATTAGGACAACACTACGATGTCTAGATAAGTGCAATTTATTTAATACCTATGCGAGAATTAACCGCAGTTTTTTCTGCTATTACGATGAGATATAGTCATCATGAGATGCCCATTACTAAAAGTACATGTTCGTGATATTCGGCATTAAAACTTTATTTGAAACAATCAACCAGTTGAGTGTTAGAACATCCTTGCTCCACATATAGGTGAAACATGCTGTTAAGAGTTCAATTCGATTTCGTTTTGTCCTTAGCAAAAACATGCATGTACTTACGGATTGGAACATTTTCGACAATATTCCATGTTCAAAACGTTTTCATTCATGGAAAAAACCGAAAGCCGTAAATGATGAAAACGATGCACACAAGTTTTCTCAGCCTATCTCGACACTTCACCTTTACCATCGACAAATTCACGCTCCGAATATTTCTATAAATATACGACAATATGTGACCCAATACAGACGACCTAATGATCCATGGAGCTGATTAAAAAAGGAACTAAAATTTTCCACGGAACATCATTCTGGCGCTTCGATTGTGGCTCCCTCACTCATCTCCACAGATGAGTTGGCTGCACTGTACAAACTCACCCATAAACGAAGCACGGGAGTGGTACCGCGGCGGATGCGATCCGCTCGGCACAGCGATATTCGGGCTACTACCTGAATGACATAAGTTCAAGTTCTTCTATGTATTGTGCGCCTAGTTTCAGCCTGGCTGGTTAATAGGCCAGGGAAGCCGCTCATGCGGATCTTCGATGGTTACGCACGAAACCGTTGCCGGCTGATTCTCGGGGAACTAAGACAATAAGCATTGTGCTGTTTGTTTTAAAGCATCTCATGCTTAAGAAGAAGCTGATATTGTGTTTTATCTTGGTAAAAAAGCCAGTCTCAAAAGTTGTCGCATGGATTCTAACTGAAAAAGTTAAAATAAGAACAAATGTGTAGAAATGAAAATGCTAAGTCTTCGATTACTAATCAGAAAATACTAAAAACACGGTTAAATGTGAGAGTAATTTAGGTAAGCTAGGTCAGTGGCCTAAGCTTTGAGGAATGGGTAGCGTGAAGCCTATCAGATTTGGAGTAATGTCGACCAGTCTGGCGTCAAACCACATGCGAACAGTTTGAACTAAGCGATGCCAAGAACCCAATACCATATGAATAATAAACGGTGGAAATTCTCATTAGCTATTTAAGTTTTAAATACGTCATCGATAAAGTAAAGTTCATTAGTATTAAAGTTTAACTGAGGTTCAAGAACACGGGGATATGCCCTTTAAAATTTTATAAATGAGTAAGGTAAATGTACACGACACACAGATACCAAGAAATAGTTAAGGAAATCACTACAAGTTTCTATAAATACAGACCCACGGTGAACAAGTCCACATACGCCCTTTCTTGTGCTACGAGTATGTAGTAACAAGTAAACACGTTATTGCATATAGTCTCCATTAAAAATCAATCCCAACACAGCCTCAAAATATAAAGCCATCAACAATACTGAAAGAATAACGTGAAGCTAAAAGCATACAATAAATCAATAATGTTTTCTTTCTCTAATCCAATATCGATAATAGCTGAGCATTAGTAATATCTCATAGTAAACATGTCATGAACATCCCAAACTGGGTCACTCCTGGTTACTGCAACAGTTTTGTCGGAATTTCGTAATAGATATACAAAACGGCAGTGTTGGTCGCTGGCGGGTTGCCAGTTGCAGTCATCGTCAACAACTGATTATACCGAACTTCGGGTTAAACTAAACTTTGACATGGGAGTCATGACACCATCGTGTGATGCCTTCGAATGATTCAGATTCAAATCTTTATTGTTCAATCCGTACGGTGCAAATTGTTTTACAACTCATATTATTTTATTTAACAACGGTCCCTGTCGGACGCGACAAATTGGGGCAATAACAAAATATTGACGTCAATGATGTTTGTGGTCAAATACGGATTTATTCATTATACTAGCTGCCCCTGGCGGTTTCACCCGCTGTTTTTTTTTTACTTTTAAATCTTTCCTGAACTTCCACAAATATTTCAAGATCAAAATTAGCGAAATCGGTTCAGCCGTTCTCGAGTTATAGCCAGACAAACGAACAGCGATTCATTTTTATAAATAAGATAAAAAAATCGTTCTAATTGTACGTAGGTACCTTATTGTAATGGTGGAAGTAGCTCGCTGATCCATGTATACCAGACCTCTAAAGCGTCAATAACATTCTATTAAAACCATTTTAAAACAAAAGACAAACAAACAGCAAACAATTATACAATTAACTACCAGAATTTTGCATATTAACTTCCTAAACACCAGAAATTTAGAAATTAAATTCACATTAATAAACAGGAAAATGTATCTGAATAGTCCATAATTATTTCAGACTCTGCTTATTAATCGTCACCAGACTAATGTTTAGGCTAACAAAGACCAACATATCCGAGGACATGCATGGTTAGTGTTTATGATCTTATATTTCATTACTAAGAGCCACTTGCATAGAACCTATTAGCCAACCGCCTACAACCAAATAGCTAAACTACTATATTACTTCAAGTAGTAAACATAAATGGGATGTACGACTAACATACGACTACAACCTTGCTCCGAAAACATACAATTAACTATCACATCGGTTTCGATCCTTTTGTAAGAATGAAAGAAAGAGCTATATCAAAACCCATATTTCATTATAGCCTCTTTCTTTCCATATGAATACGTAATATTATGACATATTGACGTCAATTCTGTTGTTAGATAGCTCTAAAATCGGTTTTTCACGTGTTAAAATGAAATGAGACGTAGATAATTTAGTTCTATCATATTAGTTTAGTTTAGTGGTACGACAGAATCGACGAAACTGTTTGCTAAAAATAGAACATCCACAAGTATGTACGAATCTATTGGTCCAGCACTCGGCACCCACTACGGTATCCCCGAGATTAAATCACACGTGAGGACACATGCATATTCACATCCGGTGTTTGATTGAGTTCGCTCGTTCAGAATGTAGAGCTGCTAACTAAACTGGTAAAGTTGGTACTTGGTACTCTACGCTATAGAGTTTGAAACTAGAGATAGGTATGTGTAGAGTTGGAAACTATACGGATATATGTGGAATTGGAAACTATACAGATATAGAGTTTGAAACTATCGGATATGTCCTAGGTTCATGTCTGACCTGTAGTAGATTTACAAAACCATCATCAATGTCATTATCATTTCCACTCACTGCTTTCTATTGGGTTCTTTAGCGCGCTCTTAGAGAAATGTTCACTTAAATTACATAAAATGTAATGAAATTTTCATTGTAATTAAAAGGTATAGTTTCGAGTATGGAAATGAAACAATAATAACAGTAAGTTCAGTGACCACTGTAATATTATGTATCGTCATAGAAAAACCCATGATTTATTATTATTTCGAGTGGAACCTACATCAAAACAGCAAATAATTTAAACGCATTTCAGAAATTTTAAAATTCTCTTCCATTAATAATCCCAAGTTTGTCAACTTTGTCAAAACTATTTCGAAACATTTTAACTGCAACTTTATTTTGGTCACAGCCATGAATGGCGACCGGAAAAAATGTGAGCAATATGAATAGAGTCAACTAAATTTTTATATCTTCCTGTTAACGTAAACGTAAAATTCGTGTGCTCGAATTATTAAGTCCCGAAGTGAGGCTTGGTAGCTATACCTTAATTGAAGTCACGTAACATGAGATTTGAATTACATAGTCGTAACGCATTCGCATTAGTTACGCGACCGCGTTCGGAACACGCTACGTTACTAGTTTCCTTAAATACGTCTCTGGTTATTGTTGCCCGATTTGGAACCTGGATTCTTTGCATCCGCTATTACGATTTGAAATTGCGTAAAAAATTGATGCTCTATTTTCTTGTTTTTTCATTTATTGAAATGCAATTTAGCTTCCATTTACAGTAAATAGAAAGAAGTATTAGCTGTTTGACAGTTTTTTTTTTCATAATACTTCTGTCCTAAAATGTTTATCGGCTCCAGAAAGCGTAAACTTTAGCTACTGGAAGTATGTTTTTTATAAACTTCTCTTCTGAAATTGGTACCATAAGCCAATAAGAGTAAGAACCACTAGAATGCTATCTCAAAATCCCAATAGAGGTAGTTCAATAATCTATGTTTTTAAATAAGCGATGATTTCATTCTGACTATTGACTTTTAAATTCACAAAACCCATTGCTACTTAGGCAGCTTTGCACAAACAAAGTTTGCTTAGCCTTGAGAGGTTAGGTATTAGAAGAATCTATTAGCGCTGTGTTACAAAACATGACATTGAAGTACCTAGTAGAGATTCATCATGTCAGTTTTGAATAGATATCCTATCTTGACAACTCACTCCCGTTTATTGATAAGGTATTGATAGACAGATCTTGCCAAATATATCATAGAGTTAAATTGATGCCGCTATTGCTTTAAACAATGTTAAAGCTTTGGCAGCTGTTTATTCGAAAACAATGTCAGCAACGCTAGATTAATGACTGCATTTCCATATCATCTTTGCACGCTGAGCATTGAGTTGTGAAGCTATAATTAAATCCGTACTTTCGTTCAACCGCATTTACTTTGTCACAAACTTAAAGCAATTTTGCCATCAAACAGCAAAAACGTGACAGCAAAGATTCAAGCCTCATTTCAGCCGCTGTCAACATTATTAGCACCTACGTGTTAAACAATACAGTAGAAAATACGGGTGTTGAAGTCTTATTGGCTGTAAAAGACATGTTTGTTCTAAACGTACAAGTTGATGTGAATGTGCCTAGTAGAGAATGTCTTGTGAGTAAAAACAACATGGAGGCAGCAATTACTTTGCTTTCAAAGCCTCGCTGTTACTTTCTTCCGAACGATCTCACGATTCAGAGCCTTAAACGGACAAGATTGATGGTTAACTGAGCGTAAGGTGTGACAGAAATAATTATACGCACTGACGCCACAATACAAGATGCATGATCATCGAAGACTTGCAAAAACCACACAAAACGTGAGCGCACATAAAAACCACACAAACCGAATCATATAACTATCATTCCAGTTATTCTCTCTAATATATTTATTGACGTGACCGTTTTAAGATCCCGTTAAAAAGGTACAATAATCCGCTATGAAGTATAGACGGGGAATGTGAAACGGGCCATAAACAACATTTTAACTTAACAGCATTAAGGTTATTTACAGCATTGTGAGACAAAAAGTTGCAGAACTGCGGACTGCGGCCCTACCCGCAATACCCGCCCTTTGGTAAAAGTAGTCGTGCCTACAAAAATATCAATGTGAACATACGAAGTAGTCGATATTCCAACACAATGAGGAACCTGTTCTTTATTGGCATCACCTGTAGATACAAGTGATACAACTATCTCGTAGAGACCGGTTCGTTGCGGTCACAAAACCACAAAAAGGTGCTCGTCACACTTTCTGTTAGGGGTAATGTTATGCTATGCAATATTGTGAACCACCTTTGTGACGCTTGACATTGTTTCACTACAATGCAAATTCAAAAACTGAAATTATCCATACCAAGTTACCACATTGATAACATTGATGTGTTCGTATGTAAGTGGGGTCTTACTGTTTTTAAAATAAAATGACAAGTCATCCTTCGTGCAACATAAAATAAAATTCATTGAATGTTCGCTAAGAATCGCTTTATCTTCACATTTAAACTTTGTAGCGGACTTACGAGTATATGGAGATAAATACACAAATAGAAGTGGCCAAAATATTCAATGGTAGACACAAATAATATCACGCGACATTATTTCACCGTTCTTGTATTTTCGTCACAAACAGTTTCAAAAGGATAGGGGTATGTTATGTTGATCCAAAACCGACTCATAGTACTCGTCATTATGAACAATTTTTGCTACAGGGCCAACTCTGAACTCGTGAAAAAATATATTTTCCATCGAATATAAATGGATATTTATAACTATTAATAGCTACATCAACAAACAAGGTTAGTGTCCAGGCGCCTTTCGAGAATTTATAGACGGACATTTGCAAGGCACTCGAATTTACCATTACAAAATATCTCGACTGGTAGAGCAACTTTACTACACTATTACTATCAGAAACGTTAAATATTCGTTCTCAAAGCTTTATAGCGGTTATAATAGAGCACTACTCGTAAACCTACATTAGCATGAAACGACCAGTAATGTAAATTCTACGAAACGTAGAGCTTGTAAGTAAAACAAACATGCAGACTCGTGGGAGGCTGGAGCCTCCAATGCCAACTGTACTCACTGTGTCAATGCACCAAACAATCAACGGGAACCTTACTGGCAACTGTAAACGCTAACCGATAACCATTACAACGGTTAACGTTTTTCTATCCAGACCGAAGTGGGCACTAAGTGCTAAATAAGCGGCGATTTAGAAAATATCTGGTTACAGTAGAAAATCGCAATGGCATATCAGATAGCTCAAACATTAGGTAATTGTTTGTTACAGATCTCACTTCTTTCTATTCGATCTAGAAATTCGATAGTGCGAAACTGTTTTGAACACAAGCCCGACTCCGACTATGATCAATTTGAATAAGTAGATACATACAGAAACTGTATAGAGAACTGCGTATAGTAGAAAACTGTTTACGCTTTGTGAGCAATGAGCAATCAATCAAGCAAGACTTATAGAACCTTTGATCAACGTGTTCAAGCTAACTATAAATTAATATTGCGTTAAAAAGTTGCGCGGTTGAATGCAAGACATCCGCAGTGCTGGTGGGCGATTCGATATAAATGGTTCCCGGCATGTAACAAATGAGTTACATAATAACTTAATGTCATGTCACGTAGGCTTTTAGGCCATGGATTGTGTTCGAATGTGGGTCAGACGAGTGTTTACCATTACAACAGCTTCAAATAAAAGGCTTCCACAACAATTTATCGTAGGACGTCGATCGAAATCGATAACTTGGATGTCCTAAAAACTCGATTTTACCACGGCACTGAAGCTTGAACAATCGAGAAAGGATCGTAATCTAACTGACTGCAAAATAAACCTGCGTATTTTATTGTCCGCAGCGAACGATTCATTGTTTTGGTTGGCGTTCCTTCGGTGTTTATCGATGGTTACGTTCAGCTCACCCGGAGCCCTAACCGGGTGAGGTGTAAGTTTAGCGAGCGGTTAGTTTGCACTAGTGGGTTTCGCCTTTACAGTCGGGGTCAACGCTTCTCGGCTCGTCAACAAATCCATCGACGAGAATAACCCGTTACACTGCATCGGCTTCCACTGGGTTTCACTCGCCTAGATCATTTTATGCCGTCTCCATTTTTGAAGGCTGACATGAAGAGAAGGTGCAACTGTCCCACAAATAGACCGAGTGTCTCTTGTCCAATGCCTCTAATTGGAGCTCCAACTAAATTCAGCGGTTTCCCATATGTTTTCGTCCAAAAATACGCCGGCGGTTTCAACATCGCTAAGTTACTTTTGGAGACTGTTACAAGCTTGTTCATTCAAAAATAGTCTTCCATTCTTCTTGATTCTAATTTCTTCATTCTTCAGTTCCAAAGTCGCTTTGCCAACTCACTTTTCAAAATTGTCTCTAACGCAAGAACAAATAAAACAGAAGAACAGAATTAAAATCAGTGAATTTTTTGCTAATACCTACTCCAAATAGAATTTAGATTTTACGGAAATATGCAAATCGACAATTATTACTGTAACTCATTGCTTAAACTCTCTAAACGACTTTTTAATTATAAATAGATTGCCTTTTGCGTTTTTATCCGATACCGTCCTGTGCGATAAATTAGCTTCTGTATCTTCAAAAAGACGACTTTTAGCAGTTGTATCTAACGGTAACATCTAGTTCGTGAATCTTTTTTGCCAGCCAGTTGCCGATCCAACAATTTTATTTGGAACATTCATCTCTACAAAAAAGTACTTGATTAAATTCTACAATTGTCTGCTACAGTTTTTCATCGTGATATAACAATAAAATCTTATCTTAACTCGTATTCGTTATCATAACGTAACCTGTACTAACAGATTACGCTGGGAGACTGTCAGATCTGAGAAATATAATAAAAAATGTAACATAATATCGTAATACTCCGATTTCATGCTTTCGAATCGAGCTATCTCTATTAATTAACAATTTTCGTACTGTTACTTTTTGCGTGCGCTTGCGCGTTTTAAAATGGAGTAGATTGGAAACACGCCAGTGGACAAAGCCTTGATGAAAATCTGATAGACAGAACTAATTATACAAGTAAATTAGAAAAGTCTTTGTTGGAAAGGAGTAAATCTTACAGACTGTTTATAAAACTGGCCGGTTGCCCATTCAAAAAGAGACAAGTTCGAAGTTAGGGATAAACATCAAAAAATTAATCAGTTTAACAGTAACAGGTAAATAATGATAGGAACAGCAATGACGTTCAATATCGTTGGGTAACTAATTATAGCTAACAAACAGTTGGGACAGAGTGGACTTTATTTATTTTCCTTCATGGTGTCACGGGATATCGTAATCGTCACCTCTAGATGTAGAGTTGAAAGATTTTGCAGAAACTTACTGCACTGATTTTGATAAGACTTAGTATGCACATTTAAATTGGCAATATGGCTACTTGTAACGAATCAATACCAGACTGCTGTCTGCGTTGTTTTAGCAACCGTTGGCCTAACAACACAACAGAATTGTAATTCAAAAACATTAAAATATCTCCTAGAATCGAAGATGAAAAAATCGACGACTGCAATAAATTAATGTTTATAACTTTTGCATGTAAATATGCTTCTGAAACCGAACATGTATAATTTTTGTCCTGTCAAAACGAGGAAAACCGGGAAATATTACTATCTCTCATTTCTCTATTATCTCTGTTTTCACACCTCATCTCATCCTATCTGTTAAACACAACAAAACAAAACAAAAACAGTGTTTAATTGACTGTCTATTGTCATGTTTTTATTTGAGAAAGATTTGTTCTAAAGAGCAATAACATGTTTTGCCATCTATACAATTACTTAGCAGCTCACACGAGAAATTGTGATTTATATCTATACTAACTTGTACATAATCTGTGAACCATGTATAGTAACTAGTACATAAACTGCTGGAGCACTACTTTCTACTTATATCGCGACTATTACAATGGCATGATTTATGTAATCTACAAACATCGTATTGAATAATGATTTCTAATAAGACTCGTAAATCGTAATAAATCATTTAGATATGTAGCTGTTAGTATATCTAGTTAGTATAGCTCTACCGGCAAATGTAGAGACTTCAGTTCATGTCGAGTTCAAAAAGTTTTGGTGAACTCTGATCAAAAATCTGCGAAAAATACATTGTACCTTTGTAGAGATAGACCGATCTGTACAATTATTAAGTAGAGATCTTGGGACAATTCGTTGGTACAGCAGCTCATTGACCAATACTTTTAAATTTACTAACATTTACTAAGTATGCAGGTTTGTAATTATTACTAGTTCAGAATGCATTGTAAATGTACAAGAAGTGTAAAATTTGTGTATTAGAAAAACACGTGTATTTGTCCAACTGCGCCCTACTTACTGCACAAGCGTGGATGAAGTGATGCAGTATATTTTGCATTCTAAGAAAACAAGTCCTACTGTTTACTAAAACTAAGTACATTGTCCGTATTGCTTATATGAAACTTAAGAAAACAAACTTCACCCAAAAACAGATAAAATCTAGCCAAGAGCAAAACAATGTAATGATTGTTTACTTTTACATTACGTCGGGTAGAGTTAACTTGTTAAACCAGTTACCGGTCACCGCTACGTGTAAAACGTATCAAAATGAAGGACAGTTAAGTAATTTTCAAGTAAATAACTTTGGTTTAATTAGACCGCGTACCATAGCGAATGAGGTAAGTTAAGTTTCGGCAAAAATTAACTTTACGATGTGTAAACATATTAACGATTCGCTGCGTTAACTTTAACGCAATACCGCGGTCGTTATGCCCGAAAATTTACACGTGGTTTTGCATACTTATTAAAAACTTTAATCGTGACACCACACAGAACTAAACTTTAAACTCTTGAAAGTGAGTTCACGTGACGCGTTGCATTTTCCATTGAAATGTCATTATCATCATCAATCAATGTCGTCTGGTCGTTAACACTTCACTGGCATAAGTGGCATTTTCTTCGAGAAAATGCGGTATGCGGTAACCTGGGTTCGAGGATTTTGAGAGAGGAATCCATTGATTTTTCGCGGTGCAAGTGTTGACGTCACTCACGACAGTGCGGCGCGCGCCGGCCGCGTCTGCTCGGCGACTGGCGGTACAACACTACGCGGGCCCAGCCGAGAGGAAATGCTAGTTGCCATGCGGTCCTTCGCCTGCTCCCTAGCCACGAGCACTGTTGACCTTCTGCATCGATTGGAGACACAGCTGATTGCGATTTAAACTCACACTTGGGGTACTTTGGAATGTTGGTTTGCTTTAGATTGACCAATGAAGACAAAATGGCTCTTAGATTTTATCAGGAGCACTTCTAAGTAATGCCGAAAATATTAAACATGAAAATATTATTTTATTAAATAGTAGGTAAGTACCTAAATATAATTATTTTTACTTTTATACTTTGGTAATAAATACAACAACAGACTGTAGTATTTAGTAGTTTACATTTAGTAGTTGTAAAATCAATATTGGAGAGATGTACATAAAAAAAAAACTAAAAAACACGCTTTCTATAGAAAACCGAACTAAAAATATTGAAAATAAAATTTTATAAATTTAAATAAAGAATAGGGTTGAAAATTTCAATAAATATAAATTAATAATAGTGTAAATAAATAAATATATGTATTTTATTTAAAAAAAAGCGTGGGGTGCATGGGTCAATAGATATACATTTTGTATTGACAGACATGAGTAGAGTAATTAGTATTTTGATAATATCTTAAAAAGCACCCCACGCTTTTTTTTAAATAAAATACATATATTTATTTATTTACACTATTATTAATTTATATTTATTGAAATTTTCAACCCTATTCTTTATTTAAATTTACTTATAAAATTTTATTTTCAATATTTTTAGTTCGGTTTTCTATAGAAAGCGTGTTTTTTAGTTTTTTTTTAAACTATTATTATTTTTCGCTCTTTAGTTCGATTTGCTAACTATTAACCATCCTTAATTAATAGTTGCTAATAAAAGCGATGCGTAACAAAAAATATTGAGCAAAAAGATTTCTAGCAGAGCGCGTGGTTTCGATCCACGGACCTCTGGGTTATTGGCCCAGCACGCATCCACAAAAATATTGAGCAAAAAGATTTCTAGCGCGTGGTTTCGATCCAGGGACCTCTGGGTTATGAGCCCAGCACGCTTCCACTGCGCCACTTTGCTCTTTAACACTAGTGACGAAATTACCATTTGTATATTAAACGGTTATTAAAAGTTAAAGAAACTTTATAGAAAAAGCGTGTTAAAAAAATTAATAGTTAAAAAAACTAAAAAACACGATTTGTTTAGTGTATTGTCATCGGTCCTCGATATATCTACAAAGTTTGAAAGAAATCTGACCGTTTAAAGTGGGTCAAAATCGAGCTCAAAGGAGTCGGTTACATACAAACATACAAACATACAAACATACAAACATACAAACTTACAAACATACAAACATACAGGTGAAGCTAATAAAAGCGTGTTAAAAAATTAAACAACAATAAAATTTTACACACTACAAAAGCAACAGACAACTAAAGACCGCCCACAAAAGTTAACAGAGCAAAACTAAAAAGAAAATGCAGGATTGTATCAGCTTTATGGGATGTGCTTAGCCGAAAGCCAGTAAAAGTACCTACTAATAATTCTGAACAACTTTTACGATGGGACTAACCCTAAAATCGCGGAAAAATATCAGCTGTTTCTTATAAAAATGTCATTGACACCGAACAGCTGTTTTTGTTAAAATTGGCCTCAAATAAAATAGTTGTTTATAATTATGAGTTTATATCCGTATTTTTAGCTCACTAAATCCTAAGCTTATAACCTTGTGTACGTACGTAATCTTCGGAAAATATAAATTAAACAGATTTTTTTGCGTGGAGCTCCTATTCAAAGATGTCTATTTCCTCTAAGAACAAGGCACAGACAGAATACCTAAACCTACATATTCAGCAGCCATACTACACTGCGGAAAACTGAGTGACGTAACCTTTAGCAGCTAGATATATGAAAGCATATTTGAGTTAACTTTGAAACAGGATATCGGCGGGATTGCTTAAACTGCTTAAAGTCCATTACCAAGGCGAAGCGCCTACTAAAATTAACAGAGCACGCTATTTCTTACTAATAAACATTGGGCCCAAGTTTAAAGGCTTTATCTAACAAATCTAAACTAACTGCAAATATATCTATCTTTATCATTGCTATCTTTATCTTTATCATTTTATCATAGACAAGGACATTAACACTTATAGAAAAATGAGATCTGTCTACTTGCCTTCAAACATTATCTCCTTAAAATATCGTTGTAGCAATGTACCAGAGAAGCATTGATGTGCTGCGACTATTTACGGGAGTAGGCGTTCCTAGGAACTAAGGAGGTTGCGTATAATGGCAGCTATTAATGGCATTAATAGCTGCTTCCGATAAATTACCATGATCTTGGACTCTAAGATAAAACTTTAAAAAGGGTTTGTATTCATTTTTAGTTTGAAGAACATGACTTTATCTCAATTGTACAGAAATATAAATTCAATAGAAAGTTTTTCAAATATTATTACAGTTTGCGTTATTTTACGCCAACAAACTTTCTTGTTACTATGAACGTCTGATCGTTATTGCTATAATAAAGCTTGAAGGCGTTTTACAAAACTTGAAGTTGCTAACGTTAGTTGTTGAACTCATAAACTGACTAGATTAGTAAAAGCCATTAAGTATTTCGAATGACTGCCAAGAAAACATGCCAAGAAGTGTTTAAAAGGGCACTATTACAGTTTATTATTCAAGACACTTAGCTGCCTTTCTCTGATCCTTTTCAGTCTACTTTAGGGTGTATGTGCTATGATGTCTACCTAATAAAAGTTTCAACAGGAAAGGCTTGGCTACTTTTATATAAGTAGGGGCTTAATGTTCATGTTTTTGACATTAGTATCCCATTAGATTAAGACCGTTGCTTATAGAAAGAACTGTCAGTAGGTATTGTTAACCAGAAACTAATTATTTTAGGTGCATCAAATTTATAATTTTTATTATTTGTTATAATTAATAGCCGCCCCTAGTAATAGAACTCAGTATCAAAAACTGTGTTTTATTTTCTGGAAAAAAAGTGGTCTGTATTAATCCAGGCAGGATATAATCTATCTTGCCTGGAATAGATTGCTCTTAGCGATATTAAGACCGCCGATATAAATTTCTCGTGTGAACAATAAATAGTTTATTTATCTATGTATGTTTAATCTTTTTAATCGTTACCTCTCACAAGTAAATGACTGCAACATAATAAACCAACAAACAACTTATAACTAACTTATAACAATAGCAATAAATAACGAGGAAACTGAAAGCGCGATTTAACCAAAGATAATAAATAGTTAGACTTAACTAGAAACAATAAATGCATTGTTAGTCGATTGTTTTTCCGTTCGTAAGTCACTGAGTTAGGATAGTGTTACCATGAAAATGGTGTGGTGTAGCCTTGAAGTAGGCAGGTATTTGGAAACTATTGCGTTGTTATCACACGGGCGCGGCGTGGACACACGTGATTACTTCAATCAGACGAATAGATCGTAGTTTTGGCTTGTTCATCTGTAGTCGATAAGCTGTTTTTTTAAGATTTTTTTTTTTTTTTTTAAGATTGGATAAATATTTTTTTTCGACAATTTTGAAAAACCTGGTTCTTTGTTATCGACAGGAAGGTTCTCGGCGTTTACTCCAATGATGAACAGTTTTTTTATAATCCAAAGAATTTTTGAATTCTATATCGTAATTGTTTTAACTTTTTTATAAATTTTTATTAGCAACAACCAGAATAGTTTACTATAGAATAAGGTAACAAAATAAACTAATACTAAATAACGTTTATTAAATACTAGGTAAAATAATCTAGACTAGCTATAGCTACGAAGAGGTAATACTGTTGTCGATTTTGATGTACTCGTACCTACCTACAATTTTTAAACCAAACTCTCATTCACAGCTCTAGAAGTGGTTTATTCCTTATTGAAATAAAAGGAAATGCAGGTAATTTCAGTGATATCAAATTAGTTTAATTTAAAGACTGACACAACAAAATTGACGTTACTGTGGGTAGTACCTACCGATTTATTGTGTGCTAATTTGGTCCGTTTATGCTGCAATTTCTGATATTCAATACTGACACACGCGTTCGTTCGAAAAAAAAAATAAAAAAAATGGTGGCTATCAAAAGACCATTTAGCCACAATACACACAACAACAACACATTAGGTACATGCACATTTACATGTACAATGTACATTGTACATTCTGAATCTGTTTTAGTACTTGAATAACAAACAAAAATGAAGTAACTCTCTCCACAAAGCTATTAAGGACACTGGGCCCGAGTTTGAAGGCTTTTTATGGCTAATCTAAATTTTCTAAAATAATTAACGTCATTGTCTACTAAATTGCAAGGACAAAGACAGATACAGTTTTAAATCGTTTAGATCTGTCAAATAAATAAATAATGCCTTCAAACTTGGGCCATATGTACATTCCGAATCTGCTTTAATTACTTTTTCAAATATATATAAGTAACTACTTGAAAAACAACAAACATTAGGTAACTCTCTCCACAAAGTTATTACTCAGTGAACACGGTAGTCAGTAAACTTATTTTGTAGTAGGTAACACTAAATTTCAGCCTAATTATCGTACCCACTTACAAAGTCAGTAAATGAGGCCTCTTAGTAGCGACCTAGAACTTTGCTAATAACAGCGACCAGCAACTACAAGCACCGATGCATGCTGTTAGCACACAATTACAAAACTACGGAAAATGAACGGCTTTTGTACCAAACGACGGCTTTGTTGGTGTTTTGTTGTTGTTCAGTAGGTAATAAAAGGTATCGGTATGCATCTATGCATATACTACAGTTAGTAGGCATAGCATGGGCCGTGGACGAAGTCTTTTCCCCGTTTTAAGTCGCGGAAAAAAATAAAAGCGCTGGAAATACAGTTTGTTTGCGGCCTGTGCAAGAAAACAGGAAAGTCAAGATATTCTGCTAATTTAACATAATTCTTCCAAGAATAAGGGCAATGAGAACTTTACTCACCCATAAAATATTTTTTTTCAATATTTTATCACAGATTCTCATAACAACAGAGTTTATTTATAACTATTTCATAAGCATTGATTTTTCCAATTTTATTAGGCGAGAATCGTGTTAGGAACCAGGTAACCAAGCACAATCCGGCAATAAGACAGTAGGTATACCTTAATACTTTGTCATAGTACTTTTATCTTACTCGTATCTTACGGCATATATTTTAATTACATTACTGTTCACACTCCGGAAATGTCTTACCTTTCATCCAAAGGTTGTCTGGAGGAGATCGCTGTTATCGATAAGAACGCCCTTTGTGTGTTTCTCTTAAATACGAGTATTTTACTGTGTTTGTAGTTTTCTTTTGTGGCATCTATAAAGAGTTATTGAGATGTATGTACTCACTCAGCGAAGGAAAGCGGCCCGCTGAGTGCTTGCCAAGCGGCGTGCTGATGGTGCTGATGTCGCTCTGCGAGCTGTGCAAGCTGCTCTTGCCGCTGCCGTTCGCAGAGCCCAGCTCCATGCGGATACGCATATGCCTGCTAGAAAAAAGAAACGAAAAATCAATGTTTGCCCCAAAAAACTAGGCTCAACTTGACTCTGTCTAGCTTGAGGCCCGATGCAACTTCTCTCTTCGAAACTTACTAAAAACGTTTACAAGTCTGTTCACAAGTGAATCTAATTCTTGACGTGGTAAAAAAATTATAACGTTATTAGCGTATAACAAACAAAATAACTTACTCGAACATTATCTAGTTAAGATTATAAATGCTAGAAAAATCTAATGTTTTTCTATAGGTTACAAAAGGGTAGGCGAAGACGTCTTTACGATAACAGATTTAAAACATCTTTGAGATAAAATGGGTAGGCTTACGTAGGTATACCGCATATTGATAAACAAATGTTATGAATTATCTTACCTTTTGGGTTTTACGTTGTTGGCGGGAGATTTTGAGCTGAGCATTCTGGTTACACTGCACGAAGTTTGCGATCGTTGCAAAGAAAATGAGTCTACTTTTGACTTGATATCCTTGAATGATTTAATTTTGTAATCAGACTTTAGCTCTAACGAATTTTTCTTGGATAGGTTCTCGCGCCTATCGTTCTTCTTGGTGGCTTTAGGACTGCTTTGCACGCTGTCTATTTCTGTTTTCCTGTTTGCCAACATGCTTTTTAGCTTACTTGGCACATCACGTTTAGGCATTTTGTACTTTTTCAAAGTGAACCTTTTCTCTTCTTTTTTCTCGACGGTTCGTTCATCTTTCTCACTATTCAACGAATTCCGTTTGCTAGCATTTTTGGGAGTCTCGTCTTCGTTGCGAAGAATAGGTGCATTTGGCGTTTGCTCATCTGGATTTTCTTGCATTGGAGAAAAGTATGCATTTATATTACCTGTGCTATTTTTCTGACTGCACTCTGACCTGGTAGAAGGCGTAGAACCTTCTGGCGACATGTCATCGATCACATTCAAGAAAACTGGAGAGGAACGGTGGTTTTCAAAGTCTGTGTAAACTCCACTTGATTCCATGCAGGAATCTTCATTTCTGTTTACAATCAGTGGTGGGTTTCCATTGCCGTTTTTACCACCGTAAAGAGCACCATCAATTACTTGTGCTCTCCTGTCTCCTCTTTGCATGTGTTCATCTAAACCATCTGCGTCGCTCTCTGTAAAGAAGTCTGAATCAGTCATAGGATCTGCCCTTCTTGTCACTGGAACATTTTGCCAGTCCATTTCTATAGCGTCTTCTCGGATCTCCATGGAATGATCCGCTCCCCTGCTCACTGGTCTTGACATTTCTCCATCACCTTGATAGCCATCCAAACTGGTAATGCTAGTAATACTTGTAATAAAACTATTTGATACTTTAGATGTTTCCATCGATTTTGTGTATTCGTTCTTACTATCAGAATACGTTTGAGAATCGTGCAAAGTTGATGCTGAGAACTGAGAATACGTACTTATTTCACCATTTATGTCCGAATGGTCAAGCGGCAGATCTTCTGGAGAGGGAGTTTGTTCTATTCTATTTGTAATTATAATATTCTTGCAATCCAATGGAATTTCTAAATTAACGTTTTCAGCTATAGAACTGACTGGTTCTAGTATGCTACTGTGAATCGACGGCATAAAATCTTCATCCACTAAGATAGACATGGATTCTTCATTTTTAACATCGTCTTTTGAGCTTTGAACTGGATTATTTGGCTTTGTATCTTGAGCACAAATTGATTCATGATTATTCGTTAGAGGTAACGTTAAATCTTCGCTTCTCATAATGGCTTCCATACTTACAATAGGTGCAAGAGATCTTTCGAAAGGACACGCTTTACTGCTCGCGTACTCAAATCCATCGTTTTGAATTGTAGACGCAGCAGAATTGCTCTCAGTCTTATCTGTCGATGGAGTATCTCCATTGTCTGGTGATATTTTGCATTCATTGGAATCACAGAAACTCGGTAATCCCTCTACAGTCGGAGAAAATGCATTTTCCAGATAGCAAATATCGTCCATTTGATCTGGTGTCAAAATGCCTAAACTATCATCCAACGAATTTTCTTCGTTGGGTCTATTAATAGAGTTATCGTTGGGACTTAGGTTGGTTTCAAAAGTACGATTATACATGTGTGATTTGAGCTGCAAACATAGATCTGACCTCGAGTGGGTGTTAAACGGTTTCTTGACGGCATAATTTAATTCATTTTCACAAGAATACTCGAACTCTTTCATAGGTTTGTCATCAAAGTTGATAACGTTTGGCAACCGTTCTGCACTCTTGTTGATAAAGTAGGATTTCTTTGAACTTTCAGAACTAACATCACTGCGAAAACTTCCTTCTATATTTTGACTACACCATACACCAGAATCCATGTTTTGTTTGGATGACGATGTATTTGGTTGAAGATCAAACAGTAGGCTATAGGGCCCAGATTCGTCTTCATCGGTCTTGTCAACAAGCTGTGTAATATCGTTGATCAAAGCTTTAGTCTTCTTATCCACGTTGCGGTCTTGTTTTCTTGTTATTTCGTTCAACTTTTCACGCAAATCGAGAATTCTTGGATTTTTCTCTACTACTTTTTCTAAGTTTAAGCTCATTTTTGGTATCAGCGAGGCATAGCTTTTTGAAAAAATAGACTGTTTTATGTCATTTTTCGATTTCGTTTCGGATTGTAGCTTTTCGGTTACATCTATTGCTCGTGAAGTATCACTGGAACAGGCCGAGTCTAAGCTTTTTAGTTTCGGAAGACTGCCGGAGTAAATTCCACGCAACTCCAAGGATCGTAGCTTGGTGTTCTTATCCACGGGAATCTGAAACAAAAAAAAAGATTCATAAGCAACATTGATTTATTAAACCATTGACCATCACAATTTTGGGTGAAAAATAAATCAGTTATTTTGAGGTCTTTTTAGACAAATTTGACCGGCCAATGACCTAGGGGAAAACAAAACGTTTTTAAACCAGATAAAATTAATATACTTCGTGTAAATATGAGTTATTTTTAGCGTTTAAGTACCCAATGCTTTTTACACTTGAACCTAACTGCTCCCTTCTGTTTGTCTGCTCATCACGGTTCAGAGGATTGTCACGCATGGTGCGCTCAATGCATAGCGCATAGCCATTATTGTTACAATACGGCCAACTTATATGTAGAGCAAAATGGGGGAGCCACCATCGTATGTGTACTAGCTTTACGGCGAAAATGTTTAATTCCTCTATTTCATCACCTCTACAGATATCTTGGTCGTACAAAACGTGTGTAGCTGGGTGATGCAAATACTGTTGTAAGGTCGTGTCTTTCCTTATTTCGTCACGCAATCATTAGGTGTTAGTTAATTTGATCGTTGCAGATAAATCTCTACAGAAGCAATTAAAGTTATCAGAAATTGTCATGACATTTTAGTTTAATTATTTGAACATACCTACCGGCAATATTGTATGTTGGTACAATGCAATTAGAATTTGACTGATTAACTTCAGGTATTTTAACGTTTTAAATATCAAAAAATGTATTCCTACAATAGCTCAAATACCAAAAGGTAAAAATAGATAACCAACCTAACCCAATCGACATTCGCCTCCGATAGGTACTCTATATTCATCATTGGGAATATTTTAAATTAACACATCAAAAACTCGTAAATTGAAAATGTCAGAAAACAACTAACAATACTAGTATTGCTAACTAATATTCTACGAATAGACTGTCTGTTACAGATTAACGTTGATTTGCACTATTTTCACCTCACAGAAGTGGTATCAGAGCACAAAGTCACGAATGCACGTAAGCAAGAACTGAAATCAAATTAATCATCGCACATCGGTCTAAGAACGCAACTTCTCAGCCTGATTCCTCAGAGAATCGCAGTCTCATTCATAACATTGTAGCATGCTTTAGGTAAGTACCTAATTGGAATTATTTCGTAACTTCCCACTAGAAATAATTGCTAAGGAATTTCATTTGTTTGAATTTTAAAACTTCCTCAAAAGTTCATTTGAGTTTGTGTCATTAGTATATTATTATACTATGGTCAATACAATTACATTATTAAAACTTCCACAGACTCCAAAAATTTGAGAGCTAAAGAATCAATTAACAAAAAGTTTAAACCGTGCACTATAGGCAGGTAAGTTCCTATGAATTTATGATTTATTTATGAACCAAACAGACTATTGTCCTGGAATGCTATTCTCAGATAAAAGAGACTATCTCGCCTTGATGATCACTTCTCGATATGAACATGCATTTACTCAGAACATCGAGTAACACATGACCTAGGCACGGTGATTTTCTCATCTACTCGATTGTACCCAATCTAGTTGCAAGGTTTTCAAACAGAATTCTAAAGCCTAGCGTGCTTGTACCTACGTGAACGTCTTAAGCCCATAACAGTTATTTAACAGTGTTATCTATACTAAGTTTGCAACGCTGCTATCAGTTAACTGGCTAGTTAACGCCCAAGATTAGATAGAATGCTTCGAATGCCTGGTACTGCCAAACTACTAAAACTAAACTATGCCACAGGTTTTAACCACACGTACAAAACAAGATTACCTACACGGTACGGTTGTAACTAAGTTGGAAGAAGTTAAATTAGTCAAGGAGTCTTGATTGACAGATAGTTTGACATAAATGGAATCGAACCCTTCATAAAAAGTAGCTTTTGTTATACGACCCTTTATCAAATCATGGAAACACGATCCTTTAAAGACAAATAAGCTTTTATAGCATTATCATCGGAGTTATCTAAATTTCAGCTCAATCGGACATCAGAAAGTGGTTCAAAAATGCAAGGTGGAAACAAAAGCGGGGTGGTCATCTGACAAGGAACACTTGGGGACATGCAGGCGCCAGATCACTCTATCTTCGGCAAATCGCTATATCCGACTATTAATATTTTCTGGGAAAGAGTCTTCTGAGCCTATATTGTTTTTATTAGTTATTCTATAGGCCTAATTCTTTAGATTGATTTTATCAATCAATCTTGCTGGTAACGATGACTATTAATGATTGCCACAAATAGTTGACTCAATATATTAAGTGGACCAAATTTGATGGATGACCCGACGCATTAGAAGCCCTCAATAAATTCGCCCTTCTTCTGACCTCGAATTGTACTCCTCGACTATACGAGTAATTTCCGATGTGCTATCATATTGGCTGTTGATTAGTATTGATAATAACATATGACCATAGAAAACAGTAGGTACCATAAACACTTCATCACTGCAGTGTTCTAAATTCTATGGCCATTTTGGCATCGCAAATTGAAAATGGGCCAATCTGGTTTTCGTCAGTCTTAGTAAGACTTCAATTTTTAAATTTTATGATTTTGAGGATCATCCGGCTTCAAAAATTAAATAGACTATCGACTATTGTGTGTTGACTTAAAAATTCATAAACCTATGATACAAATTCGTTTCGGCCAAGGATGTTTTGATCTATGGCATCGGTAATTTTGTGGACTACCTGAAGTTCGATCCTAACGAATTAAGCAGGAATTCATCTCATCGCCCGATTTCTCGAAATCCACCGGTGAAGATCACATTCACCAGTGACCTTCGTTGTGAAGTTCATTGTCAGCGATAAGAATTGTCAGCTGGGTATTAACTTTGTAGTTTCTCTTGCTATCTACGTTTTACAAATATCACAATTAGACGTCGATTTTACGAATTTTTACCTACAAGATAATGCAATTCGTAATATCATTCATAAAGATTGTACCTATTAGTACGAATGAGGTTATTTTATCTGGCTTGATAACAATATCGAATAGGTAATCCTCACCACTGATTCAATTGTAAAAAAAATATGAAATTGTTCAATGCACCAAGTAAAAGTGTGACTGCCCTAATTTGCTGCGCCCAACAGGGGCCGTTGAACTAATGTGCATTGTATTGTAACACTATAACACTATTGGCACTGTGCGGTTTCGCATTAAGAACCCGAATCTGAGTATCAGTGCTTTTACATGCCATTGTATGCCCAATTATTGCATATCCGATTTTAACGATATGCTATGCCTGATACAATGTCACAAAATGTATCTTGACTTTCTTAGACGAACGTCTCTTGTTATGAACCCTGCCTGGGCATTTGGGGATATGTCAATGTTAATGTGGTACGTATAGTTCCTATAGACAGGCAAGTAATACGCTACGACCCTGCAATGGGTATGCAATACAATCAACTTTAAAATTCTATCGACTGACTGATAAACAACGCATGCCGAAACCGGTAGGTTTATCGCATTAGGTACATATTGTTTCTATAGGTTATGGTCTAGAAACATTGAATAGCACAGAAGTTACTTAGGTGTACTCGTATAGCACAGCAATAAGCAGCAGCTAGTACATATTAGTAAATTATATAATTACTAGCTATAAAATACAGCATTACGATTGCCTGTAGTGGTTTATATATAATTAAATCTAATCTAATTCTAATTTTATCTAGGTATTTCATTTTACTTAACTTCGTTCAATTTAATTGTAAAATAATAAAATACTTTGTAAACGTGATTTACCTGTAACATTCGATGTTATTTAAGGTCATCTGATTTTTGATTATGTTCTTTTAGCTCCTTTTCTTGATCAGATCTTTATGTTTTATCTGTAATTTTGTTCGTGTTTATCGTGTTAATTAAACGTGGTAGACTTACTTAATATATGATATGGTACAACTATCTATTATATCTGATTCCCACAAGCTTGCAGTCGGTTCATTGAAAACTTGTTTTAAAGAAACTGGTATCTATATTTTATTGCTGGCCAAAATGTTATTTTGATAAAATCAGTCCCGACATTATGCCAATGCCTTAGTGTCATAAAAAAACCTTGATATGGCAACGCGTGAAACCATAATAATAAGTTACCGAAAACCCAGATTGCCAAACTAATTAAGTTTAAAAAATATAAGATTCCGTGGAGAAAAGGAACTTGTCGTTGAGGCCAGATAACTTTGTCCGTGGAACGTCACAATTGAAATAAGTAGATCAAACATATGACCCTCCTATTTTGGCTTCTAGGTAAGTCGGGTAATAAGAAGATAAAATTATGCTAAGGATAAGCTAACGTTGGACTTTATCTTCACCATTGGTTACCATCACCTAACGGCAACTTAAAGAGGATACGAAACAGGCGAAGACAACGAAACGTAGGGACAAAGCACTAGCCCGACGATCAAACGACATTATCAAGGATGTTGAAAGATAATGGAGGAGATTCGCTTAGACCGGAGATAAGGTTTATTCCGAACCTGAATAATGACGTGAATAAGGCGAAGGCTGTACGTTTTACCCAGCAATGCATACATTATGATTGGTGATTACTTAGACAGATTCTAAAAAACCCAAATCGACACAAATGATCTCAAAACTCATAATCAATGGTTAAATTGCGGGTCTTGGTTATTTGTCCTGTACCAAAAACCGCCTAGCTATGTCAAAGGCCTTCAGGTGGCCTAATAACTCTAATACCAGGGCTAGACACTTGACCTATACCTACGAGATTACTTACTTTAATCACACTAATTTATAAAAGTGAAAGATTGTATGTCTGTTCCCAGTAAACGCTAAAATGGCTTAACGGATTTACATGAAATTTGGAATGAAAGTCTTTCATGGTCTGGATTAACTGATAGGCTACTTTTTATCCCAGAAAACTCATATTAACCTTTTGACCGCGGGTGAAACCGCGGGCTCAGCTAGTGGTTACATATGCTTGAAAACCCCGTCCACGTAAAAATAATTTTCGGTTGAAAAACCCAACTAGATACAAAATAGCTCAGAAACTCGCAATCAACAATCTGCCATGATGTGCTGACCTTACGCGATGATCTAATAACGACGGATGATGCTAATAGATCTAATGTAATTCAATCTACCCAACTTCTGCGGTGAAGCAACTTGTCCAATTAGCAAGATCAATGTGGCCTTTTGTCTGTGTAGGTATTTTGTACTCTATCTCACGGGATTCTATTTTTAAAAGGAGTGTAGCTACTATGAAAGGCTCATGAAATAAAATTATTTTATACGTCTAGATTTACAAACAATGATATAATTTAAACTTAGTGATAAATAAATAAAATTATAAATACAATGGGCCCAAGTTTAAAGGCTTTTTTGACAGATCTAAAATGACTAAAAATATATAAAAATATATGTCTATAACATTGCAATGTATTAGACAAAGACGTCGATAGTTTTAGAAAATTTAGATCTGTCATAAAAAGCCTTCAAACTTGGGCCCATTTATTCAATCTCATTTCTACATTATTGATATTGGCTTTTCTATATAATTTTAGAGCTGACTCGACAGACGTTGTCCTGTCAAAAGCCATTGCGTCAATTCTATGTCAGATGTCAAATGTCAAAAGTTACATTAAAAAAGTTTACATTGTCCAAAGCGCTTTATGGTTTAAGTATTTTTAAATTTTCTAATTTTTCATGTTTTTTTACTATAAATTGAGATGTGAGCTATCCTATCTCCTAAGTTAGATCGAACTGCACCCGGTGTGCAAATTTGATTGAAATCGGTTAAGTAGTTTAGGAGTCTATAGCGGACAAACAACGTGACACGTAATTTATATATATTAAGAAGATAGTTTCGAAAAGTACGAGTATAGAGGCAATCAGTAAACTGTAATAGCCTATTACAGCAGCTACAAATACACAACCACAATTTATCTAGAATATTATTTTCAAGTATATGTATTGATTTTGTGAGTTTTTTATTCTGTTTATGTGTATTATGGTATTTTGTTTCGTTAAATAAAGAATCCTTTGTTTAATTAAAGAAAGGAAAAAAATAATCGCCTGTTCAAAACCTATGAAGTACAGACATAATTATACAAATGCACGGTAGTACAATACAATATACAACACTGAATATATATGTATGTATATAAAAACAGTGGATATGTAGGTACGTGATTACTTGTGATTACGTCTCAACGTCTGAATCTGAAGAGTTATAAAACCGGAACAATAGATTTTAGAAATTTTCAGGCAACCTTTCGCTTTCGTGACAACATACAATTAGCATGCATGAAAAAAATTATGCACACCCGTTATATGACATAGAAGTCAGTTTAGATTGAGATCGTGCGAAGACAGAGAACTATAGTACAATGAGAAATGTCAGCAATATAAAAAGCCGAATAATCACAGTTAGCTAGAACAATTCAGAGATGTTGGTTTAGTATTTTCTTTGTTTGAAGACATTAATGAAGTTGATGACCTGAATATTAATCAAGTGGATTGTGCGTTTCCATCACCAGATTGGTTAAATCTACAGGTCTATAAGAAAAGGCTAAGCTAAGCCAAGAAGAGCACATAGCGCTCATCATTATGAACAACTTTTACTAAAGTACCAACCCTGAAATTGACAAAAAATGTTATTGAGGGACGAGACGAGCAAATCGTTCGCCTCACCCTTTCGTTGTAATCCTGTATTTGTAAAAAAACAAGTCTTGACTTCCTGGCTGACAAACTACGCACAGCCTAAACCGCAGCTCGTCGATTTTTAAGGGTGTCTACTTATTTAAAACTAGCTTAGTGAAATCGTCTATTTGATAATTTGACCGCTACCCAACTAGAGGTACACCCATTCATAGGTGTTAACAATCGTTACGTCATGTTCTTTACGGTAGACCGCGATAAGTAAACAGTTGGTAACAAGGAAAATAGAGAGTTTTGTTATCGCGTAACGATATACCTAAAATAGGTACTTGAGACAGAATGTCAACAGAAGTACACACGAAGTTCTGTTATATCTGCCGAAATACAACACTTAGACTTAGACCCTAGACCCGTTATTATTTTTTTAAACGATTAGACTAGACGAGCAAATCTCTCGCCTGATGTTAAATGTCACGTTTGCCTCCCAGAATTTTGAACTCAGACCCTACGCAGCACAGCACTGCGCTCGTTACCCTGAGACTGAGGTATGAGATTATGAATCTCCTATTTGCCCTGCAATTTTGCTGGAAACATTGCTCTTCAATCCGGAACACAATAATATTTAGACGTTACAGCTTGGCGGTTAAATAACAGGCAAAAGAGTGGTACTTCCCCAGGCAGACTCTGCAAAAGAGGCTACTACAAAATTTCAAGTAATAAATATTTGAGTCAATAGCTGTTAGGTTCTATAATTACAGTTTTTTTTAAACCGACTACAAAAGAGCTGATAACACTGACACGTAAAAAAATATTTTTCCCAACGAGTTACAATTACTTACATTGTTAAAGGTCGCAATGAGACAAATATTTTTTCCATCCTACAGAACAAAGTAATGAAAGTACTAAAAATGAAAATATGTATCTACATTTTGATTTTATAGCTCTCTATCTCAGATAAACCTAGCTCCAATGCTCCATGCTAACTTTCTGGTCAGTTTCTGGGAAGTGTCGTAAAGTAAAATGTAAGATAAATATCTCGCACGGCCGTGTGAAGAATGTGGCCATATAAGACCGCAAGTTTCCTCATGCATATTCCTTGACCGCTAGTCTGCTACCGCTGTTATACGATTACTGAGATAAAGTATCGATAATATTTGTAGGTTTATACGTCAAGACATGAGTAATATTATATACAATGCGTTGCAGAAGGTGTGATAATACAGGGTTATAACGAAAGGGTTTGCTAAGCTGAAAAAGGCTCATAATACAACAACATACACACCGGCCCTCACATCACACACACACACACACACAGTACATCATTAGGAACAACTTTTACTTTGGAACTAACCCAGAATTCGCAAAAAAAATCAGCTGTTCCCATACATTTTGTCTAATGTCAAGGACATTTTATCTATGGAACAGCTTATTTTTTTCGCGAATTTCGGTTTGGTCCCATGGTAGAAGTTGTTCATAATGATGAGTACTATGAGCCCTTTTTGGCTAACCATAATACCTGTCCTTGTATACACAATACATTTACATTTCGAAATATTCGAAATACCGAAATTTCATAAACCTAATCAAATCTTTATCGTAACTGTACAATGGAAATTAAGTATTCGTAATTATTTCACAGAAGCTGATACGCCTGCTGATAATCTTTTAGGGTTGCATATACACCTGGCCAAGTTTAAGTAAAAGTTAAAAAAATATATTTCAGACATAAAACCCTAACTTTAACTTGTGATTACTTGTAAACTAAAATGTTGACGAATGCTTCCGTAGTAGTTGCCAAATCATTCAATAGATTGAAAATGCATTACTGAATAAAGAGGAACCTTCATAGCAATAAATTAATGTTCTAAAAAACCGATAACTCTCATGATAGAATAGGTAAGAGTTAACTTAATGCTTAAACTTCCGTTTCCCATATCATTATTCGTAGTGTTTCCCCTATGCAATTAAACTAAAATTTTGTTGTAGATTGTAGATTTTTAACCGACTTCAAAAAAGGAGGAGGTTATCAATTCGTCTGCATGTTTTTTTTTTATTTTTATTTTTTTTTTATGTTTGTTACCTCGTTACTTTTGACTGGGTGAATCGATTTTGATGATTCTTTTTTTATTAGGAAGCTGACGCTTCCCATTTGGTCCCATTTCAATTTAGTCCAGTTCTGATAATGGTATCCATGAGAAAACCATATAAGTCTTAAATTTGCATTAAGTACGTGCGCGACAAATAGATGAATAACTCAATAGTCGGTCTTTTGAAGTCGGTTTTTGTTTTTTGTTTTGTAAAAATAATGTTCTTGTACTTCAAATCAAACCATTGAACGTGAATACAAACCTAATTGAACAACATTTGACCTTAAGATAAGGAAGTATCAAACTCATTTAGCTATTTTGAAGCGGTTTTAATTTCATTGTTTCTGGTCTTCCGTATTGCATTGGTGTACCTGTCTAACTAAATTTATGCCTATTGGAGCGTAACATGATTACTAGTTAAAAAAACCTGTTATCAGCCTATGTAACATTTTATCCATATCTGGTCTTACAGGGTTCTAAGGAAAGGGTATCCTAAGCCGGAGAGAGCTCATAGTACTCATTATGAACAACTTTTAATACGGGATCAAGCCGGAAATCGCGAAAAAAATCTACTGATCCATAAAAAATGTCAATGACACTCGGAGGTGTGTGTGTGAACAGCTGATAATTTTTTCGCGATATCAGGGTTGGGGCCATAGTAAAAGTTGTTCAGATGATAATGATGGTCAAGAGTACGAGCCCTTCTCGGGTTAGCATACCTTTTTCTTATATCCTAATATATAATGTACCTCGGTATCCTAAAGAATCCACTTCACAAGATCTTGCTACCAGCAACTGCATTTAGCAAGTCGTCCTGGATTACCACTAACTCTGGCCGAAGGGTGCCCTACATATTTCTCAAGTTAACTTATTATTTTATTTATCTTAGTTGCCTTCTTAACTATTATTACAAGTGTCTACCTTGTCTAATTCTGAGCACGTACATATTTTACGTAAGTATTTTTTTTACCACAAGTAGGTATTACACTTGTGCTGTGTGCGATGTTGTCGTTCCTAATGAAATAATTAAATATTTCAATTTTTTTTATTCTTCTACAGGCTTGCTTTTGACCGCCATCTCGCCTAATGGTAAGCAACGATGCGGTCTACGATGGAGCACGCTTGCCTAAAAGGAACCGATTCACTCGCGACTTGAAGACACCCAAATTATATCTATCGGGAAACACCCACTCGGGTAAAGTATTCCACACTGGCAGTGCGCACAATAAAAGTGGAATCAAAGCGTTTCGTACGAGGTTTTGGTATAACATATCTACCATAAAACGATTTCTTTCCTAATCATGTATCTACCTTTCAGTCTAGGCATCATTACACACAGTAGTGACGTGTGTTAAAGGTAACTGCCCTATAACAGCCGGTTCAAAAGGCAATGCCATCCAATAATATGATGGTAAGTCACGGCTAGTGTTCACTCCATCGCCTATTATTTTGTTTTAATTAACAATGAAACACTCGCGTCTTATCGAGTCGACGACCCCGACTAGTAAAAATACCACGTCATTTTTCATAGTAACTTTTATTAACTCGCCCCGCGATTTCTGACATTTTCGGGATAACAAGAACATTCTTTTTACAAAACAAAAACCGACTTCAAAAGACCGACTATTGAGTTATTCATCTATTTGTCGCGCACGTACATAATGCAAATTTAAGACTTATATGGTTTTCTCATGGATACCATTATCAGAACTGGACTAAATTGAAATGGGACCAAATGGGAAGCGTCAGCTTTCTAATAAAAAAAGAATAATCAAAATCGATTCACCCAGTCAAAAGTTATGAGGTAACGAACATAAAAAAAAACATACAGTCGAATTGATAACCTATTCCTTTTTTGAAGTCGGTTAAAAAGTAGCATTTGTTAAACCACGGTATAGGCTGCCTTCATACAAAATTGTATTCAAATCCTTTTAGCCGTTTTTACGTTATTCAGGAACGAACATTTTTACATGTTTAAACTTTTATTTTTATTTAAATATTAGTATGGATGAGTAGGATTCTATGGGATTCTCTGAGATGGAAGTATTCTATACTTCCATCTTATAGCTTAAAATTATTATTCGTCTAGTTTTTGCACGTGACATTTCAAGCAGTGGCTTAAGACCCTATTGTACGTGCGTAAGTAAACAGAATAATCATCAATGATAGAACAGAGATAACTGCAGACCTACATATTCTACCCAAAGATATAACTACTAATATTATTAAAATCATAACTTTAGTTGCGTTATCTTGCAGTGGCGTGCACGCACCTTAGATATAGCAGTAGGTAATGTTGACACTAAACGTACCTGGACGGACAGGTGCGTCAGTCTTCATACGATATCACACCATATTAAGAGCTAAATAAATAGTATATGGAATGGACTCTATTTCTATAAACAATCGATTTATAGAAGCTTGCCTAGTGATATTACTGTGACATCTTTCGACGCTGGGACCTTATTCTGGCGAGTGAAACATTATCTCGATCACTGTCGCTCTCATTACAAATGTCATACATTTTAAAAATGCAAATGTGAGTTTGTTTGTTTGTTACGCTTTCACGCCCTTACTATACTTATACAACCGAGCATCATAAAATTTTGCATAGGTACATTGTTTGAGGCACAGAGGATTACAGGTTATCTACTTTTCACAAACATCCGCGCAAGTGATGTGAAATTTCACGCGCAAAATCAAGACAGATAATTTTAAACAGTGAGCGTTTACAAGTAACCCTTATTTATTACCCTTATTTATATTAATAAATGTAAAAATCTACCTGTCAAGTTAATTACCAAGTAGTAACTACGGTACCACTGATCATCTAGATTATTTTTTACACTGACGCTATTCTCAGTAATTCAAGTCACGATCTTTCATTTTCGTGTTTGTGATATCATTATACCTACTTATGTAGAACAGACATACCTCGCTATATTTAGAGCTCATTACGCATAATATTGTGTACAAAATAATATAATTTGGAATAATTTAAACGTTTCCAACTAACGAGGCACCTAATTGAACTCAAATACCTTCCTCTTTATTTTGTAACAGTTTCAAAAGTTTCCGCATCTTCGTACCAACTGCTATTTGTGTTTTTACTGCCATTAAAAAATAAACAAAGGTCAACTGCGCTTAATCAAGGATGTTGTGTCCGATCTAACAGATGATTAAAACACACGAAACACACGATTTACAAGTCCAATGAACGCTCTGAATTATAAATTAACTAATAGAAAAGACCGTGGAATACTGGGGCTAAATATCATGGCTATTGGCTAGTATAGGCTACCTATCCAATCTTACTTAATATTATGTTTGTATGTTTCCTATGTTTCGATAATTTTGACATTTTTTATTTTAATTTTGTTGTTTAATTTATGATTTAATTTAATTTAAATTTTTTTTTCTTTTAATATTGTTGCGACTTTGATTTCTTTAATTCTATTTTAATTTTATATTGTACAATTATTATTATTTTTTTTTTTTCAATGTTTTATTATTATTATTTTTTTTTTTTTGTAATTTAAATTTTCAATTTTTTTGTTACAATTGTCTACATCTGACCTGCCGCACGCCTTGGCGTTGCTGTAAGTGCGGCAGGTATCTAATATAAATAAATAAATAATTAGATGTTTGGACGTTTGTTACTCAATGAGATCGGATTTGGATTGAAGCATGGTATGTACTATGTACATTAGATTAGATGTCTAATGTACCATAGAAAAAGCTACCTCTATCCATGATGGAAGGAGGCAGGCTTTTATACGCTGCATTAACACCATATAGACATTTTTTCACATTTTTCTTCTTTTGTTTTAAATGTGTATTATCAATAAATTTATTCATTATTATTTACAACTTGACATCATTCTATTTTATTTTATATTATTCTGGATTGCTATTTTGTTATAATTTTTATTTTTATTTGAATTTTTTTTTAAGTATTACGTTGTCTGGACTTTTTGTATAATAATATTATTCATTTTAATTTTTTTATAATATATTTCGTGGGGTAACCCCTATCGCACGCCTTGGCTCTGCTGTGAGTGCAATAAGTAATTATAAATAAATAAATAAATATACGACTGTTTATCCCGGAAAAACTAACAGTGCCTACACTCCTACAGGCCTACCAGACACAGCTTCTATGTTACGAAGTATAGAAAGACTAAGTGTTTTATGTTTTTATAAATGGTTCGTAATGGAATATAAACGCCCTACAAAACTTGATATCTAATGCGATAACGATTGAAAAATGTTAACAAATCAGATAATTAATTAGTTTAACAACGAAATAGATAACCACAAAAGAGACACCTATTGTTATACTTATCTAAAGTTATATTAAAAGTAAAAAGGTATAACACTGTTTTACGTGGTTTTACGTATCTACAGAGATTTTGACGTGCCATATCATCTTGCTCACGTTCACTCCCATGACTTTTCTTACAAGAGCGACAGTGACAGATGATATCGCACGAGCCAGAATAGGGCCCCAGATTGTGTCCCGGTTAATGTTAACAGGTCAGTGGAGCCGGGCTCTTTGTCTCAGCTACGTGACTTTCTTTGTGTGAGACAGAATCATGTTCTTTATAAAACTTGAATAAGAATTCAGAAAGGCCACAGAGTTCATAACCTACTAAGGAATGCTACTAGTAAGTAGAAGTAAGTACATGCTATATAATATTGTAGGAAGTTTTGGTGCTTACATACATACATATATATACATACGTAGTTTTCGTACTGGTTTAAATGTAGGTACTGGTATAAAGGTGCTGGCATAAAGGTAAGTAAGTAAAATAAAAAAAAAGAAAAGGCATTGGATCCGATTTCGAATCCAAAATGTCAAAGCTAGATGTTTGTGAGTTTGAATGTTTGTTGCTCATTCACGCAAAAACGGCTGAACGGATTTGGATGGGTATGAAGTTAGCTTATATTCTGGATTAACATATAGGATTTTTATGACAGAAAACGCGGGTGCAACTAGTAAAATATAAATGTAATTATAATGGTAAAAACATGTATTTAAGAATGCCACTTTATAAAACGGACTCATTAGATACTACATTTGTGGGTTTTCGATAAATAACATGGCTGATAAAATCCTTTCGCGTGATTCCGACTCCGTTTTCCGCATTACAAACGAGGTTTCAAAACAGTTGAAATGCAGAAGTGGTAACAAACTTTCCCTCGGAATATATCACTAGTTGGGTTACTGGGTGCGAATGAAGCTAATACATTATTGATTACTCACAACGATACGCACCGGAGCGGATACGATACAATCGTGCAATGCAACCGATACCTACTTCATTAAAAATATGTTTTTTTACTTTACGAGTTTTACTAGTACGGTACGGAAGCATATAAAGACTTTGGTTTTGAACCAACTATTAAAAATAATTCTGGTCCTAGTTAAGAACCTTGCGGAACCCTGATAGATGAATATCGTAGTGGGGAGCTATAAGTGTAAAACGTCATTTATTTATTTATTTAATTAATACTTAATGGTAATACTTGCTTGAATGTATGAATATAAACACGAAAAGTTATGACTGTGATACTATTTATAAATCGCTATTATAATAAGTTCATGGGAATAAAAAGGGGAAAAAAACAGATCGACTCGACAACCGGCGCGCGGCGGCGACGCGGCGCGGCGCCCCGGCGCCGGGCGACCTGTTCGAGCAAGTCAAGGGCAGGCTTTTCAAAAAGTATTTACAAGATACTTGTTCGCACTTATCTGGTTTCGGATCCCGCTTTTTTACCAAGGATCGATAATTTCTTACATGTCTGCCCAAACCTGTATTGGCTTGATTACGGCCCGACCAACTATTCTACAGAGTTGGGCAAGTGAAAGAACCAAAATGTCTATATATCTAAAAGGATGTCGTCAGCAACTCCGATGGTGGCTCCTCTACACAACTCTAAAAGGAAGCTGGTACTCGTATTGTATTAACTTTTTGCATGGAAGTGAGTCGTATCGATAATGATTGTCGGCTGGCTCGTCTGTTTCGTGAATGCAGCCATTAGTTAGGTGGTGGTGCAACCAAAGAAACGGTTTTTAATTTCAATCGATTATTACCAGAAGGATGACTGCTGATTTTGCAACGTCTTCAATTAAAATCGACAGTCGGACATTGATTCGATTAAATTACAAAGTACTTTTTGGAGAAAACTAGATAACCACGTGCGTGTTGTACATTATTTGAGGTTTATCAAAACTGGATGCAGCAATACTGACGGATACCTAAATACAAAAAAAAATACAAGAACATGATTCCACCGTAATGGCAATCCCATAATGAGCAAATGATGGGCAATGAATGTGATTCGTGAGCAGAGTACCTACTCGGACCGTACTCTGTGGACTCATTGCAAAATTAGTTTTTTCTCGTGATGGTGCTCTCATCTCGTGCAAAAAAGTAACTTCGCGTCGATGTCAATAACCTTTAGTTGTTCTGCGGTGACGTAAGAACTAAACCTGAAGATCAGGCAGAACTGTAACGTTGTCGGTCACAGAACACATTGTTGGCTTTAGGTTTTATTTGAATATGTAATTCAGTGTGAAATTGCTTATTTATACACTTCAGTTAATACTTATAATTATTAGAATTGTCTGATCTGAGATCATGACTCTTAAACAAAAGGGTAGATAGAGAAGGTAAACCTTTGATGCCAGTGAGGTAAACTTATATTTTTAGAATCAACATGAACAGCATTTGTTATCTCCAATATCCACGCATTTAAACAGGGTTATACGAAATGGTGAACCTAAGTCGAAAGGAGCTCACTTTTTGTAAAAACAGTTTTAAGTTGTAAAAAAAACATTATTTTAGTTTAGTATGGTACCTATACATTCCCTTTTACATAAAAATATGTCTATGTACTTAGGTCTTAGGTCTATAGGTACTTATCCAATATCCACTGTAACATAGGTACCTAAGCAATGACCTTAAGAACTATGTGCGTAGCTTTTCAATAGAAAATGAAACTCGTAGTCTTGGCGCGTGTTAAAAGTGCGTTGTTTATATCAATTTGCAAACAATTGGATTTAATTGAAGTGTTTTATTTTATGTCGGCTATGAAGGGGCCAGGGGTACCTTGGCAATGATGTCATGCACAATTGCCACTGCGATAGCATTTAGCTATACACAGGAAAAATTTGTAAAACTTCGATTTCTTATACCTTTAGAGTAGGTTATACAAACAACAACAACCTATTTATGCATAAGTGACTACTTTACTCGACTGCCTTAAAAAAAGGGATACATTACATACTTATCTTATGTTTTTAACCACAGTTACTTATGTTTTTTTTAACAATATTTAATGAGGCGTACATAGATAGGTAAACTCTTTATAGCTAACCACGGAAATTACAAACAAAAGATGCAACTGGCGGCCTTATCACTTAAAGCGATCTCTACGATCTCTATCTCATACGACATTATGGCGTCAACGTCTACGAGTGTATGTAATAATTTTAAGTGTATTGTATGTGCCTGTTTTTGCTGTTTGTATGTAGCTGACCTTATGTACCAATTTATTTTGTAATATCAGGTTGCGTTTGAACCAAACCACAAAAAAAAATAGTAGTTACAAACTATAATTTACGATTAAACACGAAATATATTCTAAATACCGAATATAATGACTGAATTTGATAATGATATTGATTATTATTAAAATGGTTATTTCTGAGTCAGAAATCATTTCTGACTGACTAGCCGACTGTACAAAAACCGTGTTTTTTTATTGAATTGGAACGATTTTTTAAATCAAATTTAATCGTTTTAAAAGTGGTATTAGATCTAAATGCAAAATAAACACTATCATAAAGTAATACTACCGATATTAGAAAGCAGTACTGGATCGGAATAGATCATTATTTTCCGATTACAGCTTTGCGTACACTCGGATATTTTAAGTAGTAGGTACTAGAAATGTGGGTACTATACGAATACTAGTTAGGTATCGATTAGGACGTGACTGCATAGTTCAACAATTAATAGCTGTTTTATACCTGCAGCATAAGTTATAGATGACAGCCTTGTCATGAATAAAATACTGTCATAAACAACTGTCTTATCGAATGAGAAAAAAAAACAGCTAGTCAAGTGGTCAATTCGCCGGAAAGAACTGCATAAAGTACTAGCAAGCTACTATATGAAACAATCTAGGCATCTATAGTGCCTATACAATAAACATAGCTTAGTATGTTAACACCTTTCCTAATACCCCAGTGGAACCACAACAAATATCTACCTAGGTATATGCTACTACGTGCGCCACCTAATTCAAGAAGAATAAACAATAGCGGTGCCTACCTACTAGGTAATTTAATAGGATTTGTAACGGCTCAGTACTAGTACTAGGATCGTGTTACGAATCCTTCGATATATCGTATCTGAACGTTAGACACCCCACTCGCGGTACAGTTACCTAGGTAAAGCCAATACTCCTTATGAATTGATCCACTGAGCCCAGTGAGTCATGGGCATTATTTTCTGAATGCATGTTTTGAATCGTCGAATTAATGTACAGAGAATTCAAATTTTAAATCACAACTATCGACCTACCTTCATATGGATAAAGAAGACTACCGAGGTTGGAGGCGTCTGGTATAGATACTCGTAGAACCTACAATTCACTATCAATATCATACAATAAAATGCTGCAATAAGTATGAAGATGTAGCAACTTGTACACGGGTACTATTTGGCTTACATCACTCTTACATAGACACTAGGCCATTGAAATTATGAAAATGGTTTTCCGAAAAGCGACAAATCGCGTAACGTCCTTGGCAGTGATTTTCGCAACTACCTACAAACCTAGAAGTGCAATGCAGGCGGCATATTGAAAACAGAATTATTCTTACCTTCGACATATCGTCCACCGTTCCAAAACACTCAAACTGCACTTCCTTCCACTTCCATGGTGAAAATCCTTTAGATATGTACCCGTAAGCTACAATATCATAGTGTTCACTGATTAGCGTGTCGCATGCCTTTTCGAGGCGAAGGCTCGATCAATACTGTCGGTCGGTCGGTAGTCGGTAGCTCGGTAGTGTCGGAACCCACTCCGCTCGCCTCACTCCGCACGGTTCAGTCGGTCGCTCGGGTGACTTGAATCGGATACGGTGAGGAGGTAAAACCATAGTTAGGGGGACTTGTGCGCGCGCAGTTTGTTGTTGATTGATATGGCGCATGTATGTCGGGGATGGCTTGAGCCCTGATGCTTTTCAAATGGATTGCTAAGCACAGAATATAGATATACAAAGATACAAACTTCTATTATTCCCGTACCTAATGATTACATTTATTTAGTCACAAGATGTGTGACACAGTCAAGTCATGAAGTGGAGCACAACGAAGGGGCTGTTGTGGGAAGGACGCGCCATTGCGTCGTAGCTCGTAGCACTCGTAGACCGAAGCGTACTACCTTTTGTAGCTGAAACTGCAAAGGAAATAAGGGAAAGAGATAATTACTAAACACTCGGCAAAAACTAGAGTGGTCAGCAAAAAGCATAAATTTTATAACTGTGACATCGATAGGTATACACTATAAACAGTGTATAGTTTTATATATCAAAACTTCTATGTACAAAAAAAATAAGAAAATTGAAATTGAGAACCGAGAGTCGATTCGTCATGAAACGTTCATGGTGGAGTTTTTCTTAAACAACTTTAATTTGCATGTTACAAACAAATAATCACCTTTATCATAAGATGACTTTTGTGCAACCTTTGTGAGCGTTTTCCAAAACATTTTTTTTAATCATAGGTGTAAACTTGATCGCTTAATAATAAAAAATAATAATAATAATAATCATTTATTCAGGCAATTACAGCCACACACACACTAAACATTGTAATAAAATAAAATAAAATTGAAATTAAATTAAACAATAAAAATAAAATGTCAAATAATAATACAAAAATATAAATATACCAAAAATAAAAAGAATCAAAATGTCAAAAATAAATACACATAATTTTACAATTTCCTATCCGGCATCGGGACAGCGACATGCCTATCGCAGCCATGCCGGATATACGGACAGTCCAACCTGCTGGCAATCATCGCCAGGACGGCGTTGGGGCTGGCCCGCACCCTGTGCACCAACGATGCAGCCCGCTTGCGCATGGTGGCGTGAAAGCAATCGGTACGCGCCTCCGCGAACATGCCCGAATAAATAATAAATAATAAAAAAAAATAATAAAAAAATAAATAATCGCTAATGTCTTACGTAAATCGTGATTTTATTAAAGTTTTACGGCCCTAAAAACGTTGTTTAAATTGACAAAATAGTGTAATTTAACTTTTGCGCAGTACAGAAATTAAGTGCAGTACCTACATACGCAGTGCTAACTTAAAATAGAGGTAACTTTTAGCAATATGATCCGTTTATAAGCAATGTCCAATGGCCTACTTATAAATTAATTTCAAGTTACGTTACGTTAGGCAGTACACAGGTACTGCACTCTCCATTTTTTACACGCTTTTATTTAGCTTCGTTTGTATGTTTCAAACCGATAAAGCGTGTTTTTTAGAATTGTTTAATTATTTTATATGTTAAATTAATTTCAAATTAATTCTTCGTTTCTTAATTTTTTGTCGGTCTCCATTGTTCTATCTCTACTAATTTTATAAATAATGTCAACGTTTGTAAGTATGTGTAGTTGCCAATGGCGTAAAAATGGCCAAACCGATTTGGACGAAGCTTGGTTTAAAGATAGATTATTCCCTGGACTGGATTAACATATACTTTTAGACTACTTTTCAACCGTCGAAAAAAACGTAGGAGGTTCTTTATCCCGGAAAAAAGCTGATAAAACTACAACTAGTCATTCCTGTAGGTATGTATTGCGCAAAGAGTATATAATAAGTATTGCGCAAAAGTTAAATAAGCAAAGTTTTTTTAATTCATCCGTTATTTTTTTCAAAAAGTGCGCATTGTTCGTTTATTCTGTAGCTAACTGCCACACAAACTTCATACAGGGTTATACAGAAAGGGTATGATAAACCGAAACCCGGGGCTCATAGTACTCATCATTATGAACAGCTTTTACTATGGTACCGACCCGGAATATGCGAATAAAATCAGATGTTCTATACGTTTTGTCGTGTGTCATTGGCATTTTTCTATTGAAAAGCTGATTTTTTTTTTCGCGAATTTCAGGATGCTCCCATAGTAAAAGTTGTTCATATTTTATAATGATGAGCCCTTTTCGGGTTAGCATACTCTTTCTGTATAACCCTGTATACGTCACCCTATATATTTTTACGACGCAAATTATGTCTCCGTGACATTGAAGTGTCAAAGTCAGTGTCACTGAAAATGTGCCAGTTGCTCAGATTAAGTTAACACCAGTTGTCATGTTGTGAATTATTGTAATGTGTAATATCATGCCGTACATTATCTGTGCCGCATATATTGTTGTCTCGACAGGGCTGCCAGATTGGGAGTTTTTCTTGTGATATTGGGAATTTTTTTGCCTTTCGAGAAAATTAGGTAAGATAAAATACCCAATGGAAGACACTATAAACTTTAAGGGAGACAATCTTTACAGTATTATAAAGTTTAATATGGTAAAAAACAAACATTTTTCTAGAAATGGTTTCGGACACATTCCACCAGCGCGAGTACTTGATGCACGCCATCAACTACTTCGCATCCCGTGCAGATAGGGGTATATTTAGTAAATGTTTGATAAAAACTATTAAGCAGTTTTTTTGTGCATCATTTTCCGAAAAAAAAGGGTATTTAATTGGGATAATTAAACATTTGACTTGGCAAGACTACTTGTCAAATACTTTAACTTTACTCTTTTTTGCTTGTCTTGCCTCTCTCTATTTTTTTAATTAATTTTGTTTGTTGTTTTGATGCAATGCGACTCCTGATTAAATAATTAAATAACTTTGTTCCATAGTATTTTCCAGTTAAATTTGAACAATGGTGACTATTACACTCGCATTACAAGATATCTGGCCCTGTGGGTCAAAACTAGGAAAGTTTAACTTGGATGCAATCCTACCATATATTATATTGCCTGGTCTACTTTTAATTGCTATAATTTCTCGCATATTTACTGCAATAATTATGATCATCATCGGAATGGGAGCTCTGTATGTATATACTAGACCACTACAAAAGAATAGGTAAGGCATATGTAATAACAGTTTCTGCTCATCCATCCCTGTGTTCTATGTCCTGAATTTAATTGTCAAATAATTTTTAAGGTAATGATTTATGGTTATAACTTACAGCTCTAGGGCTGAGCTATCAGAGAAATAATTACAAAAACTTTTAAAAACTTACTGATATAATGGTGAAAGTATGTATGTTTGTCACTAATGAACGCTGAAACAGATGGACGGATTTATATGAAATTCATGGTCTGGATTTACACATAGACTACTTTTTTTCCCGGGTAATGTGGGTGAAACTGCGGGGCACGGCTAGTGTATTTATATATTTTGGTATTCAGCTGCATTTCCGGCATCTTGATCAATTTTACTAAATTTACCGTAAATATTATTCAAACTCCTTACAAAGTTTCACTCCTACAGTCTTTTAATCATAAAAAGCTAACGGAGTTACAAAGTGATTTTGGCAAGAATCATAATTATTATAATGCTAATATTATGTGATTAAATTAATATTTCACACTCATAGCTTCCCACTAGGATAAATCCTGTGTTAGGGATGCCATGGAACACACACAAAGACAAGGACAACTAACACCCAGACCCAGAACAGATATTTAAATTCATCACTCAAACATCTGCCCGGGCGGGTATCAAACCCAAAACACAAACAAATACACTTTCTCTATGAATATTTTTTGTTGCAGATCTCCTTTTTTCTTCTCATGGACAATATCATCATGTGTTTGTATGATATTGGGCTTCGAATTTGGTGTACTAGGACAGCTCATGATAACGCAGTTAGAACATGTAGCGTTTTTGATGTTACTTGGCTGTACATGCTACTTTTTCTACAAAATAAAGACAGTGGCTGACTTTGTACTTGCTAAAGGCTCTTCGAAAGGAAAAGAATACAGGTATTTACTTTAAACACACAGGGTTATAAGAAAAGGGTATGCTAAGCCAAAAAATGTTGAGTGTCTACCCTACCCTACCCTTTTTAATTGCTTACTTAAAAACGATGCTTAGCAGTTGCTAAGATTGACAACTGTCATTTAACTTGTGCACAATACAAAAATATAGTGTGCAGTACCAAGCTATATCACTCAACTTTATGAAAACTTTATGAGTAAGGCCCATGGTGTCAAGCAAACCCCGTCTTATCAAAACATGACGAATAAATATTTCTTCCTAAAATAAGCTAAATAAAGAAATAATGAATGTATTTTGTAATATAAAATTATACTGCACCTTTGGTTATACTGAACATAATCGAGCATATTTTATTTTCAGCCCAGTATTAACATCAGAATCACAGTACTGTGAGATTTGTCAAATTGAAATCAACGAAAGATTCTTCCATTCTATATGGTAAGTTTAACTCGCATGCAATTAACTATGTGAAAGTTTGTAAGTGGATGTTTCTGTGACTAGTATATATTTTTGTAAGTCATTGTGTATCAGAAATATCTATGTTTGCTGTTCTTTACCTAGAATCTAAAAATCAGTTCACTGCTTTCTAACTGAGACTAAAACTGCAAAAGTAGCTAATTCTGTTTCCTACCCAAGCTGCCGACAAGGAAAGTTATCATAATGTACAGTGTAGGTAGATATCATTTCGCTGTAATGGTCCAGTGTGTAGGTATCACACAGACCATAAAACCTCTTGACTTATCAAACAATATACACAAAGATATCATATTTAAAAAAGCATTAACTAACTAACATTAATGGCGGGACAACTTCAACAAACATTGGAAAGACTGGCCAGACTGGATAGAGACTTATGGAAGGAGGTAGGGAGCCCTTTGCCCAACATTGGAACACAACAGGCTCATAATTATAAATAACTAGCTGACCCGGCAAACTTTGTTTTGCCATAAAATAAAAATTATTTCTAGTCACTATTAAAAAATAGGTTGGTGATAGAAGGGTGAAAATTTAGGGTTGTATGTATTTTTTAATGCCAAATAAGCCACATTATAAAAAAATAAAAATTTTGTCCAAAAAATAAAATAAATGTTAGGGGTGGGCAACCCTTATCATTTAGGGGTATGAAAAATAGATAGTAGCCGATTCTCAGACCTACTCAATATGCTCACAAAATTTCATGAGAATCGGTCAAGCTGTTTCGGAGAAGTACGGGAACGAACATTGTGACACGAGAATTTTATATATAAGATTAACTCTTCTATTCATGCCGGCACAGGGTCAGCCTTTCAGCGCATATATTTAATTTTATTTCCTTGTTCCACAACCAACATGATGAATTAGAGAAAATTTGTCTGCGTACACCAGAGTTGGTGTATTGTAAAGGATATGTTATGCATAACCCAGAAAATTGAATTAAATTCAATTTTTAAGTTATCTTTTATTTTGTAGGTGGGACTGTTGTATTTTACGACCCAACTATTGTTACTTCTTAGGTGGCCATGTTTTTGCATTTGCAACATTGCTGTATGGCATCAACCTGGGCTTCACTTCATTGTGTCAACCATTTGATCGTTACGAAGAATTATTGTATTTTTACTATTGTGATGATGTCTACTACGACTTTATGTAAGTTTTTTGTCTTAGTTTTGTGATTTCATATTATTTAATGTTTCCTAGTCCATGAGAGAGTAACGGGGCAGCATCAACACCCTTTCTCTAGAGACTCAAAATAACTAGCTCGCAAATGATTAAATTACATTTTATTTTGATAGATTTCAGCTCCCAATTCCTAATGTGTTTTAGATGGTCTCTGTCTAATACTTTTTCCGATTTAAAAAAGCCTTGTATTAATTATAATTGAAACTAAATAAATTCAAAATGGCAACTATGGTATATAAATACCTCGAACGTTTCATAAATGGGACATGGTCTACTCAAAAGCGCCATCTAGTTTCTTTCATTCATTCGCTTTGAACTAAAGCATGCTGCGGGTTGATAATTTCTTACCAACGCAACATGAATCAATAGACTTAATCGTCAGATCTGTGATGTTGCCATGTAATAGCTACAATAATCAATTGCTTGTCACTTTGCAGATTGTCAATAAGTTTTGTAACATGCGTGTATGGCATGGGATACCTCATGGTCGTCGCCCTAGTCTTGATACGACAATTGCTCATCTACATTCCTAAATACAGCGGTGAGTTAATTGAAACTAATCACTTCAATAATTAAGTATTAAGGCTAACTAGTGCGATCCACAGCGCATACACACTATTACACACAAATAGTGAGCACTGCGCGCGTCAAATTTACGAATTTATTATACGTATTTACCAGACCAGCATAAACTGTGACGTAAAATACGTTGCGAGTATTTGATACATTTTTATATGTAATTTTCTTCTCTTTTTTGCAGCTAAATACATATTTCGCGGAAAACAGCAATACCAACAGGTTAACCAGCTGGATGTTTGATCTAAAAGGTTAGTATTATAAATGTTTGTTTGTTTGGATGTGGGGATTGTTGTTACTAAAACGGCTGAACGAATTAAATTTAAATTTGCAAGGGACGTAAATTTGGTATCCTGGATTAACACGTATGAATATTTTATCGCGGAAAAATGAACAGTTCTTGTAGGATAACGGGTCAAACCGCGGAGCCAGCTAGTTATCTCTACTAATTGATGAGGGAAAGTAATTTATTATGAGATGATCTCGGCGCTATAATCATTTTATCATGTTTCAGAATCACTGGCGTAAAATAATTAATGTTTTATATGTCTAAAAACATTTCCTATGGAATGGACCAGAGTTGATCACAGAAGAGAGAACTGTCGGAAGAGACAAAAACTAGTCGTGTAAAAAGGATTGACGAATATGTCGTTAATAATAAGATCCTTACTTAGAAATCAATCTAAGCTACTTTAATAAGTAAAACTATAAAAAATGAATAGCTTAAGTAGGTACCTTTAAGGCAGTTGCCTACTCGACTGCTTTTTAGGTTTTATTTTGGCAAGCAATATAGATAATACATAAATACTAAAGCAATTAATCAATATTAGTTATAAAAAAATATGTAAGGCTCTTGTATTAAGAAATTAGTGTAATAGTTAAAAATGGCAGATAAAACTCGATATTTAATTATTGAAAAACGCGTGCCTGAAAAATATTATTACAATTCCTAAATTTTGCAATATAATGATTGTGCTTTTATGGCAATATGTATCATTCATACATAATTGTCGATGTACATAAAGAATTATTATTTAATAAAACTGAACAAGTCGTTCACCTAATATTAAGCGCCACGTTTGCCTGTGTAAACACACAATAGGGTTGACAGATCCGAAAGTTGAAATTACCGCATTACCCCATGAAATCGTTTTAAGACTTGTTTTCCAGCATCAATCAAAGCCGTGCTCGCTCAACCCTTTTCCCAAAAAAAATGCCTTGACGTCGTTATAATCTAGTCTGTAATGTGTATGTGTGTATATTCGCCAGTAGCGTAAAATAAATTATATCTATTGTTTTAATAAATTATCGTACGTTTTAAATAATGTTTAACAGATGTCTATATCATACATCGTACCGAAGGGTGTATCCCACTATTTCTAATATATTAGATATTTCTATCGATAGAAATACTGGGCCTGATTCAGACTGATTGTCCCACTATTTCTATTGCGGTCGGCTGCGACAAAAGAAACGCTGCATCACCTCTTATGACGGCGTGCACATAGAAACTATTTATTTATTTCCTCTTTAGAGAAAACCTCTTGATCATAGTTGTAATTGACTGTTATTGAAGTAAAAGTAAAGTTATTGAAAGTGGTAAACTTTTCAAATTACATAACAGTGTTTTTTTTGTCGCAATAGAAAGAATGGAATATAATTAGTAAAAAACGCTGGTCCAGTGGTCCCAATTTTTCTATTTTGTATTTCCATGGAAATAGTGGGATACACCCGTACCGAAGACCAAATTATGGTACGCGTCCATAACTATCGTACGGTCTAGCAACCCTTAACAAAATCATGCGAGCACTGCACTGCGCACGTAACTGAGATTGGTATCATAAATCATATCAACCCTAGAACTAGCATAACTTCTGTCAAGAAATACATTAATTAAAGTGCAGAGAAAAAAAAAGAAAGAGAGATAGTTAAGAATTAGAGTGAAACTGCAGCGCTCTCCTATTTTAATACATTTTTCTATCGAAGACATACTAATTGCTACTTATTATTACTACTTATAATATGTAATGTATGTATTGCAATTATTATACATAGAAGTTATGCTACGGACAGATTATAGCTGTATTTTAGGTATTAAGTTTTAAAACAGGTATAGACAGCGACTAGAATCTATTGCAAAATCTGCCTAAAAAAATTATTATTTATAATTAGGATATGAAATATTTTTGTATAAGTTGCAATAAGTGGATGTAGGTATTTCTACACGTAATTATTTATAAATGCAAAATACGCATATTGTTTTGTGTACTTATTATTGTAATTTAAAAGATTTTTCTAAGTTGGAGATTTCGAGATTATTATAAAAAAACGGTTATGTAAATGTAAAAGGAAGTTTATTTGTTAAATAAAATTGGATTATTTAGAAATGAGAAGCAAATCGTGGTTTGAAGATGTAATTTATATTAGGTTTTCCCTCATACATTTTTGACCATTACATTTTCCTTTGACAATTCAAGTTTTATTTTCTTTTGGCTGATCTGCACTTAACTGCATTGAAAATGCAGATGTTAGGAAGCTCTAGATCTAAAATATATATTAATCTGGAATAGGCATGACGACAGTATCAAAAAATCGCCGATTCAATGCTTTCAGGGGACTAGCCAGATTAAACAAAATTTAAAACACATGTCTAGTTTTATTTTTAAAACAGATTATTAAGATTTTCAATAAATTAAAACATTAAAATACAGCAATCGGCCATCTTGTCAGAAACAACAATCACAGCGTATGACGTCACGCTTCAGTGAACTCAGGTCATCCGCCGCTCATCACGCATAGAAACAATGACCATGTTTACTAGCCGTGACGTCAAATCGACGCCATGACACAAGCAAGCTGTTTTCGGGCACTGTTGAAAAAATATGTGAAAAATGGCTTCAAACTTCGCGAAATAAAGGCTTTTTTGTAAATAGTAAATGAGGATTTTAAAATCTTTCGTCACGCCTATTGAGATAGAGCAGCCGGTTATTGGTTCAATTTAAACCTGTAAAATCGGCAAATATTTATACAATGTGTAACTGAATGGTGTAGTAATACTTATATTACAAGATGATGTTTTACACATCAAAGCAATGAGTTTACTTTTGAGATCTAGTTTGCTAAATTCGAGAAAAAAATATCGAGTCTCCAGACAAAATTCAGAGACACGTGATCAGTTTTCTATGGAGATTCGACGATATTTTCTTTCTTGAATTTAGCAAACTTGTGTTCTAGAAGTTGCTTACTTTGACGTGAAGAACACCATTCAGAAACATCCTGTATCATGACTCGTCTTGACTATTATTTTTATTTATTTACGTACGTATCTACACGACAACACTAAAAACATTGAACACCACGCTACATTTCTATCAACAACCTGCTTTAATTAAGGCTTATACATACATAATAATATACACTCAAGCGAAGTAGAAAAGATTGTAGGTAAATATCGAAACTTGTTCAAGACCTCGTCGCTTCAGTGTACAACGGTCTTCATTAATATTTACAGTGGGACAACACGCTCTTAGTATAAATAAGTATCCTAGTATAATAAAAAGTAACTAAATAATATATTTAATACAGGGTTATTCATAAAGGGTATGCTAAGCCGAAAAGGGCTCATAGTACTCATCATTATGAACAACATTGACTATGGGACCAGCCCAGAACTCGCGAAAAAAAAATCAGCTGTTCCATACATTTTGTCGAGTGTCATTGACATTTTTCTATGGAACAGCTGATCCAGCTGACCCTGTATGAATAACACTGTATAACAATCATTGAAAAAGAAGGGGGCAAGATATTGGCCACCTTATAATACGACATGACAAACTAAAAAAAAATATCGTAGAGCGAAAGATACGACCGAAAGGATCAAGAACATTCTTAGAACAAATAAAAGAGTAGGCAGTTGTCATGTCATACCAGACGTTAAAAACACTAGCAAAATACTGCCGCGCCTGGAAATATCTTCGACGACAAGAGAAACGCTCTCAAATAATGAATAAATTAACTAAATATTAATCAGAATCAGAATATTTTTATTGTATAAATTGTAAAATTGGAATATTGCGCCGAGAAATAGCTTGACCTAATCTTCAGGAGGTAAGTAATCAGGCACCACCTGCAGCACTTTCTCACGCCACCTGGCTTTTCTCGCATCTTGCTGTCTCTTCAAAGCGTTGAGAGCCGGCAGAGTTCGCCAGCACACGAAAGTTTTGAATACTATATTGCTGAAAGTATAAAAATAAATTAAACTTCAGCTCGAAGGACCAACATTTTGAATTTTTCAATTTTGTTTTCTCTCTATCTCTCTTTTACACATTAATCATACCTATTGTAATATGCAACAGCTCTATTCCATTTTATCTCTTGTTCTTTCTTATAAACTTGCAAGCCTTCGCGAAACTTTCTGAATACCAACTGCGTTACGTATAAATCGTAGTAGTCATCGGCCACTTGCTTCTGTAGTACGTACTGCCGCGCATTCTATAAAACAATTGAAAATTTACTAAATAACTATAGTAAACTAAAAAATATTTCAGATATTCAATTATAAATGTACAAGTATGAGTTATTAATGACCTTACCATCTTGAAACCTACTATGGCTTTTCTCAAAAGACATTTTCTACGAAATTCATCGGCTACGAAATTCCTTTCATACCACATGTCTTCTGTATACCACATCCAATTCAAAAACACATTGTGCTTCAGTTGGAACAAATAATGAGCTTTTGCCTTATCCATATTATCTCGTTTTATTGCTAGCAATATCTTGAACGGACGAATCCCATACTTTGACACCAGTGACTTTTCATAGTGCAAATCTGCCATTACTATGAGCGCTCGGAGCCTTGCGGCGTATTGCTTTTTTCTGATGCTTTCTATCTTTTCCCGTTTCCGCTTTTGTTTTAGCTCTATCAACCTTTTCATCTTCTCTTCTTTGTCCATTTCTGCTTTTGCTAATTCTGCCTGCAAGTAAGTTTTATCAAGTTTCAAATTTCTTGTCTTGAGAGATTAGTGCAAAATGTATCCATCATACGTACCTGTTGTTTCAGTTTTATTCTTTCTTCTTCCATTTGCCTTCGTCTTTCGCGAATTATAGCGTGTTTCTCTTCTCGTTCTCGAGCTCTCTTTTCCATTCTTTGTAGAAATTGTGGCACTTTCATACAGTGCAAAATTAGGGATGGTTCTGAAATAGCATGTAAAATTAGATTAGTTCTTTGTGTTCTTGTGTTTCTTTTTTTCTCATTTTAAACCGTTTTTTACCTTCAATTTTAAGCTTTAATTCGTTGCTCAATACTTTTAGTTTTGGTTTCAGGTGGCGATCTAAATTGTAATAGTTTTTACGAACTTCCTCTCTCATAGTATCGACCGATTCTCTCGAAGCTTCTAGAATTTTCTTATACTTAAGTTCTTCTATTAATCTTTCTTGTTCTTCGAGCTTCGCTCTTTGTAAAGCTATAATATGCTTTTGAAATTTGTATCTAAAAAATAAGATCGTGAAGTTGTTAAAAAATAACTTTAACGAATAAATGTCTAGGCAGTCAATAACATTTTACCTACTAAGTACATATCCATTATATTTCTTAGTACCTACAATAGCAATACCTTTGATAGATGAATTCAAAGCTCTAATAAACTTAGAATTAATTTTAAAAATATCGTCATGTAGAAGTTTTTACCTTCGTTGATATGTATTGAAATCGTGTGCAAGCAATTTTGCCTTTTTAACAGATTCGGGGCCTACGTTTATTTCTGTCTTTTTCTTGGCTAATTTGTCAAAAAAAATGTCCAGCGCAGCTTTCCTTTTTTGCGACAATTCTTCCTTTTTATAGGACACATAAATCCTCCATTTATCAACGTATTTCTTTAAAATTGTTTCTTCACGTTCGCTTATTTTAATTCTCATTGGAGCAACACAAAGAAAATGTGACACATCTTCATCAATTTTGCTTCGACCACTAAAAGGCTCATATGAGACATTGGTATTTTCTTCTATATTTAGTAATTTCAATTTATTTTCAAGATAATTACTCCTGTGGCTATTGCGATCTTCATCATTACTGGATTTAGATGGCAATGCCATCATAATCAATAATGAGTTCAAATCATTTCCCAAATAGTTGTTTCCACTGGCACATATTTTTAATTCGGTTTCATTATGCTCACGTTCTTCGACATAATCTTCAATCTCCTCATTAAATTCTACTTTTGTTGATTCGTTAATATATTTACATTCTATCCTCAAGAAGTTATTATCGAACTCAACATCTTCTTCCACAGCAACGGTTTGTAAAGACGTGTTATTTTGACAGTCTTTAATTCTATCTCCACTTTGGTATCTCATATTTGGCTTAGGCTTATTAGTCTTGTTGTTAACTTTAAAATCGCTGTCGCTGTGAATAGCTAGATTATTCATATTATCCGTAATTTCTCGCAAATAATAATTCTCCTCTTCCTGTACTTCAGTTTGATTGCCTTTTATCAATATCTTGTCCTTGTTTGTAAGGATTTTTGGTTTAATTGAATCCACATATTTCAGCATTATTTTATTTTTGAGATCTAAATTATGGAAATTGTTACGTATTTTAACAATCTCTTTGTTAAGTTTGTAGCAATCTTTGGTTTTCTTGATGGATTTCCTAAAATAATTTAAAATTTGAGAAAAATATGGTAAATAACCCAGTAATCTCTACTGTTAGCATAAATGTGAAAGTTTGAATATTATGAAGTTTGTTACTCAATCATGCAACAACGGCTGAACAGCTTTAGGTGAAATTTGGTATGGAGGTAACTTGTGCCTTGAATTTACACTATTAGGTTCTTTTTCACTTCGGGAAGATTTACTGTTACTGTAGGATGGCGGGTGAAACCGCGGGGCGCAGCTGGTGTTGGATAAAGAAATCACAGATTACTAAAATAGTGATACAATTGAATAGGACCAAAAAAATAAAACGTAGATTGGGATTTATAAATATAAATAAAACATTGTAAGAGCTAAAATTCAGGGCTATAAGGAAAGGGTATGCTAAGCCGAAAAGGGGGGGGGCGGTAAAGGGCTAGCGAAAATTGAGGGATGTTGAAGTTATGTTTTAATGCTCTCAGAAGAGAGTACCTCTAGAAAGTAAGTATGGAGATACCTAATGAAAGCCAAACAATTCGGAAAATTTACGAAATGCCACTTTGTTTTATAAATTTGGACAAAGTTTACGAGTGCTTGTATTACCTGTGCCAACTGCCAGCCCTGAAGATGCCATCACCACCTCCTCCATGGGTGTCTTTCATCTGTAATTAAGTATAGTAAAAGATTACCGGGTAGTTTACTTGAGTACCTATAAGTAAGAAATTAAGGAAGACAGCTTACGCTTTTTAGGTACGAATGAGATAATATATTAATGGCGACTTACCAAGTTTCTCCTCATTTCCATACGCAACGAAGTTGGAGGAATATAGTCTGGAGAAAGCTTAATCAAGTCTTTCTCATTAAATATATTTTTGTACAGTAATTCTTCCATTCCATCGCCTCAAATACTCGATCATTTTTTACATGCACTGAGCTGGTAGGCAGGCATAACTACGTGTTGGATAACGGAAATCAAGGAACAATACAGAATATTAAGACGGCAGTAAACTAATGTTATAGGATTAAATTATAGCGTTGATGGAAATAAACTGACAAATATAGGGGCTGCTGTTAAATCGTAAACAGAATAGTGAAACTTATTTTTTGTTTAATCGATAAATAGAACGAAATCGAATTTAGCGCCAACTTGACGTTAAATGCACACACCGAAATTCGATTTTGCCACGCGGATATCGTACCACGATGTGGTAAGATTTTAAAAGACCGGATAGAATAATGTACCAGCACTGATCATAGGCATAGTCCAGCAAAAGAAGGTTATTTTACTCTCGTGCAAACGGAATACTCATGATAATTTCATCAATTATTGGCCATACATTATTGTGCTGTACATTATTGCCTCCCCCTCCTCTCTAAAATTCAGGGTTGCCAGACTGGGAGTTTTTCTCTAGATTTTGTGGAAATATTGGCTTTTAAAGAAATTTCGCGGATGTGACGTTTGGGAGAAAACATACTCGTAATATTGGCTTGGGATATTTTGACCCTTATATTTTCAAGGTGTTTTGATGGAAACACAGTATTCTGGACGTTGCCTCTATAACAATAAAAAAACAACACCTGTGTTTAATTCTATCAGGTGTTTTGCTGTAATTTTTTTTGTGCTTTGTTTACTTTTATTTTGATCTTACATCTCCTTCCCCTCCCCCTGCGTGAGCAAATTGATGGCATATTACCTCGTAATCAATTCACTTTTCATCCTAATTTTTTTTTTTTTGATTGTGGGACAGTAGGACAATGAAAATTTTGATCTAGCAACCCTGCTAACAATGCAGGATTATGGTCTCTCGCTCCAAGAGAGTAATAAGTTCCTTGATTATGGTTGTCATTGGTTGAAATAAAAGTTTTCAAAAACAATTTTAACATTTTCCGTGACCTTTCAATGCTGTTTTGCTATTTGCCAAATAAATGTATCTTCCTTTTTACAATGCGACTACAAAAAAGCCTATTCTTAGAATCCCGGCAAAATTATGTTTTCTCAGTGCATCTATACCTATTTTCGCAATCATAATTTGTGTTCTTCTTACTATGTATAAAGATTTTGAAAGTGCTAATAATACACATTGTAAAGTTCCCAATATATTTCCGTCTATATCAGCATCAATTGGTAATTATGACCCTCAAAGAACGATCTGGAAAGTTGCAATATACATGCACTCTCCTTTTAGGTTTTTCATGTTGACCCTTCGATGGAAATTCTACCGAAATACTATAAGAGAAGACCTTCGTAGCATAGTGAACGTTACAGTATTGTTAAACGTGATAGAAAACTTTTCTCTAGTAGGATTAACTTATTGGACATCATCTGAAAACTATGGTAAGTCCTCATGCATATCAATCTTCAGACCATCTAAAACGCTTGTTTTGTATTAACACATATTCAATTTGTATTTTTTGTTCACAGAATTGCACGAAAAATGTTTTAAAACATTTATTGGGACCTCTATTTTCTATATGTTGTTAACATGCATGATGATCACAAAGTACCGCAGAAGACCGCTAGTAACACATAGAGAGAAACTGTCTTTGAAATTGAAATGGCGAACATTTTTAATAAATGTTGTATCATTTGCTTTAGCAGCATATTTTTTCTTGAGACACAATAGCCTTTGTGAACCTTATGGTAAGTAAAAGTGAACTTATTAACATTTTATACAATATTGGTGGTCATAATTTACAGTAATTAGTGCGCAAGTGCATAAATATAGTTATTCTTCTGTGTAAGATAATAAAAAAGTATTTTCTTTTCAGTTTATTCAATATTTGGGTTTTTCGAATACATAGTGGTGTTAAGCAATATGGCGTTCCATTTGACCACTATTTATGATCTTCAATTGAAGTACTTTTATGTTGATCAGTATGGAATATCATCAGAGTGAAAGTACATCATAGTAATTAAGTAAACAAAAGTATTGCATAAACCCCAATTGCTAAATGCAGCTTATGACGCGAGATACAAACTCGCATCAAACACATAATCCAAACACATTTAAGTCATTTATACTGTTTGAAGTCTACCACAGTATCTTCAACCTAATGCTATAGAATTCATAAAGAAAATTAAACAATTCTTCTAATACAGCCCTTTTTACTCATTAAATAAGTTTATGAGACTGCATCTGACTGAATCTTCAATCTTGTGTAATTAAGTATTATTATATTTATTAGAAATGTTGACATTATTTTATGCAATTTTATTTTATTTTACTGTTTCTATTTTTTTTTTTCTTTTCAATAAATGACTTTCCCAGTGTAACAATTTGTGTATTTTATAACCAATGTTTTGGGTAATCTGGTAAAGTGAATTATGGTAATTTTGGAATAAAATATCTATTTATGTAACGAAATCTTCTAGGATTTTATTCAAAAAATAATAAAGGTTAAATTATTATTAACTTTATAATATTGACTGGAGCATTTAAATCTCATAAATAAAAATGTTCATCATTACCAATTTTGTGATTAAAAATGAACTTATGATAATTTGCAAATGATGTCATAATAAAGAAAAAAATCAGCATTATTTAATAACTTTTGTAAGAGTATTATCTGTGGGATAAATAATGAAAAATAAATTGAAATTTGTAGACACCTGTGTTTATTTTCCATGAAATCTTCTACTACAACTTGTGTATTTAAAATCAAAGACCTCCAAATACGAAACAGGTTTAAAGAACTACAGAAAACAATAATCATGTTATAAATAGCTTTTAGTAATAAATACATAATACACTTTTTTCATTATTTGATTAAAATCAAAATGTATAGCATTTTATTTATAAAACTACCAAACTCTAGCACCTTTTGTTACTAAATGTATTTAATATTAGAAAATAAAATGGTACTTAATCTTCAGAAAAATTACCAAATAAAGATAAAATATAAATAAAAAATTTAGTATCATTTACATAGCAAGTAAAATATAAATTATGCAAAAATAATGTATGTGACATATCACAATACATGTTAGGCTCAACGCCGACTGAAGGTAAACAACGGTTACGGCCTCATTGACTAATTAGTCGAGGATAGATGCTGCATCCAAACCTATAAAAAAATCTACTCTTATCAATTTATTGTTGGTTCAAAATTAATTAGACGCACCCCAGTCCCTTCAGTAACTCGCCGGAGTCGAAGGGACTGAGTGGTGGAGCCATTTGACTTTGATTTGAGGGGAGGGAAACTGGGAAAAGTTAACTTTCCAATAGACATCAACTTTCAAAGTTTTGGCCTCGCCGGTCTCTCCAGTGGGCGTTGCGCCTCAGTGAATTAGGATAAACACATCTATCACTTATATTAAAGGTAATAGAACTATAATTCTTTTTTTTATTCGACAGTAGTGACTAAAGTTGCAGTCCACATTTGACTTGTGACTATAATACAAATAGGAATCAATTCGAGTCGTTTGTATTTATTCTTAGCTCCTTTCAGGAAAACTACATTTTGTGGCACATTCTAAATATAAAGTATTTAAAGCTTAGTCTTCATTTACGCACTTTGCTCTGAGCAAATGTTAAAATGTTTCATAGTTTGCTTACTGTAAATATTTCTGTGAAATACAGCCTAAAGATCTTTTACTAAGGCTCATGTTCACCAAAATTTAACTTAACGATTATTTATTTAATTGTCTATTGTTGACATTTATTATTATTATTTAAATTATTGAAAACTTGTCAAAAAGGGTTGGTTAAAAATTTAATCGCTTTGTTTAGGTGAACATGACACGACCAACCCATGGTACACCTCATTGGTTCACCTGGTGGACCACAACCAATTATTTTTTTCCGTGGTACACCTTGGTCCAGAATTATTTACCCATGGTCCACCTTGATAATTAACATAGCAAGGATTTATTTAAACCCATGTTCGGAAATCTTTTGAAACTTAACAACCTAACTGGACACAATTGGTACAATTTTTTGGAAATAACATCAATTTTCTTCAAAATTTTTGCAAAGCGATTGGCTTTCTAGCACTTCGCCGGCCGCTGCCGCGGCACGCTCGCTACGCTCGCTCGGCTCGTGCGTTGTTTTTCATGTTCTAACATAACCTAACCTATTGATCGTTTGCTTCCGTAGAAAATTAACTTATCAAGGTGGACCATGGGTAAATAATTCTGCCTGTAGTACACCAAGGTGGACCAAGGTGTACCACGGAAAAAAATAATTGGTTGTGGTCCACCAGGTGAACCAATGAGGTGTACCATGGGTTGGGAGCCGAACATGAGTCTAAGACTGGTGAGATTTCTGTCCTAACTGGAACTGCTCTCCCATTTTGTCTGCGATCATGTTGGCTATAGCCAGTGATGAAGTGGCGCCAGGGGATGGCGCATTCCTGCAGTGCAGCACTCTGCTTCCAATGGCCCCAGCGCCAGGCTTCGAGTCAAACACAAAGTCTTCAATAAGGGTCCCTGGAAATTTACAAAAAATTTGGATAAGTAAAGAATTCCTTCATTCAAAATTTAGGAGTGTTACTCTTGTCGGTCAAGTTATTTCCAGGCTTGGCGGTCCTATGCTAAAAAGGTAAAGAGCGGGCTCTTTTTCCGCAACTAGGCCGGTAATCGGCCCTTTTTGCATGACATATGCGGGTTTTCCTCACGATGTTTTCCTTCACCGAAAAGCCAGTGGTATGTAAATTCGTACATAAGTCCTAAAGAACTCATTGGTACGAGTCGGTGTTTGAACCCGCCACCTCAAGAATGCGAAGCGTCGGTTCTCCCACTGAGCTACCACGGCTCTCTGTCCTATGCTAGTGCTTTTACAATAATTACAGAATATAATTATGTATTACTATTGAACAAGCCTTATTTTAAGACCTCGAAAACGGGTCTAACAATTACGAAGAAATTATATGGGGGTTTTTGGGGGCGAAATTCTATCTAGCTAGATCTCTCAGGGAAAACGAGTTTTTTCAAGTAAGGCTTAATCACCCAGGTATTATGATCTACGCTAATATTATAAAGAGGTAAAGTTTGTAAAGAGTTATCTTCCAAACTGCTGGTCTGGTTTTAAGACTCCAATGGAAAAGTAATTTATCCCGTGCTACAGGCTAGATTTCATAACCTGCGAGAACGAAAGCTGAGAAGTATTAGGCATAAAGTGGTGAGCATTAGTAATTACTAAAGAAGGTAGCATACTGGTGGTTCAGTGGGCCTCTAGAGCTAAATTTGCTTGCACACACTGAGTATACCAGAACCAAGAAGCCAAGAAAAAAAACCAACTATCTAAGTTTACCAGAATAGTAAAATAAGGTTTTTTCAGCTATATAAATGTATAATAAGTGATATTTATTCTGAATTTAGACTCAGAACATACCATCTTTTCCTAATGCCTGTGCCCGAACTCCCGCTGGGCCTTTCTCCAAGTCGGCGATCGTCAAATCCTGAATGTACTTCTTTATCTGCATCATTTGCAGAGTCATTATAGCAGATCGTAGCATTTCTTTCATTCCAAATCCTGCATACTGTGCTGCCAGCTTTTGGAAACCCGCAAAGCTAACAATATCTTTTAATTCGGTAAAATTGTAATCACTCCATCTGTAAATACAAATTCCATAATTTTTACAAAATTCACACTTTACTGCCACACTCACACTCAATGGTTGTTTGAAAGAAATAGCTTTAAATAATAAGGCCGCCTTTGTACTCCCGTTTGTTATTCGACTTAGTCTTACTTTTTTGTAACATTATTTTAGTGTGCAAATAAAGTTATATTTGTATTGCTTGTCTTATAAAGTTTGTATCTACTCAACTTTTTGGTCTGGACTGATTTGAATAAATATAGCCATAAAATATAGACATAGATTTTATCCTAGGAATAGGATAACACACACAGGCTTATTTATCCAGGAAAAATTGACAGGTCCTTTAGAATAGCAGGTGCAACAGGAGGATAAGACCAGTGTAATGTAAAACTATGAATGATCGTGAAAAGTTGAAAACCCATAAGGATACGATTTATTTTTAAACAGAGGGAAAAAGTAAAGGATAAGGTTGGTATTTGGAAATACCATGAACTCATTTATGACTTCTTATGAGTTTATGCTTCATAATTTTAATGGTTGTACATTGGTTGGTTAGATACTGTGAAGGTTACCTCTTATCTATGATGTACACGTTTATTGTATTCATTTTGTTTATTTATGATAATGTAAAATATTATATCATATGACAAACAGAGAGAAGTAGATAACCTTGACATAACCTTTGCCGATGGAAAAAATTGAGAACAAATGACTACTCACTTGTAACCTTCTTTACAGAAAGCTAGAATTGCATTCGGTCCCAGAATAACACGGCCATCAATTCTAGGAGTGGCATGCACGCCTAGGAAAGGGAATCTCGGATCCGGTACTGGATATATGTTTGATTTAACCAAGTTACTCTTTTGAGGGACTAGATACAAGTATTCCCCTCTAAATGGTATAATTTTTGGTTCTTCTGGACAACCCGTTAACACGGCCACAGTATCAGAGTGCAAGCCACAACAAGTCAGGACATATTTTGCTTTTATTGTTTTATTTTTTTTATCTGTTATAAGAACTGGATATTCTGCACTTTCATCATCACTGAATTTCTTCACCTCAAAATTAAGGTAGGTTCTTCCGTTCCGCTCTTCAAAATCTTTTACATAAGCATTACAGACTTCACTCCAGCTGACAATGCCTGTATTGGGAGACCACAAAGCTTGTACTCCCTTACAATGTGGTTCTAGCTCTCGCATTTCTTTGGCATCCATTAGCTTCAAGTCTTTTACCCCATTTTTCAAACCTCTCTCATACAAATCTAGCAATCTCGATACTTCAGATCTATCTGTAGCTACTATTAATTTACCACATCTAGAGTACTTGATACCTTTTTCATTACAATATTTGTAAGTTAGATCAAGGCCTTGAACACATAGTTTAGCCTTTAACGAACCAGGTTTATAATATATGCCAGCATGTATTACTCCGCTGTTGTTACCAGTTTGGTGAGCGGCGAACATATCCTCTTTTTCTAACAGAGCTATTTTCAAAGAAGGATGCCTCAGGATTAATTCTCTGGCGGACGCAGACCCAACAATACCGCCTCCAATGACTACTATGTCGAAACATTCTGGGGCAGTACCACTATAGCTAAAATAGTGATTAAAACATCAATTTTAATTTTTTTAAACTACTCCAATACATAATGAATATCAAATTGAAACTTAATTTAATTTTTGATAACTATTGCTTACCTTCGTCTGTGGTTTCTTGACACTGTTGATGCATATGATGTTGACCGGGTCAATAAATGAGGAATAGAAATTAACTTGCCAATGATCGACATATTCGAGATAATTTAATCTATTCTCTACTTATCTTGCTAGTGTTTCTCTACTTCACGAAACTTATCATATTTTCTAATTCTTGTATTATGTATTGATAGCGCTCCTGTGTTTAGTTATTTGCTTATTTGATGAACACATATTTTGACTTTCAGAAACTTTTGTACTTGTAGCTTGTAGGGGTGTCATTAGGAAGATTAGGAACGTTGAAAATAAACGATTTTTATAAACATCGATTTTTGGCGACCGATTTTTATTTTCTAGTAATCGATAATTTTAACGATTTTATGTCAAGCCCTTTGTTGTTTTTTTAAGAATAGAGTAAATTGAAAAACTCTACAATTAGCTTATCTAGCAATTTAGTGCGATAAAAATACTAAATCAAATGAATTGTGATATTCGTTGATAATAAAATCATAAATTGTTTGGTCAAGTCATAAATTGTCAATTTAGTAGATATTATTAAATTATATTATTGTTATTACTTATTGAGGATAAAAAAATTCAATTTATAAGTTTATTTTATGTATTTTTACTACCAGCACTCCGCGGTTTTGTTGGTTTAGTTGGTTAAAATAGTTCCGGCGCGGCGGTGTAAGTTGTGAAAGCGAAATAAGGAAAGAAACACACTTGCATTTATCATAAATATAAGAAGTTTTAGGTTGAATGAAGTTGTTACGGATAGCGTTTGTTGTAAGTGAGTTGTTTTTTCTAGTTGTAAGTGAGTCTAAATGCGAATAAGTTTATGGGATCAGTAGGTATGTTAAGTTTTGAAACGGTGGTATTGTAATGGGCAAATACCACCTAAATAAAGTAAAACATGCAGTAATATTACTAATTTGAAAAAGCATTTAAAAATAGACTGCAAGACTTAGAAGTATACACAAAAAGTAGAGGTAGCTCAGATTAAAATTATTAGATAAAAAAATAGATTCGTTAAAAATCGATTTTTGAAACCTCATGTCACATCCCTAAGTGTCAAAAAATAATATCTGGTGCCTCTCTGGTCCTATCAATAATAATACAGCCACTATCTGATCGATATATCATATCGTATATTTTGGTACGGGCCGATTAGCATTATTGAACAAATATTGTACGCATGATTGCATGATAATCACTGCATATTATTATGAATTTTCTAGCCTTATATTTCTTTTTGTTCAATAACATGTTGTACCATAGATTTATTACTTATAGATAGAGCCAAAGTGTAACCGCACATGCGACAGCTATATTCTTGAAATGGATGCCAGGATAGGAATGCTTCCCCCATCTTATAGGAAAACATTTCATAAAATATTTCTAATCTTTATACTTCACAAAATAAAACATTGCTAAATAGGGTTTTATGGAAAGGATATACAAGCCGCAAATTGCTCATAGTAGGGAAAAGTCTAATAGTAGGAAAATAACTACTAGTATACTAATCTACTCATAATTATGAACATCTTTTAATAAATAGGCAATCTTGCGATTGCGAAAATAATGTACCTTATCTGAGTTTTGGGTCAGCAGGAAATATGAAATAGTACAATAATTAAATTATTTATTAATTTATTGGGTACAATCCTGGGGAAACATAATTCACAACCTGGCAGCTACAAATCGTAGACGGCTCACGTAGTAACTATTATTATCTGTGGTTTGCCCACCTTGGCACGGTTACAGCGATGGGGACAAAAAATGAAAGGTCTGTCTCTTTTTTTCAACCGTGTTTTGGCACTTGCCATCTTGCTCTTTTTTATAAAGTAGTTGTAAAGGTATGATTCCACCAAAATAGTGTTTAGCACATTTGTTTACAAACATTTTGTGCATAACTCCAGCATTGCACGTACTAAGCTTGTATCGAGTTTAGCTTCTGGCTCCACCGGCAAGACTGTGCGTAACTTTTGTAAACGCACAGTGTGGCACACTTGTGCAAGAACATGTTCACTGAGAAGAGTTCTGTCTTCAGTTGTTAATTTGGACGGGCGAGAAAACGTAGTGATTTGTGCTGCAGCTTGTGTTTTATTATGTAGCCAAAATAATTTTCCATTTTCTCATTACCTCAGTCGAGTCACAATTGAAACATTGAGCTAACTCTTGAGTGGCGTCGTGTTTTTTGTTTCTATTTTTATAATCATTGTGACTGGAATCCCATAATAGAGGATAAGTTTCAATTGCTTGAATAAATTTAATCATTTTATCATTCGTCCAATCCATATTTAACTCTGTTAAAACATGTGCGCGCACAAATAAATGTTTTCGCTTTGGTAGCGGAAGCAAGATTGAGTTTGCGAACAACGAGTGCGTACGCGTCGACACGAGTCCACTACTTGTACTGTGTAGGCGCACACGAGTGCACAGCTGTGCGCAAACATTGCTAAAATGTTCGCGCACAATTTGTTCTTGTTCGCTTGAGTGAGTCGACCAAAGCAAACATTTGTGCCGTACGCTGTGCAGCACTGTGCCGCACAGTTCCGCACACTGGTGGAATCGTACCTTTAGGTTCTGTCTGTTAATCTGAGTGTTGTACATTATTTTAAGTAAAAATAGTTAAAAAAAAACTAAAAAAACACGCTTTTTATAAAAAACCGAACTAAAAAAATAGAAAATAAAATTTTATAAATTTAAATTAAGAATATGGTTGAAAATTTCAATAAATATAAATTAATAATAGTGTAAATAAATAAATACATGTATTTTATTTTTAAAAAGCGTGGGGTGCATGGGTCAATAGATATTATATATTTTGTAGATACATTTTGTATTGACAGACATGAGTAGAGTGATTAGCATTTTGATAATATCTTAGAAAGCACCCCACGCTTTTTTTAAAATAAAATACATGTATTTATTTATTTACACTATTATTAATTTATATTTATTGAAATTTTCAACCATATTCTTAATTTAAATTTATAAAATTTTATTTTCTATTTTTTTAGTTCGGTTTTTTATAAAAAGCGTGTTTTTTTAGTTTTTTTTTAACTATTATTTATTTTTCGCTTTTTAGTTCGATTTGCTAACTATTAACCATCCTTAATATGTACAAATGTGTTGGTGTTATCCGATTTTGGCCGCCTGCTCAAGTAAATTAAAAATAAAATTGATGCGTAACAAAAAATATTGAGCAAAAAGATTTGTAGCCGCGTGGTTTCGATCCTCAGACCTCATAAAATAAAATTGATGCGTAACAAAAAATATTGAGCAAAAAGATTTCTAGCGCGTGGTTTCGATCCAGGGACCTCTGGGTTATGAGCCCAGCACGCTACCACTGCGCCACTTTGTTCTCTGACACGAATGACGAAATTACCATTTGTAAGTTAAACGGTATTAAAAGTTAAAGAAACTTTATAGAAAAAGCGTGTTAAAAAAATTAATAGTTAAAAAAACTAAAAAACACGATTTGTTTAGTGTATTGTCATCGGTCCTCGATATATCTACAAAGTTTGAAAGAAATCTGACCGTTTAAAGTGGGTCAAAAACGCGCTCAAAGGAGTCGGTTACATACAAACATACAAACATACAAACATACAAACATACAAACATACAAACATACAGGTGAAGCTAATAAAAGCGTGTTAAAAAATGTTTATTTTAATGTCATTGTCAGTGCCAAACTAAATCTAAACTTCAGAAGAACTGAGAAGAGATGTTTGCCAGCGTTGAATGTTTTCCACCTAAGCATGGGAAAAATTTTAAATTTGAAGTTTGATGTTGATAAACTCGTAAATGGCACTAAAAAAAATGCTGTGGGTACATAACTATGGGCCGATTACACAGGTCGTATATTAAAAAGAGTGAAAAATACTTACAATGTTCTGCTGAACCAATTGAAGCTCTTGATCTCGATTCAACGCCTAAACCACAAAACATTTTACTCGCGATGTTTTGTGTCTAAAATAAGTTAGGCTGAAAATTGAAACGCAAAAGCGTTTGACTTTTATGATGAAATTGGCCCTAAAAAGTGACTGTACCCACGAGCTATTAAAATTTCATGACTATATTATTATAGCATTTGATTGCAAACCTTTACAAAATAAAGTCTTGGTTTCGAATTTGAAACTTTCAAAATCGAGATTATTAAGTTTTGCTTCTCCCTCTCTCCTCTAATTTATACTACCTATGACTCTATGAGTCTCTATGACTATGACAGTGTGTATCCAGGATTTTGGTATGGGAGGAGCTTGCCTCGGCTGAGGGATTTATATGGTATAATAATATTATAATGTAAATGGACATATTAGATGAACTATAAAGTTTAGAATAGAAGATATGAAAGAGGAAACAGAAGATACCGCTTTCATTAAAATTTCTAAGGGGTAAATATTTTAAGTCTTGGCAGCACTTTATTTGTGATATTTTTACAAATACGAAGTTGTACATACCTTTAGAAATGAAATTAACGAAATACACGTAAATAAAAGGCTTAAGGTTTTGTTCTTTAAAACTAAAGTAAAATTGGATTTCTTTTCAAACGTGATTATACTTTCCATGTTAATTTGTCATTACAATATCGAATTCTGGTTTTCATGAGATAATCTTTATTTTGATTTTCAGCTACCAAACTGATTTGTCAAGCATAGTCGCACAACAAGCAACGTATTTACCATGGCTGGAGAGGAAGAGGATAACACCTGGTTTGTAGAAGTTTTTGCTAAGTCCGTTCCACTTCATGAGTCATAATCTAAAATCGCTCTAGTTAAATGTTAGGTAGGACAGATAACATTACAGTCCCTAATCCTAATTGCTACACGATTTTATGTCTGTTAACTGTGTATACGTTTCATAATTAATTTGGCTAATAGAAATGTATATTTGTGTACCATAAATTATCCTGATTAATATGTGTTGTTATCAGGCTCATAGAGCTGGAGTCTGCCTTGCTGGATGGATGCTCTGCACATGACATCAATGTCCTTACCAAAGGAAAGAAAATCCCTGATAGCCTCCGCCCTGATGTTTGGCTGGTATGTCTTAACTGCCAGGATGCTAACAACCAGCTTCTCCTATTTGATGAAATCTTCGACTTGCCCAACCAAAACGATCTAAGAGATGATGTAAAGAAATTCGTCAATCAACTTGGTAATGATGAGGATGACAAATTGGCTGTTGTTTCGGACATTGAATCCATTATCACTTATTATTGTAAATCAAATTGTATCAATTATATGTCTAACAATGGTTGGATTGAGGTACTCTTGCCTCTACTGAGCTTGAAGTTGCCTAGATCTGATACATACAATCTGTTTGAAAGAATCCAAAAACTATACATTCCTAAAGGCTGTATAAAAAATGGTGTACCATTCCATATTCTGCGGCTAGTTCTGCAATACCATGACCCCGAATTGTGTTCATTTTTAGACACAAAACGAATTACCCCTGAGCAGTATTGCATGCCATGGCTGCGATCACTCTTTGCAGGTACTTGCAGTTTAGAGGTAGTCCTCTTCATGTGGGACTTATACTTCCAGAAGTCTGACCCATTCTTCATATTTTTTCTCTGCTTGATTATGATAATTAATGCCAGAGAACAACTACTGCAAATGAAGAACGAAGATAAAGCGACAATAGTTGAAACACTGAGTGGTATGCCAGCAGATCTGGAGGCAAATGATGTGTCAGACTTTTGTTCTTTGGCTCATTATTACTCATTGAAAACTCCATTGTCATTCCGAGAAGATGTTCTAGAAGTACTATTTTCCGAGAGTGGGTTAGAAATTAACTCCAAACTCTATTCCCAAGCTCTGTGCCTCCCTGTAGCTGTGCATGAATTAATAGAAAGTGCAACGGTAGATGCAAATGATGACAATGTAAAATTCTTTCTGGTTGATTGTAGACCCGCTGAACAGTACAATGCGGGTCATTTGTCTACTGCCTTCCATCTTGACTGTAACTTGATGTTACAAGAACCAACAGCATTTAATACCGCCGTGCAGGGCCTGCTTAATGCTCAGAGACAAGCATTAGCTGCAGGTTCACTAGCTGCCGGTGAGCATCTGTGCTTTGTAGGCTCCGGCAGAACGGAGGAAGACAGCTATGCGCATATGGTAGTAGCATCTTTTCTCAAACGGAACACGAAACATGTCTCCATGTTGGACGGTGGCTTTGTAGCCATACATGATTATTTTGGACCTCATATGACTGACTGCTTGGAAGAGCACAACCCGACCACATGCCTAGTATGTGCACCTAGTAACAACAATGGTGCTGCCGAGTTTCATCAGTCCAAAGTGAGAGAAAACATTCCAGCTAAACAGTTATTTAGCAAACTGTCTTCTGCGATGAAAGCAAAGAGTCAGGAAGTGAAGGGGAAACTTATTGAATATATAGTTAATCCTAACGCTACAGCCAACACAGGAGAGTGGCATGTGTCTGCCACTGACAGAAAGGACACGAGGTACCGGAATGTACCACCAGTTTTCAGTATTAATGACGAAGATGACGACTCTAGACCAGACAGCTCTAGAAGAGATTACAACGATCAGGACGTGCTGGAAGAAATTGTAGATGTTAACTCATTCCTGAAGATATCTAATATTCTGGACAGCTTTCAATGCCAAGAAGTGCTTTTAAATGGGTACATGCATGACTCATACTTAGTAGTGACTGAAACACATTTGATAATTCTACGAGACATTCCAAACAAGCGTGGTGCGGCCAAGGTCATTTCGAGGCGGCCGCTGTCCACAATAGTCAAGATAACTGCAAAAAAGAGGCACCCTGAACTAATTACTTTTAAATATGGAGTGCCGGACGGAGATGATTTGCTGATTAAGGATATGGATCGGTTTCTTATACCTAACGCTTCTGTAGCAACGAAGGTGGTTTCTAATCAAATAGTTAACCAATTAGATAGTAAAGTTTAATGATTATACTATTATAGTAGAAATTATCTAAATAGAACGTGAATGTGGATATCGATTCTGCAGTGCAAGCATGAAAGTTTAAGTTAGTATAATTTGTCGATGAATAAACTGACATTTAAAGGACGCTCACATTAGGACGGGCCGCAGCGAGACGCGGGGTATTTCAATACAAATTCTTGCGCTGCGGCCCGCCTGTAGTCTGCGATAGGTCAAAAATGTACAAAAGTGATGTAGAATGATTTTTGTTACGCTTTGCGGTGCGGTGCGGTGTGCACGAGCCAGCAAAATCGTAAAAATTATACGATCTTGTCTATGGTCCAAACAAAATAGTGATGAGTGATTACAACAATTATCTCAGATAATTATAATCGAGCTTAAACGTCGTTTATCTGTTTACAAACTTCCATACTTGCACTACTGCGCCGACACTAATTTATGAATCAGTATGAAATACATGTTTCCTAATTAGGGTTTTTATTAGGCTTCTCAACTGCTTCTATAATTACCTAAGCAATTACCTATACTACCGACTGCTATGTAATACTATTTTGTTGATTCCATTTTGCCGCTATGATGTTTGTTGTCTACATATTGCGCCATTCTGTAACCCATTAGCGGAACAGCGGAACTCAATCAATATTGAAAACACTTAAATTATCTGTCTCTTTTCATTACTGCTTGAACAAAATCGGCACCATTGTAAAGCCTGTTTGCCTGTTGTTGCTTGTAATGTCTTTTCTTAGTTGTCCGAAAATTAAAAAAAATTTTTAATAAATTATAAGACATACGAGAGTACTAACTTAAAATTGAACATATTCATTACATTTTTTGAATAGGTAATTGGCCCAAGTTTGAAGGCATTTTAAGACAGATCTAAACTAACTAAAAATATATCTGTCTTTATCATTGCAAGCCATTAGACAAGGGTGCCAATAGTTTTAGAAAATTTAGATTTGTCTTAAAAAGCCTTCAAACTTGGCCCTATTAGGTATGTACATATAATATTATATTTTGGATTCATTATTTTTGGACACCTGAGAAAAAACACTTGAGATAATTTAAAAACATGACTGCTAATAGCACTCGTGATAATATAATTCTAGTGATACCGTTAGTTATTATTAGTTGCAATCCTATTTTTTGCACGTCATAATTTTTTGTTAGATAAGTTTTTACACAATAAGATATAGAAATAAAAATCTTACTTACAGACAAATCTACCGTATTGCAATAGGTATTTCTATTAACTTCGAATTCTTATTCGATATACATATTATCTTCACGCGCAGGGGTGGATTTCCCTATCGAGTAGGCCCAAGCCAAGGTTGGCAAAACTTGGACGTGTTAAACTCAAAAATGTGTCCATAGCAGAATTAGCAGATAACGATTATTAAAATTTTGGTTCATCGAACTAGATCTTTGCTAACTACATAGTTTGATTCAAGGACGAACGTATCATTTTCATGGTTTTGAAGTATCAGCCTTTTACAGCGACCCAGCTGCTAACGCAGTCATAAAACATCATCAGCCGAAATCTGCTGTCAGCGTCGAATACCGGCCGAGCGCGCGTATGATGAACTCCCGCTTCCCCTTAACTTCTCCACCAAAAGGCCGATAATACACGGGACGGCATTGGGTGCAATTGACTCTGATTGACCCCCTCATCACTTAATTTTGACAAAAGATGTTGGCGTTCACTACGTTTGCGCATTACAAAACGTATACCTTAATTCCTTCGTACACAGTCTATCACGTAGGTACCTATATTATATCCTAAATTGATCGGACACATCTCAAAATCTTTGCGCTCGTTACGCTCGCGCATTTATATTTTGCTTTTGATTCTATAGCGGTAGATTTTGCATCAATTCTAACTTCGAAGTTCTTTATCTAGCAAATAATTGTCACTGTGACATATTGTTACCTGCCTATCGTAGTTAACTTTAATCTGTTGAACGTGGCCCTAGTCTTCTGCGTGATTTCAAGAGGAAAATTCTTTAGTATTACCTGCGTAAATAGTATTTATAAATATATAATATGTAAGCATTTTGATTAGATTTAAACTATTTACATAGATTAGGTAGGTACCTACCTACTTACGTATTTCATTTTTTATTTAAACTTGTATAAAACAAAAACATGCGTGGCACATTACTTATTTTCGTGAATTTTAAAGTTATTTTGTTGTGTTAAATATTATAAATCATCATGACTGCAGAAAATGTTTTGTTTCGCAAACGGGGAAGGAAACAATCATCTCTCGAAGTATTTAGGGATTTAAGTACAAATATGAATGCTACATGAATGGCAAGTTTCGTGCTTTTTGCCGGATGGATCCGTACTTTGCACTAAGAAGCCGTTTTATGCGAAGTTACAACTTAAAAATTTGTGGGACAGCAGAATCAACGGCAGGCGACGACACCGTTTATAGCACTTTAGGGTTTTACTTTTGTACCTAATTATACACTTATAGAGGTAATTAACTAATTTACCACTCGCACGATTCGTAGGCTATATTATAGTCATAGACGTTTTGATACATCTATTCCTTATTCAATTGTATATCTTTTTGGATATCGCACCGTCGTCATCATCAGATCAGCTATCATCAGTACACTGCTGGACTATTGGACTAGCCCCTAACACGTCATAATATATAGTCTTATTCTCGATTTCTTTATTTTTAATCAAAAAAACTACCTATCTGAGTGCCTAGCGCATATTTTTTTCACTATTCGATCGCGTTAACGTAAACTACAATTTGTATGAAACTAGTTGTAGGTAGTTCATATTATGAACACTAGGTAGCGCGGTTTTTATTCCATACAAATTTTTAGTTTTTTTTATCAGTTTGAAAGATTTCATTCAGATCAGACACGAAGGAAAGTATATACTCAGGGGCTGATCAAGCTATGGCGTTTGTTCGTACCTCGCACCATTATTCAGACGAATTACGCTAAAAGCAGTTCAGCACTGAACTGATGATGTTGATTGATAGCAAAGCTTAATGTGTGATCTAAACCTAGGTATAGGTACTAGGTATATTTAAATTCATATTAGGAGATTGAATATATTTTATGCTTATGTTGTCTGTTCTATTATTATTGATACATTCTATGTTGTTTTATTATTAAAGTAATGTAACATGTTATTTTTTGTTTCTACTACCTATAAATTGCAACAACCTGTATAGCTTATCCTACATGCAGAAAAAATTGGATTGTTCCCACTACGTCGCTCTGCGCCTATGGACTAGTGCCACGACGTCGCGCGTCGCCCATCCTATACATTTCTTCATTGCTTCCCACCACGCCCCGCTCGCCGCCTCAAAGGCTGTCCCATAACGTCGCTTACGTCGCTCGCTCATTTATGACGACTTCGTGATTGGATTCATGACTTTTGTGCGATTTGTAAGGAGCCCAAAGTAGGTAGTTGTAAAATTCGGGTGCAAAATCATGAAGAGGTAAAAACACTTGTAGGTACATTGGGCCCAAGTTTGAAGGCATTTTTAAGTCAGATATAAACTAACTAAAAAAATAGGTAAAAAAACTTTTTAAGTTAAACGGTTTTATGTTAAAAAAACATACATTGCAATGTTTAAGATAAATGTACTAAAAACCAAAAAATAATAAAATAGATACAGTCGTGGGAATTATAAACATATGCATAGACTAGACTAAAATAAAAACGTGGGGAGAGTTAAGTTAGAGACGTTGTGACGTGCCCCACGGTTTTATTTTAGTCTAGTCTATGCATATGTTTATAATTCCCACGACTGTATCTATTTTATTATTTTTTGGTTTTTAGTACATTTATCTTAAACATTGCAATGTATGTTTTTTTTAACATAAAACCGTTTAACTTAAAAAGTTTTTTTACCTATTTTTATTTTCTAGTTTTTAGTTTTTATTTCGCATTCTGTTTAATTCATATTGATAAAACCTAAGTTATCCGCCATTTTGTAGAGGCCGCCATCTTGGATTTTAATTTTATATAGTACATTGTATTATACTGGTTGAGCCCTTTCATTTGATACCCATATTGATGGGATCGATAAAACCTACGTTATCCGCCATTTTGTAGCGGCCGCCATCTTGTATTTCAATTTTTTATAGTATATTGTATTCTGCTTGTTGAGCCCTTTCATTTGATACCCATATTGATGGGATTGATAAAACCTACGTTATCCGCCATTTTGTAGCGGCGGCCATCTTGAATTTATAATATTAGTGAATAAACATAATTGTATTGTCACCAAAATCCAAAGTGTATACAAAATTTCAGATTAATCGGTTGACAGGAAGAGGGTGAAATTTGAATTACTTTGACCCAAGAATATAAATAAAATATAAAACAAACGGGGTGAGCTAAATAAAACCGTTTAAAAATATATCTGTCTTTATCATTGCAAGCCTTTAGATAAGGATGCCAGTAGTTTTAGAAAATTTAGATCTGTCTTATAAAGCCTTCAAACTTGGGCCTATTTTTCAATTAAAATCTTTATTTAATTAACAATTTTACCTGACTGACTAAAAGGTGCATAATGTTTTAGGAGCCCGAAGTAGTTTGTGCTTTGTGGCGACAATCACACGAAGACCGACAGGAGTATCCAGCCTACTCCTGTAGTTGTATGAATGTGGATTATTGTGGATCAAATGCGCTAGCTAATTTTACTTGGGCTCAATTGGGCTGGTAGCAGTGGCGGCCTTAGGGGGGTGCGAACTGTGCAATCGCACAGGGCCTCGCGCTTGGAGGGGCCTCGCGCAACAACCCAAGCTAATATTTAAAAATATTTGTTAAAAATGTATCTAGTCTGAATTAAAACTTTTAACTTTAATTCTTATTTATCAAGAAAATAAAGCTAGTTTCATTCATTCATACAAAACGTAATTGAAAATTTCAATATGTAGTATTACTTGAATATCGCGCCTTGAAACACTTCTCGCATCGCTGAGAAATCGCTCGTGAGAATCGTTAGTGTGAATGGAATGGAATGAAATGGGGTGAAAATCTTTCATTGTAAAATATTTGAAAACTCAAATTTTATTTTATAAAAAAAAACTTGTATAACTAGCATTTCTCGTCAAACACGACAAATACCTAAACCAAACCACCAGACCTACTTTCGCATCACATACTTTCCACGAAAGAAAAAGGGCCTCGCAAAGACCTGCTGCTGCCAGGGGCCTCGCAATGGGTCAGGCCGCCGCCGCGCCGCTGGCTGGTAGGAAGAATGGCTTATAGACTTTAGTGAGGTGAGGCTCCATTCTGATCTGACCCGATATGAGAATAAAAAAAAAACCTAGACAATAACATTTCGACCTAGTTTGTGACAGCTATGACAGACTGAGCATTGCCAGTTATGGGGATTTTTTCTGGTTTTCGAGTATAATTGAAAATGGAAAATATCTGATAGTGTAATATACCTTTGATTTTATTGATACTTGTTGGTTAAATAATATTTGAACACTTGGTCATCATGATTAGATCGTAAGTACTTAAAATGTCTCGGAGAAAAAATAAACTTACAACCAAATAAATTAATAGAATAAATAATTGCTGTCGGGTTTTTTGTTGTTCTTTGAATAATGATAATTATTTGGTTTTTATGTCACTCTTTGTCTTCTAAGTTTTTTTTCTAAGTAGGTTGTATTGTAATCTAGGATCATTTTGGGGAAAATAAAATTCAATATCAATATGGGGAAAAATTAAAAACATAATCTGGCAGCCGTAACCTTGACCTGCTTTTAATCAAAACAAAATAAAAAGTTCAAAAATTGAATTCCTATTTCCTATCACGTTTTTCGATTTAAATTGTTTGATTTCAAATCGGAAAAATCAGAATTAACAGAAATCAAAGACAGAAATAAAGTAAATAGTCATAACCCTAAATATGACCGCATCAACATATAATTTAACATGCGATTCCTATAAACATACTATATTTTCTGGTTTTACCCGTCTTCAGGAGGTAACTAACGTATTTCGAATGTATATTATATAGCGTTTAAAACAAAATAAATAAGTTGACTAAAATGGTCTAATAAGGCATAAAAGGAGCTTATAGTTAGATACATACATATTTAGTGTTTAAATTGTTGACACATTATAATACAATATTAATTTACAAGGGCTAGTTTTATTATGGAACAGTGGAACTGGAATCATAATACTATTCACACTTAATCTCACAATATTTGTTTTAATATTTCCAGCAACAAGAATTTGTAGATTTGACTTTGGCCGCTGATGGATATTTAGTTAAAGTACATAAAAATATAATGGCATTAGCGAGTCCATATATTAAAGACTTGGTGAAGACAACATCAAGTGACAACCCTGTTATTTATCTTCATGTAAGTTTACCTTGTTTCCCACCTTTATGCAAATTTTGATAGTTTTTATGGATTCACATTGTGTTGAACTGCAGCACTGCACCAGGTCATAAAGTTCTGCGCATCAGCTATTGCAGGGATGGCAAACCTTTATGAAATTACCTTTACCTTTATGAATCAATGTGCCAATTTCTATAAAGAAATGTGGTTCCCCATCCATCCCTGAGCTATTATATTATAATTAAGTAAGTACATATAGGCTGAGTCGCTAGCTCTGATGTCAGAGTTTAAGCCACATCAAATCTTTTGACACGACTTGGTACTTGGACAGATAGCGGGGGTCTACTATTTATTGTGTCATCTGTTATAGAGTTCAGATACAATTGCTACTTGCAATTATCCTATAATTATGTGGACTGATTGTTGGTGAAGGCTGCTCGGCTTTTCAACTGAAACAAATGTCCAATTAATTATTTTTTTTACTACACAGGATGTTTCCTTTAGGTTTAGTGTAGTTATACTTAAAATATGCATCAGGTACATCATAATGAACAACTTTTACTATGGCACCAAGACTAAAATCGCGAAAAAAATCAGCTGTTCCATACAAAAGTTCATTGGTTTTCGATAAAATGTATGGAACAGCTGATTCTTTTTTCACGATTTATGGGTTGTTCCCATAATAAAAGTGGTTCATAATGATGTACGTAATGCGTGTTTTCAGCATTACTACTACATAACTCAATACAATTATTAAAAACATGTATATTAATTTCAGAATGTGAATCACAATCTATTAAAATACTTACTTGAATATATTTATCAAGGAGAAGTAAACATTCCACAAGAAAGCCTAGAATCTTTTATGCAGCTCTCACAATCTTTACACATTACTGGTATGAACAAAACCAATACATCCAAGGTATGCTCTTGAAACTTTTAATTTTGTGAATTAAACCAAACTTCAGTAAAGTTAAGTTTTATTCATTGTATTTTATTTATTATTCAGAACGTCTTGCAAACAGCCCTTCAGAACCAGAATTTGGGAACAAGTGCAAGGCATCAGATTGATCAAAGACCTCCCACAAATACATTAGAACATGCAAATATTGTAACTAGCAACAATAAGAACAGGTGTGTAATCTAAATACATAACTTTGTCTAACAGTTATTAACTTGTGTAATGTTATGTAATAAAAAAATATATATTCAAAGAATTACATATTTTAAAAGTACTATGAGCCCCTTTCATCTTAACTTACCCTTTCTCAATTTTATATTTTAGAATAAATAGAACTATCTGTAGAAATATTTTAATAGCAAGGTTTATTTATTGGATGATAGACAAGCAGCAAAAGCTGATGTACAATTAATCTTGCAGTGTCGAAATTTATTCATTATTATCAGTCAGTATTTATCAGCACAATTTTCTCTTTTCCCAACGAGTCACAGTGTGACTGGTTGGGAAAAAAAAAATCCCAACGAGTCACACTGTGACTCGTTTTGGTGTGACTGGTTGGGAACCCCTCTTTTTAACGCGTACCCACGCCCACTTTTACTAATTACTTATATCTTCTTCCAGTATTACCAATGTAGCAGCTTGCATCACGATAAACGAAGATCACAATTTAAAAGTACAACAATATCCAATATCAAATGTTGAAGGCAGTAATCATTTAGATTTAGCACTTAACAATGATGACATAGAGCTCTTAATAAATTCGGAAACCATCAAAACTATGCCAGTTATAGTTGCAGCAGAAAAAAGTGTAAAAGATCCTGAAAATATGGAGACTGAAGTCACTTTGCCTCAGGGTGATCATGCATTAGTTGGTGCTGAACAATCAAGTGTTCCGACAATACAAGTTTTAAGTGGTGGTAAACAATCAAGTGTTCCAACAGTACAAGTTTTAAGTGGTGGTGAACAATCAAGTGTTCCAACAGTACGAGTTTTAAGTGGTGGTGTACAATCAAGTGTTCCAACAATACAAGTTTTAAGTGGTGGTGAACAATCAAGTGTTCCAACAGTACGAGTTTTAAGTGGTGCTGAATTGGAATCCGCAGCACCTGATATGATTGACTTGAACATGCCTATTAACCTTGACAGAGATTCTAAAGATGCTTTAAGTAGGTGCCTTGACATGGCTTCTATGGCTTTCACTGCTTTCGCGTTGTGATAAAAGCCTATGTATTAAAACAGTGGACCTAGCACAACTTCTGACGTAAAATACGTAGCGAGTATTCGATAGAAAATGTCCCGTCATTTACACCCGTCGTTGCGTCCTTGACGGGCGTAAATGGCCTATACTTTTCTGTCGAATAGTCGCTTCGCTACGTTTTTTACGACAGAAGTTGTGCTAGGCCCACTGGTTAAAAGCTACCTCTACATACAGGGTTATTCATAAAGGGTATGCTAAGCCGGAAAGGGCTCATAGTACTCATCATAATGAACAACTTTTAATAAGGGACCAACCCGTAATTCGTGAAAAAAAATCAGCTGTTCCATTAAAAAATGTCAATGACACTTGACAAAATGTGGACTTGAAAGTGACATGCTTTTGATTTCAGAATTGATAACGCAGTTTTCGACGACAGAAAGAGGTTCGGTTCAGATAATCGTCAGCCGGTACATATATTGCAGCCACCACAGCTCCAGGGGCGGGCGCAAGCATCGCTGGAGATGCGTTGACTACCGCAAGCTACGATGCCCAGCCTACATCGACAGTTTGGATAACAAAATAATTTCAAGGTATAAATAGAAATACCCGAAGGTAGAAAATATTTTATCTGGTTTTGTACAGAATCCTCGATATTACACGTGTTTTAAATTCTATAAATAGGACATTAATATTCTAATAATAATAATATCCTTATAATGGGTTTTTTAAAATAGATAAATGCGAAAGTTTGTGTGAATGTCTGTGTATGTGTGAACTGAATGTTTGTTTGCACTATACCGATTTGATAAAATTTGGTAGGTAAAAGTTTGGCTTATGCTCTGGATTCAAACTTAATTGTAATTGTTTGATATTATGTCATAATTATGGAGGCTTAATGCTTTTTTTTTTCCAGAGTGGGATTCCACAGCCATGGATTTCACGATGACAGAATATATAAAAAGCACCAGAAGAACATCATATTTAATTCGTATATGCAAGCTAAGGATGCATGGCTGCCGAAACCTGTTACTGATTGTAATGACATTGATAGTAATGTTTGTATAGAATTAGACGGTAAAGACATATAATAATAAGCTAATTTCAGTGCATCTTTTAACAGTATTATCAGTGAATAACAAGCAATAAAATGATTATTCTAATGGAGTTTAGCGTTTTTATTCTGCTCATACTGTGTCTGTACTTTACATTCCCACCAAAATCCCGTTTACTCCCACCTGTTCTGTTGAGGTTGACAGAGCTATTGGGATTTTTTTCCCATTAATTCTGTCCTCAAAACAAATTGGAATATAATTCCCACCTGTTCTGTTGAGTTGGTAGTTCTGTTGACAGAAATACTATCCTGCTAATATTGTAAAGCTTGTGTTTTTAGTATTAGTCAGGAGGCAAACATCCTATTTACGAAATCTCGTAGCCAATCTCTTCTACTTTCTGTCGATTTGCCCAGGACCAATGTTTCTCGTCAAGCCCGCTCATTTTGTTTGACCGCTCACAAATCATTTGCATGTGATAACGTGCTAAGCCAAACCATGAAAAAAAAACATAATTGTCACTGTCATGAATACTTTGATTTCAATGTCACCAACTAATGTAATTTTGGGTTGGGTTGCTTTTGCTCATGGATGGAACTAGAGGACTTCTAAAAATCGATTGCTTTATTCGATTTTTCATATGGAAATTGGATTAGTATAGTGTTTAGTGGTAATTTTATATTTTTGCATCTTGTGATTAAGTACAGATTATAACAAACTTGTAAAAAATAAAATAACAAAAATGCCCATTAAAAACACCACCAACCACCATAATACCACCAAATATGTGATCTTTGACAAAGCACACATTCTGATTATGAGGAAGTTCCTCACTCTGCAGCTATAGCTACTGCTGATAACTTGGACCCTGCCTTGCTGCCGGTGGCGCCCGGATTTTGAAGTTCTTTTTATATAATATTTATTATTGTATAATAGTCATACTTGCTGTGCCCTGCGGAATTACCCACATTTTTCGAGATAACGGGGCGAGGCGCAGCGAGTTCAAAAGTAAAGTCACAAAAAAGAGGATAAAAATTATTAACAAAATCGTTTTTAAAAAAATCGAACTCTTAAAAATAATCGATTAGTTTCATCCCTAGTTAACCGCGCGATTCGCGTCTATGTTTCGTCTTTCATCGAAAAACAAAACATTCTTCTGAAATACCACAAATTGTTAGCTGTTATTTTGTGTCGATGCTGGAAAAAGTTGCATTTTAGCATTAAAATTAGTAACGGATTGTATTAATTTGTACAGTTACAGATTGAGGGCAAAATGACGCAGTCCCAGTATTCCTTAGCTTGGGACTCATTCAAAGCTAACATTTGCACTGGGTTAAGTGCTCTTCAACAAGTAAGTTTTATCCTAATCGCACTATTTTCATAAATAACTGTTGCAGTTTACCTTTATAGAGTTTGTAGTCACTTTCCTCTTTTTTTATTTTCATAACCTGTACATTGGCAAAGCCGCGGTTCAAACTTGCTTATGGTGACAAAATCTTTGAATAGATAATACCTATTCTAAGCTATGTAATATACAACAGGGTAAATACAAAATCTATCTTATTTCAATAATCATCATTAAATGTAACCTGATAGTTATTTTTTCTTACAGAATGGAGAGTTTGTAGACATGACCATAGCAGCGGATGGTCATTTCGTGAAAGTACATCAAGTAATTGTGGCGCTTGCAAGCCCTTACTTGAAGAACTTGATGGCTTCAGCGCCTTGCCAACACCCAATTATTTTTCTAAATGTAAGTGTGAACTAATGATAGGTAATTTAGTTTCATTAAGTAGTAATGCCGTCTTTCAATTGGCTCCTTTCAATTTTGTAATTTTTAATTTGTATTTTGCAAAATAATTATGGGCATGCTGATTGCAGAAATATTGCCTCAAACTGTGACTTGACATCATAGCTTCTATATGTCTATAACTTTATCTTGAGTGATTTTGCTTGTATTCGAACTTGAAATTTGCTATGTGCCAGTTATTGTTGCAACGTGCAAACATGAATAAATAACAATCTGAGAAGTATCACATGCTCTCTGTTAGAGAAATACCCAAAAGAATAAACAAAGTAAAATAAAAGGAAGATTAAAAACATTGTAGTCTCCTACTCTTCGGTCCCTAAGGCCAGATGGTTTGATGACCTGATTAGGGTGGCTGGTGGAAGGCAAAAGATTGTTGTGCGGCATTTTTTAGGCAAATAGTCCAGCAGTAAACAGATATTAGATAACTCGACAAAACAATGAAATAATATCAAAGAACTTGTACACTTTCTATAATGAGTTGCTTATTAATACTTTGGTTATGTATTTGCAGAATATACCTCATAAAGTGCTATGCTACTTGCTGGAGTACATTTACACTGGAGAAGTTCTAGTGCCGTCTGATTATTTGGCTTCATTCACTGACGCTGCCAGGGAACTTCACATTAAAGGCTTAGAGAATGTTGTAAGTATACAGTATATTAAAAACACGCGCTTCGCGATTTCACTCGCATTTTCCGGGATAAAAAAGCTAGCTTATACCCTGGATTAACATAGGCTACCTATATGTTAATCCAAGGTATAGGGTAGCTTCACACCAAATTTGCATGATTTGTGCAGTTGAGCCATTTTTGCATGATTGCAAACATCCAAACTTTGACATTATATTAGTAAGAGATTTATTTATTTTTAGTAAGACAAAAAAATCAGACAGTAATGTAATGTTTTTTTTAGTGATAAAATAGCATATTATATTTTCAGGGAAGCCATATATCCAGAGGTAATGCAGTAGATACCATGGATATCAGCCAATATAGTGGCTTGAAGAGAAAAAACCCTATAGATTTGAACCAAGTAAGTGCCTTATAATAAATTTACTATTACACTGGTTTTAGTTGTTTTTGGAGTCGAATTAATAAAATATTGCCATTTTTTTACAGATGAATTTACCAGCAAGTGCTAGAAAAGTGTTTGTTAAACCTGAAGGTGCCCATATGTAAGTATTACAATCTATTTTTATACCAAAATAATAATATTTTTTATACAAAAAAGCTCAGCCTGAAATGTCTGATCTGTAGAAAAACAAAACACCCAACAAAAAGGATGGAACAGCTGATTTTCCAAATTTCCAGATTGGTCCCATAGTAAAAGTTGTTTATAATGATGAGTATGAGCCTTTTGGCTTGGCATACCCTTTCTTAAAACCATGTATTCTTTCTTAAAACTTCTAGGTCCGTAAACCATAGCATAGACATGGGCAACGATTCTCAGGACTATGCCACAGATATAATGGAAGACTCCGGTGCACAAGACTCTGACGACGACTTTAAAAGCGACAGCCAATCAATTGCAGACATGAACCAAGTTAAATGTAAGTATTTGGCAGTTGACGGGAAATAATGAGCATTCAAATACGTAGAATATTTTATAATTTTTTTTTAATTTATACATGCATTTATCGTACAAATATTAATAGAAACAATTGGAATGATAGACCAGCAAAAACTAACGAAAAATCCGAAGCGAGTATTTGATACAAAAATGTGTGTAAATGCAGTTCTCATTTTCGCCCGACAGGGGCGCTATCCCGTTTTGCATACATTTATTTATCGAATTCTTGCTAGGTATTTTACGTTTAAATCTGTGCTAGGTATTCTGATGGTCAATGACACGGGCTACGCTGGCTTGCCTAAAAGCAACGGATATTATAAATGTGAATCCTTAGACAAGAAAAACGATGAAGACGAGGGAGTAGCCACGCTAACCACCACGCCCGAAAAGGTGGAGGAAAGACCATGATGTTAAAATAATATAAATAATAATAACTCATTTATTTCAGGGAATGTAACTTGCATGCAATACAAGTTAGAAAGGCCCATAGAAAATAAATACCTTACAGACTTTTTTAACACGCTTTTATTAGCTTCACCTGTATGTTTGTATGTTTGTATGTTTGTATGTAACCGACTCCTTTGAGCGCGTTTTTGACCCACTTTAAACGGTCAGATTTCTTTCAAACTTTGTAGATATATCGAGGACCGATGACAATACACTAAACAAATCGTGTTTTTTAGTTTTTTTAACTATTAATTTTTTTAACACGCTTTTTCTATAAAGTTTCTACTAATTACCATTTATAACTTATAAATGGTAATTTCGTCATTCGTGTCAGAGAACAGAGTGGCGCAGTGGAAGCGTGCTGGGCTCATAACCCAGAGGTCCCTGGATCGAAACCACGCGCTAGAAATCTTTTTGCTCAATATTTTTTGTTACGCATCAATTTTATTTTATGAGGTCTGAGGATCGAAACCACGCGGCTACAAATCTTTTTGCTCAATATTTTTTGTTACGCATCAATTTTATTTTTAATTTGCTTGAGCAGACGGCCAAAATCGGATAACACCAACACATTTGTACATATTAAGGATGGTTAATAGTTAGCAAATCGAACTAAAAAGCGAAAAATAAATAATAGTTAAAAAAAACTAAAAAAACACGCTTTTTATAAAAAACCGAACTAAAAAAATAGAAAATAAAATTTTATAAATTTAAATTAAGAATAGGGTTGAAAATTTCAATAAATATAAATTAATAATAGTGTAAATAAATAAATAAATATATGTATTTTATTTTTAAAAAAGCGTGGGGTGCTTTCTAAGATATTATCAAAATGCTAATCACTCTACTCATGTCTGTCAATACAAAATGTATCTACAAAATATATAATATCTATTGACCCATGCACCCCACGCTTTTTAAAAATAAAATACATATATTTATTTATTTATTTACACTATTATTAATTTATATTTATTGAAATTTTCAACCCTATTCTTAATTTAAATTTATAAAATTTTATTTTCTATTTTTTTAGTTCGGTTTTTTATAAAAAGCGTGTTTTTTTAGTTTTTTTTTAACTATTATTTATTTTTGTATATCGTCGGCTTAGTGTAAGACGTCATTAACTGCAAAAAGTCACCTGTTTGAAATGAAAACTAACGTGGTTTGGCACATTTTTGGCTATAAATTGACGCGGGAATACTAAAGTTTTGTTGGGTCGGATGGCTACTAGATTTGATGACATTCTGTGTTGTTTTTCGAGGAGTAATATAATTACAAGCGTGATGCGCTTGAAGTAACATCCAGTCTGGCAGTGATTTTGCTGTTAATGACTTATTGCAGTAAGTAAATAAATATATAACGTTTCACTCTCATAGCTCCCCACTAGGATAACCTGTGTCGGGGATGCCGTGAAACACACACAAAGACAAGGACAAGTAGCATCCAGACCCACAGCAGATATTTAAATTCATCATTCAATCGAACCAGGGACCTCTGGCTTATAAAACGACAATACCTATGTTTATTTGTATGTATAGTTACTATAGTATGTATGTGTTATATTGCAGCGAACCCATCAAACCTGCAGTACACGGTATCGATCCGCGGCTCGCTGCAGGCCATCCTGAACCGCTACATCTACAACCTGAACTCCACGACCTCGCGCACGGGTGTGCGGCGCTGGCGCTGCGTCGACTATCGGAACAACAAGTGCAATGCTTACGTCGTCACCAGGGGAAACCTTGTCGTCAACAGGTACTAGGCCGAACTTCCTACATCAGGAGTTTTTTTTTTTTTTACTATAGGCTTGCGTTTGACCGCCATCTCGTCTGATGGTAAGCAACGATGCGGTCTACGATGGAGCAAGCTTGCCTAGAAAGAACCGATTTACTCGCGACTTGAAGACACCCAGATTATATCTACTCGTATGTCGGTAGTCAGCGTTGCCGCTGGCCCTGTGATCACTCTAGGCGCCAAGTGGCAAAGGGCGGCAAAACGCTAAATAATAACGCTCGTATTTGGCGTTTCGACACCATTCTTAAAAAAAGGTGGTTTAAAAAAAAAAAAAAAAACTACTTATTTAATTTAAAATTTCCTTTCAGATCTCACCTTCACAATCATCCTTTCCACGACAAGAAGATTCTATCTAAAATAGAAAAGAAAGCCGTTTTCTCAGCCATAGACGACGTTGAAAAATACAGGGACAAGGAAAAGTCGAGAGACGAAGATGATAAGATCGAAGAGGACAACTTCGATGAAGTGAACACGAAAAGTGAATAACGATAGCAATAAACTTGAATGTGTCTGATCGTATCGTACGTTATTATACAGTTTTAATGTAAGTTATATTCTGTCTTTTCATTTGTAACCACATGGTTAATACTTTTCCCAAAATAATTTCATATGTGAGACCTATATTTTTCCAAAATGTTTTACTTGGTGAAACTTGTGTTTTTCCCAAATATTTTTTTACCCGCACTTCTTTCGGGATGAAATTATTATTTCTTTCCTTGTGACACATACTATCAACTTCCCTTTAAATCATGTTTGGTTTAGCCGTTTGTTCGTGAAAAAGTAACAAACTACTTTCGCGTCACTTCGTGATCGAAATTAATTCTATGTGTTTTGTTACTGCTTAGTTCAGAGAAAGGAAATTTATATTTCTCTGCTAATTTTATAAGCATTTTTTGTCTAAAAAAATTTAGTTATTACTTATTGTAAGTTGATGCCCGTGATTTCGTATGCGGTTTTGCATAGTGCACAACCTTCGGCCTTGCATTACCTCTATTTATCCTTGTTAATGAGTTAAAACCTTGTACTTAACGACGTTATACAATATACAGGATCAACTCCGAAATTCTGAAGCCCTCCAGAGGCAGCCCTGAGATACTTGAACTTTAAACAACTTCTATTCCACGACTTGAAAAATCACAATAAAAACTGCTGTTCCATACAAAAAGTTTATTGACCTTGGACAAAATGTACGGAGCAGCTGATTTTTTTGTGAATTTTCCAATTTCGTAGAACGAATGTTTCTTGGATGAATGTACTTATAGAAGCCGCTTGCAAAAGGTCTTCAGTGGTTTAGAATTGACTAGCTCTGTATAATGAACAATAATGTTTAAAATAAATAAATTTTGTCTGTAATTTGAGACTACCGAAGCTAGATCGATGTTTGAGACTAGTTAAAATAAGCGCGCGTTCTCTTGACGCTGTGAACGCATGCGTAGCCGTGTCCACACCGACCGACCATGGCTCACGAGGCACGCTTTTGTCTCTTTCTGGACCGTGGTAAGCTTAGCACCTAGAAAGAGATAGTCGCGAGCCTCGCGAGGCGGCTCGGTCAGCGTGGATAATAAAATAAAATAATTATCTGTAAAATGTATAATTATCTTTTATATATTTAGGTAAAATAAGGAAGGTCGCATATAATTAAAATTTTACGAAAGGTTTTTGTGTATTTTTTATTTTATTTTATAAACCTACTATAAACAATTACGAATATAAAGGGCTTCACACACAGCAGCTATAATGTAAAGATGTACATTACAGCACGATACATCTCATTACATCTTTCCATAGAAATCGTCAGGAGACCACACACGACAGCTATAATGTATATTTTTACATCCTGACGATGACGTGTGAAGCCCTTTATTTGATGCTGCAGAGTTATGAAGAGGAGTACGCAAAAGCGAAAATGGCTCCTAAGAGGTACTTATCAATTCTGTCAATGTCATTGGTCAATTTAGAGGATAAACCAATCGCAATAAAAATCAGCTGTTCCACACATTTGTAGTGTCATTGACATTTTTCTATTGCGCCCGCCACACACTCGACGAGTGGCGTGGGAAGTAGCGAGGAAAGTAGGCAGAGACGTAGTGTGGCCACGTTACTCGTCATGCCACTCGTCATGCTCCTCGTCCTCGCCCGCCACACCGCGAGTACGACCGGCAATACGAGCGCGAGTGACTGTCCACATTACTCGCGCGGCCGCAGTTCGTGCCGAGCGCTCACGCGAGACGCACGTCTTTGTTTTCGTCATGTCGTCGCCGCGCAACGGAGAATGGTCGGAAGAAAAAACATTAATTTATGTTCCCTTTAAAATTGTAGATCTATTTGTAGATAAATTATTACTTTACTGTAAAAAAAAAGTTTCGTAAAAATTAAAGGCACTAAAAAAAATCTTTGGTCGTTAATTCAAAATTGTCACTACCGTACCCAGTCTACCCTAACATAATTAAGTTGAATTCAAATTTTTATTTAACTCCATCCAACTTCTCTTGTTTAAATTGAAGACATGCTTACTACAAAAAAATATATAATTATAGATATTAGTTAAAATCTCCATAAAAGAAAAATTGCGGTAACTGCTACATATCTAGACGTCGACGCCGACGATGTATATTGCTTTGTAGTATAACATAGATATAATCAGCTATACTACAAAATACACGCACTCGCTGCCACCACAGTTTCAACGTCCATTGTGTAGCAACGACGAATAGACAAGTGCGGCGCGTAGCGATTAATTGCGCGATTAATCGCGCGATTAATCGCGCGAGTAGAGCAGTGTGTGGACAGACAGGGCAACATCGCGGCAGCGATGCGGCAGCGCGAGGAGCATGACGAGGAGCATAGTGTGGCGCGAGCATATGGAACAGCTGTTTTATTTTTCGCGGTCCATATTAGCCTGTAAACGGCAATGTAGTAATGTAGTTTGACGAATGAAAAATAACACTTTGACTGCGGGAAACACCTTGTGTTTTCCTTTCTGCGACGCGAGTGCGGCTGCACACGCCAGGCGCGTATACGTATAACAACGCATTTGACTATTAGCCGCACCTAAGGCAAGCGCATGTTGTGATTATTAGCCGCAGTCAATATAAAGCCTTAATACAAACAAAGTTAACAATTTTACGTAAGTATTTAATGTTGTAAACGAATCCACATAATTATAAACTTCAATTTATTCCGATAAAACGGAGTTTTTTTTTGAGTTAATTAATTATACAGATAATTAATTTAGACAACAAACAATTAACTATTTATTTATGTGTTTTTCTGGTAATTAGTAAGAAACCAGAACTATATATTTCTAGTACTAAGTTAATTAGTGTTTTGGTCGGTCTTACATCATTTTCATTTCGGATCTTCTGCCCTCCGCTGTTGGGGAAGGTCAGGGAGCAGAACGAGCTGTGTGCTCTGATGCTGGGCGCTGGAGCCAACTACCTCCAGGGAATCTCCGAGGGTGCGAGAATCCGGCCCGCTCGCGACTGTAGGGGTCTCTCGAGTCATTCGGTCACTAGTTGACTCGGAAACGTACACATTTGTACGTTCGACATTTGGTCACGGTAGGCTCGGAAACGTACACATGTGTACGTTTCCGAGCCACCATCTTGAAAAGGTCACGCCCATCGATTAAAAAAAGAACGTTTTAAAGACCTTTTCAAAATGGTGCGTGTCCGTACACATGTGTACGTTTCCGAGCCTACCGTTGCCGGATGTCGCGCGTGCGGGTTTGTGCGTTTCCGAGTCAAAGGGTAGGTATCTATATCATTCGTCAACTAGGTATACCTTGACGTAACAACTTTACCTTGAAGATGTTCTGGTAGCCACAACTGATAGCACGTTTTAGGGTCCTGAACCTCCTTCGGGGAAGAACCCTTAAGGCGAGACTCCGGTGTCTGTCTCTGTATGTCACAGCCAATTATTTTTATTTAATAGAAGGGCAGTAAAGCGGCCATAAATTAACCAGTTACCAATTAGGTAATACGATAATGTCGAAAATTAAATATGAACGTCTCGAGTGAACGTTACCTGTTAGGTAATAAAGTGAGAGAATGTTGTATTGTAAATAATATATGCATTGTAATAAACCAATTCCGCATTTTATATTTACGCGGAAGCAAATAAGGTGAAGGGGACAAAATGCTGTAGAAAATATATCTCCCTGAATGATAGATTATATCCTTTGGATACGAGTACCTACAGCATTACGGAATTGTCATTCAGACCAAAACGCACCAAAGTTTACGGATAGCGCGGCCAAAATCCCTTTTATCTTTCATTAAAATAAAATAATCCAAACAACAACAAATGTAGTGCTGAAGTTTAATTTTGTAAAATTATACAAATTTTACAATTCGCAGACACGAACCCATTGTGTAGATAAGATGCGTGTAAGTATGGACCTAGATAAACTCCCACATATACACAAAATGGTATCTTTATGTAAATTTCAATGATGTAGGCATTGTAGACAAAAGAATAGTTCGAAATAAGAAGTCAGAACTTCTTATTTCTTGCTTTGTAGTTTTTACTGGATTACTCTTTATTGTATCTATGTACCTACTTACAAAAGAAAACGTACTATTGATGGGCTAATTGTATTAAAAAATGTTACGCAGGTGAGTACTGACCTTTTTTCGTAAATTATTTAGGTAATGAAAGCACTAGTCGCTTGCGACGCTCCACGATAATACAGGGCTATAAGGAAAGGGTATGCTAAGCCGAAAAGGGCATCGTTATAAATAGTTTTTACTATGGGACCAACCCTGAAATAAAAGCAGCTGTATCGTATACTTTGCCGAATTTCAAACATTTTTCTTTTGAATACCTAGCTGTTTTTTTTGTCCGCGATTTCAGGGTTGATTCATCACATCAATAAACTACACTGCACATCATTAGCTCTACACATCATCAGCTCTTTTCAGCTTAGCGTACCTTTTCCTTATACCTATTCCGATCCTAATTAAAAGATTTATTTTGGAAAATGTAATAAGTGTCTAATTACTAACTAATAAATTAAAACATATTCTGCATGTTATAATTATAATCTAGCTTCAAAAGGGATTAATACACCAACCGTGCTCTGTCATATTCAAACAAGTATACATTCGAATTCATGATTTCAGAATTTCAGACCACATTTATGCCGTGTTCTCCGCCAGTGCGCGCTGAGCCTGCTCGTATTTTATTAGTGCTTATACCGTCAACTAGCTCAGAAGTGCTGTGAGAGGAATATCCGGATAGTTTATCTTCGAATTTATAAGGAGAAAAGTGTTTCAACTGTTCGTGTAAGTACTAAGTAACTCATAAAATGGTATTTGTTTAAATAATTATACAAACTAAAGGTCACCTCATAGAGTTCGATAAAATCACAAACGATAAATTGACTTTGATTTTATGATATCTCTACATTTAATAATTTTATTGTGTTTTATATTTAATTTGTTTATAATTCGGTATACTTACCGAATTTTTTTAGGAAGTATGTTTTGGTCTTATTAGACCAAAACATACTTCCTAAAAAAATTCGTGTAAGGTAAGAATTCTTTAGATACCGTTTTATTCGGAAAGGGTACCTACGCTAAGCCGCCGCACTTAGGTAGGTATAGGTACTCTAAAATGTAACAGGCTCAAACTGCCAAATTGCATACAGCTGATTATCCTCAATCCGTTTGATATGCCAGCACACGGGCATCTCGTGACATTGCTAAGGTCCATCTAACTAAAAGCCTTTTTGACTGGTAGGTAGGTAAGTCTAGTTCTATTTTGATATTTTCTTATCACACCACACCACTGACTGATTAAACTACTATGTTATTATGATTATAGTTTACTATGTTTACTTAGTATAATATGGGTCAGTGTGTGTAGTATCATAATACAGTTAAAACAAACAAATGCTTCATCATCATTATCATGTTCAGCTCGAAACCGCTCACTGCTGAGCACGCATGCAGAAGTCTATGCTATGGTCAATATCGTCTTGTTTTACGCTCATACCGATGCTTTGCCAATTTTGGTCAGGTTCAGTATTTTTAAAAAGAAAATTCACAGTTTCTGTATAACAGCTAAACGCAACCGTGGAACGTAGCTAATGATACGAGTATGAAAAATTGAGATTAGGGCATCACTAAAATGAGAAAGTATAACTTGTCGGTGCCTCTCTGCTATCACTTCACGACTAAACGGCTGTACTGATCCTGAAAAAATTTGAAGGAAGTAGCGTATATTATGCGGTCAAACATACATAATGTAGATTGGTTTTGCAATTGAAATCCGGGGAAATGGATAATTGTGTTCAAAATCGCGGATGCAGCTTGCATGTGAATATCTTATAAAATATCGTAGTGTAGGAATTATTTGCTTTTATTTATTAGAGATAACCTACTTCGGTAAACAAATACAATGCGATTAAGTGTGTATCAATGACTGAGTACTCGTAGGTACTGTGAATACAACAACCCGTACGTATCTTCTAGAGGTGACCCTTCTATTACCTACTTATATTCGTAATTGTGTAGATATAAAAGTTTAATAGCCTATATTACTCAGGGATAATGTAGCAATCTAATGGTGAAACAATTTTTGAAATCGGTCTAGTAGTTTTTGTGTTTATTCAACACAAACATACAAAAATACAAATCTTTCCTCTCTAAAATATTAGTATAGATCACCGAATTTTAATTTGCGTTCGATTCCCTTCCGGACCTATGACACAACTACAACGCTCAACTGGTTCGATTCAATTTAGTACTAGGTACACTGTGCATCCAGCTGTTTATCTTTCGTGTACCTATCTATGTTACTCTTACTTTCTTAAAATTGTTTTCTTATCGAACCTATAAATTATACGCAACTCAATTGTCTAGTTTTATTTCATTGTAAGAGCATTTAATTTCCATGAGGAGAATATAGGATATACGATCCATCTACTGGTTATGGTCTGGGGCAGATAGGTAGATAGCTATCGGTAGATTATCTCGTGAAAGTGATAAGATAAGATTACTGATTAAGGTAGGTACTCGTCATTCTGATCCGTACCTACCAATTGATAAGTAAAGATTAATAAATAAATAACGTTTTACACTCATAGCTCCCCACTAGGATAAATCCTGTGTCGGGGATGCCATGGAACACACACAAAGACAAGGACAACTAACATCCACACTCGACCCGGGAATCGAACCCGGGACCTCTGGCTTATAAGGCGGATATTATTACCGCTGAGCCAAACAGGCCGTCAAAATTATCTATTCTACGTTATGATGTAGTGTTGGTGAGTCTATTGTAAAGAATAGATACATTTTAAATAAAGCATTGATATTAATTTATGCTAATTTATTTTTAAGCGAAACTAATGTCTTATCTACATATATACTCGTGTATATATATAGGTACCTATCTAATACCTAGTCATGTTCATTTTCTAACCGACCAGCCTTCGAAATTGTTAGAACTTATCCACACATATGTATAGGATAGGTACATAAAACAAAAATCTGAAAGTCATAAGTTTAGAGTGTAAACTGTGAGGCATGTTAAAATATTTAGGTTTCTTGTTTAAATTGGATAAATAATACAAATAATTATTTTTAATCTAAGATTTTTAAAAGAAACCTTCATTAATATACATACGACAATTAATTAAAACTGATAACAAAAGTTAACCGTCAAGTTCACATGGATGAACTTGCGTAGATGGAGACGACCTTGCAGTCTTGTATACAGGGTTCTAAGAAAAGGGTATGCTTAGCCGGAAACGGCTCATAATACTCTCTAAAGTAAAGTACTCTCTAAAGTACCTACTCCGAAATTGCGAAAAAAAACAGCTGTTCCATACGAACAGCTGTTTTTATCTCTATTTCAGAATTGGTCCTATAGTAAAAGTAGTTCATAATGATGAGTGTTTACTATGACCCCTTTTCAGCTAAGCATACCCTTTCCTTATAACCCTGTATGTCTGGAGAATTTATGGCTAAAACTACATTTATTTTCAGCATCGCAAAAAATGGGTATTTTGTTCTTCCTTGTATTGCTGAGCCTGTCTCAAGTCCTGGGTGGTCCGCTGAAGAACTGCCCCGGACGGTACCAACTGGACCTGGCCGTGACCAGGTTCCGCAGATACATACAGATAGACACCAGCAAACCAGAAAATATTAGTGAGTGCGAATCATCAAACCATTAAAATTACCAGTTTGATACAACGACACCGCCTCCGGTGGAATTACTGTTCCATTTGACAATACACTACCCTGGTTATAAAAAAAATAGTTAAAATTTAGCAAATTGCAATTCGCTGTGACAAACTGACATTTATTTTACACATAATTCATGACGTAAAATATAGAAACTTTATAAAAATTTTAAAAACAGCAGCCTGATTTAGCTATCCGAACATCGAATGTATTCGACGATTATTTTCGAAAAGTCCGCCTTCTTTTGGCTTTGAAGTTTCATGTTTTATGTTCAGACTTATAATCTCTTATATATAAAAATGAATCGCTGTTCGTTAGTCTCGCTAAAACTCAAGAACGGCTGGACCGATTTCGCTAATTTTGATCTTGAAATATTTGTATAAGTTCAGGGAAGGTTTAAACGGTGAGAAACATGAATAATAAGTAAAGAAAAATACTAAAATCGACAATTTAATTTTCCAATACAAACTGTTCCTACCTTTGAAACATTTGATGTTTGGTACAGTTAACTCGGGATGTCCGATCTCTTTTGTCTTTTTAGAAATAAAAATAGTGTCACTTGGTTGTCAAATATTTATAGGTGTGTTCAGAAATTGGTCCGATCTTTTTGGTCTGTTATATTGGATTTTTTTTTGTTTTGTTTGCTCTACTACAGGGCAGGTTTAAAAAAAAAACAGCGGGTAAAACCGCCGGGGGTCAGCTAGTTGATACTCGTAATAAATTAATAGGTTTGCTACAGTAGAAAAAATGCTTCAAAAATTATAATTTCTTTTTAGGACAACTGAATTTTTTTGAATTTCTGAATTGAAACATTAATTAAAAAGTTTATTTACTTATTTATTTATGTACTTACAAAAGGAACATATACAAACCATACGTGTCTCTGAGTACTAAAAATAATATGGCAGAAAAAATATAAAAATACATTAGACACAAATGACAATGTGCCATCATTGTACGAACTTACTTCTAGATATTATGTATGTCAGCGCGAGATCGTTAGCTGACGTGATTTGATTGCTAAAATCTCGCTATCGTCTTTTCTTTATCAGATAGAGCAGTGGAATTCTGGCGTCAACAGGCTGTCGAGCTGGGTCTGCCGTTCACTGTGTTTAGTCCCGGCGGCGTGCCTGTGTGCGTGCTCACCGTCCTCGGGACAGACCCCTCGCTGCGCAGCATCATGCTCAACTCGCATATGGACGTCGTGCCCGCTGTCGAGGTAAAGCACGTTAAAACATAAGAGAGAAGAGAAGGTCGGAAGAAATTTTTTTAATACTATCCGAGGTCGTAGGTATTCCTAGAATATTCAGGTGACGTATTCAAAAAACAAATGAGAGAAGGAAGACTCACTAGGATCGCTTTTGTGTATAGGCTGCATGGAATTGAACAACGGGTTTAGAGAGGCATGTTCTAACCCCGTCTGCCGGTACTAGAATAATAGTAAGTCTCCACCGAGCAGCTTACAACATGAAAAATACACACATTCTTCTAATACGTTCCCAACGATTCACTCTCGTGTAACACTGTGACACGTTTTGGCGTGACTGGTCTATCATTTTTTAAATCGCTGATTTCAGAACGAATGGTTGTACCCACCGTACTCGGCATACATGGACGCCAATGGCGACATCTTCGGACGGGGCTCGCAGGACGCCAAGGACGTGTCGTGTCAGTACGTGGAAGCTGTTCGGAGGATGAAGCAAAACGGTGTCATGCTGAAAAGAAACCTGCACATTACTTTTATGCCAGGTGAGGTTAACTCTCAGATACAAGCCCTCTAGCTCACGCTAATTGGTTTCTATTCACTAATCGTTAGTAGAGTTAATAGATCTTTGCTAGACTGTTTCATTGATTTGACCATTTACCAGTTCCTGTGAAATAAAATTAGAAAGCTTTGCTAACACAATGCTAAAGAAATTAAAGCAGGCCAACTTAGCAGATTCGCAAAGCTCAGCTTAGTTTTGTAAAATTCTGATGGTGCTTGCGGCTTTTTGAATATCCTTGTTCATGAAATGACACGATGCAAATTAGAATTAGAATTAGAAATTAGATGCTATAAAAAGGTAGGTTTCGGTGTTTGTAAACCACCGAAGTCAGATCGATGTTGTAAACCCATTTTTATCATTTTGGTAAACTAGGCGCTTGGCGCTCATGGACGTCTAAGTGATTGGTTCTATAGCAAACTATACTATACTTACTTTTTTATAGCTAAATTTAAAATACTCTCACAGCGTGTTCTATTTTTCCAGATGAAGAGACAGGCGGTTTCAACGGAATGAAAGCTTTCGTGAAAACCGAGGCTTTCAAAGCAATGAACGTTGGTTTCGTGCTCGACGAAGGGTTGACGTCTGATGACGATACCTTGTATGCTTCTTACCAGGACAGGAGACCTTGGCGTGAGTGTCTTTTACGATGAGGATTAAAAAATCCCGGGAAAAAGTCATTAAAATGCCAAATCTTTATCATTATTTCAATTGTATTGCCTTCAACATAGGCCCTTTTCGAAATAATGCACTTACGTACGTACTTACGCCAACGAATAATCCAGTCATAAATACATTTTTTAAAGCATATTTCCTAATCAACTTTAGTTCTTGCCGCGAATTCTCTGTTATGACTTCTATCCACTGAACTGACTGTTTTTAAAGAAAACTCGGATCTACTGGCGAGTGGCGACGCGGACGTAGAGGCTTTTTGCCTATCTCTGTCTCCTATGCAAAATCTGTTTTGTGTTGCGCTACGTCTCTTGCGTCTCAGCATACGCTTATGGTATTGTATCAAATAGCGCCTAACATAATAATTTGTTCAGAAATGCAGGTGACGACACACGGCGAGGGTGGGCACGGGTCCGGCATGCCAGACAATACTGCTATGGAAAAGGTAAGCAAACGTATTCTTGTTTTTGTTAAAGTTAGGATATAAGCTATCTCCTCACCAAGTCTCATCCAAATCGGTTCAGCTGTTTCTTGGTGATTTAACAACAAACTTTCAAACATAGAAACTTTGACATTTATAGCACCAGTAGGATTGTGTTCATGTAAAAGCTTTTCATTGTTACTAATATTTCAGGCAAGGCGATTTTTGAATGCAGTATACGAGTACCGAGAGCGAATGAAGTCGGTGATGCAGTCGGTGGAGCCAACTGACTTCGGAGCTTACACCAGCCTTAACATGAATATTTTAGATGTGAGTATAAACCACGGATCGGCAAACGTAATGGGCGTCCTGCGGCCAGGTCGAGCGACGACTTGCGTGAGGCGGCTGGTGGCAAGCGAATGCGGAAGGTCGTGCCATGTGGTGTTCTCTAGGAGAGGGTTAAATTCAGCACTGGGCAGATTAGACAGGCTGATGGCAAATGATTAGCAATAAAAGCTTGAATTTAAAATATCTTAACATTTTAGTTTACTTTACTTTATGATAAAGTACGACCTAGAAGATTGCAGCAACTCAAACCATGAGGAGACCTAGCTATGTGTCTCATGATACGAGAAAGCTAGCAGAGAAAGCAAGCATATTCTAGCGAATGAGATATTATCTTGGTCTCTGTCGCTCTCATTAGAAATGTCATGACAGTAAGATGGAGATAATCTTGTGCGCCCAAGAATAGGGTCCCAGAGTGTGAATTCGTTTCGTTTCATAATGACGTAATTTTTGTGATTTCAGGCTGGGTACAAGCCCAACATCATACCTTCAGAGTCTAACATGGTGGTTGATATGCGGCTGGCTGTTGACGCTAATATTACTGAAATGGAACACTTGGTAATTTATTTTATCCTACTAAAGTTGTTCGTAATGATGAGTACCTACTATGAGCCCTTTTCGGCTTCGCATTTTTTTTTAATTCTATTATAGGCTTGCGTTTGACCGCCATCTCGCCTGATGTTAAGCAACGATGCGGTCTACGATGGAGCCAATTCACAATTCGCGACTTGAAGACACCCAAATTATATCTATCGGGAAACACCCACTCGGGCAAAGTAAAAAAGGCTAAACTAATTTTGTTGAATCTTTGCTATAAAACACTCTCGATCGAGTCATTTTTCAAACAAAAAAATTAACTAAATTAAAATCAGTTCAGCTGTTTAGAAGCTACGATGTAACAGACAGACACTCATACTCACTTTAATCTTATATCATAATTTTTTTGTATCGGAGGCTAAAAATAGCTTGGTACTAGTTGTGGCGTCTGCCAAGTTAGGATAAAACGTAGCCGTAAACGTAAACGTAGGTAATGTTTAACGTTACCAATGTAATGTTTGTTGAATATATTTCTCAAAAAAATACTTCTGTTTTTTCACGCATCAGATGCGTAATTTTTCAAACTATCAGATGCGTGAAAAAACAAAAATCTATTTTTTTTATTAGGCTTATGAGGGCAGTATGTTTAATCAAGATTTTTCTTCAGGTACAATCATGGATTTTGGAATCTGGCTCCGGCACAGAGTTGAAGTTCCTCCGCCGGGACGACGTCTCCGAGAAGACTACGCTGGACAATTCCAACCCTTACTGGGTAGCCATGCGAGAAGCTGTCAATCAAATGTAAGAACCATCTAATTTTGTTTTTTACTCATCATCAACCACTTCCTACCCACTGCTGAATGTAGGTCTCCTCTTCAGCGCGCTATGTTTTCCTACTTGTCTTTTTACTTTTTTTTTTTTTTGTAAGCATTTATTTAACTTGCAATGTTTGTAAGTATTGTATGGATGTTCGGGTCAAATCTTGCAACTGAGTTTTAAACCACTTCCCGAGGTTCGATTGAGCTAAAATTTGCATACGTGTGTAACTCAGATGACAATACCGTAAAAGTTTGTGAAATATGTTTTTTAAACGGTTTTATTTAGCTCACGTTTTCTTTTTTCTTTCTTGGGTCAAATTTAGTAATTCAAATTTCACCCTCTTCCTGTCAACCGATTAATCTGAAATTTTGTATACACTTTGGATTTTGGTGACAATACAATTATGTTTATTTATTATCATTATAAATTCAAGATGGCCGCCGCTACAAAATGGCGGATAACGTAGGTTTTATCAATCCCATCAATATGGGTATCAAATGAAAGGGCTCAACAAGCAGAATACAATATACTATAAAAAATTGAAATTCAAGATGGCGGCCGCTACAAAATGGCGGATAACGTAGGTTTTATCGATCCCATCAATATGGGTATCAAATGAAAGTGCTCAACCAGTATAATACAATGTACTATATAAAATAAAAACTAAAAACTAGAAAATAAAAATAGGTAAAAAAAAATTTTAAGTTAAACGGTTTTATAAAACAATAAAAAAATAAAAAAAAAATGTACTAAAAACCAAAAAATAATAAAATAGATACAGTCGTGGGAATTATAAACATATGCATAGACTAGACTAAAATAAAACCGTGGGGCACGTCCCACGGTTTTCTTGCCCCACGGTTTTTTTTTTATTTTTTTATTGTTTTATAAAACCGTTTAACTTAAAATTTTTTTTTACCTATTTTTTTGCATTTTGTTTCTTGTTTATTATGTCTTTTCAAACGTATTTTTCATTGCGTATCTGCCCGCCTCTGGTCAATCCGAACTAGAATAAGTTTGCAACTTTGATGGGTGGTTTTGTTATATGCTATGTAATTAACACCATAATACTCACGTAAAATTAAGTCGTTAACTACGATTAGTTTCGAGTTTGCTGGGTGGTGTTGGGAGATTCGAAACATCATTGAATCTGGTTTGGGTTTTTGTTAGTGTGTTTTGTCTTTGAACTGACTAAGATATTTTTTAAAAGATATATTAAAAGCATCCGACAAAACTACACCAAAAATGTTATGTAGATAAATTGTTAAAATCCGGAAAAAATACTTTATGCTCGCGTTTGATCGCTAGCATGTCTGATGGTGAGCAATGCGATGCGGTCTATGATGGAGCACGCTGTCGTAGAAAAAACCGATTCACTTGCGACTTTAAGACTACCCAATTAGACAACCCATATTATATCTATCGGGTAACACCCACTCAGGCACAGCATTCCACACTCTGGCGGTTCGGACAATAAAGTGGAATTAAAGCGTACGGGTTTTGTATCTCAACCATAAAACGATGTGGCTTTTGCGTGCCCTCGGTGTTTAGATAGTAGAGCGGGTCAAAGGGTAGTTATTACTAACTTTTTCGATTGCGATACCAAAATGTTTTCTATACTTATATTTTCATGAAATAGATAGGCATCTTACGAGAACAGTGTGCTACCACTTTAGTGCGCAGAGTGCCAAATTAGTCAACAAAGCCAACGACGCCGACGTTAGCAACGCTTTAGCGTTGCTCATTAGAGAGCAAATAAGGCGCGAAGAAAACGTTGTTTTTCATTAGTGATCGTTGTTGGCGCTGTTGGATAATTTTGGACCGCGCCCTCGCCCAATCTACTGTTCATTTATTTGGTGACGGCTCATGGTACCAAGGATAATATTTTCAATATTTACATAAACAACTATATCATACCAACAATAATGTATAGATATGGGTACAATGTAAGTAAATTTGTATTGATTTGTATTGTATTGATATTTTTTTATTATTTACTAACCATTTGCTTTTATAATTTTCCATTGCTCATTTATTTATTTTTTATTTTAGAAGTTCACACGACTCATGTCGAAAACCTAGGCTTGAGGACACAAATTGAAACAAAGTTAATTATATGCATTTTTCTAAAACGTTTACAATGAGTTTTACTTTTTTGTGCTCTGTACTTTAAACGTTCTGCATGTGACGAAAAAAATTGGACTCATTTTTAACTTTTTCAGTGATATGGTAATAAACACGGTGATAGGTCCGGCGACCTCAGACAGTCTGGTCTTGAGGAACAGAGGGATCCCAGCCGTGGGATTTGCTCCCAAGACTAACACCATACTACGCATCCACGGAAAAGATGAATATTTGAACGCCGACGTGTTTCTTCAAGGAATAGATATCATGTACGAAGTAATAATGAAACTGGCAAATGTAACTCCTGAAGAAGAAAACCGACCATTAAAGTAGTTTTCGTATGTTGTTTATTTTACTTTACTTTTGTAGTTAATTAAACAAGTTCAAATTAAAAAACAGAGAACATTAAATTAATTGGCCTAATTTTTACTAGGTTAACAAGTATAAAGAGTTAAAGGAAATAGTATGCTAAGGCAAAATAGGCTCCTAGTGCTCAACATTATGAAATATTTTTCCATAGGACGAACACTGAAATTAATAGAAACTGAAAAAAACAGCTGTTTAATAGAAAAATGTCAATGACACTCCACAAAATGTATGGAACAGCTGATTTTACATTCACGTGAAAACCAGGACATATTCCCAACGTCTCTTTTTGATCTCTCCAATGACTGGCCTAGACTAATGGAAATGTTAAAAATTACAAATAAATTGAAAAAAAAAAAAAAATTTTTATTAATCAATTTGGATTCCTAAGGTTTCTACTTTTTTTTGGCAAGGGCACGTACTTTCATGCTAAATTTTCTTATTGCAGGAATATCGACATTGTTCCCGTGGTGCTAGGGCCGACGTCAGATAGCTTAGTGCTGCGGAATCTCGGCCTTCCAGCGGTGGGGTTCTCGGCCAAACCTCGCACCACCACCAGAGTACACGCTAAAGACGAGTACCTAAACGCAGGCACTTTTTTAAATGGCATCGATTTGTACTGCGCAATATTACAATCGCTGGGAAACGTTCCTAAGTCTGAAAGGGATCGGGGTTTAGAAGGCGAATATCTAGGGTAGGTAACTAGCGGAGTTTTGCTACGGAAAAACTAAAACAATTTTTTGATGTGAAACATCTATAGCCGCACGTAAAACCGATTTCTAGCGTGGCGATGCATGCCACGGCATGCGTCGCACGGCCTCAGAGGCAACATCGATTATAACTATTACCGAAGTCACTGATTAAACGAATTAAGTAGTCACGATTTGAAATAAATTCGTAAATTTTTGTATTTAATGAAAATAAATGTTTATTCAATAAAATATAGTCATCGTTATCTGGAAAAAAATCGTAATATTTTATTTTATCAATAGGACATATTTAGTTCCTATCACAATATGTTCTTTTCTGCATATTACTTTTACAAAATAATGTCGATGTTTCACATCTGCCAGGCGTCCCGTGACGGCTCACATTTTTTTTTTAGTGTAAGGATGGAAGTGGCCTCGCACGTGTCGCGCTTGTAATCACTCCTTGAAAAAATCGAAATTTTAGTTCGAGTAACCGACTCCCTTATACGAGACTAATGTAAAATGTAAAAGTTTGTGTGTGAATGTTTTTTTTTATCTAGTATGTAACAAAAATAGCGTATTTTTCCGTGGATTTTCACCGTCTTGCTTGAAAAATTTCCGTCCACATGACAAAGAGCGAAAAAGCACGGCTTAACTGTGTCTTATTTCTATGAAATTAATTTTCATTGTTTTTCGTTTATATTTTCTTTATTTTTAACTTTTTTTTAAAACTTACTTTCCAGTTATAATTGTAAATCGCTGAGACTGCTTTTGTAATTTTGAAGGACAGCACATAGGTACTTAAAGGTCAATTGACAAAGAAATGCCTTCATCATCGTAAAATAATTAATAATTGTTAGCTTTGTTAGCTATTGAATGTTTCTGCGTAGGTAAAGATAAGTATGAGATATCCTTTTGACTTTCTTTCGCTTGAAATTAATAGTTCAAAAAAATTAAAAAACACGCTTTGTTTAGTGTATTGTCATCGGTTTTCGATATATCTACAAAGAAGTCGGTTACAAACAAACAAACATACAAGTGAAGCTAATAAAAAGCGTGCAAATACGATAGTGCAATGTACAATGAAAGTTGATTGTAAGTTAGGTATCTAGCTGCGAACGCGGTTTCAGCAGCTCGGTAAGAGAAGAAGAAAAGTTTAAGTCCAAGGAGTCCCGCGCTAGCTAAGTATAGTAATTATTTTTATGTGTTATGATTATTTGGTCCTAGAGGCAATTTAAGGGTTTCGTGTGCGTTAAAAATACGACAGTACGGAATCCTCGATAACGGATTTATTTTTGTAATAGAGCAATTGTAGTAGTAGTAGGTTTTTTTATCATATTGTTAGTAGATATACCTACGTAAGCGTAATTAAATCAGACTATAATAAATAAAAATCTCTTCATATTGAATTATTTTTTTACTCCCAACTCTGAGGAACAGTATGAACCTAGGTCACCTACCTGTACCTGTAGATATGTACCTACCTATAAGTTCCTAATTATTAAATTTGTAAAGTTAGTCATTTTTGTACCTATCACTAAAACTTACTGGTCTTGTTAAAAAAAAAATTGGTTGCCTGTAAAGTCGGTATACGGGCGAAAGTTTTACGTGACAACGACTTTGAGTGGTAAAATAATTTTAATGTGAATATTCATTCGTATAGTAGGAAGAAGGATGAAATAATAGTAACAATTTAAAACATTTATTTATACAAAGAATTATATTTAAAACATTAATTTATACAAAGAATCTCGCACTGAATTTCATATTAACAAAATTTTATTTTTACCTTTACACATACATACGTATTTATATACAAATATACATACAATAACTTGCAATACATTTGCGTACAATGAATCACTTTTTATGTCTGTCTCTCTCGCTCTTAGGCGGGCTAACCATGCCCGAGTGGAAGGGACGCGTGCCTCTCACTCGCTCTCATTGTGAGCGCATAACGTGAGCGGAGCGTAACGCAGTTTCTTGAAGTGTCACCCGGCAAACCAATTTATAAGACGTTGTCACGTCAAAAAACACTGATAGAAAGCTGATAAGACATTATCACTGAATGCTAGGTATATGTTATGAAGGCCGAAGGTCAAGCAGCGCCACACCGTACCAGGCACAAGGTCTCAAGCATCAGCTAAATAAAAAAATATATTAATACATATCATATTTTTTTTTAGGTTTACGTGTTAGCCTACCACCTACTTTATAATAAACTAGCTGTTCCCTGCCACGCTTCGCTGTGGATGAAAAAAAAATAAAAAAATAGATAAAAACAATCCTTGATGCGGATTATATATCATGCTAAAATTTCAGCTCGATCGGTGCCGAACTTTTTGAGTTTTTGAAGCGTACACAAACCAACATAACATTTTTATATATTTAGATTACATCGCATTCTGTAGGTAGGTACAGTGGCGCCTTCGTAAACGACAATCATACGTAAATATTTTCGTCTGGAAAATTTACTTACAGGTCTAGAAGGGTCATAAAGGCGTCTGGAAGAAACAAATCTCGACGTGACAATATAACTCAGTGTTATCACTAATTGTTATCAATATCACTAGAAGTGTTTATCTTAAATATCTTGACATAGGGCTCGTACACAATTAAGATGGATCTACCTATTATTTTTTGTATCATTATAAAATAGGTAATGGTTGCTTGGAGTCAGTAGGTAGGTAAGCATGTGGTTACTTCCCTACTCGTAATTTCATGATTTCGATTTACATGTGTTGAACCGAATATAAAAACCACGGGCAAAAGGTACCTAGTAGCTAATCCATATGCATAAGGCTTCGCCTGCGTCCACTTGAATACATTTTAAAATGAATAAAACCACTAAAATATACCTGTCTCAAACTCTTTACAACATATATTAAAATAAGATATCCTTAAACATGCCTCTGAGAACAATGTACAAATTCGATGCGTTCCGACGCGGCGTGTGAAGTCTCCTTAGATATGGTTTTGTATTACTTTCAAGGGTGCGACTTTTCTGATGGTTGTCGAAACAGTAGGTATATAAAAATTAATATAGCATTTATAAAACTAGCATGCAGACACTTCTCTATTTCAAACTAGAGCATTAGCAATTCAAACATCGGTGCTAATATACCTACATACCTCTACCTGATAGAGCTAGGCATTATTCTTTTTTTGAAGCGTGTAAGTAAGCCGAAGTTTAGATTTTTTGATCTTTTCATTTATTACATTTATTTCGTCATGAATAATCGTGTGATAAGTGGTTGTGTTTCTTCATCTATGACATCGTGTGAAATAATTATCTATTCATAGAAATACTAAGTACCTACCTCTGTGTCGAGGTATATCATACGTGCCTGAATTAGTTACCTCGTATTAAACTTTTACGTGACCGGTAAGTAACTGACTACTCCAAGATATACTCGTAAATATACCTGTAATTGTTTACTTCGACTGCTGCTACGAATACTATAGAAACTATAAAATCAGAATTTTGTTCATTATACCAATTATATGAATATTTAACAGGTATTATTTGTTTTCTTAAAAGTTTAAGAAAACAAATAATTGTTAAAAAATAGTTTTTTAAAGCGAATAAAATGGATGTTACACATTTAAACTATCTAATTTAGGTCAAATTTTGACATATTAATTAATTGCTCTCTTGTAAATATGCTGTTTGCAGTTTCGATAATGTTCGTAGGAGCCGTCGACTTATAGGTATACATTTCAGTTATATGTACAGTGTCCAGGGTATTCCGAACTAGTTTTGCGTGAAACAAAAATATATGCAATGCTTATCTTTTACGACAGCTCTACCAATTTCGGTCCTACAACCTGATAGCAATGGTAATTTTGACTACCTAACAATTAGTTTCGAAATTACTTTGTAGCGAAACATTTCCATGGCATTGTTTTGTAGTGTACGAGTAGCTCATATTTCAGTCAAATATACCATAACATTTCCGCCTATTTAGAGGTAGAAATAAAATCGTACACATCACACATTATTCACATCGCCGCTTGCCAACAGACGAGTTGGTGGTCAAACGCGAACTTTTACGCAATAAAAAAAAGTTTTAGTGTCTAGGTAAAATTGTTTAGCCCATTATTCTGTGCCATGTGATGATTCAACTTCAGACAATGATTGACCTTAATTAACAAAAAAAAAATGCACGTCGTCGCTTTGCTCTACTTACCTAACTCTCTTTACCTATAAAAACAACCGTTTAGCCATGTCAGATGTTTTCGAGCAGCCGAAAAACTGTGTCAAATTTTTAAGGGTAAAGGGATTCTAATCTAATCTAGCCCTTAGAATAGAACTTACTTTATTTTTTAAGAGTGCCACGAGGATGACGTCGGCTACATTCCGCATCTTAGTGCTAAGTGCGGTACTAATTGCTTGTTTTTCTGAAAATTCTTGTGAGAAATTTTCTGATCATCCGGCTGTAGCGAGGCTCCGGGACTATATCCAGATAGATACGAGCAAGAAGGACCAAGTTGGTAAGTTTCTATTGTCCTATCATACTATTTTACCTACTAATTATAGGTAACTATGAATTTTATAAACCAGCGGTTTCACCTGCGCGGTGACGAAAACATGCTTTTAGAAGACTATTAAGTTTGTGACAGTTTATTATCAACATTTACAAGAAATGGTTTCATGTTTTGCGTTCGTAAGAAGTGATTTAAAGTGGCATTAACAGATTTTGGCAAGGAAAATGGCGGGTACTCTTCAAAATTTCTTTGTTGTATTAGTGTTATTAACCTTTTGTTTGTAATTTCTGGTGTGAACAATAAAGAGTTTACCTATCTACCTACTTACCTACCTACTATCTATCTTGTTTTTTAATGCAAAACAATCCTTGTTCCAGAAAATGCTGTGACATTCTGGAAGGAGCAAGCGGACGAAATCGGTCTGCCGATGAAAGTGTACCGGCCGGCATTGCAGCCCGTGGTGGTGATAACTTGGGATGGGCTCGACCCGTCCCTGCCCAGCATCATGCTGAATTCTCACATGGACGTGGTTTCTGCTGATGAGGTCAGGATTTGTCATCGTTGAACGCAACATCCCTTGGGTAAACTTTGAGGTGAAGGGTAACAACAGCTAGAATTTTTGAACAATCTTAAGTAGGTAAATCTGAATGAGTGATTCGTATACTTACCTACACTGAAAAACCATGAAAGTCGTTTAGGATTATTATAGCACCTACTAGTGCAGCATCTATATATATGTATTTATGTCGTTTCTACCAAATTTTGTTGGATCTTAATGTTATGGTCATTATAACATAGTGTAAAGTTCAACATATTTAATTTAGTTGAACCTGTACGCGAGTACTAACATCCAGACAAACATCCAAACAGATGAAAGTAACCATTGCCAATATTTGCAGAGGCGCTTATCTCGATCGGTCAATTGACTACGACCTATCAAAAATTAGCTAGATCTATTAAGGTAAACACTAAACAGGTTTCATTAATGTCTCTAAAACACGAGGAAAAAGGCTGCTTTGTCTACGTATAAACGAATAAGAATAATGTTGGAATAAACATCTTGCAAAACTTGAACAGACAGGTTTTTTTTTACAAACAACTTAATGATTAAAAAAAGGTAGCATTTGTTTATCGTAGATAAAAAATATTTTTAAAATTAAAAGAGCGAGGAAGTGTTCTTTCTGTACATAAGTTTGGAAGATTTAAGCACCATATCCATTTTTATTACAAAGTTCCTGTAAAAATGTCTGTTTGCATGTTTCAGAACGAATGGAAGTTCCCTCCCTTTTCAGCTCACGTGGACGAGGACGGTAACATGTACGGCCGAGGGCTGCAAGACACCAAGGATATCGCCATACAATACTTGGAAGCTATTCGACAACTCAGGAAGGATAACGTAACGCTGCTTCGAACTTTGCATATTACCTTGATGCCAGGTCTGGGATTATACTTATTACCTACGTATCTATACTGTACTTCACACCATAGATGCGTGGAAGTCTCGCATGGTTCGGTTCAATCGTTTGTTTCTTCCGCGAACCTGTGTTTTGTGGAATGACCTACCACGTTCGGTTTGCCCTTCAAACTATAACCTTGGCCGCTTCAAACGAAGGGTTAATAGAGTCCTCAGAGGTAGGCAACGTACTGAAGATGCCTCGGGTATTGGAAGTGTCCATAGGCGGCGGTGACCACTTACCTACCATCAGGTGGCCCGTCGCTTATTTGTCACTTATTTTTATTAAAAAAAAACTTGCGTTCCATACTTTGTGATAATTCAATTATTTAAGGGGTGTTTAATTTTGTGGGGTAAAAGGGATAACTGATTGTCAGCCGTGGTAGCTCAGTGGGGGAACGGCCGCATCGCATTCGTGATGTGGCTGGTTTAAACCCTGATTCGTACAAATGGGTTCTTTGGAACTCATACACGCATTTTCACATCACTATTCGGTAAAGGAAAACATCGCGCAAGGAAACCTACGTTCGGGGAAGAAATTCAATGGCGTAGGTGAATCCAGCAATCCGCACTTTATCAGCGTGATGGAATACGGCCTAGGTAGACCTGGTTTCTCGTCAGTGGGGATGGCGACTAAAGTGCTTATTTTATTATTTCAACAGATGAAGAAGTTGGCGGCTATGACGGAATGAAATCGTTCATACACACGGATGATTTCAAAGATTTGAATATCGGTTTTGCTCTGGACGAAGGGTTTTCCAGTAAAAATGACACCTTGCTTGCTTTTTACGAAGACAGGCGACCCTGGCGTAAGTACCTGACTAGCACACAAACTGTACTCCGTCAATATCTCACCTTTATTGCGAAGGTTGTCTGGAAGAGATCGCTCGTCGAGATCAAGAGTTCGAGATAAGCACGTCCTTGTCTCGTGGATTCAATTTGAAGATTACCGCTTGAAGTTATTTTTCTTTCAATTTACTTTCTGAACATTTGTAAACTAGTGTACATTTATGAAGGTTATAATCATTGCCACTCGGTCCGTCGACTTCTTATCTCAAAAAACTGGAAGGATGGTCTCTGAGGAATTGCCAAAGGATTGAAACCCCGGGAAATAGCTATGTTTTACATACATACTTCTATTCCGAGTCTTGAAACTTAAGCACCTTTAAAAATATCTGAAGTAAAAAAAAACTGTTCACAGAAATGGTATTCACAATTTACGGAGACGGTGGTCACGGATTCACAATGTCAGAAAACGCAGCGATTGAAAAGGTACATGCTAAACATGCCAGATACCCGTGACCTTTCGGTAAAATGAAATAAAATTTAAAAATCTTTTTTCGTTCCAGGCAAGTCGATTCATCAGTCGTGTTCTAGAGTTTCGGAAAGAGAATTTAAAAATTATGAAATCTACACACTCACTCGATTTTGGAAAATACACGAGTGTTAACGTTAACATTTTACATGTAAGTTTATTCTACTTATAACTATTTCCAAATATGCGTGCAAAGCGTCTCATTAAAGCGTTTTAATAAGGCACTAAACAAGAACATCATTTTTACAAAACAAAAAACAAAAACCGACTTCAAAAGACCGACTCTTGGGTTATTCATCTACATATTTGTCGCGCAAATTTAAGACTTATATGGTTTTCTCATGGATAACATTATCAGAACTGGACCAAATTGAAATGGGACCAAATGGGAAGCGTCAGCTTTCTAATGAAAAAAGAATCATCAAAATCGATTCACCCAGTCAAAAGTTATGAGGTAAAAACATAAAAAAAAAATAAAAAAAAAAAACATACAGACGAATTGATAACCTCCTCCTTTTTTGAAGTCGGTCGGTTAAAAAGAGAAAGCCACCATCGATGTACCTCTAGTCGCATAGATGCATGTCTGCCGCGCGTTTGTGGCGTCTCCCGCTTTCAACCTTAGTTTTAATATGTCTCTTGAGTATATTTTTCAAGTTCTAGTAGAAAACAATTTTGTATAAAATTTTGCAATTAATTTATACTTGTATTTTTCAGGGCGGTCACGCTGTAAATGTCATCCCCACAAATATTACAGTAGGCGTGGACATGAGACTCTCTGCTGATAGTAACGTTACAGAAATTTATGAAATGGTAAAGAAAATTACACAAAATCAATAATATAAGAAAGGTGCAATGCATTTTAAAACAATTTTCTGTTCATAATAATCAAGCAATTTTAGAGTACCGCGTTCGTTAAAAATATGGAACTCGCGACAAGCAAATTTCCGTTTCATTGGTTATATTATTTTATCAGGTTAAAGAATGGATGGATGAAGCCGGCAATGACACAGGACTATACTATATTCGTCGGGAAGACGTCTCTGAGAAAACTGCCGTCGACGATTCTAACCTTTTTTGGCTGGCGATGAAAGATGCTGTTAATGATATGTATGTAAGATACCCTTATTGTTTTATTGAAGACGGGGAAATCTTCGCAAGTTACCCTGCAAGTTAGTTTGATCTACCTTTATCGAACGTACTAAATGTACGTACCTACGTGTGGATACCACCTAAGTACATACATTGGGGATGCTATAATAAATACGAATACAATAAAACATGAATAATATGATATAAAATTATGCTTTTTGAGTTAACAATTTTTTTGTAAATTGCCAGTGATCATTTTGTTTGTTCAATATTGATCTATATTTGCAGGGGTTACGACATAGTTTCGCTCGTTTGCCCGGCGACCTCCGACATGCTACAAGTCCGCAACATAGGCATCCCTGCATTGGGCTTTGCTCCGAAGCTCAACACCATTTCCAGGATACATGGGAAGGACGAATACCTAAATCTAGAAACGTTTCTAAACGGAATCGACTTTTACTACGAAATTCTGAAGAGAGTAGGAAATGTTCCTGATTATGGGGACGATGTAATGCATTTGATTAATAAAAATAGGTTGTGGGATGCAAACGGATCTGTAGAATTTTGAAAACACACACATATGAGTACATGTAACATGTCTAACTTTATTTCTGTCCTTCCGTCTTTCTGTTACTTTCAGGATTAAATGGCTCGTCCAATACAAATAAATAGAAAACAAAAGACAAAACATTGTTTGAATACTGAGGACGAACATATTGGATTTTTAACCGACTTCAAAAAAGGAGGAGGTTATCAATTCGTCTGTATGTTTTTTTTTATTATTTTTTTTTTATGTTTGTTACCTCATAACTTTTGACTAGGTGAATCGATTTTGATGATTCTTTTTTTATTAGAAAGCTGACGCTTCCCATTTGGTCCCATTTCAATTTAGTCCAGTTCTGATAATGGTATCCATGAGAAAACCATATAAGTCTTAAATTTGCATGAAGTACGTGCGCGACAAATAGATGAATAGCTCAATAGTCGGTCTTTTGAAGTCGGTTTTTGTTTTTTGTTTTGTAAAAATAATGTTCTTGTTACCATTACATTTACCACATTACGAACTTTATAACCGAAAAGTAGTTCAAAACTATGGAAAAATATGGTCAAAACCACTTGATTTCTCTATTTGATTTTTCTACTTGATCTGAGTCAAAACTACGGTCAAAAGTACGGTTAATAACATCCAAATACCTAAATTATTAAAGTTTTTCCAACATCTTTTTTTCTTAGTACATGATCAAAAATAAAACGACTTGAATCTTATCTTATGTTTTTAATTTATTTTCTTGCGTAAACATCTTCTCTCATGTTAAAGAGTTCTAAACTTCCTAGACTAGGTATCTAAATTACCTAGTCATAGTCACCCAGTCTGTCTATTATTGTCAACAATCGCAATACGAGTAGATAATTTTATCAGCCAGTATTTACTTTAAATGTCTGACTTATTTAATGTTATCAGATTGAAATGTAGAGTCCGTTTAACTACTAAGAGCGGTAATACATAGCGTTATTTAGCTGCGATCCAAATGTACCTAATTACTTAGTAGTCCAAGATCCCGGGGCTGTCAGAACTTTGAGAACCTTTTTTTGAGAAATGGAATGTAGACAATAGATAAATATTTATTTAAAACAAAAATATACAAATATAGGTACCTACATACAAACATACTAAAGGAAGGGAGAGAGAAGAGAGAGAGAGAGAGAGTAATATTAGTTTGTACTTTTAAAGTATATTTTAGTCCGATGGCCAGTAAACGTTAAAGTTTTTAAAGTATCTTCGGCACCTGGTATCTTGGCCGTAAAGATCTGATAAAGTACACCTACTTTCTTCACGGCTTTCACTGCTTGTAGTTAGTTTATTGGTTTTTTTTTCTAGCTATTCAAGTAATTCAGTTATAGTTCGATCCACTGAATAAAATACCCTGACTACAGGCTACCTTATCAATTTTTATTGATCTTAAAAATGATTGCTGCAAGTAGATTAAATAAAATTGGGTTGTACATGAGATTCTTATGACCGATTATTTTTGTCTATAAAAAGGCAGACTACATGTTAATCGTTCCTAAAGATAGGAAATAGATGTAGGACGTGATTTCCCTGTAGATAAAGTATTTGAAGATCAAAGTTAACAGTATCATTATCAGTTTTTCGGTCTGTCACCTGTAATTTTTATGAAGATAAAGATGAGAGTAATTTAAAAACAGGGACAATGTCCAGTACGTTTGAAATTGGAATTTCCCACCAAGTTGTCCTTTACCTGACGGCCTGTTTGGCTCAGTGGTAACCGCCTTGCAATCCAGAGGTCCCGGGTTCTTTGTATGTGTTCCATGGCATCCCCGACACAAGATTTATCCTAGTGGGGAACTATGAGAGTGAAACGTTTATTTATTTATTTACCTTGAATTTAGATCAGCTATACAACCGAGGGCAAACATTTGATAAGGACGTATCTCATCTTCATTTCCTATCAAGATAAAGTAGATAAATACATCTTGAATGGCAATTTATCATTCAAGTTGGCAAATATAGCAGAACTAGTGCTACTGCCGAATTAGTGAAAACAAAGTATTGGTTTAAAGAAACGATATTTATCTTCTCAGGTAAGATTGTTTGATGAAAAACTATTGTTTACTTAATTCTTTTCTTATCTTATGTTCTGGAATATTTTGTATGCTGGATTCTTCTTAAGCTTCGTGTCATTGATCTGTTGTGATATAAAATGTTTCCCCATTTTTGGCTATTGAAACCCCACTGGGAGTGTTCCTATTCCTGTCTATACTATGCTGGATGACGGGTGCGATATAAACTAATACGAGTACCACAGAACTAATACAGTAATATCCCGGACTTACGTGATAGGTGGTACCAAGCGATAACAGTGTAAGTCGAATTCGCGTAAGTTCAACTTTGTTAGGTTCAAACGACTCATTTTTTGGTGTTTTGGATGACATAATTAAAAATAATCAATCATACCGTAATTACGGCGATAAAAAAAATGAAAACCGCGTTTCTCGTGCGTAATTGCTGTTTGTATTTTTTTAAGCTTTCATTTTACTTGCCATGTGTAGGTATGTAGTTTTATTGTTTAGGTCAAATCTTACAACTGACTTTTGAACAACTGCCCGATATCCAATTGAGCAAAAAATTTGGTATATCGGTGCAACTCCGATGACAATGTAATAAAAGCTTGTTTAAAGTATTTTGCTTATGTTGAGTTTCTAACTATCTAGTACATTTTTATTCGCGATTCAGTACATAACAGGTACCTAGATATAAAATATTTATTTGTGTACATTCTAGCATAATCCTCAATGTCTTGATATTAAGTATAATATATGGTCACCAAGATTGATTATCTTACTTCCAGTGTTGCAAAACAAAGAAAGTCATGCAAGGGACTATAATGAATATGTATACATTTTTGTCGTGTGACTTTTCCTAGGTTCGTAAGTATTTGCATTGCATTCTATATCTAGCATAAAAAAAGCGCTTCAACGTATTAGCTCTTCAGTAAGTAGCCCTGAGTTGGATACACCATGAAACACACGCAAAACCAAGGTCAATTTACACGTAGACCCAGTGCAGATATTTAAAGTAATCATTTTAATATGTGACTAGCAGAGAATGGAAATTGGAACCATGCAGGCACGCTACCATCTAAGCCAGGGGTGTCGCATCATAAAAATTAGTCCTCGAATGTTTTATGCTACCTACTTATAGCATTTACTACTTACTGATGGACCTTGCCTCGGCTCTGGTCACGTTTACATATTACAAGCTACATTTGAATCCCTACTTCACTCCTTTTGATGAATAAATATTTTCCAACTCAGTGCACTGCAACCTTCTTTTATTCTTATCATCATGCGTTTTCGGATCGTTCTCTTCTTATTACAAAACCAAACCACTTTCGTCTTTAAAATAATTTCCCATCAAAAAGCGTCATCAAAAAAACTATCGTTGGGTCGCAATGTAACTTTCTTCTCGGTGATTGTAACAGTTATAAAACAACATGTGTCGACACCAGCGCCGGGTAGAGCGCTTTAGGTGCCAGGTGAAAATGGGCGGCAGAATGCCAAGTGTGAACAACACGACTTTTTTTCGAGTTGTTTATCGCTTGACTGGACCAGGGTGGTCCAGGACTAAGGCCGCTTGTCGACACTGCGACCAAATCGGATTAACACGGTTTAATATCAGTCAGTCACACAGTTTTGATATTATATTTAGAAGAAACAGCTTATCGTTAAAATCTAGACTATAAATTATCCATCGCATCTCGTTATCAAATGTTTATGAACTCGAGGGATAGCCGAAAGCAGGATAGCAGTACATAAAATTGGCAATAAATTGCGAATCGAAATCGTTTTATTGGCAGTGTAAAATAATACCTAGGTGAGTAAAAACCTCTTCATTATTACCTGTAATTTATGTTTATTAAGGTATTTATATAGAACTTTACCTTTACCATCATATGTAGGTTTCTTTAAGTGTTGCTATCGATCTCTGATCAATGGGAAAGCGTGTAACTGATCATTTCATGGAATTAATTGCTAAACATACTGTAACATCCTATCCTACTAATATTATAGGTAAATGCTAGTTTGTTTAGATGTTTGTTACTCAAATCACACAGAACGACTATCAGGATCTGGATAAAATTTTGGTATTTATGTCCTGGTTTAACATTTAGACTACTTTTTATCCCGCAGAAATTGACGGGGAGATTGGGTAAAACCACGGGGCTTAGGTACAGGTAAATAAAATAAACATTAATTGAAATAGTTTCCTACTGATCTAGTAAGGTTAGGTATTATCTTTACGTATTATTAGCAAACTATTTAATCTAAACTACCTTCACATACTACTTAAAATAAAATTAAAAATGTAAATTCTTTACAAAATTCAATTTATTTGTCTTCAGTTCGTTATAACAGCCGAGTATCGACCGACAACCTCAGCAAAAAAAAAACAATTCAATTAATTTATAAGAAATTTGACTACGATTAAGCCAGGCGATAAAATGGTAAGGTTTTGTTTTAGAAACTAAGTAAGTTGAATTATTTTTTGTTGTGTTAATTACCCGATGTAGCCCACAAGTTATTAGATACTTAGATAGACCACTGATTGTAGTCAATGACTGTAATAATAAACTGCAACTTTAAATACAGTAGTCATATCCATACATCGTATATATGGACTATTATGAACCGTGCCAAGGGTTGGCTTTCCTCTAATCGTGTTCCTCATGTCTGAGGGCCGTGATGACGATCATCACCACCAAATCTTTCTCTGACAACGTTGCACTAACGTTTTCTTTCTTCAGCGATATGAAGTGCTTCATAGACTGAGCTATCGAGTCTAAGACTCATTTTAGTACCTTTTCAATTTGTTTCAGAATATAATAATGGGTGTGATATTCTGGGTTACACTGTGTGTGGTGGCGTTGCAAGCCGCTACTGGTGGCTGTACTGATGACGCGAACGAAGTCATTGAGCTGTTCCAGGAGTACTTGCGGATCGACACCACCTCCGACACTGATCTTAGTAAGTATTTGATTATTTTTATTCGTCGATTTTTTTACCAAGATTGACAAACTCGAACAAATTTTCACACAATAATAACGCCTAGAACGATAGTTTCATTCAAAGTTCCGCTCAAAATTGATAGCAATTTAGAATTAATGTGTGTCGTACGATATTTTTACTTTCTGACACGCACACACACGGCCGAATTTTGTTGCAAATGAATAGGCATTTTCACCAAAAAGTGTGACAACTGGTACACTGCTCTAATTTTGCCATTTGCTTTTAGAGTGAAAGTTGAAAATGCATACCGGCCTCATAGAGCCAGATTGAAATGGCTTCTGAAAAAAGTATGGATGAACTAAGTAAATACGTTCTTCGTGCTACATATATTTTTATTTCTGAATAAATTAACAAATAATCAAATTCCTACTCATCAGCACCGGCAGTAGAGTTCTGGAAGAGACTGGCCGCGAAGGAAAATCTGCCCATTTCTGTTTACGAATACAAAGAAGGTTACCCGGTGGTTGTGATCAAATGGGAGGGAACAGACTCCTCGCTCTCCAGTGTCATGCTCAACTCACACATGGACGTCGTGCCGGCTTACGAAGAGGTAACTACTATCCTACTACTATTATTAACTAGATTCGCCTCGCGGTTTCACCCGCGTTTTCTGCGATAAAAATAGCCTATGTGCTAATTCAGACCATTAACCGTTTCAGCGTTCAATAGTAAAAAACATACATACTTTCACCTTTATAATATTAGTAAGATATTAAAGTTTGTGAGTTTGTTTCCTTATAAAGTTTTCGTAAAGTTAAGTATATTTTTTTTAAGTTTTTTTAAGTTTTTTTTAAGTTAAATAACATGTGTCAGTCTTAGTAACTGCTAAGCAACGTTTAAATATAAGTAAGCCTTTTAATATAGTTAATTTTTATCCCGGAAAATGCAGATGAAACCGCGGGATGCAGCTTGTGCAGTAAAACATCTTCATAACGCACCAAAACCCTTCTCCCCTGTATTGACGAGTATCATAAATATGTTTGACTTTCTTGCATAACAAAACAGTTTGCGGTCATCCATTTTTAACACGCTTTTATTAGCTTCACCTGTATGTTTGTAAGTTTGTATGTATGTTTGTAACCGACTCCTTTGAGCGCGTTTTTGACCCACTTTAAACGGTCAGATTTCTTTCAAACTTTGTAGATATATCGAGGACCGATGACAATACACTAAACAAAGCGTGTTTTTTAGTTTTTTAACTATTAATTATTCAGATCGACAACCCGTTAGAACTTGCTTTATCTGACACCTGGTGCTGACAAGTTAATCTAAATTTATTTTCACGTACAATCTCAACTACTTTTGTTATAAAATTTTACGACTCCGTAATAAATTTCAAAAATATAATCTCGAGCTATCGGTTGTAGTTACCTATTAAGATGACAAATGTATGTGACATTAGCAAACAAATACTTATCATTTATTGATTTTTATCAGAGGGATAAAATATTTTTTATTGGGCGGTTGTTAACTTTTATGTACCTACCTATGAATAACAACACTGAAAATTTGAGAATATATGATTCCGGGTTGCGTATTATGTGACCATATAATGAAGTCATAACCATAAAAAAGAAATCGGCTGGCTGTCCCCTGCGTTGAAGCAAAATACAAGGATATATTTGATATATTTCACTAATGAAATAACTTTCCTAGTAATTTACGATTGTCAGGACTGTTTATTCAGTTATCTATTTCTTGTTGCTAGGTATTACCTAGCATTTGTCGGTAGTTATTAATCGACATGGAGATTGCAAGTATTAAGATATACCTAGGTCAGTTACATTCTTAACATAAGCTTAAGCTGTTTTTCATCATAGCCATAGTGATTGGTGTCACACTTACACCAAAGTGGAAAAGGAGAAAAAAAAAACAAAAAAGAAGACAATATATATCCAATCCAATTAAATTTGAAATAGATGCAAAGAAAGTCAACTTATATCGAAATGGGTTTTTTATACCTTTTGCACTGTACGAAATTAAGTTAAGCCTACTCGATACATACTCGTAGATCCCGGGTTCGATTCCAGGGCGAGCAAATGTTTGAATTTAAAAATCTGCTCTGGGTCTGGGTATTAGTAGTTATCCTTGTCTTTCTGTCTTCCATGGCATCGCCGACACTGGGAATCCTAGTGGGGGCGCTATGAGTGTGAAAGGTAAATATCATCATCATCCACAGCCTTCTCTCTTCCATTGCTGGGTATGGGCCTCTATCCCGTTATGCCATCTGCCTCGGTCACATGCTAATCGGGTCCAGGTTCGACTCGGTAAAACTAATAAATGTCTGAATCTTAATCTGAATCTTTATTCACCTAGGATGGGTGGACATATCCCCCCTTCTCAGCCACCATTGACGACAACGGCAACATCTACGCGCGCGGCACTCAGGACATGAAGTCGGTCTCCATTCAGTACTTCGAAGCCTTGCGGCAGCTGCAGGTTGAGAGGCCTTTCCTGAGAAACGTTTACATGACTCTGATGCCTGGTACGTTAACAGCTTACGAAAGTATTAGATAAAATACTAGGGATGGATACTATATACAATTATACAGGGTTATAAGGAAAGAGTATGCTATAAGCCGAAAAAAGCTAAAGGAGAACATCTTTTATTAGAAGGCCAACCCAAGATTCGCGGAAAAAAAAATTTGTTCCATAGTCAATGACACTCGCTCGACAAAATGTATGTTCCATAGTTCCATGTTCCGTGATAACTGATTTTATTTACATTTTTTTTAAACAAACATCATCAAACATCAAACAGTCGAATTGAGAACCGTCCCCTTTTTTAAGTCGGTTAAATAAAAAAATAATCTATCTGAAAAAGCCCTACCCTTCCCTGTTTATTATTTTCTGCCCTGCCTTCCTTCTGCCTTCATTAAGAAAGGAAGGAACGAAAAATAGAGACAACTAGCTGATTATATCGATTAAGCTGTTATTATAAAAATCTAAGTGCTATCGTCTTTACCAGATGAGGAGGTGGGAGGCGAGCACGGCATGGTTGCGTTCCTGGCGAGCGCAGAGTTCGCTGCGATGAACGTCGGCGTCGAACTGGACGAGGGCACCTCTTTCCCGCTGCCACTTGCTGCCATCTTCTACCAGGATAAGGTCGTCTGGCGTAAGTCTTATACCTTTTTATTTTTTTGTAACGTTGGGAAATGTTTTAAAGATTACCACTGCTTCTCTCTACAACAGCATGGACCACACCGCACTGCTGTCTTCACTGGGCTCGCTTGATTGGGATTGGGAGGCCAGATCCCTAAATCTAACCACCCGAAAGCCCAACGGCCCCCTTTTAAACGGTTCTTACTATAGGCAGGGGATATCGAAGTCGCATTCATAGACCCCGCTTTAAGGTCATTTACTATTGTATTGTATACTGTACCGTAAGGACCGTAACTAACTTGTAATACGCTTGGTGCAAGGTGCTACTAACTAACATGTATGACCATTTCTGCGTCTCTTTTTTGTTTTAATGATTTACGAGTATGTCTGTTTTTGGAATCAATTTGTCTCTGAATTACTTGCTTGCAGAAATCCAAGTTGACTGTTACGGCGCAGCAGCCCACGGTTCCTCGTTCCCTGACAACAACTCGACGGCTACTGGCAAGGTAACATATCTATTAATTTCACTAACATATCTACTATTAGGTTCACTATAACTGCTAATTCGGAAGGAAATAAGTAGTAAGTTAGAATATTTTTTAAGCGTTTCAAAGAAAAAAGAAACAAAATAACTTCAGAGTAACCTTACCTAACGTGCTTAATGTAAAATCTTCTAAGATTGAGCATCATTATTAGATTACATACTGTTATTTACCGTAAAATAAATTTGTGTGTCAAGTCGCGAGTGATTCTAGAAAGACAAGCGTGCTCCATTGTAGACCGCTTCATTGCTTTTATACCATCAGACGAGGTGGTGGTCAAACGCAGCCTATCACAGAATGAAAAAAAGGAGCGAGGGATAAATACCTACTTTTTTCCAGTGTAATAACGTGATCAACCGCATGTTCGAGTACAGAAACGAGCAGTACGAGATATCCGAAATTGCTACTGTTTTTAACGCAGGCGCCTACACTTCTGTTAATCTCAACAAAATGAATGTAAGTGCTTGAACATATTTCGAAAAGCAGTGCAGAGTTTATGTTAGATTTGTGTTTCTTATCACTCAGAAGCATTGTATCAAGTTTTTGAATCTTACCTCGTACTTTGACGACAATCTGCTGCAAATCCCAAAACTCAAATCTTCACAAATCTATCGGTCTTTATCGCCCCCTGAGCAGTGAGCATCGCAACTACTTATACAGATGTAGTGTTCGAATATACGATACACCTATACCTACAGACTGTTCCAGCATATTTAAGGATATGATGATGATGGCTTACTTGGTACGAGTACGACAAAATGTAATAAAAAATTATATAATATTTATTATAATATATATAAATTATAAATTTAGTTAACAATGAATATCCATTTAAGCAGTATTTGAGTCTGATGATCATCATCATCATTTTCCTACCCTTTTCTCACTAACGTGAGGTTGGTACAGTATGTACGAGTACACTTCTTCCATTCATGTCTATCACTTGTCATATTTTATTCACTCCCTTCTTTTTCGTATATACTTTTACACAGTTCATCCATACTTTCTTTGGTCGTCCTCTACCGCTATACCATACACACTTAAGTTCACACTATTTGAGAATGATCACGACCACTGAAATGATAAACAAAACTGTGTTTGTTTAAACGCAGGCCGGAATTGCTAACAACGTAATTCCTCAGCAAGTGAGCTTGGTCTTTGACATTCGTCCGGCAACCAGCCTCAATGAAGACAACTTTGAAGCAACGGTAAGATATCGTAATAACAAACTATAATATATTGACATCTTGCTTATTTTAATAAAATCAACAAATATAGGTACACTGTGTCAATCTTATGTCTATTAATTTCGTAGAAACAAAAACTTATTCCCATAATTATGTATAAGGTATATTCTTATAGCAAGCTCTAGCGAGTTTATACGTGTAATGAGCGAAGCCATAAAATGGGACTTCTAAATGTACTCATGCGGAGTCACACTAGTGTGTATCAGGTACATGTTGACTCGATGGAATTACTAGCTTGTTTAACTATGAAAACTAAAATGGTGTACCCGAAACTATTCTGAGAGAATACGACTCAAAAAACATGTAAATATAACAACGAGGTTGTTCAAATTGAGAATTGTTTCAATTAAAAAAACTTATTCCAATTGCAAAATATGAACGTTTTTATTCGTCAGCTGAAGACGTGGCTCGCGGAAGCTGGGACCAACATAGAGCTGTCATACATCCTGAAGGACCCGCAGTCACCGGCGACCGTCATAGACAACACCAACCCGTACTGGACGAGCTTGGCCGCGGCGGCACAGAAACTGTAACTATCATACTACTTACTTTATTTTTATCGAATTCTAAAAAGGTTATTGTGAGTAAATCTGCAACTATGTAGTCGAAGATGAAGCACACAAATTTAGAAGATTTATTTGTTTGAGTGGTTTGGTTGTTTTTGGTTTGTTTAAATTATTTGTGTTTGTATGTTTTTAATCTAGCTACACTTTGTGGTCGAGCTTTTGTTTGAATAATAAAATAGTACTCTTGGTCCTGACTAAGACACGCTACTATTTCTCTTTGGCTGCCAAGTTTACCGCGGCCCAGATCGAGATAAAGCGTGTACCGCAAAACATCCGTTTACAATCATTCTAAAGAACGAACAAATACGAATACCCTCTGAACATTCTTCTCATTATCCAGAAACTTCAACATCCTGCCGCTCGTCCCGCCCGGCTCCACCGACGCTCGTTTCGTCAGGAACCAGGGTATTCCTGCCTTCGGCTTCTCTCCCATGCCCAACACGCCGCTCTTGCTTCACGCAGTAGATGAATATCTCAACAAAGATATCTTTCTAGAAGGTATCAATGTCTACAAAGAGTTTATTCTAGCGCTCGCGAATATACCTGGGGCTGAGACCAAAAACGAACCTTTCGCTTATGTCGTTAGGACGGCTGGGTAATTTTATTTGATTTATTCATAACTAGCTGCGCCCCGCGGCTTCACCCGCGTTTTCCGGAATAAAAAGTAGCCTATGTGTTAATCCAGACCATGAACAACCTTCATTCCAAATTTCATGTAAATCCGTTCAGCCGTTTTTGCGTGAAAGAGTAACAAACATCCATACATTCTTACAAACTTTCGCGTTTATAATATTAGTAGGATAATTTACTGACTTTTCAGCATTTGTCAATTTCAGAAATGCTTATGAAAGGCCGATAGTATTTATTTTAGTTTAATTATTTATTTTATCTTTGTTAACTATTACACTTGCTTTTGTCTGTTATTTTTTTGAAGGTTTTTCATTTTCAAAAATAATAAATTTGTGCCATTTTTATTTTGTATTTTTGTTAGTCTGACATTTTATTATTTGTATATTTTGACATGTTTACTTACATATACACTTTATATTTGTATAGCGAGCAGGCCTCGAAAAAAATAATAATATTGTTACATTTTGTTGACTGAATAAATTTTTAGTGTAAATTTTATTAGAAAAGTATTTATTTTTATAAATCACTGTGGTTGCATTAAATATATCGCCTCTCATTTATTGTTCATTTACCGACCTATAAATCTATCTATATATATATAAAAATGAAACCCGTTTTCCTTGGTCACGGCCTCACGCGTGAATGGCTGGACCGATTTCACTAATTCTTTTTTTGCTGTATTTGTTATTATTAGGAGAAGGTTCTTACGGAAAAAAATAATAAGAAAATCTCTCAGAAATATTGAAAAACCCTAAAAACAGCCCTTTTCTTTTTCCCATACAAACGTTTTCTAACTAAAACGAGCTTTATTGCTATTGTATAAAGTTCATATTGAATTGCAAGCACTCACTGTTGTTTAAGCAATGTAGGTATGTTCCTAACGTCCAAGAGTCAATTTGCACTTTATTACCTCTGTACAAAGTTCAAATTCAATCCTAACTATCAAAACAGTGTGCGTTTTATACTGATAATCTTCTTATCTTAATCTTATCTTATCTTATCTTAATCTTAATCTTAATCTTAATATATATAAATCTCGTGTCACAATGTTTGTCCTCAATGGACTCCTAAACCACTTAACCGATTATAATAAAATTCGCACACCATGTGCAGTTCGATCCAACTTGAGAGATAGGATAGTTTAAATCTCAAATTATAGTCGCAATTTTAATTTATTGCAAATTATATATATACTGATAATTTTTACGATAAATTGACAAGTTAGCATCAACATACTACGGTTGCTATAGTTACGCAATATTTGACATAGAATTGACGCAATGGCTTTTGACAGGACAACGTCTGTCGAGTCAGCTAGTTGGTAATAATTTAATACTGAGTAATTTATAATTATTAGTATAAAAATAGGGTTTCGTGGCAAATAAAGAAACCATTGTTCTTTCCATGTGTTTATCAAGCCGTAAGAAATTTTTGAAATAAAATAAACTTTATTACTCAAAACTGTAGTACAGAAGTGGTATAGAATAGGTAATTCAGTCACAACAGTTTGTCCTAACGGACATATGTCTACGACTAGATATGATTATTTATTCTTTTATTATCTATTTATTAACACAGATGAAAAAACCTTTATTCCTAGACTAAAGATAGGTAGGTACCTCACAGATATAGATTCAACTCATTAACATATAACCAATAAATTATTATAATTGCGTTGATTGGAGGGTTATAAGTATGTATTTGAATCGAAAATAAAAAAATATGCCCACGGAATATGAAAATACTCGTATCTGTCTGTGAGTAGGTTTATAGTCATAATTTTATTTTGTACTTATTCTATTTAAATCATGAGTTAAACATTACCTATTCTATGAACAAAAATGATATGATTTCCATATTTTAATCATTTTCAAGTATATTATTTCTTGATTCAAATTTCAGTTGAGCAAACATTTATTCGGGCAGGGTACCAGCTCTGGCTAATGTTGTTAGATCGCAACGAGCAATTAGGTACGAATGCGGGACGAAGAGTACAAATAAAGCTGGAAGTGATTATTTCATTAATGAACTTTTATCGCTAAAGCTGAAGATGTAAGAAACAACTCGATTGTATTGCTCTTTCTTTTCTATCACGAATACTCGTATATGTCGCCGTTTGACCTACTCGCCTGGTTTGATAAGCGATGACGATGTATTCGATCATGAATGAAGCACGAAGATTTTCTATCGACCTTCGAAATTCTCGAATTGTCTTGTTACCTAGCTAGGACAATACAGATTAGTTTTAAATACATTCGATTTATTTGTGGCAAGTTTTAACATGAAATCACTTTAGCAATAATTAACATGTTTTATTAACACACAACTCAAACTTTTTTAAAGCCAAAATACGAGTACCTACCAGAATAATAATTAAGTAGGTAAGTTTATATAGGCCGAGTGGCTACTGGCTAGTCGTGGTGTCAGAGTTTTAGAGCCGCCTAAAGGCCTCTGATATGGCTTGGCGGCTGTTGTTAATAAACGAACAACCGGGACCTACAATTTTCCGAGCATCCGAGCCACGGTAGCGCTTAGTTGTAAATGCCATCGGCAGTCATCTACCAAAATAGTACCCAAATAAAAATAAGTATTTAATAAAAGTACGGATACAGCTCAATTAATTTAAAACAGGCGCTTCCAATACGTACATTTTAATTGTCCTCGGCAGAGGGCTCTACGAGCGGCGTTTCCTCGTTTGCAGCTAAATCTTTAAACCAACAATCGCCACTTCGCAGTAATGGGTGCCTTCCGTACGTGCCCCAACATTTTTAAAAGGACTTTTTCGCAGAACGCCGCTCGATGTTTGCGCAGCGACGCCGCGGATTTGAGGGTAGTCACGATTTGCCGTACAAATGAATTCTTCCGACTGATTGGGATTCGTTGAGTAAACCGTTTAGCGCGTGATTCATGCTACAACAATGTGTCCGTTATATTTTTAAGGAAATTATACTTTTCGTTCATTAAAATTTTGTTCTTTTATTTTTATTTGTTTGGCAAACAGTTGACGGCTTTGTCGGTGCCTAATTATTGCTTTACCAGAGGTCACGTCATTTGTTTTTCTTTACTTAAACTTACTTTGATTTTATTTTTATAAATGTGTGTTTTTTACCATGTATTTCCTTAGCTACTAAACCGATTTTGATAAAATTTTGCCCTGGATTAGCGCATAGGCTTCTTTTTATCATCATCACCGTTTTTCATAGCCACGCGGATAAAACCACGGGCATAGCCAATGCTTTTTGAAGTACGAAATTGAACCAACAATCTATTTATTTTTAGACTAATGTTAACACTCTGCGGCACTAATGATATACTCTGTAAAATACAAACTGAATAAATAATTAAAATAGAAATAATCTCACTTCATCAGTTAGTAGTTCGCGTGATCCATCACTGCATTCTAACAAATATTGAAATGGCGAGTACATAAGGCTGTAGACAGACCGCTGCGGGCGCGGCGGCGTTAATTGAAATAAATTGTCACCGCCGAGCGCGGCCCGGGCATAAATCAGCCCGCCCCGGGTGAAACAGTTAAGTGCCTGCTACAAAAGAGCTACGCTGTAGCAGGGCGTAGACATGGCATAAAGTTCTACATTCTTTTTTCTGTCTTCAATTTTGACTCCACACCTCTACTGCATTTAGTCTGTGTTAGGAAAATATTCTTAAATTAGGTTAACACACTATAGCAATAAAATAAAACAAGGTGTAAAATAAAACTAGGTGGCATGAAAATTGATAACTATGTTCAAGTTGTATATATGTATATCCTAGTATTTTTATATTTAGAACACGTGTTTCGTAAGAGTACAATTAAACAGTGTGAATAAATAAATATTATTTTGGTGTTTTTATTAAATCAATTTCATATACGCCGGTGATAGTATTTACTAATAATTTATTAGTATATCTACCTATATATATTGAATATTAGTGATAAAACTGATTTGAATAAACTGTTTTGAGTGCATTTATAGATTTGAGGTTAATTGTCGGTATGTATAATTTATTTTTCCATACGCCAAAAAAGTATAACTTCTAACGCGTGTACATAAGTACACACACTCATTTTTTCGTAGTTACTATAAATGTGTTTTGTAACATAAACATAATAAAATACACATGAGAAAGACATAAAAGGCGATTTTATCGCTAAGAGCAATCTCTTCCTAACAGCCTTAACACACACGGCACGTATTAATATATATTTTTTGCCAGATCTAAACGGTTTCGCTGTCTGCCGCGGGAGTGACGCTCCTAAGAGACACCGCGAGACGAATTAATTCGCCAACGCTGTACGTGCCGCGATTTTTGCCCCGAGTGCTCATTTGTCACCTCCAGCTACCGCGCAGGTGCGTATCATCGCATCGCTAAAAGCGGACGTCGCACTACGAAACTTTTTGGGAGGACATGGTATTGTTCACGCGTAATTTTTTATTTGAATAAATACAATTGGTCTTACTTTACTCAGCCTATACCATGCCTAAACTTAATCACTGCTTAAAATTATACATCTTTTTTTGCACGTGACGTTTCACGTCAGAGAGAAACTGGCAGTTTTGTCTCAAAGCAGTGTTTATAAGTAAGGCTCTACTTTGTGGAGTTATTAGTATTAAAAAAAAACACACCTACCATGTATGTATTTAGGTGGTATGATATTATAATACATTTTTGTTACAATTGTTTATCCTGTAAATTAGAATAAAATTGTTAGAAGAGTAGTAAAGGTAGCTCTACATTTTTTGATGGTAGTTCAAACTCAATCGTAATCAATACATATTACTCAAAGGCCTTATCAACTGTAAGATAAGATATGAGATTTTTTTAACAATTGAGCAAACATGCCGCTTAATGGTAAGCGATAGTGCCTATGGATACATGCATTTCAGACTTTAACATATTAACAGTCCTTTTGAAGAACCCCATTCTGTAGTAAATATGATTAGGTATAAATAGCATCTACAGCACATAAAACTGCCACCATCATAAACAACCTTTCAATTTGTAATAGCCGCAAACTTTCTCTTATCCAAGTAACATATCCAAGCTGCAAGAACCTACTCTATGGTTCCCTAATGATACCATTATGCTTGGTAAGTTGTCTGCTGATATGAGACGTCATATCACAAGAAGTGTGTGATATAAACCTACTTTTACTAGTAAATATTCGTATATTATTTTAGAAAAAAAAAATAGAGTCTATGGATTCTAATTCGAAACGTATGGCCTTCACGCGCTTAAATAAGGCCACGTGTCTCTTATTATCCAATTTTAAATTTACAAATACATTCAAGTGCTTTTTAAACTTTAAAAATTAGTTGAGTATAGGTCACCGCTCACCCCTTTTCACCCTTCAGTTATGGGCATATGTTTTTTTAAAGGAACAATGTAAATGAACAACCGCTGTGACAAAGAAGTGTGATTCTAATGTTTTTGTTGTATCTTGAGTGGTTTTTGAATAATGTGATTTAAATTGTAGTTTTTTGTGGGAAGTTCTCACGCCTCTAAAAGCATGTTGGATGCTTGCGCTTCGTCCATTTTCGTTGGCTAAATTAATACATATTAAATATAATTTCATTATTATTATGTTTTTCACTCTATGAAACAATGAACAAACAAAGAAACGGCACAAAAAATCTCAATAGCATTTCTATAAAAGTACCTACCTAAGTTTACGCTAATGTTGAATTTTCATTTTTTTTTTTTTTAATTAAAGTAGTCATTTTTATTATTTTATGTTATAGTGGTTAACTCTCTATTGTTTCAACAAATAAAAAAACCAGCCCGTTACTAAACAAGTTAAAATCCGAAAACTCGAAAGTTCGGTGGAAAATGCTAGTTTAACAACCGATTACCGGGTCGCGCGCCGGCCGCGCGCCGGTCGACCATTGTCCGACTACCCCTCGAGTCGGCGGCCGCCGCGAAACAACACGACACACGACCATCCTCGCAGGATTATACGACTAATGCACATAACTACCGGGATTATTATGGGATTATTCCTTGTCTTTATAAATTGTTGTGTATGCTATAATCAAAATCAAAATGTTTATTGCGACACGGTGTACAAAAAGATGTCTCAACAGAAAACCCATAACTAGTGTGCGTACGATTGGTATTGTAGATACCAAAAACCTTTTAAAAAAGTGAACTAACAGGAACCGAGACTTATCTTGTAATTAATAAGTTTGATTTCAAATAATATTCTTTTACAATCATTTAAATTTTAAACCATCAATGGTTTATCTCAATTTATAATAAAAATAATTGTAATTTATAATAAGCAAACATTTAATAGGATCTCTCAGTGGACTGTATCGCAGGGTTTTAATCTAGCACAGGCATCTGAGCGATATTTAGCTTAGACTTGGCTAACATATTTATTTCCATTAGAATCTGTATTATTATCGTATACCTGTATTTCTGAAATAAATTGATTGGTTATCTTAAACGTTTGAATTTGGGTTTGGTCAACTTACGTGAAAAAAAACTTTCTGAAAAGTTTTTTAATCTTTGAAAGGCTTGCGTTTGACCGCCATCTCGCCTTATTGTAAGCAATAATGCGGTCTACAATGCAGTACAAAATGATAAAAATTTAAACATAGAAATTAGTAGGTACTTGATAAGAATTACAGATTTCTTCAGAAATTAATTTGATATTTCTTGTAGGAACAATGAGTTTTTCTATGTACGAGTATTATACTTATGCCTCTACCCTCTACACTTTCCCCCGTAAACCCTACTTCTCTGTTTATACACTTATCCCCCTTTTCTCAACGAACTTTAATAACAAAATATATATAGGTGGCTATTTTTGTCACAAGCTTTTTATTAGCTTTGTTGTTGTTTTTTTTTTCGGTCAAAGATTGCAACTGAATTATGAATCATTTCCCGATATCCGATTGAGCTGAAGTTTAATGTACCTATGTAACCCCGAAGACAATTCAATAAAAACTTGATTTTAAATATATGTATTAATTTTTAATTATCTACTACTCGTAGTTTAATCTGAAAAAATACGTCTGAAACCGCCAGGAGCAGCTAGGTTTCAAGATTTCTGTTTTAACAGTGATAACATACTTGCTTACTTGGTAAAATAATAACGAAACAAAGGATACATTGAAAAAAAATCAGTGAACTGAAAAGTTTTACTGAGTGTGTGTTACAGTTAAAATAAGCTCGTAATAATAGTACAAGTACTTTGCGAGAAGATCGTAGAATCTACATTAGAAAGGCTACGAATTTTCTCAGCCTATTAATGCTTTTCTAAAAAGTAAGTTAATTTATCGAAGAGCAAATCTTCTCGTAGCTCCGTAGCCGTAGCCACTGTCGTAGCTTCTACGTACACGTGATATCTGCTACTGTTATGTGCGAGCAGTATGGACACTCCATTGATTCTTTTGTACTCATATTTTGTGTTTTTATGTATTCTGTGTTAATTTTCTTTAGCTAAAGATCATTTTAGAAGTGTCAAGTTTAGTGTAACACTGAACAATGCCCTATATAAAAATGAATCGCTGTTCGTTTGGCTGGCTATAACTCGAGAACGGCTGGACCGATTTCGCTAATTTTAATCTTGAAATATTTGTATAAGCTCAGGAAAAGTTTAAAAGTAAAGAAAACAAAAAATAATAATAATAAAAAGGGTGAAACCGCCGGGTGCAGCTAGTTTTAATATAAAAAAACAAATGTCGGCGCTGTGTGCCTGGCACAACTTCGACGTGCAAATACCCCCCTGACAGACGTAAATGGCGTACACTTTTCTATCGAATACTCGCTACGTATTTTTACGTCGAAGTTGTGCTAGTTTCCCAAGCGTTAAAAAACCGTACCTTCGAGAAAATATGCAATTGTATTTCGAATATTATCATCATTGTCGTCAAAGTGTACCTACATTTATGTAGATGCTATGCAAAGAGATGTAGCTTTGCTTGGAAAATCTTTTCCGCACGCGTTTACTTGTACTCTCTGGCGGCTAAAAGCGGCTCTAAGCCTCTGACACTAAACCAAGATTTTTAATAATTTTAAAATTTTGGAATAGAAAGAGGAATATTTTTATTACCTTACAGAAAATATAACTTTTAACCCTAACAGACTAAACTAAGTCACAACTAAGCCATAATTTGCCTATGTTGATGGCAAACCTAGCTGGGTTTCGTATAAGCGCGCATTGTAGTGTGCGAACAAATTTATGGCAACGTTCCCTAACCGCGTGCACGGAGTGAGTTCGCTTCGTAGCTCGGGCGCGATTGTCAAGCGCGGCCCGCCCCCAGCCGCGGCGCGCGCTGATTGGCTGCGCACCGCCCAGACAATTAGCTCCCTTTCTCACCCCGCGCGACTTGACGTTTGATGTCTCCCATACTGGTAGTATGGGCTATTGAGTACTTGGTTATTTTTAACTTTTAGGTTTCATGGTTTTAAATTTTTTTAATTTATATTTTTGTGTATGCTGACTTAAGTAGTTACGAGTACGTAGATACGTGGTAATGGATACTTATTTTTGCAGTACGATTTATTTTAGTTGTATTAATAAACTTACAGTCTACTTACAGTTTACCAGTATGTTTAGATGCAAAACTGATTTTGATGAAATTTTAAATGGATATAGCTTATGCCCTGGATTAACATATACATAGACTACTCTTCATCATCACCGTTTTTCATTATTCGCTCTCATCATCGTTTTTCTTAAGTTTATGAAATTATTTAAAAAAAATTGAAACATAATTAAATAAAAAATTATTAAACATTGTGTATAAAAAAACGTAAACGTAAATAATAACATATATTGGAATAACTTAGTAAGATATTTTATTCAAAAATTGAATTTAAAAAAAATGAGCGATGAAATTTTGTGTAAGGGTAGTATACCGTAAATACGCTATATCGCGTAACGCTACCATTATGTTTGCACGTAACTCGGTTAGGCTTCGCCGTGACAATGTAGCCTGTGGACAGCACACAAGATGGGATCTGCTCTGTCTCACTCGCTCGCTCTCTATCCAAGTCCTGCCCTCTCACTCTGGGGGTGGGTCTCGATGTAATCAGGGGATGACGTGACTCGCGATCTCCGCAGCTTCAAAGATCACAATTATCAGAGCAGTCTGTCGAAAGCCGCGGTCGGGTGCGAAGTCACCTCCAAAAGTCATACAAACTTTCGTGTATTATTAACCAATTTTCATGATCTTTTGAAAAGTCCGTTCAGCCGCATAAATTTTGTAGTGATTTTTTTATTGCAAGTCAATGATTTTTTTTCTTGAATAAAAAGTCGAAAGTTATGTTTTGTGGAAATATGTTTTGTTGAAGTGTCAGTTCCGTTGTCGAGCTGTCGTCTTTTTGGGAGAAGCACCACCGGGCGCCGGCGGTGGCCGTCCGGAGAATGGGGACAGGTAATGATAACGGCTGCATCACGCTGTTCTTTGATAATAAATTGTTTTTGTTATTGTGTGAAATTTTATCTAATAAAGATACAAATAATATACTTCACTCTTCACTAGCAAACTAAAATACAAATGGTATGAATACATTTACAGAGACAAATAAATATAAATAATACTTAAAGACGTAATTGCTTTAATTTACAGTAGAATGTAATCGCGTTATATTTTATGCCTCATTTTTTCTAAATATACTTTTAAATACCTAGAAATAAAATTATTAACATCATAATTTCACATTCACCTGTTAAAGTTATGCATGATAATTAATTAACAAAAATACGCTTCTGACAGAAATCTTTTAAGATGGCTTTCGTCGGCGCGTTTTTAAATTGCATTATTACTTCCCGAACTAATTTTAAAACCTAAAAGCGTTTAAATTTAAATATACCTATGGCAATTGTATATCGTATTCAATATCTACTTACTTATAACAGCATAAGAAAAACTTTACAGTTCAGAAACTTGTACAGACTGACTTTGCTTTTACGTGTGGTTTTTACCCCGCATAACCAGATTTTTAACGTTTAGTGGATTTTATAATAAAATAAAAAAATAACTTAGGTATTGTTTAAAAAATTAATATTTTAATTTAACATTTATAAAAAAAAATAATTAAGAAATGCAAAATTTGAATTAAAAATGCAGATCCCTAATTCCCTACCCATAATTTTTTACTAATGAACCTCTTACAAAGGAACGACAAATTCAATCCGTGAAAAAAATAGTACTTAGGTATTGTTTAAAAAATTAATATTTTAATTTAAAATTTATAAAAAAAATCAAATTAAGAAATGCAAAATTTGAATTAAAAATGCAGATCCCTAATTCCCTACCCATAATTTTTTACTAATGAACCTCTTACAAAGGAACGACAAATTCAATCAGTGAAAAGAATAGTAAAGTACTGCAAGAATGAATTTGACTAACATTTTCAGTTCACCACTTATTCAAATAAATTCCCGTTATCGATAGAGCATAATCTTATAAGCTTGTCCACGCATCATATAGGTACCTACCTACACCTATACACACATTGTCTAGTAACTACTAAGTAGCCTATTGTCCGTGGCAACGCAAACAAGCTCCCACAAGATCAGTCGCCGAGACAAAGGGCTCTTTACAGACCTAACTTAGGGACGGACCCGAAACTTGGTTTGTTACTTTGTTCCCGCACCGTCCCGTCGTCCCTTGCTCTTGATTCTTGTGAATAACTTAATCGCTTACTATTTTACTTGAGTAAGTACGAGTACCTACGTTTTGGTGTAGCTTCCCTTCAGACATCTCTGAGCTGTGTAACTTTATGGTTTGCATCTATTTCAGATTCTCTATTTCATCTATTTTTAGATTTCTTTCTTTTCAACATAGTATACATACTAGGTAGGTACTACTTAGGTATCTATGATAACTAGCAGGTTAGAGTGGAGTAGAGGATGTCACTATTGCTAACCATATAATAGAGGTTATATACTTTTCATTTGAATTTTTTTATTTCAAATAAAAAGTGGGTAATTCAGTCAAACAAATTAAAAATAAAATAAAATTGTCAGCAAATTGAGTAAATTTAATTTCTATTAATTAAATCGGTTCAAAGTGTACCCTTACAAAAGTGGTTATTTTTCATTGCTCTATTTTCATTTAGAGGTGTTATTAAAAAAACAAACGGGAGGCTGAGACGGGAGGAGATATACTTTTTTCTTTGCGCATAAATCTGACGTTTACGTCTGACTGAAATAGTTTTCGAATAAGGTGCATTTGTATGAAACTACCCAAACTCCGAGCCGCTATAAAGTAATGGTTACTTAGAATGAGAAATTAAAGTGTGTTTGTATCAAATAATTACTCAAAGACATAAATGTGACAAATAGACTTTTTCTTAACCCATATATTTTGATACAAAACCCAGGCAAATGTAACTTGTTTATAGCTACAAATATTCACTGTCTTTTGTCTATAGAATTTTAGAAAAACTGTTATCCGTCGGCGGCAGCGCCACCATAACTCTGCGCAACTCTTGAACCAGGCTATACTAAAGTTGTCTAGGTTTGTAATAATCAACCAAAGTGGTGTGAATCTAAAAAAATAAAAAAAACGTAAATATACTCAATTGATTGAAATAATCAACACTTTGAGGTGCGTAACAAGCTAATGGAACGGGTGCTAGAGTTCGCACGGGGTCAGCATTTGTCGCTCAAAATGCACGCAGCAAACGGGGTCATACATCATTGATCCACATAAAATACGATGCACGTAAGACTCGTTATTTAGTGTAGAAGCTTTTTTAACAAAATGGAAACTTAAAAAATTAAATCAAATTAGTTAAGAAAGTTTGAAAGAATGAAATAACCGATGCTGACCAATTTCTCGGCTTTAAATATATGTTTAGATCATGAAAACTAATGTAACAATGAGAACAATTTTATGTATGACTCACTGAACTAAAAACTATTTTAAAATGTTATTTACCATTTGTCCAAGCAATATATTTACCGAACTAAAATGACAATGGAAACGACAGAACGTCGGACGATGGCATGGAAGTAATGTTAGACAGTTTTTTGTTTAAATATTGCTGACGTTTGTCAGTTAGTTGTCGTTAGTGTCAATTAGATTTTAGTTAGATTGATACTCATAAAAATAATAGGTACTTACTAAAAACCTTCAAACGCATACTTACTTTATTTCAGCATCCTTTTTATAAGTACGAGTATAGGCTTCTTTCCTTACAATATCGCTCTCCCATAAAATCCCTTTCAAACAACAGGGAAAGGGGGATAATTACGACACTTCGCGGCTTTCCTCCGAGGCTCGAAAGACGAACAGTAAAGTCGTCTAAGTCCGTTTCAGCGAAAAAATAAAGGATCTTTTCTTGAAAAGGATTCGTGGCATTAGCGCGGTCCTTGCATAACACCGTAGCGTAGGATTTAGAGTATTTGGGAAGCGGTATCCAAGACTAATAGGAATAGATACAAATAATTTAAAAGTACATAACAGAGTACTGTTCCAGTATTTTTTTTATGTAAGTAACAGCTAGAAATAGCGAACCCGAGCAAAGTTTACCGTTTAGAATTGGTTACTAAAATATGTTGATGTAAGTCTGTGTAATGAAAATTACATTAATTAAAATAAATTATAACAAAAAGTAATTTAAAAAAAAGCAGTTAGTCGATAATGCAACAATCTTAACATAAACATGTAGAATTCATTAAAAATAGAAATTTACAAAGATGCGTTGCGCCTTTTCTTTCACTTGCAAGACGTGTACTTGTACATATTAGTTTCCGCGTGCTTAGTAGGCATTCATTCATTCATTCATTAATGCATTCATACTCATTTCATTCATTCATTCATTCAACTTCATGATAATCGGTTAAGTAGTTTTCGCGTGAAAGCATAACAAACAAACTTACATTTATTTATAATATTAGTAGGGATAGCCTATGAGTTATCTACATTTATATTTTTACCTAGTAAATGGTCTTTGATCTGCAGTGGGGTGCTGAAGGCTCAGTAAAATATTAATAAAGAATTGTTAAATTAGAGGTATGAAACCACTGAATATATCAATTTAAGTTTAATTTAATTTATGATTAAGTGTTAGTTAGTTGGTAAGTGATGAGTTAACTTTGTATTTTACAAGTTCTTTCAAAGGTTACGCCACGGTGTAATAGCAAGTCTTCAATAGCGTTAAGAAAAGGGGCGAAGGGGAAAGCGTTCAGTAAACGGAACAAAAACACCAAGGTTATTAGCGAGATTGGTGTAATCTGACTAATCTATTTTGGGGAAAGAGCTCTAGGGGATGCTTAGAGGTGTCAATTAATAAATAAACGATATTCTGAAGACCCGATAACCCGATATACAGTATATGGGATATATTCAAATCCTTTTACCGGATAGAAGAAAATAAAATACCTATTGGACAATATCATAAAAGTTATGTTAAGAACCAAAGAGGGAAACAAAATTAGGCTAGTTAAGTTAAGTTGAATGCAGTACCAGAGTTATTAATAGAGTTGTTTATTTGTTCGTATGTAGACAATATTTCACCCATCATTTGCACCCAAATTTCATGAGTAGATCAAACATACTTTTACACAAAAATTAACTCATACTAATTGACCGCGGTTTCACCCGCGGTCAATTTTTTTTCATAAAAAGTATCCTATTTTACTTCTAATACCTCCAAGAATATGTGTACAAAGTTTCATGATGATCGGTTAAGTAGTTTATTCGTGAAAGCGTAACAAATTCACATTTATAATACCAGTAGGGGTTATAGTGTGATTTCCTTTATTACCTTAAAGTGAGTTAGTTATTATTATACATATGCGTTTTCTCAAAGATGCTTGCAAGAAATTTTACAGTAAACCTTTCTTTATCTATGACATAGACCCTGCTACGTAGACTAACTTACTTACTTTACTACGAAAGTAGCGCCACCACTTGATATGAGAAAAAAGTACAAATTCTGAACTTGTTTAGGTGACCGGTTGCTGGACATCCCGTGCAATGTCTGTGGTGACAGAAGTTCTGGGAAACACTACGGCATCTACAGTTGCGATGGTGAGTTATCTTAATTATAGTGTTTTACAAGCTTTTATTTAACTTGCTGTGTTAGTGAATATGTGTGTCTGCGTGGGTCAAAACTAGGAAGCTAAATTAGGACCGCTTCCTGACCTCCAAATTCGAATTGAGCTTAATTTTGCCTACCTATGTAACTCCAATGACGATGCAATAATAGCTTGTTTTAATTTTAATATTATTTTTAAATATCATGTTCGGGGAAGCAGAATTAATTGCAGCTGTTACGTAGGCAAATTATAACGCTATTGCTCTGAGCGTGGGGTATATCAAGTAATGTTTTATAACTTTTTGTAGTCAGCAATGATTTTATATCTATATAAAAAATAAATCCCTATTTCTTTAATTATTTATTTATTTTTCTTTTTTAAAGTTATCTTTATTTTGTTGAATAATGACGAAAGTTAACTAATTGAACACTTGATATGCATTAAATAGTAAATTTTATAGATGCTAATATTGTAAATTTGCTCAATTTAGTGGAAATTTCTTGAAAAATAATTCCAAACGTGAAGCATAATTTTTAATGTAACAATTGACATTGAATTGCGTGCTCAAATATCATCGAGACGAGACACATTTACTCTACGTTTATCCCAAAATGTTTAAAAAATGAATGTCTACGCGTGCGAAGCCGGGACGGGCCTCTAGTAAATTATATTAAAAAAACTAAAAAAACACGATTTGTTTAGTGTATTGTCATCGATCCTCGATATATCTACAAAGTTTGAAAGAAATCTGACCGTTTAAAGTGGGTCAAAAACGCGCTCAAAGGAGTCGGTTACAAACATACAAACATACAAACATACAGGTGAAGCTAATAAAAGCGTGTTAAACAAAGAAAACTAAACTGAAATCGGTTCAGTGGTTCGGGCGCTATGATGTCACAGACAGACAGACAGACAGACAGACAGACAGACACACAGACAAACAGACACGTCAAACTTATAACACCCCTCTTTTGCGTCGGGGGTTAAAAATAGAGTTTCCGCGTTCGAACCAGAATAGTATTGTCAAGTGCAATAGTAGCAACTATTGTTAGCTGAATCAATGGCTATTGTTGTATTACGACACGAATAAGAAGTTCATACTGCGGCGCGATCAGATGCAAGAATAATAAAATTAAACTTCATGGTAGGTATCTTCTGGGAAAAAAAAGTTCCTAACAAATTTCTTGAGGGAAGACTCTGTTAGAATAGGTGTTCCCCGATAGTAGAATAGGGGTATGTATTTGCAGATTAATTTTGAATAAGTTTCTTCTAGGTAACTGTACTCCATCGTAGACCTAATAGTTACTCATCACCAGGCGAAATGGTAGTCAAACGCCAGTCTTTCATAGAGTAAAAAACCTATGAACCATTTTCTGCAAATTTAAAGAAAGAAAACAATTTTCGACATGATATAAATTTTTTCAATCCATTTGTTAATCCCAGGTTGTTCCGGGTTCTTCAAGCGGTCTATCCACCGCAACCGCGTGTATACGTGCAAGGCAGGCGGTGAGATGAAGGGCAGGTGTCCCGTGGACAAGACTCACCGGAACCAGTGCCGCGCCTGCAGGCTGGCCAAGTGCTTCCAGGCGAACATGAACAAAGATGGTGAGTAAAAATCTTATTTCTACTTCCTATAAATATTAAATCACGCATATACTGCTGAACGGATTTGGATAAAATATGAAGGAAGTTGCTTGTATTTTGGATTAACATATTGGATGTTTTTTAAGTCGGAAAAGCGGTTTCCGTATGATAGGAGGGTTAAACCGCGGATCACAGCTAAAAAATAAAAAATAATTAGTTCTTGGTTCTCGGAGGGTGGAGTAAATAAATCACAAACTTTTCGGTGGATATGATTGTACATTTGTATGGTACATACACTGTTATACACACAATGTGTTTTAACGGAGACAGGTCCTATGCTATTTTTTTGCAATTGAGAGAATGTGAATTTAGGCAGATTGCTATTTGCTATTTCTTTGTCCAAGGGGTTTCCTTATAGGCCAGCTGAAGGATAACTATGTTTTATACGAAAGATACAGAATCGGATCCATACGGAAGATTACACTTGTGTTTTATCGTATTTTAATATAATTTTCCGAATAATATTCAATCTTCATAACGTAAACTCTGAAAATTAAAAAAGAACAACCCTATACCATAGAACAAACCATACATACTTCGCACTGAAACTTCTAGATAAGAATTAGTCTAATCAAATTAATAAGTAATAGTAGATAATTAATTATATTATTGTTCACAATGATTTTAATCCGTAACTGCTAATAAGCTCATAAAACGGCAATAAGAATGACAAGATCACAATTAGTGGATTATTCCCACCGAAGTCGGAATGATTATTCCCGAGAGTTCGTCCGCAGATGCCTCCACATATCAGCAATATCACATCCAAAACACCATCACATGACACAATGGGCACTTCATGACAATGGCCAGCTTATTACCCACACATGAGTGTGGCTCGTGTACGTACAGGGTGGCAATGCACCCAGTCGTCCATCAAGCTCACAGCAGGCTGTTTTGTCCGCCGCCTCTGAAATATTGAGTGAAATATAGAGAACCGTCCACTCCCATTCAGGAGGTAGTTTTCGATCCCATTGTCATTACGTCACGATATAGCCAATATTGTGTCGAATGTCATCTATTTTATTTACTGATATTTCCTTCAGTAAATACATTTCATTGTGTTTACAACAAAAATGTCAAACATTTATTAATTTAGTAGGAGTGATAATGGACACCGAAATACTTTTATCTAATGGTTTTTTTATTTTCAATGCATACTTAATGTTTATATAAAGTGGTTAGCATCTTACTTATATTATAAAAGTGAAAGTATGTGTGTTCGTTACTACTAAACGCTGAAATTTTGGTGGTTTCGCTGGTTTTTCATGGTCTGGATTAACACATAGGTTACTTTTTATCCCGGAAATTCATGTTAACGTTTTGGACGCCGGTGAAACGGCGGGCGGAGCTAGTTGTTTAAATAATTCCATAGTTGAAATCTAGCCACACATTCTCCACTTAAATTGAACCGGATCAATAAATGAAAAGGCACCTTCCATTTCACGCGAGGTCTCGTTTAATGTATGAGTCAGTTTAAATCTAAATTCTCTCTAAGTAAAATCTTGTGAATAATTGAATATTCATGGGGTCCCATGTCGGCCGCAAGTCGGGCTCGGTCTCGCCATGTGACGGAGCCTTTAGGCTTTATACTGCGATACTGAACCAAGCGCCTCTCTAGCTGTGTGCTCTCTAATCTACGCTAGGGTTGAAGCTACCACTCATTTGTCAGTTTTGAATTAAGTTCATAGGTACTTGTAAAACTAAAGCACACGCTGATGATATAGAAAGTTACGCTCCCATTCCGACCTAATCCTGCGTAGCAGAAAAAATAGTTTGAAAAAAACCGTATTGGTTTACTTTTTTGATAAACGGGAAAGGTGCGCTTTTTGTTTTACCAAAAACAACACACGAGCATTACAATCGCAGGTTCAAAGTTTCGGCTACATTTTTGACAATAGACAAATATTTGTCACTTGAAGAAAGCTTTAAGTGCCTAAATGAAGCCAATTCCAATTAATAGTCAGGTAAACGATAAGTCTACTGAAATAACGACGATTCTAGAGATGTGGCTCCAAAATACAGCGCAGCAAAGTAGCTTGGACATATTTATTTTCTTTAACAAACTGTACAGTTACAATATTTTCTGCTTGGTCAAAATAGCGTGTTACATAATCGCCATGTAGCGAGAGAGGCAGCCCTACGTTTCGGCAAAGCGCGAGCTGCGGTCGCGCCGCAGGTGCTCGCTCGCTAATTTATTCACGAGCATCACTTTGTGCCGCCGCGGCCCGGATTACCTTTATATGTTTACTCGCTCGCGTAATTATACGCCCTCACGAAACTTACCCGCTCTGCGAGTTCTGCGACCTACCTGACACGTTCACTTGCCGCTTATACGAGAAGTAGGTATAGACTAGGGTAATTAGAAAGTTCCGTATCTTTTAGGCATTCTTTGGGTACTACAAAAATAGTACCTACTGTTATTATAATGCGGTATAAGGTACGTTATAGTGACGCAGTGCCGTTGTAGTGATGTATGTTTTGTCATTCCTTAAAAAAATATGTTTTGAAATCCAAACAATATATGTTATATATTGCAACATAAGCAACATAAGCATTTTGCTATGAAAGCTAGTCGTCATTGTTACACCATTGTTTTGGAATAATGTTATTATATTACCGATGACAAGTTTATATCAGCGCTTTTTTAATTTAATATTTCGTTTTGATGCGGTTATGGATGAAACTTCTACAGTAGTAGACTTAAATATTAACTATTCAGGTGCCACGAGTTCGACTGTGTCGCTTGCTGGCCGCAGCCGCCGCACGCTGAATTAATTATATTTGCCAGTTATCGGAAAATTCCTCTAATACAATTTTATGTTTACTGACTAGTAATTTACTATTCCATTTCATAATAATGCTGACCAAAACAGTGCATGGTAAGGTGTCTTTAAAGTTATGAGACTTTTGACTTATTTGCTGAAGTCCGCGCAAATTTTTCAGGAAAAATGTTTATATGGTATGCTCCCAAGGCAGGTGTGTTTTTTTATGTAATTGAGTGACGAGACGAGCAAATCACTCGCCTGATGTTAAACGTCACGTTTGTTCGTAGGTATAGGTACAAGTGTTATCGGCAAGTGATAATAAAAGAAGTTTCATATTTGAAAATTAGGTTCACAACTGCTGAAGATAAAGGCTGTCATTGATGTTAATTGTTAACACATTTTCCATACTTTTTAAAAGCTAGGCCACTGATAGTTTAAAACTGAGATTTTTAATTGTAGCTTTGGTCGCTATTCATACTTCCAGACAAAAACGGTACGCCTGCAAACACATTGCTCTCGAGCCAATCATCCAAAACGAGAGCCAATTTCGGAGGGATCATTAAGTTCGTGAAGTCCGGCGGGTGCAGCCAATCAGCTAACTCCAATATCGGTGCGCAAACAGAGCGAATTGATGTCGGCCGAGCGTCAACACGGACCCGACAAACTTGCCACCCTGACTGGTGCTCTGTTTGTTTGTACCCTGCACACCTGCGGACCTACGTCTACATTATATGTAGGCTACTTTTGCTACTCTGCCGTTTTATCCGCTGTCTAACTAAAAATCATATTTACTAAAATAGTAATAATAGTTTATTACCATTTTATTTATTTAGTAAAAATAGCCAGAGCACTGAAACTTGTATGAAGCGCTTAATATGTTTTACAGTCGTATAGTTACGGTTAGTGTTTTTTACAGTCAAATAAAATTTCATTTCCCGTTTTCTTTCACATACAGAACTTACATGATAATTACCTAGGTAACGGTAACAATGGGTAACTAGAAGAGTTGCACCGGGTCCCCAAACTAGGCAAGAGTCCCTTACATACAGATCTAAGGGACCCTGACTGACCCAGACTATGTATTTAGTAGAACCCGTTTTACCTCTGGGGTTTGTACACATTAACAAGTAGGTATCACAACAGCTACAGTTATTAACTTTTGTTTATATTCTCATCGCAATAGTAACTTAGGTTTCAGTCTTAGTTAACAGGTTAGCTTATAAATTACAATGTGTCAGTTGTTCAATAAATATATCTGAATCTGAGATTCATTTGAAGCTTAGATTAAATACCGCTAAATATATTATAAAAATGTATGGATTTGATTTAGACCTCTTTTCAACAGATTTCCAAATACCATTTACTTCTATTCCACCGATTTTACGGTTCCAATCAGAGATACACTGAATTTATACGACCTTTCCCTTTTTGAGAGATCAAATAAACATAATCCCCAATTTAACTTCACAAAATTAATTTAAAATCAATCAAACTGCGAGCAAGCCAGGCTTCTACTTCACCAAGTTACTTATACTTTTTAATTTCTTCGAAAGTTAAAGGATTTCTTTCATAAATTCTTCTTCTTTGGAAAATTTTAATAGCTGCCACTCAAAAGTTTTTATCGTATTTACAGTTAAAGTAAAAATACAGTTTTGGTTAGGATATTTTCCATGTTCGAGTATAGTTTTTGGAATTATAAAATTAAGTAATCAACGTCAATAAAAATCTTTGCGTAGGTATCCCTACTAAGGCGTAGACTTCATAAACTTACGAGTCGTAGAAAATATATCAACAAAGAAAAGTACACTATCACAATTAACTTTATCCTGCTTTACAGCTTTGATTCTATGTCTTATATCTATGTCTTATACACTTTCCACCTAACAGATAAACGTTTTGTCTTATACGTAGTAAAAGCGTGGCGTAAGATGCGTCGCCGTCGGCGGAGCGTTGGCGGCGTCGTCGGTGGCGCAGCGACAAGGGACAAACTTTTCAATTACGCCATGTCGTGTAACCCCGCAGCGGGTTAAATTAATTCTCTCCACTTCACAAAAAGATTCACCTACCTAAAGATACCCACCGGCTGCGTTCAGCTCCCGTGCTCCGTGCTACTGCTCGTTTTAACACTTTACGATGAAAAAATGAGGGAGGTTATTACTTAGTTTGATGCTTTCTGTTTGTGGCTTTAAAGCGTCAAAATGAAAACTATTCAAATTATATAACGAATTAATATACTATATTTTTTAACTAATTTGAATACTAGGTACATAGGTTCTTCATCGATATAGGATGTAGCATTTTTTTTTCATGTCGTTGAGTTCTTTAGGAATAGGATGAGGTTCTAGGTATTGGTATTTGATGTCAATTTGTCAAGTCGTTTAAAAGTTATCAGCTCCTTTATGAATTACCTACTATTAAACCCAAGCCTAAATGCCCAAAAAAAAGTTATAATTTTTTGTTTTGGTTTTTATACTAGTTACTACGAGTAGTAGATTAATGTTCTCAACGCAAATAATTTATTTCTTAAACTTTAAGACAATATCTATCTGTTTATTATTTTTAGTGAGAAACCGCTAATAATACACTCAAAGGTTCACCAAAATCTCAGAGTTCGTAAATGTTTGTATACGAGTATAAGTGAAAAAGTAACCATAGCTTTAAAAACCTGCCTCTCACCGTCGCTCGTCTCTTCCCTCCTAACATGCTGGCGTTCCGTAATATTTATTTTTAATTTGCCGGTTCGCGTGCTCCGTTTTGATTCTAGCAAGCTTACCTTTTTGAAGTCCTTTTGTGTTAAAAAGATAATTTCGATTCAGCAGGTAACGAATCGAGCAGACGCTTCGAGCGCTCCATTCCGTATTCAGATTTCACTTTGCTCTTTTGTTCTTCAATTAATTTCTTGTTATTTTCACTTAATTAACGAGGATGTGTATGAAGCAAAGATATAGGCTTATGGTTTTATTTTATATGTGTTTTAATATAATTCGACCAGTATTTAACCCTTAAGGGCTTGTGTTTAAATTTATCGAAGTGTTTCAAAAAGAAATACAATTTATTTCATCTAACCATAAGTTAAGTAAGACTTTTTATTATTTGAGTCCAATTTTCTGTAAAAAGATTTTTAAATATTTTAATGGACAGAATTGAAATATAAAGCTTAGCTTACTACTTTTCTAATTTACAAAAAACTAGCTGAGTTCCACTGTTTCATCCGCGTGATGAGATAAAACCGTGACAAAAACACCGAAGTCGGATGTCAAAAATGATAAATCAAAAATAGCCAATGCCCTATTCTATACACCTGACAACGTGTATGCTTTCATGTTATTTCATGATGAGCGGATGAACAGTTTTGGCATGTATAATAATGGGTATTCGATTCACGAACAATATTCTAACTTTGTTTTAATAAAGAGTTGGAGTAGACGTTAGAAGTATTCAATCAAGTACGTGTTGGATTTTAATCGTCAAACTATCGCCCTCCGTAATTATTTATTTATAGTCAACAAAGCCCTCGTTGCGTGCACGTTACGAATCGAATAGATCGCTCTCCTCATTTTCATGTGCGGAGGGCGATTACTATAAGTTGATCTTCTATTATTTATTTGCTACTGCTACCCATTCTGATACCAAGATGTAGTTCGACTAAGTAATATTTTATCATTTAAAATGCTGTGTTACCTAATGAGGTTTTTTACACTTTAAGTGTACTTAGTAATAACTGAGTAGGATTTATAAGCTGCTTAGATTAAATTTACGGGATTTTTTAAAACCAAATTATCTAAGTACCTACTTTGTTTGCTTTTATTTCCTACGTAAAATACCTAGGAAATAGTAGAAAACAAAGTACTAGTATTATAGTAGCAAATAAAGAACTAGTAGATGTAATTTTAAGTAAAACTCTCATCAATTATCACATTTAAGAAAGAATCACACAGCACACATTTTACCTGTCAGTCAGATGATTTGGCTACTTGTTACATTCATCGCTTAATGTCGTGAAAAAGAGATTTGGTTTTATTTAGATCGCATTTTCTTCACGTACAAAATATTTAAATTATTTTCAAACTACATGTTTGCCTTTACAATAGCTAGACAAAATTTCGTGTGAAATGTAATTCGATGTAAGGGACTTCCACATTGTACTATGCGATATTTTTGACTTATTTATCGAAGACTAGCGGTTTCATCCGCGTTTTTCGTGATAAAAAGTAGCCTATGTGTTAATCCAGACCATGAACAACCTCATTCTTCATTCCGTGTAAATCCGTTCAGCCGTTTTTGCGTGAAAGAGCAACAAACATACTCACAAACTTACGCGTTTATACTCGTAATATTAGTATGATTAGACGCCGTGCCAATTCAGCTCTAGATCTGGCCAACACAATTGCTCCCTCCGGATCTATACACGTGTTCAACACCTACTGATCTCATGACCGTCTCTAGAGGGGCAGTAACACCCCACAACTTCACTATAATGGCAGAATTAGTTACGCTTGTGATTATTTGTTACATTTATTTTACAATATATTCGAGATGGGCTTTTGAATTCATTGTTTGAAGGTGAGCATAACTAATTCGTAGGGGTTTGTTGATGAGGCTAGCGTGTTTTAAGTGTTGCTTATTTTGGCGAAAAGAAAATATTATTTTTCATCGTCTTTTTCTTTTCATCTTTTCTTTTTTTACTTTGTAACTTGCCGACTGGCATTAAATATAGTATTCTCGTATGTATAATAGATATTATACACAGAAAAATGGCCATCAAAATTCCGATGAATTCACCTAAAGTACGATGAGAAGCACCAATTTTTTCGGTGACAACTATTATAATATATGGTTGTCATCGTAAAAACTAATACCTACTAGCACCAGTTTTTAAGGTGAGAACCATATATAATGATAGTTGTCACCGTAAAAATTAGTGCTTATCATCGTACTTTTTGGTGATTATCACTATGCTCCGTACTTTAGGCGAAATTTTTCTCAGTGTATAGCCGCACACTACCCGACATGTGACAGTTTGTCTACTGAACGCAACATATCTGTGGCTGAGCCAACCATTTTCATATTCTATTATTTTATACTTCTATTATTTCAACTTAAGTGTATGTTCACTTAATATAAAAAAAAAAATAACTTAACGTAATATTTCTGAATCTGAATCTTGTCATTAAAGTACTTAACGAACGATTACAAATACAAACCCATAAATAATTTATTAAACAATGATACATTCCACACGAAAATAGAGTGATTAAAATTAATACCAACATTTCCATGAAGTATTCTATAAATGAAAATACCGTTTAAAATGAGAATACCGTTTGTTACGGAAGGCTTGACCCACCTTCGATCCGATTATACGATTTCCCATTGTCCTCTCGGCCAACTAAAACATGGAGTTGCGGGAAACAGTACCAAGTTTCACACAAAAAAATACAAAATAGACATGAACGCAGTGAAATGAAATAGAAAAGTTTTCAGAGACAGAATTTATTTTTCACTTTCAGAGAAACCTATATGCCTGTCTACTTTGACATTTATAAACTATATTTAAGATGTGAATCTATGTGTGCTTTTATAAAAATAAAACAATGAGGTTACACTAGCAATTTTCTAAATGTAGTCGTAGAGGGGCAGTGATAGTTTCTTTAGTAGGTATAAGTATATCACTAGTGATGTAATTGCTATAATCATCACCATAAACAACTAAGCACCTTCTAAATCATTTCGACACCATGCACTACTCCGAAAACCAGTAGTTTACGTACTGTTAACAAAATTACATTGTTCTAAAAATATTGGCTATATTTTGACACAAGTGCTCAACCCTCCGCCCCAGGGGTGATTTGTGAATCTCTCCCATCTAATTTCATTTTAATGTTGTGCGTGAACAAATTATTGCAATGTCATAGTGAATAAAACTACGTTTAATGGGATAATCGTTGCATCTGGTTTGGAGTATCGAATAATGTTAGGGGATATTTTTTTATCTGTTATTAATTAATTTTCGCGCCGTAGTGGGCGTAATTGCATTAAACACGAATGGATTAGTCAAAGTCCATTGATGATTGTTTTTGTCGGAAATTAATTTGTTACGGTTTGGTTTAATGCTTTGATTGGTTTTTATGTAGGATATTATGTGACTGGTTTTTACTCGCGGCTTCGTCTACGTGACCTATGACAAACAATTTAATATCATTGCGGCTATTTGTTTCATACAAACATCATAACCCCATTTCTCCCCTTTTTTATCGCGAATTCCTTACTTAGGGATGCCTACATCATACAGAGAGCACACTCTCCTCATAGATAGATAGATAGATAAACTCTTTATTGTTGACACCATAAATTACAAACAAAAGAATCATCTCATGTTTCTGGGACCAGCAGGCAGTTAAGGCTGTTTGTTGATATGCCAGTCAGGTAATGGCTAACGCTATACGTCGATGTATCCAGAATTTAATCATGTGTTTGACGGGCTGTAAACGTTTACCAGTAGGTACCTACCCTATTTAAACGTCAAACAATTTTTTACAGTTTTGAAGTACTTTGTAGCTACACCGCTTTAAAGTTTATCCATAAACTTGTCGGTTTCGAGAACACAGTTATTTATAGTTGTGAAATAAAGCGAATGCGGAAACAAACTTTGGAACAGGCTCACTCAAAAACCGCGCCGGTAACTTTGCGACAACTTTCTGCATGGACGGGCGAAATTTCGCGGATGTTGTCGGTTTCGAAATGCTTTAATTTAAAAGCTTTTTCGCCAGTGAGTTGTTCTTTTGCAAAAAAAGTTTTTGACATCGACATTTTATTTTAAAAGAAACAAGATTTTATTGTTCAGAGTTATGATTTATGTATGATTGTATGTGTTTCTTAACTATAGCAAGCTCTACCAGAAAATAATCATCTTAATTATCCTACGATTTATACCTATAGCATAATTTCCTAATACCTTTCGACTGAGTTTTGAGCGAAAAACTCGAAAGAACGCGTTTTCCCAGAGATGAAACCTAGCTAGATCAATTTGTCATCCCCGCAAACTTCAGGTTTAAACTGTTTGTTGCCTGTCAACCAGCCGTTAGAGTTTTATAAAGTAGAAATATAAGCTTTGGACACCAAAATAAAATAAAGAGGAAAAATCAAAAAAGTGGAAAAAAGTCTGTCCAATTTATATCACCGTATTGACAGCTCTCAGTAAAACAAAAGCAATAGCCGAGCGTGTGTGGAAACTCGTTGTCATCTCGACATTGTTGGACATGTACTATACGAGATGTTTGTCCGGGTGGCGGCGGCCCCCGGGGTGGAAGGTGAGTAAAAACCTGGATATTTCTCATATTTATGTATGTGCACTCGAAAATATTCCCTGAGGTCGCCGTTTCTTGCTCACTGGCTTTACACGGATAACTTCTCTAAAGGTGGTTGCGGTAAGGGGCAATTTCGCGCGCAGGTGTTTCGGGCCGTGGGAGCGTCCACCTGGCGCGCCCCCTCTGCCTCTTCGCTGCCCTCCGCCCTCTCTGGCTCGTTAATGATGATGTGCTCAGCCAGCAGACTATTTCACTTCTGAATACATCTTTCTCACTTTTGATCTTGCGTCCCTGTTCTCCGTTCGCGCCGGCTCGCTTCGTCCCGTTCGTTCGCCGTTCGCCTGGTCGCATCCACCTAGTCAATTCGGCAAACGCGTATCTACTTTGAGTCGGAAATGTAATGGAACAAATGCGGCTGGAATTAACGTCGGAACGAATGTCGGGACACGGGGTCGTTCTCTCGTCGGATATTTTCCACGCGATGATTTTGATGCGCATCTATGGAGCGGTAATAACGTTTGTAGCATTAAAGGTATGAATACCTACTTCGTGTATTGAGAGCGACTCATTCGTACTCAGCTATTTTGATATCATTGCCTATCGACCTATGCACTAATTGGATTAATAAGAGGCTTTGCTTACGGCATACATATTATTTTAAGTTGAATAGTAGGGGCAAAAAAAAAACAGCCCCTTAAATAATCCTACTAATAACAAAAATGTCAAAGTTTGTTTGTTTGGATATTTGTCACTCAACCGCACAAAGACGGATTTGATTAAACGGATAAAATTTAGAACGGAGTTAACATAGCTTATACTCAAGATTAACTACTTTTTATTTCGGAAAATTTAACGGTTTCTGTAAGATACAACCGCGGGGCGCAGCTAGAACTCAGTTCATTTAACATCATCTAGGTGCCTTGGAATATCAAAAAGCATTTTCTTTACAAAATCGTTCCTTTCATTGTGTTCATGAACCAAAAAACAGGTTGTTTAACATCTTGATCGTCGCTGAAGGGAAGGCTTGCCTCTTGGCGGCTACAGTTGCTGAGTCATGCTCCTCGTGATGCTCCCTCGGACTCCTGACAAAAGCTTTATTAGGAATGTTTGGTTAAGATGTTACTTGCATTATGATATGGATTTATATTGTTTCGGCTTTAATATGGTTAACGTTCAAATTATTCTTGAGCCTCTTTAATGTTTTAACTGTATTAGCCTTCAGCTCAAAAAGTTTAGACAGCTTTCTTAGAGTAAAATTTAATCTCGATAGTAAATAAATTAGGTTTATAAATAAATCTTTTAATCGGTTTTCGTCTTCACTTTCCTTAGATTTATTGCTTTTATTGTTGCTCTTTTGTAAGCATCTCTCTCATTATTTATACCTAAGTATTGTAAGGCAACCAGAGGTCACCTAAGAATAACCTAACTCTGAAAGCTTCTAGATAAAAGCCTTTAGAACTAGCTCCTTAAGAAATAGCGTCTTCCGTTCAGTCAATAAACCTTTTGACCGCTCACCAATTCGGCTTCGTGGAGGCTCAGGGCAGGCGGGATTATTGGGTCATTAATCAAACCCCGCGCTGCGGCCCTCTTGAGCTTGACGCGGCCTCTGAACTGGAGGTATCGATTAAAAGTGAGGAAAAGGGCTTGGCGATATAACAGCTTCTTTGTTAGTCGGGTAATCGTCGGGTAGTTGGTGCCTGAGGAACTTCGTTTTGTCTGGAAGAAGCGGAAAAGTTTTGTAATTCGGAGAGTTCGGAAAACTTATGATTTTAGGATTACCTATTTTTGGCACGTAAAGGTATTAACGTCAAACCTGGGTTCAATTTGAGAAACGATTAGTAGGTTGCGCATTGGTGTACCTACCTATCTAATATGATATGGCGAGATTCAATCGTATCTTTGCAAGAAATTAATTTCTATGTTAACATTACATAACTCTATCGTTTTAAACCCAATCAATAGGAACCTAGGAATTTCTTTTTAAACGTGAGAGAGACGAATTATTTTTTTCTATCGACAAAATAAAGTCCAGCTCTAGACTATCGACCGCAGACTTCCATTTACACGGTAGTGGGTAACGAGACGTACCTATAAAAGATGTAGTTAGGTACGTATAGATATCTACTATTCCTCCCCTTTCTCAGCGGGGTGATACTCCTACCACTTTTGCAGTATCTAGGTACTCTTAGCTTAGATGTTACTATCAAAGGTAGTCTGTTCAATTCACGAAAATGAGCTCCAATATTGCTTGTCTAATGATCGCTTAAAATTTAATAATGAGTGTTCAATAATTTGTACCTTAATAATGGCCATTAAGCGGGATTATTGTGTACCTACTAATAAATTCAAATAAAATAATAAGTAAAATCAAAAAAGCCCTTAGCCAATTCAGAAAAGAATTCAAAACTTTTAAACGGCTGGGCTGTTTTTTGGTACGTAGCTGTCTAAGTTTGGTAAGTACCTACTAGCTAGTGATGAAAAATGGTGATGATGACGAGTTATTTTTATTTCAAAGGCAAACAGGCCTTGAACTAAAAACACGGCGAGTTTTGAAGATGTGAGTTAAAAAAGAAATAAAGTGCCTACATGAATTCAGTACAGAATAAAGTTAACAATCGTTTGTGATATTTTGTTTTCATTAGTGTTCAATTTAAATGGACAGGTACGTAGCAACGCTAGCGCAATTTTAATTAAATGCCCACAAGTTGATAGCTCGCCGCTAAAAAAATAAACAAATAAGTATGTAGTTGTTAGAGCTGCCTTTTTGAAAAACAAGCTTTTGTTTGCTTTCAATTCGGCAGAGCGAGGGGCTTTTTGCTGATACATGTTTGAAGTTAAATCTCCCTTTAAACGCTTCAAATGTGATTCACAGAACGCCTTTTTGAAGAAGCTTAGCGACGACTTAAGTATATCAATTCAATGGGTTCCCTCCATCGACTGAGATACTTGGGACAGTATGGGATAAAATTAAGTTGTGATCAAAATGCAATCGTCATTTATATCTAATTTTGAATCTCATGGAAAGTCTCGGACAGGAACTACAGGTAGGTGCAGAGAGCTCTGGAGATTTAGTCCATTGGCGTGTATGAGTATTTGGTGCACCTTACATTATTAAGGAAAACCATTCTCATGGTGATGTAGTGCACAAATATGCATTAATTATAATAGTGCGATCTAGATGTTTTATGAGAGTTTTAGGCAATGTAGATAAGTACTTAGTAAATTTGTGTTAAAGTAAGTAGGTTCATTTCAATTTTTTTCAATTCCACTTTGAATCGGAGACTAAGGCACAATTTAGATCGTTGCGCAAATAAAGCTAGTTAGTTATTTTTTCATTCAATTTTATCGACGGTATCAACATCCCGAAAAAGTTACCTACACATTTTGCCTTCGTCTAATTAAAATCTCGCTTATCCGCGTTACACTGGAAAAAGCCCTTTGGCTTGAACAACCCTTAAATATGGCGCTTTATCGAATAATAAACCCAAATATCAGAGGATTAGGATAGAGTTTCGGTAGCAACTATTGAGAAGAGGGTAACAATGACGTCGAGAAAAAAAGCACGTGTTCTATTTGGGATTACACGCGCCCCGAAAACAAAAGGCCAACATAGATTCTTTTAAAAATAGAAATAAGTAGGTACATTGCAGCACGCTATATAAAAACTATACGAATACTTAATTTTAGTTTTTCGAATTTTAGAAAATCTTAAGCTTCAATTTCAACATTTATAAAATGCTGGGCGGAGAAGATATATGTACTTAGAAACAGAAAAGTAATTATAACTATTGCAGTATCTTTAGTTTCCTTTTACCTACATTGTGATCCTCACTTCTCTATGTTGAGTATACAATAAAAATACATTGTACTTGCTGCGCCCCGCGGTTTCATCCGCGCAGTGAAAAATAACAGCCCTTGTGAAAATGATAAAAAGTACCTTTTATATTTTTCTGTATATACCTACTGCTGACAACTTGGGTACAAAAGATCATGATGATGATCAGTTGAGTAGAATAGCATTAACAAACTCAATTTAGCATTTCGTAGAATTGTACCTATAGTCGTTGAATACTCCTATGAAAAGCGTGAAAACGTAACAAATACGTAAACTTAATAACTATCATATCTATTAGTAGGATTGTATAGTCCTAGATGTAGTGGTACTGACAACAAACTCGAATTTGCATTTATACGAATAGTCGGATTGCATAGTCGTTGAATACCAGGACGTAGCGGTACGAGTCCCGGGAACGAGCGTATGCGCCGTGCGTTGTGCCATGTGCGGACACAATGCCCGCATTCTCATGGACTCAGCCGCGGTAAGCTGATTGCGTGACGTCACACTTGCAGGGCCGCTGCACGATCCAATTACCTCACAATATTTGACGGAGTTTTATTTTTGGGCTGTGGGGCGTTGGTTGGTAACATTTAGTTGGTTTGAATGGATGAGTTCGGCAGATGAAGCGTCACGGTATAGGTATACCCAGTTACAGTATAGCTAGGTCTATAGGCATTTTTAGTCATTAGCAGGCTAGTTTGGTTTAAAAAAAATCAAAATAAATAATCAGCAAAATGAAGAACCTAGTAGTGCTACTAGTGATCAAATATCCAAGTTTATTTAATTTCATAAAGCACCATAATTTAGACTTACTTTACCATGAAAACTATTATAATTTGGAAATATTTTAATTACAACTATATGATACCATACATAAAGCTCGTAGGTAAGACTATGTGTAGAGAGCTTGGTAATTCAATATTTAGTTTGCGAATTATACTTACCTACCTACATAATATATGTATTTAGCAATATTCTCGTCACTGTCCAGAATATTCTCGTCACTGTCACATTAATAGACACGAAGGTATAAATACCTATATTGACGCCAAGCTGCAACTGCTACGTAGGTATGTATAGACGTAGCCAGTGATCCGTTCAACCCTCGCCTGCACTCTCCATACCGAGTTAATGTGCGCCCGATCCCGGCTTACCGAGGGATCGCCGCGAATAATCGGTTCACGGCTCGATAATCCCTCGTGTAAAACAGCTCGCAAGTTACGCTACAGTCAAAAACTTTTTGCACGGGTCACTTATTTACATACGTGACATCTAGTCGTATGGGAGCAGAGTTTAAAAGTTTTTGGTTTGGTTTGCGTAGACATAAGCATTGGGGTAACCAATTGTTACGATCGTCGGCGATAGCATACGCGTAAGTATCGAAAACGTACTTTCGTAGCAGTTGATGATTACGGCTGCGAAGACTCAAGCGGCGGCGGTGCGTAGCGGCTGTTTATAACGCCGCATTTTCAGAGTATTGAACATGAATACATAAGTCAGTTATTTTGCTACGTACTGGCGTAGTTGCTACGGCGTAGGCCAATAACGCAGTAGAGATTAGAGATGTGAATCGCAGAATACGTAAATGGCAGAAAATCGGTTTACATCTTTTCAATGCTATTTATTGAAACACATATTTTCTTAAAAGTTGGGCTACGAAAGTAGTATTTATAGGTTTGATATTTTTTGTACCCTGTAACACGATGTTTCTATCTCAGCTTAAAAATTGTATTACAAATATAGGTAGAACAAAATTTTTGTTTCGAGTGCAGCAGTGCAGCATGAGCGAGGCCCGCGCAAGCCCAAGCTGCACGCGTCGGCGATGGCCGCGCTGCCGCCGCCCATGCTGCACGCGCACAAGCCGCACCCGCTCAAGCTGTCGCCACCCTCGCCCTACACGCCGTTACCGCCGTCTTTTAACTTTCAGGTGAGGAAACTTAGTTTATGAGACGATCAATCCAAATAATTTTGTTTAAAATCAATGATACGTGACGAAGTCAGTAAGCTAGTATGAGCCGAGAGTTTTGGTGTAAGAGTTTTTTGTCCGCCTGAAGGCCAACGAATTTGCGTGTCATCTGACCCACGATAGCTTTAAGTACCTAGTAAATGCCACTTGCGGTCACCCATCCGAAGACAGACCGTGTCGCCCGTTGCTTACTTCGGTGATCGGTTACGAATACTACCCGCCAACAGTTCAGCATCACCGGCATGTCAGAGAGCGCGCCGCTGAGCACGGCGTCGTCGGGCGGGTCGAGCGGCGCGGCGGGCGCGACCAGCCCGCTGCCGCTCATGCCGGAGCCGTTTTTGGCCCCGCCGCCGCCGGGCATCCTGCACATGCTCATGTCTAGTGACAAGTGCCAGGTAAAAAGCTATGGATGCCCCCTTCAACACGCGTAATTCTCATGAACATTATAAGCATGTTAAATCCTCGAGCTAAAGTTGTCTGACGAAATATAGGTAAGTATAACGTAGGTTTTGTGTAGGGTCCGAATATAATTAGGTATATTTTATGTAGGTAATATTCGTTTCGACCTCTTGATCTGAGGTATCGACACAGACTTATTGAAATTTAAGTGAGATTCCGTAATAATAATGACTTAAATAATATAATTATTTAAAAAAAATGTTGCGTAGGAACTGATGTGGAGCGCGAAACAACTACAACTGCAAGGAGATCCAACGTTGCTCCGGCCACCGCCCAGCGCGTTTGGGGCTCCACTGGCGCCTACTTGGGAGCTGCTACAGGTGTGTTAACGTAGACTAATTCTTGGTTGTCATCTCAACATCATTGGCGCACGGTTACATAATAAAGAAGTTGATATGGTACGCCCCAGACTTTTTAGTTTCATTCATTGCTCAATACCAACTGCCCACAGATGCCGACTTATATAGATATCTACTAAATATGTTATTTCATTGTATCGCATCGCAGAGCTTCCTTAATCCTACAAATTTATATCATTGCAATCTCAGTTGTTAAGTATTTGAAAACTCTTTCAGAAAATCTTTCTGAACTATCCCACAAATTAATAGTTTGTTATTGTTTCCACGGCTTTACATTGAGGTTTCTATTTCCCTATTTGTATTAACTTTTTCTAAACAAAGCATGATCTCAAGGGGTGTACCTATACACTGTAGTGTCGCCTGTGGCTTTTTGACTGGGGGCGGGCTCGCGACGCGATTGGGCGGCCGCGAGTGACTTCTCGCCTTCACTTGACTTCCCCCGCCCATCGGCCGCGACGTGACTGGAAGTCACAGTTGTACATACGATTGTGTACTGTACCTACTCGTATTTCAGTCGCGATGCGCATGCCTTTTGAGAAAGAGCTGTAGTGGGTTGAAACGATAACAATAGTAAAAGCAGGTAAATGTAGATATTTGCAGCTATATAACATAGAATTAGAAGATACTGTAGCCAAGTGGGGAGTTAACGACGAAAAGCCGAATATAGGGCAGACTGGATTGTCCTGGGAGAAGCCTACATGACTAGCAGGTTGCTTAAGGCTTACGGCATGGCTTTTTTAAAGCCTACCTCCCATACCATACCTTTTTATTTACAGCACGGCAGGGCAGTAGGTATTAGATGTCATTAGGGCGACTTTCTGATTCTAGAAATTTCCGTGAAAAAGCAAAAAAGTAGAAAATCGCGTGTGATTCAGCGAAGTGAGTACTACTTCACTACAGCGCAGAATTAGGTGGCAAAGTTTTATTTAGTGTGAGTGCTAAGTTAGGCGCTTACCATAAAATGTCGTGATTACCAGGAAACCAGCGCTCGCTTGCTCTTCATGGCGGTGCGCTGGGTGCGGTGCCTGGCTCCGTTCCAAGCCCTAGCGGCGTCCGACCAGTTGGTGCTGCTTCGGGCGGCGTGGAAAGACCTGTTTTTGCTTCACTTGGCGCAGTGGTCCGCGCCTTGGGACCTCGCGCCGCTGCTGGCTGCGCCCGCCGCTCGCGTCAGGCTGCCACCAGATCCACTTGCTGACTTGGAGCTCAATACTTTACAGGTAACGCGTTTAACGTTGGTAAGAGCATCAGACTAGGACTAGGCTTCGAGCTTTGTTTCAGTTACATAAGACGCGTGGTTTAACCAGTGACACAAAGTGTTTACTGTGGTTAAAGATTATGAGGACAACGTGTAGATAAACAGTGATAATCTTAAGAAAAACTCGAAACTTACAGCATCGTTTTTTTGTTATAGGAAATTCTTTGTCGATTTCGTCAAATTGCACCGGACGGGAGCGAGTGTGGATGCATGAAAGCTATCGTCTTATTTTCGCCAGGTAAGCTATAAGTACATCACTTCCTGTTTAGTAGTGCTTAGGAAGTTATCTACCTATTTAGCGTTTACTTATTTGTCTCTGACCAAAGGTCACCGAAGCTATTCAGAGCGATAAAAAATATAATTAACTGTTTCTGACCACTATTCAATAAATGACAAAATGAAAATGACAATACACGGTTAACTGAATAATCGGCATGTTAAATTTTGGTGTAATCGATTGTTTAATTACAGACACCGCCGGTTTGAACGAGACACAGCCCGTGGAGATGCTGCAAGACCAGGCTCAGTGCATCCTGGCCGACTACGTGCGAACACGATATTCTAGGCAGCCCACCAGGTAGCTAAATATTTCATTTTCTATAACTGAACACTATATAAGTAGGAACATAACAGGACACAGGGCAGGGCATACATAAAGCAACAAATATTCAAACATAAAAAACTTTGACATTTACTGGATTATAAGGAAAGAGTATCCTAAGCCGAAAAGGGCTCATACTTAGTACTTATCATGATGAAAAACTGACAACTTTTACTATAGGACCAACCTAAAGTCGGGAAAAATATTCTGCCGTTCCATATTAATTTTGCCGAGTGTCATTGACATTTTTCTGTGTTGTTGTTCATAATGACGAGTGCTATGAGCTATTTTCGGCTTAGCATCCCTTTCTTTATAGCCCTGTGTATGTGTATGTAAAAAAAATGTAAAGAGGAAAAATAAGAAGAGAGGAAAGAAAAGAAGAGAAAAAGAGAAGGAGAAGAGTTCTAAATACTTGTTCCCCCAGATTCGGCCGGCTCCTACTGCTGCTGCCGTCGCTCCGCGCGGTGCGCGCGCGCTCGGTGGAGCTGCTCCTGTTCCGCGACACGGTGGGCGACGTGTCGGTGGCCACTCTGCTGCACGACATGTACCGCATGCAACCCGCGCCCGCGCCTGCGCCCTTCCACGCACCACCACCCATTGTTAATGAATGCTCCTCGCCCTAATTATGTTTATTTATTTGAGAATCCGAAGTAAAGGCTCCGATAACGGTGACGCCGTGTCGTTGGCGACGCTCAAATTTAAAATAATTTATTCAAATATGCCCCTTCATTTCAACATTTTTGAAGTTATCAAATCACTGAATAAAGTTATTATGTATATAAAAAAAATCTCATTAATTTATTAACTTCAAAAAAGTCGAAAGCAGGATAGCAGCGCGCCAATGTTTGCGCCTTAATTACAGTCGACTTATTTGAAAATCCGAAGTAAAGGCCCCGATCAAGCGATTCAGTGCTTGTATTTTAAAATCGGATACTTAATTTCTGGACATTAAAAAATTGCATTCTAAATATATTTACTTTGTAGATTTTAGAGCCTAATACTTACTTTTATAAACGCTTCATAGATTTACAAATGTCATTAAATTTTTGCGCGATACAAAAATTAATTGCGTAGTACTAACTAGTCATTTATTAACTCTAAACAGTGTTTATGAGTAAAACCCGGTTTGTTTTAAAGAACAATTTTAAATGATTTTTCTGTAAGTGGGTTCACCTTGCAGTTTTGAAAATCTAGTCATGGTTTTATAGTCGAGAAATCTAGTCACATAAAGAAATAAGTCTAAAGAGTTGTTTAAGTTTTTAGTTTATTTGTTTTAAGAGGGTATAGCTATGAGTATGAAACGTTTTTTTTTAAATTAAATTTTGTATAAACTGTAAGTAAATGTTTAAAATAAAATTACCATATAATTAAGTACTTACCTAAATTATTGTCTGTTTAATAATAATAAATTAGCTATTTTGAAAACACTGCAAGCGACATTGGGTTATACAATAATATACCTATTGTTTATCTGAATTGTAGGTCTGTGTCATCTGTGTGATAATTCTGACGAAGCAAAAATAGTCATTAAATTTAAAAACTATAATCACAAGCCCAAGACCGGTATCTGAAATAAAAAAACTGTTTTTCATGCATCAGCTAGCTTGAAAAAATACGCGTCTGATGCGTGAATAACAGAAATCTTTTTTTTTTGAGATACCGCTCCCGCTCTTGGGCTTATGAGGGCAGAATAGTATATGAGCTAAACTTAGTTTTATAAGGATCCTTTATTTTACTAGTCAGTTATTTTGTAAATATGTTTGAAATTCAATGGTAACTTATGCATACGATCTGTTAAAAACATGTTAAAAGTGTACCTATTAGCTTAGTCTTTAAAATGTCAAAATACCTATGTATTATAAATAAATAAATAGCACATTGATCCCAGTAAAAGTACATTTTATTTGTAAAATAAAGCATGTAAATGCACATTTACATAGAGACAATTATTCTTAACAATTGCTAACACACTCAAAACAAGAAGTTTTAATAAATCTAAAAGGAAGTATTTCGATAGGCATAAACAACTATACTAAGATTTTTCAAACATAATCTAAGTAGTAGAATTGCGGACTGACTCTATACACAATGATTTACGAAAACCAACCATATTGCTGTTACACTATGATTCATTTCTCAAATGCGGGTATTTTTCCGGTCTATTTGCTATAAAATATATTAGCTGGGACCGCGGTTTCCACCTCATTTTTTGAGATAAAAAGTAGACAATATGTTAATCCAGGGTAAAAGTAATCCTTCATCCAAACCCGTTCATCCACACACTACACAAACTTTGAACTTTGATAAATTATAATAGTAGATTGTATAATAGAGGTTTGCCAATTACTCATAGCACTGCATTTTTTTCCATGTTTGGCGCATCACAGATTTAAAAATCTTAGCAATTACACTTTTAGTGGTCATAGAGCTGTGAAAATTTCACGGTAAAATAACCAAAATTAACATTATGGACTTCAGTCATGTGCGTTATTTATAAAACTATTGAAAAACCTTATCAGAATATACTTCCCAATGTATAACTTTTTTTAAAAAACCTTATGAGAATGTACTCCATAAGGCACTGTTCTGTGTACATATATTATGAGATATTGACTTTCATAGTTTGTATAGCTTCTACAGAGGACAAGTCCACTGAATCATCATTATCTACAACTTCTTGTTTCGGCTGCGCAGGTTCTTTTGCCGGTGCTTGTCTAGGGAAGTCGAGGTTGGCCCAGGAGCCAGGTTCACCCTTCTTCAGTTTAATTTCTACTTTTGATGGCAACATTGATGCACTACTGCTCTCTATGTTGACAACCTGGAGAGAAAAGATGATTTTAGATTTTGTTAAGTATTATTTTTAAAATAATGAAATTTAACATGTTTTGAAACTGGACAATATTAAAAAGGTGGCTATGGGATAAGATAACTATGTGGCTCATCATAAATCAGTTTCTAAAGTGTATTTTGAGGTTTTAAATAATACATTTTGTGTTGTTGGATATTTACTATATGAGAATTATAATATTTCACGGCTGGCTGTTGGCACCCCCCACAAATTATACCCGTTGTAAGTCAATAGATAAACACTTACACCTCTTAGTTCAAGGTCCAACTCAAATGCTGCATCACCTTCCTCTCGGAAAATAAGCTTTGTGTTTAGACGGATAGGGTTCAGTTTGACGAAACTCAACACGGGGTCATACTTCTTGGCATATACGCTAACAATAACATGCTCTGGAGTTTGGTGCCAGTCCCAGCGGCACTTGACAGTACCTGCAGGTGAACCCTGAAAAATCAATTGTTAATAGAATTAAAGTTGCAATTTTTTGCTTCATCGTCATCGTATTCAGCCTTTGATCCTCCCACTACTGAGATACAGGTCTACCCTAGAAGGGTGATTAGGCTGTATTCTACTATGCTGGCCAAGTGGGGATTGGTAGAATTCACATACGCCATTTAATTTCTTCTCCGGACGTACGCAGGTTTCGTCACAATGTTTTCTTTTACTGAAAAGCCAGTAGTATGTATATTTGTACATAAGTTCGAACAAACTCATTGGTACTTATTCATTTTTCACTTTCATGCCTTATATTAACTTTAGAAAAATGTACTTTACAGCAATGGAGCAAGAGACTATTTAAAAAAGAAAACGAGCAAAATCTTAATTGTACTATTACTTATTCTGTGACAAAGAGGTAAATAAGTATGGTTTCCTACCTCTTTGGTCCATTTATGTGTGCCAGAGGTACAGCCAGGTTGACTCAAGAACACGTTGAAGTCTGAGGTCCGTTTCTGGCAGCAAGACCAGAACTTCATTCCTTCATGGAAGATTGGGCAGCCAGGGTGGTAAGTACACATTGAACCGTTAGTGTGAAGGCCATCATATGATGTGTTGCAGCCACCATTTTTACAGATTGTACCAATGGCTATCTCTCTGAAAAATATTCTTAGATTAGTACTAAATTCACATGTGATAGTTATAGACACTAGAATTTACACATAATCTTTGGACTGCAGCTATATTTATACCAGAGGCTACTTTGGTTGTTCAAAAGCAGTATGGCTCCAGAAATGCTGGCAGCATAAAAGTATAACATTAAACCTTTTAAAAACCCTAAAAAGTTCAAGAGTCTACTTGTCACTGTCTTTTCAACTAACTGCAGTATAACTACAGTTAAGGTATTTCAGTCAACCAATTAACTTGAAAAAGCAAACCAATACATACTCCTTATCAACTTTTGCAGCTTTTTGTGAATAGGTTTTGGCAAGTTCCTTTAACGAGTCTGCAATGTGAGCCTCCAAAGGGACCATTTCAGACTCAAAGGGTGGCCGTGGCAGCTTAGGCCCTACCACTGGGGCACGGATTTCTATCACCTCTTCTTTGGCCAGTTCTTTGTCTAATGACTTTTTCTCAGGTTCTAGTGGTTTCTGAAATCATAATACACTTATTTTAGTAAGACTTAACACTTTAGCTGCGGGAAACACATACCCTGTTTTCCTTTGAGCGATGCGAGTGCGGCTGCTCACGCCAGGCGTGTAAAAACAAGGCGTTTGACTATTAGCCTGGCTAGCGCATGCGATTACGCGCCGCAGCCTAAGTGTTAATAATAGAAGTCTTGAGTACCACAAATTGTTTATACATCCATTGAAACATAATAAGGAAAGAGGAAAATTGAAAGGCGTTTTTATAATTCATTTATTGTACTGCAGGAAAGCCTCCTTCTTTGAACTTTAAAGCTTACCACATTCGAATGCTTGGATAAGGTGCAGCCCTTGATGTTCAGAAATTCAGTGAAATCCACACTTTTCTTATTGCAGCATGACCAGCCCTTGTAAGCATCGTGGAAAACGGGTGCACCCGGGTGATGGCAGCATTCATCTGAATGTAAAGATTAGTACAATTGCCTCTAAACTTTGGTTATACAGGTTATAAAAATATCTAGAATTCCATTACCTTTATCGTTTTCGACATCAAACTGCTTCCCACATCCGCGATTGTAACAGTTTACTAACTTCGTATTTTCTGGCATATTTCTATCGTATTTATAAGAAAACTATTCGAAATTTCTTTGAAATCCAGGCCAAAATAATAAATTCGTAATTTCGTTGCAAGGAAGACAGGCGCACCGCTTTCTATTTCTAAAAATTGATTGTACAGGGGTTATAGAAATGTCTAGAATTCCATTACCTTTATCGTTGTTGTCGATATCAAACTGCTTCCCGCATCCGCGATTGTAACAGTTTACTAACTTGGTATTTTCTGGCATATTTTTAACGTTTAAGAAAACTATTTGAAATTTCTTTAAAATCCAAGCAAAAAAACAATAATTTCGTTGCAAGGTTGTAGGGGCACCGCACACAGAAAACGCATGACATTGACAGAGAGTCAGAGACAGACTGAGACAGTGAAGTCCGAAAATTGAAAAATGACAACGGCATTGACATTTCAGCAATTTATGACGTTATGCGTTAGTTTATGACACTAACAACTCAAAATAAACTGATATTGACATTAAGAAAAAGTTGACATTGACAGTATAAACAGAAACATTTGTATTTTTAGTCTATGAAAACACTGTGTGTGTGTGTGTGGGCGTTCGGGCTATTGAAAAATTCGGAAAAATAATCAATTTTCTGGAAAGAAAACGAAATACCTAAATTCAGTTTTCTCATGAAATCAATCCTGACGATTCTGCAATGTAGTTTATATCATACACAAATAATTTTGTGCCACCAGAAGTGCAAAAAGATGCACTTGCAGATTTAATAATTGACTTGTAATGTTTATTCTTATTAGTGAAAATGTGAAACATTTCATTATTTTGGTGTTAGCCCAATCTATCGAGGGAGTGAATAATGCGGGTGTTACTGTGGGCGATATAGGTCATACGCGTCCAATATGAATATAATGCGTAAATTGCGTGGGGCGACGTCCGCCGCGTCTTCGGACAACGGCGAGGCGTCGGGCTCAGCCTCCCACATCCAGCTAGGGCTCATGCACCTCAAGAAGCTATTCGCGGAGTACACGCACCCTCCGCAGCCGCTCTCTGACGCAGAGAAAGACGACAAGCTCTACAATATGCTGCCCCTCTTCTGTAAGGTAAGTTTCATCTGCTTGAATAGTAGATCATTGATAGATTCTTAGGATAGGTTAATTTAGTTTAGCAAGAAAGAATAGAGTGATTTGAAAGGGATTAGAAAGATGATGGTAATGGTGATGTTAGGTAAGTACAATGTAGTATGCCTTTGCCAATTTCAGTAATGATTCAAAGCCAATAATCAGCTGTTAATTAGTAGGTAGCTGAATCAAATGTGTTTGATGTAAAAAATGCAAATAGAAATATATAAATATATATAATAATATATATATAATATATATATATATATATAATATAAATATGTGATACAGAATTATCATTAAGAAATTGTCTTTTCATTTATTATATTTTTACTTTTCATTTATATTATTTAAGTATATTTATTAATTATGTAGCAACTCTAACAAAACTAATCAGACAGAACTAAAATTATCTGTGTCTATATTTATTTTCCAATATTTGAAGAAAGGTTGATGGTGGAAAATGTTACGATAGAAGCTACACCAATAGCAATTTAAAAGATCCTTACTTAGGTCTAAAAACATAATTATGGGACATCAGTTGGTTCTGTAAACTTAATTTTCGTACTGCCCAAAAGATTATACAACATTTGTCAATCTAAGAAACATTTCAACAATCTAAGTAAGGCTATTTTTTGTGCACATCAGGTCTTCGGCACTAGTCCATCGAGAGAGATGAATGAGAAGTTCTGGGACATTCTATCATTTTGTCAGCAAGTGTCCAAACTGATGGTCTCGGAGATACGCAAGAGAGCCAGCAACCAAAGCACCGAGGCAGCCAGCTGTGCTATAGCCAAGTTCTTGGAAATCGAGAATTCTGAGGAGTCCAGCAATGGATGGATGTTGTTGTCTACTCTCAACTTGTTGGCAGCGGGTGACCAGTCTTTGATACAGGTATGGAAAATGTCTAAATAAGGAATTGACCAGTTATATAATTTATCATCAGTATTTTTCTACACCTTGTCCATAATAAAACATACTAGAAATAGAGAAAATAATAACTATAATAAGGTGACTATTCTTGAACTAGACTAATCTAAAAAAACTTAACTATCTATGATTATTATATTTTTTAACTTCTAATACAAAGGTGTTAAAAAGAATAACAACTTTACGCTTTTTAACTAAATATAATTGATTTCACAAAGTGATAGACAGATGAATAACTCCTTATTGTTCTCCAAAAATTAGAAACAAAAGGATAGTAACAACAAGAACATTATTTTTACAAAACAAAAAACAAAAACCGACTTTAAAAGACCGACTATTGAGTTATTCATCTATTTGTCGCGCACATACTTAATGCAAATTTAAGACTTAGGTATATGGTTTTCTCATGGATACCATTATCAGAACTGGACTAAATTGAAATGGGACCAAATGGGAAGCGTCAGCTTTCTAATAAAAAAAGAATCATCAAAATCGATTCACCCAGTCAAAAGTTATGAGGTAACAAACATAAAAAAAAAAATACATACAGACGAATTTATAACCTACTCCTTTTTTGAAGTCGGTTAAAAAGAAAGAAAAAACAGTAAAGGTCCAAAAAATTGCCACTACTATTAAATGTTTTACAGTTTTTGTTGCATTAATTCAGACCAAGGTTGTATAACTTGTTGTTTGTATTTGTAGGTCATGACCACCGCATCTATACCTTCGACGCTGGTAAAGTGCTTGTACCTGTTCTTTGATCTGCCCGAGATACCGGACTCGGAGGCCGATGTGCAGGACACTAATAGCGACTTTACTCCTAGAGAAAGAAGGATATTGCTGCAGAAAATATTTGTTCAGGTAAACATAATATTTTGTCTTGTTTTGTTTTATATCGTCACTTACTGGCATAAAAAAAATGACAACTAGCTGCGCCTCTTTGTTTTACCTACTTTTCTGGGATATAAAGAAGACTGTATAGGGTTATTCATAAAGGGTATGCTAAGCCGAAAAGGGCACATAGTATTCATTATTATGAACAACTTTTACTATGGGAACAACCCGAAATTCGCGAAAAAAAAATCAGCTGTTCCATAGAAAAATGTCAATGACCCTCAACAAAATGTATGGAACAGCTGATTTTTTTTTCGCGAATTTCAGGTTGGTCCCATAGTAAAAGTTGTTCATAATGATAAGTACTATGTGCTCTTTTTGGCTTAGCATACCCTTTATGAATAACCCTGTATATTAATATAAGGTATAAGCTAGCCTCATACCAAATTTCATCTGCGTGATTGAGCAACAAACATCTGCACATACAAACTTTGTCATTTGTAATATTAGTATAATAATGTTAATGGAGCATCAATAATCTATTAATTCAAGGGCTTATATCAGATAGTGCAAAGTAAGTAACCTGCATAGCAAGTTTTAAAGTCAATAGTGCATGTGAGAGCAGGATGCATGCACACAAAATGTGAAAACACTTGCTATATATTACTAAATCTTTTATGATAGATGGTTTCTGAAACTATGAATAGTCTCATTTCCGTGTATGGTCATTGTTAAAGAGAAATCAAAAAACACTTACACATAATTTTATTGGTCCTGAAAGCTTGTGAAAAAGTTCTAAAATTTTTCAGGTTCTCGTAAGGTTATGCAGCCATCCATTCCCCTGTGAGGAGCTAGCAAGGAAAGATGACCTGAGCCTGCTATTCTCCGCTATAACATCATGGTGCGCGCCTCACAACATCATGTGGCGGAAGTCTGCCGCTGAAGTGCTTATGACGCTGTCCAGGCATGGACTCACACAGTCTGTAGTTCAATACATTCACAGTAAGTTTAAATAAGTACTTACTATCAGCCTACAGTTGTTGTTGTAAGTCATAGTGCTGTAGTTAGCGAATATATCTATGAATTTCTGCCAGACTATCTATACATATTATATGTCTTTATGTCTAGAATAAACAAATTTCAACTTGAACAAATACAGAGGTTTCAACTAATTCAATTCTGATGTATGAAAATCTTATTGTTCACTGTAAATTAAAAGAAACCATAATGGAAATTAGAATTTATGACAGACCTATGAACAATTTATTTAACAGCAAACTCTATTTTTAGGAAAAGAATACTACTCACTTTACACATAGTTTTTTCTATTTGTTTTAACAGTTGGGGCGTCACGAGTCACTGTTATGTGTTATCTATTCCCATTAGCATTCTAATGATACATACCTACTACATTCATTTTCAATACTCACTTATGTAGTAGGTACATACTCAAGCTGTAAACAAGTTGGTTACATAACTTACATAAGCATATTCTGACCTTTGTTACTTTTTCAGATAAGGGATGCGTTGCATTGTGCATAGAAAACATGCAAAGGATACCAGAATTGACGCCTTTAGAGGTAATAGTCACATTAATATTATATGACTACCTCTGTCCAATTACTTTTCACTGATGAACTCCTGACCCAATTTTGATGATATCTGATAGAAAATTGGTTTGCGTCATGAAGAAAACATTGGATACATTATACTAATTGTATCCTGAAATTGCAGAAATAAAAAAACGTGACTTAACTTGCGAGGAATGTCTAGTAATCAATATGCATAGGTATCACTGACTAACCGTGCGTGCTGATATACAATCCATATGCTTTTTGTCTTGTCAAACTCAGATTTATCTATTTCTGGCTCTTGCAAAATGTGCTTGGAGTGTGCCTGCCATCTTACTCTTCAATTAAATCCGTTTTCATTTCAGGTTGTAGAGATGTTCGTTGCTGTATTCTGCTTTTTAAAAGACTCAAGTGATGTCAGTCAATTACTGTTAGATGATTTTCGCTCCTGCCAAGGATATTTGTTTCTCTCAGAATTTCTGCTCAAGTAAGTTATTTGATAACTCAATTGTAATAACTCCCTTGGACCTGTCAAAGTTTCAACCGTTGTACCTCGGTTGTCCTACTGCTGTGACATTGTAAGGCGACACGGAGGTGAGGTTTTGACAGTACCAAGTGAAAATTTAAACCGAGTTTGTATTTACACAGTATAGAATTAGCATGTGTGCACGTATTAGAAGCATGTTTTTTTCTTTTCGTTTATTTACTTTGTGTTTTGTTTATCACAGAGAGAGAGAAGAAGTACCCGATTATTTGACACCCGGGTAAGCACTGTTCATGTATTATTTTTTAATAATTTCACCATAACCACTGTAGAATCACTTAGTTCATTACAGACAGTCCACGAAGGTGCATTCCATCCTTCCGTCGAATAGCTGTAATTACTAGCATGGACTCATGAGTCATCCTCAGTTTTTCAGAAATTCGATCTCTTGCAAGATTTTTTAGTCAGTAACAATAGAAGTAACACATTACCATAATATTGCTCATAGCAAGCGACTGGCAAAGATGAATAAAGGCCTCAAATGTAGGCAACTCACAGTAAATGCCCCAGGGCTAAATACGAGTATATCCAATGTCTATCGGCTACGGTAACCACTCACCGTCTTGTCTTGCCAGCTAGTCGCTTGTTGTCAAGATATATCGACCCCTTCAGGATGAAACGTAGTAAAAGCCAAAAGGCCATATTTCAGTACGGCCAAAAAACAAAAATGATAAAGTTTATATCCTGTATATCTTTTGATTTACTTAATCTATAATAAACCACTATAACTCATTAAGCTTAGGTTTTCGAGTTGTTTACTAAATATAAACTCAAAATAACCTACATTCATTAGTTCCAGAGATGGCATGGCTTTTACTACAAAAAAAAAAGTTTTAAATGGCTTCTACGACATTTTTCTTCAGCTTGGCAACTTTAAGCTTTTTTTTATTAAGTTGTATAAGACTTCATAATTTGTTTATCGAAGGAATTTTTGAATTAAAAGACAATTGTAATAAGAAGAAAGTGTAATTTAGTGTAGTAAATGCAGCACACATTTATGACCTAAATCATAATATTTAAATGTTTTTCATTATTTTAAAGTAATATTGTACTTTTTCTGACAAACACTAATAAAATTATCGAACTAAAATCAACACAACCTCTAAACTATGCAAAAATAGGCGTAACATCGAACTAAAAATCTTCTAATCTCTTGTTTTACTCGTAATAAACTACGTGATACAACTGCGCGTTGTGCGCACACGAAAACAGGTAAGTATTTAACAATTGCATCTCTTAAAATAAATCAATGTCTTAAAACAATCAGTACTTCGTTATAATAATTATGGCTAGGTAATCAGTTAAGTATTTTCGAGGAAAACTGCATAAGTACATTTTCCTAAACTTATTAAAGAAATATCAAACTATCTTAGTTTTTACGTACTAGTTTTATACGTACATTTAAGAAGAAATAACATACGTAACGTATTATTCGATCACGTCTTCATCTTCTTCATCGGTCTCCATCAAAGTATCATTTTTATTACCACTGTACGGCACCTCTAAAAAATCTTTGTGAAACCTTTTAGGTATCGTTCCGTCGGTGCACAATTTTATTAAATCTTTGTGCTTTAGTACAGAAATGGGAAGTTTGTCCACATAGGATTGTTGCAAGTTTATGTTATTTAGTTCTTGTAAATAATCTGTATCTTGTCTTTGACTTATTTCAGGTTCATCTGTATTCTTCTTGCTCTTTCCCTTCCCTTTCCCCTTTCCTTTCCCTTTGTTTTTTGCTTTTTCAAATAGTTTCACTTGTTTGTATTTCTATCTTAAAGAATTGGACAATCGAGGAATTGAAACAGTGCTTTTGTACTGTGATTCATATACAGGTCAAAACAAAAATAGAGTCGTTTTATCCGTATTGAATTTATTTTTACTGAAATCTGTCAATCTGCAAGTAATCTAAATAAATTATCTACTTCCAGGCCATACTTACATGCCTGCCGACTCTGTTCACCCTACAATAGAGTCGAAGTCAAAAAAATCATTGTATGGAGTCCCACTCAGTGGGCTTCATACTTTGAGACTGCAAGAAAGAAACCTAAGTCTTATAAAGTCAGCGTTATGGAACATACAAATTTCATCAACTGGGACGACTTAGCGGCCAAAACCTTTACAAAAGAAACATCAAAAAATATAAAATTCAAGAGCATTTGGACAGCTACTTTCAAGAAAAAGAACTTAAACAAGATGGAAATATTCAATGAACGAAGATGCAGTAAGCAAGAAAGTGAAACTATTTGAAAAAGCAAAAAACAAAGAAGACAGAACCTGAAATAAGTCAAAGACAAGATACAGATTATTTACAAGAACTAAATAACATAAACTTGCAACAATCCTATGTGGACAAACTTCCCATTTCTGCACTAAAGCACAAAGATTTAATGAAATTGTGCACCGACGGAACGATACCTAAAAGGTTTCACAAAGATTTTTTAGAGATGCCGTACAGTGGTAATAAAAATGATACTTTGATGGAGACCGATGAAGAAGATGAAAACGTGATCGAATAATACGTTACGTATGTTATTTCTTCTTAAATGTACGTATAAAACTAGTACGTAAAAACGAAGATAGTTTGATATTTCTTTAATAAGTTTAGGAAAATGTACTTATGCAGTTTTCCTCGAAAATACTTAACTGGTTACCTAGCCATAATTATTGTAACGAAGTACTGATTGTTTTAAGACATTGATTTGTTTTAAGAGATGTGCTATTGCTAAATACTTACCTGTTTTCGTGTGCGCACAACGCGCAGTTGTATCACGTAGTTTATTACGAGTAAAACAAGAGATTAGAAGATTTTTAGTTCGATGTTACGCCTATTTTTGCATAGTTTAGAGGTTGTGTTGATTTTAGTTCGATAATTTTATTAGTGTTTGTCAGAAAAAGTACAATATTACTTTAAAATAATGAAAAACATTTAAATATTATGATTTAGGTCATAAATGTGTGCTGCATTTACTACACTAAATTACACTTTCTTCTTATTACAATTGTCTTTTAATTCAAAAATTCCTTCGATAAACAAATTATGAAGTCTTATACAACTTAATAAAAAAAGCTTACAGTTGCCAAGCTGAAGAAAAATGTTGTAGAAGCCATTTACAACTTTTTTTTTTTGTAGTAAAAGCCATGCCATCTCTGGAACTAATGAATGTAGGTAATTTTGAGTTTATATTTAGTAAACAACTTGAAAACCTAAGCTTAATGAGTTATAGTGGTTTATTATAGATTAAGTAAATCAAAAGAAATACAGGAAATAAACTTTACCATTTTTGTTTTTGCGTCATGCTCTTTAAGACCAAAGTTAGCATTACTTTTCAATAGTCTCTTAGTAATAAAATGGTCGTAGAAACCATATTTTTAAAAGTCGTGGCTATTGCGACGTAAATTGACATCGGTTATTTGTAAATTTTTACTTAAAAAATTGTCGTAAAAGCCATATTTGATAATATCGTGTCTTTTACTACAAAATGTTCAATAGTATTATTTCCTGATACTGTATTATATTATGTTGTATTAACCATGAAATGAAAAAATATGTCTCTTACTACATAAAATTTAAAAATTTACTTTAAAAATTGCTCATAACGACATTAAAAAAAAAGAAAACTGGGTTTAGAGAGGGAATCGGAGCGTGTTGTAAAAGACATTTTTTTGCGAATTTTAACATTTTAAATATACAGATCGATAGAGCGCGCGATTCTGACTAAGAAACCGTTAAAAACAGATTTTGGCCAAAATGGCTTTTACGACGTTTCATCCTGGAGGGGTCGATATTGTAATGGTAGAATGCGGCTTCGTGGATTGGAATATTTGTACGAATTCAAAGTGCTGTCCAAAGTAACATTCGTATAAGCGATCAGATTTTTCGAGGTTTTAAATTAGATAAACATGTATGTAATATGTACCATATACTACAACATAAATCATAATGAACATAGACAAAAAAAGTTACGAATATAATCTTAAACAGGTCTTTCATTATTTGTTAAAAAACAAAGCAAGATCAGCGCCACGTCCAGTGGCGGATCCAGGAAGGATGGGGAGGTAGGGGGCTCAATCCGCTCCAAAAGCGCCCCAAATACCTGTAAACCCTACCCTGGTTTTTACCCCTCAGCCATCTGGCTCAAGCCTTCCCCCCAAACTAAAATCCCTGAATCTACCACTGGCCACGTCCAACTTCATTATGATCTATGTATACCTATATCATCTGCCATTTACGTAATATTTACTTGACATAATCATAATATGAGATATATACGAATACTCAAAATCAGTGACTCTTCATTACACCCAAGGCTAGAAGAAGAACGCGTGAGTGGCACAGAAGCCAGAGCGGCTCTCAGGAACCTGGTGCTGATGATCTCATCGCTGTGTGCGTGCGGGTTCTCCGAGCTGCGGCCCACGCGCGCCAATACTGAGCTGTTCCAGCTGCAGGGGTTTGTGCTGCCGCAGCCGTCCACGCCGGGGCAAGCGGTCAGGAACGTGCAGGCTTTTCAGGTGCGCTGCCCCCTGGTTAAACGAACTTACTTTCTAGTTACATTATTAGTTCATCACCATCATCATATTCATCCCATTGCTGAGCAAAGGCCCCTCTTCTTGTACGCCACTTTCTTTGATATATGATTTTTCCATGTATAGATAAGGGTAGGAAGATGATAATGATTTGATACAATTTTTAGCTTGCAATATTTCAGAAAACTTACGTGCGTACTCGCGCATGTAACTGTCCAATTGTCTATGCTACTTCATGCAAACTTGCGTATGCGCATTTATTTGATACTAATTCTATTCTTTCAGGTCTTGCAATCAGTCTTCGTAAAATCCAACTCTCCAGCGCTATGTTGCACGATACTAGACGCAATATCGAGCGTCTATCACGCAGACAACGCGAACTACTTCATACTGGAAAACCAGAATACCCTGAGCCAGTTCTCTGAGAGGATTTACTTGAAAAACGCAGAGATACAAGAGAAATTCTTCGAGTTGCTAGAGTTCATAGTGTTTCAGCTGAACTTTGTACCGTGTAAAGAGTTGATCTCGCTTTCCTTGCTCTTGAAAGCTAATAAGGCGAGAAGTTGCAGCATACTTTGCATTAAGACTTTGTTGAACGTTTTGAAGTAAGTTTATTTTGGAATATTAGTGACCTTGAATATGAAGCCCACAACCAGACGAATTTCAAACGACTCAAATCACGGTTATTTGTTCCAGTGTCGTAAAATTATGTTGTATGTAATACGATAATATAGGGTTTACATTACATTAACCATTGCCGCGCCGCCGCAATGATTCCTGTTACTCTACAGTTTCCCGTGTTAAATAAAAAATACGGTTAAACAAAAGAAGCATGCTTTAAAAATTGCATTTTTTTAAAGAACATATTTCTTATTTCTTCGAGAGCCTACTTTCTATTTGAACCGCTTAAGACCGGTTAAGAAGTGGCGGTATACTTTCTGAAGTATGTTTTATCAAAGGCTTTACATTTGTTTTATTTACAGGCACAATGTAATTTTCAAGGACGTTTATAGAGAGGTGGGAATGCTCGAAGTGTTCGTAACTTGTCTGTCCCGATACGCAGTATACCTCAAAGACAAACAATTGCTCGAAGAAGAAAAAGCTAGAGAGAGCGCCGAAATCCAATCGAACGGCTCCAATGACTCGCCCAAAGCACCCGATCGAAGAAAAAGACTGTCTCTTCGAAACGATTCGTTGATAAAGGACCCTAAAGTGGAAGAGGAGGAAGAAGAACTAGGTTCTTTACTGATGGAAGGCTTAACGGCTCTGTTGAATGGAAACACCAATAACTGTAACGTGTTTCGGGACTGTGGTGGAGCGAAATGCGTTCATGGGATGGTGGTTCATGAGTCGTGTAGAACCATGGCTTTAGGTAAGCTGCAACATTAATGTCTTGTCATTAACTCTTTCTGTTTCATACCTTATTACTATTAAACAGCTTAACAGATCTTCATGAATTAAAAAGAAATCGCTTCCACTGTGAAGAAGGATAAAATATTTGATATCCCAGAGTCAGATAGGATCCAGAGCCCTGAAGTCATATTTAAATCTATTTAGTGGCGTGGATCGCAATCACTTCTTGCCCCTCTATCACGGGTTATGGTCCAATAGTCTTTTCATAATATTTATCCACGCATAGATGAGACAAAGCTAGAATATGGATATGATTGTTACTTTCTCGCGGGATAAAATCGGTGGATAGACAATTTGTCCGCGGCCCGTGCTAGGCGAACTGAAACCGCTTCTCACGACATATCGCGACTCTAAAAGTATCTATTCCACAGGCGTGATACGAGAGCTTATAGTAAGCGGGTCCGGCGAAGAGGACATGTCAGCGTTGCTGTGCGGGATGCACGCGGCTCCGAACGATGCTCTAAGATTAAAGTTACACATATTGAAGGCATTATTAGCATGTCTCAGAGATTCTCATCGCACGAGAACTATTTTTAGAAAGGTAAGTAAGATACAAGTCAGACATTTCGTTAATCAAAATACTCAATACAAAAACTCGTGTTTGTCAGACGAAACAGAAACAAAGCATTCCCATTGGCTATTTCAATTCTTCGCTCAGCCATGCCTACCTAGCAATAAACTAATGAAAGTGAATACTTTGTGTTTTGACCGATGCGTGGTGCGTCGTATTGAGTACAATTATAAGTACGATACTTAACGGTCCATCACAGGCTTTCAAGATTTCAGCTATGGTCCCATAGTAAAAGTTGTCCACGATCATCAGCCTAGAAACCCTTTTCGGCTTAGCATACTTTCCTTATAACGCTGTAGATTAACACTGTGAAAAGTCCACGTTTTCTGCCTCTCTTTTATAAATCTTACTATGTTACTATACTTACTATGTTATTGTCGGCCTGTTTGGCTCAGCGGTAGTGTATCCGCCTTATAAGCCAGAGGTCCCGGGTTCGATTCCCGGCCGGGCAGATGTTTGAATGATGAATTTAAATATCTGTTCTGGGTCTGGGTGTTAGTTGTCCTTGTCTTTGTGTGTGTTCCATGGCATCCCCGACACAGAATTTATTCCTAGTGGGGAGCTATGAGTGTGAAACGTTTATTTATTTATTATGTTTATAGTGAGTGACGAGAGTAGCAAACTGCTCGCCTGATCTTAAACGTCACATTTGCCATAACAGGTCATAACAGGTCTGCATTCATGAATCTGAATGTCTATGAATTTTGCACTTCAATTTAAAATATTGCGCGGTGCAGCACTGCGCTCGTCATGACCCCTGACTTTGAGATTCCCTTTTTGTGGTGTCAATTAAGAGTTATCGTATCGTATTGTAGATGAGTATAGAATGTGTAGCTGGTTGTTGTCCCGGCAGGTGAGCGGGTTCGTATACGTGACGAGCGTGCTGAGCTCGCTGGAGGGCGCGCTGGGCGGCGGCGCCGGCGGCGGCGGCGCTCTGCCCGCGGACACGCCTGGCGGTGCGCTGCCCGCGGACACGCCGGGCGGCGCTCTACCCGCGGACACGCCTGGCGGCGCTCTGCCCGCGGACAAGCCTGGCGGCGCTCTGCCCGCGGACACGCCTGGCGGCGCTCTGCCCGCGGACACGCCTGGCGGCGCTCTGCCCGCGGACACGCCTGGCGGCGCTCTGCCCGCGGACGCGCTGCAGCTCATCCACCTCGTGTTCTACACCATCAGCACCGCCATGCGCTTCGAGCCGGCCAACGCCAAGTTCTTCCACCACGAGGTTACTTGATAATACTTCCTACTATCCTATTTCCTACTATCTTACTTCCTACTATCCTACTGCTTACTATCCTACTTCCTACTGTCCTACTAATATTATAAACGCGGAAGTTTGTAAGAATGTATGGATGGATGGATGTCTGGATGTATGTTTGTGACTTTCACGCAAAAACGGCTAAACGGAAATACATGAAATTTGGAATGAAGGTTGTTCATGGTCTGGATCACATAGGCTACTTTTTATCCCGGGGAACGCGGGTGAAACCGCGGGGAGCAGCTGGTACTTACTAATACTTTGTGGACGTGACGAGCGTGCTGGGCCGCAATAATGTGTAGAAAAGCTCGAAGAATCCTGATGCCCCGACATTTACTGAAAAACCATAAAATTAATTACAACTTATTTTAGGGTTTATACAGCTCCTACTGACATACTTATGTAACATCGACTAAATTTAGTTGAATCAAACTTCACGTTTAATCATCATAACCAAACGTGATTTGAAACCTATGTGGTCTCATTAAAATTTGGTTTCAGATTTGCATGACGACTCTAACTGACACCATTCGAAAGTTGGGCTGCTTCACTGACGATAAAGAGCTGCAAAACGACACCGAAGCGGGCGACACTGAGCTGTACGAAGTATTCCACGAGGTATTCACCGGGAACATTCTAGAAATGACGTAAGTAACAATACAAGTTCAACTCTGGAATCTAAACCTGCTGTACCAATCGCGAGACTTTTGATCCGCCTTTTGACTTTTGATAAAATCTCTATTTAGTCTGTCTCTGTTTAGATGAAGATAATATTCATGTGTTTGTCTATTTCTATTTAACTAAATTCCTGCCTTAAACACCAATGTTTGGCTTGCCCACCAATGACTTTCATAACGCGTCAGCGGGATAAATATATTATATTAACTTCATACGGCTTATTGAATAATAAAAAGAAATGATTAAAAATATTAATTCTCATAAAAAATAATATTGTTTCATTACAGTTTTCCTGAAAAAGTTCCAGTGGTGTTCGTCCACGCTTGTATTGTATTGCGAATGTTATACGACGTGGCGCTAGATTCCTTCGACAAGCCAACCTTCTGCGGCTCTCTGAACGTCAAGTCGCCGAGTTTGACCAGGCAAAGCTCTGCTATCAATGAGGTGAGTTAGACAAACATATTTCGTCATTATCATCAATCTTTTTCTACTCACTATTGAGTTTAGGTCTCCTCTTCAGCGTCAGTCTTGGGCCAGTCTTATCTACTGCCTTGCTTCAAAGATTTTTGTTAAAACTATAGATTTAACATTACCAGTAAAATACTAAAATTGTACATTGATATTCAAATGAACGAAATTGCAAACAAAAAACTTAACTTATTGTTAACCCGCTTCTGATTGATTTTTAAAATGTGCCACTGAATAATGGTGTTCTTTCCGCCAATGTAAGCACCTGATATCTGTCACTGAGATTTATTTTTTTGGAACTAAGTGGCTCGTCGCGCTAGTCGCTTGTCCAATGGAAAGGTGGTGCTCGCCACACACACATTACAGTGTTCCAAAAAGATCTCAAGTTATGCAAGCCTAAACAAACCTTAACGCTAGGTTTTTGTTTCAGTCCAAGCCGGCCGGTCGCACCGCGCCTCTGAACCTTTCTTCCGGAGGCAATGGCGGCGAAGCGTGGATAGTGCATTCCGGTGTGGTCATAGTGTTGGCAAAACTGCTACCCGCGTTACCACGTCCGCCCGAACACGAGCCGCACGCCAGAGCCATACGGGACTACCTAGCTCACGTGCTGAAGAGTCTAGTCAGAAGGTCAGTTGCGATATTGGTACATCGGTTCGACATATCTGTGTACAGCTCAACGAACTACGAACAATTCATCGAATTACATACTAAACAAAAGACATCATTAAACTACTTGACCGTAACTGGAAGCTTTATATATGAGAGTGCATTTCCGTTTCCGTCGAGTTTGTTCGCGTTTTTGAATATTTGATTGCCTTTTAACCGGAAGTGCTAGGTGGCGCCACTGCAGTTCGCGCCGTTTTATTTTCTTTTAAGATCGTGCGCCATTTTAAATCATTGGCGTTTGAAGTTTCGTCGAGGCAACAAGTCCGTAACAGCCCCTAGCTGGCGTACGGTTGTTGCATATAAATCAATTTAGAGTTATAAAGTGGTATAACATTTTGAAGCGTTTTGAAGTTATTCTAAATAACTTTAGTGAAAACCAACTTACACAGTAAGTACCCACATTTTAATTATCAATTTAGAGTTATAAAGTGGTGTAACATTTCGAAGCATTTTGAAGTTATTCTAAATAACTTTAGTGAAAACCAACTTACACAGTAAGTACCCACATTTTATTAACAGAATATAACTATAATGTTTTAAAACGGGTTAACCGTTCGATATAAATTACTCGCATTGATAATGCATTAATAATTGAAGTTTTCAGTGTGCCAGGGGTCCTTTAACCCTTTGTAGCCTTCGGAAAGGCCATCATACGACACTTTTTACTAGCGTTTGTCGAAATTATCTTAATATCATTTTTTTTTTTTGGAATCTAATATATATTTGTTTCCAGATGAATGAGAACGCCTCAGCGTTTGAGTCACAGGTCGTAGCCGGCCCAAATGGCGAGGCGCGCAAACGGAAAAGAAGCAGCTCCAGTAGCAGTACTAGCAGCAGCTCTTCGAGCTCATCTTCTTCAGCGGACCGCAACCGGAGGTCCCGACGGCGCAAGCATAAGAAAAGTAAGCGCAGTAGACGTTCCGAATCCCGAATGGATCTACTCTTTAAGGAAATGGGTGAGCTCAGAAAAATTATTAATAATTCAAACAAAAATGATAATGATTGTCTTGACAGCGTGTCAATATATCCCGACGGGGAACCATACGAGCAACTCGATCCTGAGCATGAATTTCGAGATAACGACACTTTTGCTTTCGACATAGAAACAAAATTAAAAGAACCATCTGTCCCTAAGACCCCAAATAGTTTCTTGAAAATGTTATCGGATGCTCAACGACTAGGCAGTACCTCGTGGTCTGACGTAAGATATGCTGAGACTCAAAAGCTTTACAATCATACTCCGGGTTTTACTGATTTGGAAACAAACGATGAAGTTAAAATGTTTGAAGGCTCAAATCGGCTTGTAAGTGCTGACAAATCATATGCTGCTATAACTTATTGCCTATTAAAACAAAAAGTCTCACTGCAGGAAGGCATTTCTGACCTTCGCTCGTGGGCAAAGAACTCTAATGTCAATGCTGACAATCTAAGCGGCAAACTTGACGAGTTGTTTTTGAAGGGAGATTTTTTCAAAATCTCTTCCGACCTTTTGCAAATTGTTTGTGGCCATAGAGCTGAAAGTATTGAGCTGCGCCGAGAAGAAATTCTGAGCCAAGCTTCTGATCCCTTAGTTAAAGCGACACTGAAGAGAATTCCGCCATCAGTGACGCACATATTTGATCCCGAACCTTTCACATCCGCATTAGAAAAGCTTGGCGGGGTGCGTAAATCCTTCTGGTCTGTAAAATCTAACCACCCCCTAAGAGCAAAGCCTAAACAAGCAAACCGCCCCGCGCAGGGGAGAGGCGATCTACCAGCAAGAGTTCCATCGCGTGAAACTCTCTGCAGTAGTACAAATGCTAATAAATACGGAACGCACTCGCATCCATGCTATTATCCACCCGCGCAGGGTGAGACTAGCTTTACAAACTACCCTCCTCCTCTTCTTCAAATTCAACATCCTCACGTCAATCGTGATATAAGGCCATTTCAGAACCAGGGCTCGCGGCTTAACCGTGGAAACAACAGGGGCCGTGGCAATGCTCGAGGAGCTTCCAGAGGAGGACATAGTTATAATAATAAGAAACAATGACTAGAACCAGTTTCGAGCAAATCAGTTAGCGCACTATTACCAGATTTACCAGCAACTATCAGCCCGTCCAGTATTCAATCTAAAAGCGCTCAACGATTATGTCCCGACCGATCCATTTCATCTCATAAAGCCGAACTGAACACCAAGTTTCCTTCAACCACAAGACTGGATGTGCATAAAAATCCTAGCCTACTTGAAACATTTTTTGATTGTACATCAGAACGCGCACATGCTTCTCGATCAAGTCAAACTCATTATCCAGATCCCGAAAAGTTTAGGATGGCAGATAAATTATGCAAAGCCCATTTTGTCCCCTCAAAAAAGCATAAAGTTCTTAGGAATAATTTGGAGGCCTTGAACCAATCAGAAAATCTTCCCAAACGAAAAGATAAGCGCCATAAAAGCAAAAGCAAGTCACGTTCCCGAACAAAGAAAAGCAAACGTAAAAGAGTTGCTAAAACTAATGGAGCTCTTAAATTTTGCCAGCTTTGTCGTTCCACGCGGTTGACTGAATTACCGGCAAATTTAAATGTTTCTGATTTCGCTACCAGAACTATCATTGGAAGCATACCCAGTAACACAAGTTGTCCACAACGAGTTAAGGTGGTGGCCCCAGAACTGCCACCTATCAACACCTTTACATTTCCCTCCTCCAGTGCACTTTCTAGTAACCGATGCGTCGGATATAGCATGGCGAGCACAACTAGACAACAAAGCACTCTGCGACAATTGGTCCCCGGAAGAGCAACACTTACATTGCAATCAAAAGGAGATGCTGGCTATAATACACGCCATCCAGAACCATGCCCATCTGCTCCAAGACAGCTCGATCCTAATACAATGCGACAGTTAGACAGCAGTGGCTCAGTTACGGAAACAAGGAGGTACGAAATCAATATCTCTTTTGAACATAACCTACCAAATTTTGACATTACTAGGTCATTCGGCGACTTTATTTCACGACGCATTCAGCGTCCCATAAAGCTACCCGCTAGCATGGGTATTTCCGACGCCGTTTCTTGTCCCCAAAGTACTCGCTCACCTGTATCGGTCAACAGGCATATGCCTAGTAATAGTTCCTCGTTGGGAGAAGGTTTTCTGAGGATCAGACTTGAGAGCCCGAGCGCTCGAAGCCCCATTCACTCTGAACAACTTACAGAACCGCTTGATAGACATGTCAACGGGACACCCACCGCCACAAATTCAACACATCCCTCTGGAAGTGTAGAAATGTGGGGGTGGACCGAAGCGCTAGAAACATGGAACACTCAACAATTATCCCTACTTAAAAATTCTTGGCGTAAATCTACCTTAAAAACTTATGAAGTGGCTTGGAAACGGTGGGTTTTATGGTGTAAGGACAAACAATTTAATCCTAAAGTACCTACTGGTTCCCAAGTAGCACAATTTTTATCAGATTTATTTCTGATTTATAAATTATCGTACAATACCATTCTTTTACACAAATCAGTGGTTTCTACCCTATGTAATTCGGAGACATCAAGTCAGTTAAGCTAACACGTACTTGTCAAACATATTTTAAAATCAATAGCTCTAAAAAATCCAAAAAATTTGAAATCTCCTATATGGGATGTTAGTAAATTAAGCTTATTTTTGTCCAGCTATACAGTAAACTCAAATAACTTATTCCAGACATCGCGTCACACTGCGATTTTGTTGTTACTGTGCTCTGGGAGACGTGTCCATGACTTGACGTTGCTTAAAGTAGATCCAAATCATTTTTGGAAAACAGATAATGCTGTAGTATTTTTGCCTGAATTTGGCTCAAAAACCGATTCTGATAGCCATAGGCAGTCTAGTTGGAAATTTCTTTCTAACTCTAATAACAATAACCTCAATCCAACCTATTGGATAGATAAGACTATAGCATTACTAAATGAAAGACGCAATGCTGCAAAATCATTTAATTTATTTATTACAGTAAGAGGAACTGCTAAACCCGCCTCACGCACGGTCATAGCAGGCTGGATAAAAACAATTTTCAAAGAAGCTGGCATCACAGCCTCACCGGGAAGTATCCGATCAGCGGTTGCTTCAAAAAGCTGGATAGAAAATGCGTCTATCGATGACATCTTGGCGCAGGGTAATTGGCGCTCAGCAAATACGTTTCACAAATATTATAGGCGTGAAATATTAAGAAACGATGATTCTCAAAGCTTAACACAATTATTTGAACCAGTGAGTTAAAGAAAATGATTGCCTTATTCTTTTTGATTATATAAATATTCAATAAAACCCTGTTGATAATATGAAAGAAGAAAAAGTGATTTATGAAATTTCTAATTGTACCTCTTTGAGGACTTATTATGAATGAATATATTTTTGAGAAATTTTGGATAACAGTGTTTAATTCCTAATTTATATGTATATTAAAATTATTGCTCACATTGGCGTTACTATTTATAAAACCATACTCTAGGTGACGCCACCAGGCGATAACAAACAGGCTCTCATATATAAAGCTTCCAGTTACGGTCAAGTAGTTTAATAGTCGCGTTTTACCTGAAATAAAACGCATATTAAAATACTTACCTAACTGGAAGCTTTCACTTTAATTTCTGCCTGGTGGAAATTCGGAAACTGAGCCAATGATTTAAAATGGCGCACGATCTTAAAAGAAAATAAAACGGCGCGAACTGCAGTGGCGCCACCTAGCACTTCCGGTTAAAAGGCAATCAAATATTCAAAAACGCGAACAAACTCGACGGAAACGGAAATGCACTCTCATATATAAAGCTTCCAGTTAGGTAAGTATTTTAATATGCGTTTTATTTCAGGTAAAACGCGACTATTTTCGGTCTTTCTATACCAGTCTTTTTCCTACCTCAGTTTGGTCTGTTATTTTAAGGAGCTCGGCTGCCTGATTTCTAAAGGCTGGCAGTTGCACAAAATACCCCGAGGGACGTTTTTATTTAATCTCGATTAAGTCCGCGTTTGACTACTAATTCGCCTGTTGGTAAGCGACGAGGTGGTCGAAGACGACGCACGTAGATCTAGAACATACCTATTCTCTCTGACCTCAAAAAGCCCAAGATTGTAACTCAGGAAACAATGAAGCCTCTGCTGGAAGTCTGTCTTTGCAGCTCGTATCACCCCCGCTATAGAATCGGAATGAAATCTCATTTCCTTCAGCGAACGCTACCAGCAGGTCATGTGGCATATCAGTGCAGGTCGTACAACCCCCATTTAAAATTAGAATTCGATTCGTTTGTCTCCAGCGAGCGCAACCAGCAAGTGATGTGCGGCTGCAGCCTGGGCGGCGTGGTGCTGCGCGTGTGCGGCGCGGCGCTGCGGGCCGAGCGGCACCCGCTGCACGCGCCCGCCATGTACATGCTGGAGCGGCTCGCGGCGCATGCGCTGCGGCCCTCGGAACTCAGGTACACTAGTGTGCGGCTGCAGCCGGGGCGGTGTGGTGCTGTGTATATGTGACGTGGCGCATGCGCTCTGGTCTGCAGAACTTAGGTATAATTACACTAGTGTGCGGCTGCAGCCCGAGTGGCGTGGTGCTGCATGACGCCGCAAATGCAGATAACTAAGCAGAGAAATGAGGACCGCAAGATCAATTCACGCCACTCTTTTCTCACGATAAAGTGACGTATAAAACCAGGCGAGGTATTTGCTCGTCTCGTTACCCAATTGCATAAAATAAAATACAACTTTGCCAATTACCGTCATTGAAAAGCTTATGCTCGTTGTCATTGCGTCCATTGAGGTCTAAACTAATGAACTGATATTCTTTTTAGGGAATTTCTTCGAATGGGCAACCCGTTGAACTGCGTAGCGCCGGAATCGGGACAGATCTGCAAACCGGGCGGGCCTGTGCCTCTCACGAGAATCAAGACCCTGGTGTCTATGACTACACCGAGAGATTACAGGTAAAATGCATACTTATTTTGCCAAACTCCTAAAATTATGTTCCGTCAGCATCACTTCTAGACCAACAAAGCAAAGCCTGGTTTCGTAAACAATCAAGGTAAAAAAAAAAAACAAACAAAAAATTTTGATTACTAGACAGTTTTTTTCGAGAATAAATAATTATCAAATGCAAAACACCGCCATTCAAACATTTACAAATCTGACTTCACGATAAAAATATTGCAATACAAATATTTGCTATGTTTTAGGTCCCAAAACTCTTGCACTCTACCCCCGTTTGTGGAGTTTGACATGTCTGCTGAAGGTTTTGGGTGTCTCTACTTGCCGAGCATAGCGCCTCAGTCTGCCAACTTAAACGCCTTGGGGACGCAAGATAACGCCACACTCGGTGGCATTGGCTCTGGTAAGTTTGTTTAAATTTTCATGACCCTGGTTTCAAAAATTCCTGCCAGCCACATTTTAGAATGATACCAAAATTTGAGTAAGCTTGGCGACTACCTAACTGGACTTTACAAAGCTTATGCAATGGACACGGAGCTAAGGTTGTGAGGGCTACTTCGGACCGGAATAGATGAAGGTAGATTGCCCGTTTAAGGGGTTCCAGTGACCACGATCCTCAGAAATTAGTAAACGGTTGAAGAAGAAGAGAAGGCTACAGCGGAAACTTTTACGTATTGTCTTTTTCTAATTATAATTCTCCTTTTAGGCGATCGAGTGTTTCCCCCACAAACCGGACTAACGTACTCCACTTGGATATGCGTGGAGAAATATTCGGATCCGCGCTCTGACCCGCACTGCGTTAGATTACTGACGCTAGTGCGAAACATCAACAACAGCCGCGACGAGCACCTCGTTTGTCTGACTGTCGTTTTGTCTGCGAGGGATAAAGCGATTATTGTATCGACTCAGGAAACATTGGTGCCTCAGAGTGAGTAATTTCTGACATATTCTGGTGCCTCAAAGTAAGTAATTTTTGACATTCTGCGAGGAATAAGGCTATTGTATTGTATTGATGCAGCAGATTGATATTGCAAAGTAAATAACTTTTGATATATTGCGATCCCCATCTGATCCACGTCAGCGTCAGATTACTGGACGCTATTACGGGATATTATTTGCAAGCAATTTTTTTAGAAGTCTTAACTTATCTTACAACATGGGGCGTTTTAAAAAGGGTGTCGGACAAACGGATACCAATAAATTGAATATGATTATGTTTGCCTCTCCGTATCCTACTTTCTACTGAATGTCAAAATTGGGAAGTTTATTTCTCAATAACGGCACTGATTTTGATGACATTTGGTATGAAGCTAGCTTATACCATGGATTACATATAAGCTACTTTTAATCCCGGAAAACGAGTGTTAAATATAGTGGTTGTTCCGCAGACGTGGGCTCGTGGGAGCCGGAGGGCGGCGGCGAGTGCGGCGCGCGCGTGTGGTGCCCCGACCTGCAGCACGAGGGCCAGTGGCACCACCTCGCGCTCGTGCTCAACCGCGCCGTGCTCAAGAACTCCTCCTTCTCGCTCTACCTCGACGGTGAATATAACTCTATCCTCCTTAAATAGATGTGTTTTTGTTACCTATACTCGGATACTTAGACTAAAATAAAATAAATGAACGAGCCTAAGCAGTTGATCGCGTTCAGTCGAAATAAGTCAACAACTTTTATTTTTATTTTTTTAAGTTTTTTTGCATAACGGAAATGAGCACGAAGGCATTATTTGTTCGATGGAAGGTGTTTAGCTCCACAGACTTGTCGCACTTCCCAGCTGCTGGGAAGGAGTGAGAGTCAGTCAGACGAGACGAGCGTTCGACGCTCATTTTAATAGTCTTCAATAATGCGCTTCTTTTGGGCCCGTCCATTTATTTTATTTTAGTCTAAGCTTGGATATCGGGATCTCGGGAGCCCAAGTCGAACTTTATAGCGGCTGACGCGGCTGTGTACTCCTCCTTCTCGCTCTATCTCGACGGTAACTCGGATAACCTGTTTCTAACTTTATAGCGGCCGTGAACTTAGTCCTTCTAGCTCTATATCGACGGTGACTCGTATAACCTAAATATTCAGCTTTACACTTTCTGAATTTCAAAATTAACATTTGCCAGGTCAACACATGCACTCCGGCAAACTGCACTACGTGAGTGCGAACCCCGGCGGCGGCGCCGCCACGCTGTCGGGCGCATCCAGCGTGTACTGCGTGCTGGGCACGCCGCCGCAGTGGAGGCGCTACTCCAAGCTGGTGTGGAGGCAGGGCCCGGCCTTGTTGCTGGAAGATGTGAGTCACGTGTAGGGTACTAACGATACTAACGAGGGATGGCCGAGGTCGACAGGTCTATTCTATCATCGATCGATGGCATCGCGATCTTCGAAAATCAATTGGTGTGTAGCTGTGTAGGCACTCTCAGTGAGCGCGAATCCTGGGGGCGGCGCCGTAGTGTTCCTTACGAAGGAAGGCTCAAAATTCAAATTATAGTTGCGATAGATGCGTTATCGTTCGTTTTTGCTATATCCATGTATATACAGGCTTGCTAAGTCGAAAAGGGCTTATAATACCCATACACGATGCATTTGTAAGCCTCTCGCGTTGTAGTATTTATTCCCTTAAAATTGTACCGAAATTGACGTGATTTACAGCTTGCTTATTAATGCTTAACTTTTTAATATCAGATCGCTGTTTTACTATTTTCGTGTAACACTACCCCTTGTCTTTTCAGGTATTGCCAGCCCAAACCGTATCAATAATATACCAGCTCGGCCCGCACTACGTCGGCACATTACAGGCTCCGTTACCACCGGGACAAAGCCAAGATCCACACACTCCATTAGTGGCCGAAGAAAAGGTCGTTTTCGGCATCAATGCACGCGCCTTGTCTCAACTAACACTGGCCAAGATACGAAAAGTGTATAGCAAGAATGATAATAAAGCCATAGCGAAGCAGCTGGGTATGTCGTCGCATGAAAATGCTACGCCGATTAGGATTCTTCATAATTCGGCAGGACATTTAATGGGGCCTGCGAGATGCTTAGGTGGGACTGTGGTAGGGTATCTAGGTGTCAGAGTCTTCTGTTCGAAACCCGCTGCTATTATGGTAAGTTTCAGAATACTTCTTTTGAGATACTTTGATTTCTTGATGCTAAAGCTACAGATTTTTTCTATGATTTCTTGGTTTGCTTTTTTATTATCTTTTCATGGATGGTGGTACGTATCCTGCTCTTGTTGAAACATATAATATATTTTTTTACTACTACGTGCTGCAACGTTGTACTTATTTGTACGAGTTATTATTTCAGATTGACACAGTAGGTGGGTGTTCGGTCCTTCTCGGCCTAATCGCAATGGCTCAAGACGTGGAATGCCTGTACGCGGGTGTCAAAGCGCTGGTTTGCGTCGTGCGCTCAAACAAAGCCGCTCAAGCCGAAATGGACCGGCGGAAAGGATACCAAACGCTTTCCATGCTTTTAAAAAGAAAGAAACAACTCTTAAACTCGCACATTTTACACCTGATTTTCGGATTAGTCGGAACAGTCGACAGTCAGAAAGAAACGTCCTCGATACCCAACTTGACCGCATTTCAAGTGAGTTGGAAACTCCAATGCTTTGAAGTTTGTATTTCCGTATATCTATCTATTTATCTTTATTATTTGACCGCTACTTTGCATGTCACATCAAACTCAACCCTAATTCACGATTCGTTTTTCAGGATCTAATATGCGAATTGGAAGTATGGCTCGGTGCACCGGGCGGCCTTATAAAATCTCTCTTAGAACATTTACTAGAACTGGCAACTGAGACGGCTCACAGAACGCACAATCTGCGCACAATGAGGGAACTACAACTGGTGTCTAAATTGCTGTACATAATAAACGATGTCAAAGTCGTGAGCACAAAGAATGTATTAATACAGCTATTGTCAGCTTTGTTAGGCGGCCAGCCGCGACCGAGCGACTTACTTTGCTTGGGCCAATTCATGGCGTATACATTGCCTTTGCCGTCACAGACTGAAAGAGGAGTCAACCCTAAAGAAAGCGACTGCGAGAAAGAAAGTGAAGGCGACCAAATCATCCTACGCAACAAATGCTTTAACGTTTTACACGGGCTGCTCTTCACCCAAAGAAACTTGGTGAATGGTATAGTCTGTGAAGAGATTTCGAGGGTATTAGGCATGGATTGGTTGTTGATCTTTATGCAAGAGAATGTCCACCACACGACAGTTTTGTGGGCGATGAGGATTCTAGTCATTCTTTGTTCTGGGCAGGGTCAGCAGTCTGCTATTATGCAAAGGTAAATCTAATTTATACATTTACTCTCGACGGATTTCCGTAGGCGACAGTGATCACTTACCATCAGACTGTGGGCGGGTGGCAAGTTTGCTCGTTTGCCACCTATCCTAATAGGTTAGTTAAAAAATAATGACCCTACCTAAAATATCTGTCGTTAAGTACGTGTTTTTCACAGCTTTACTTGAAAGCCAGTTTTCATTTTTTCATTTTTCATTTTTGGTCTACGCATTATTTCCATTTTTGACTACACCAGGATTGTAAATGAATCATACAAGCAGCCTGTGAACAAAAACTGGGTTTAAAAATACGAGATATTTTTCAGGTTCCGTGAAGGTGTTGGGAACGGTGGCTGGCTTCGTCACACGGAGATGGTCGCTTCTCAGCAGCAAGCGGGTGTGGTCCTCACCACTGCGGTTCATTCTCATTCACACCTACACATGACGATACTGCACACTTCTGGCTTCACTTTGCTGGCTTGGTAAGTTGAAAACAAACCGACTAACATAAACTCCTACTTAGATACCAACTTACTTACTTTCTCTTCTGGTGCTGCAACCCAAAGTAGAGTCTTGGCCTCCGACACTACAGAACGCCAATGATCTCGATCTCAGGCTGTCTCTTGCCAGTTGTTGGCTAGGACTTCACAAAAACCAACCATGTCAAACAAAGAAACATACAAACCAAGAACAAAATTACGTCTTAATTTTTTAATCCTATTTTTCTTTTAGGCTTGTTTTATCTCATCTGCAAGTACCAGAACTGTATTACCTACTCTTCGGCTTAACACTCGGCCAGCCAATGAGGAACCTCGGTCCGGACAGAGCCGTTTCAGTGGAGCGTGTGTGGGGCGCGGCTTGGGGCTCATCTGCCCCTTCCAGGCAACCTTCCGCCGCGGTCGCTGCGAGGATAACTTTATGTCCGGAGGCGGTCGTGATTCTACTGGGAACAGTGCGAGCGTTGGTACACGCTGATAAAGAGACGCTACCTGATTGGGTGGTTGATCACCCCGTAGCTATTATACAGGTAAGCTATGCGTATATACCAATAATACACCAATAGCGCTAAAGATGCTAACACGGCATCAGTGCAGTAATTTTATTTGTAAAACTAATACGTGACCTTGATTTAGACAGGGCTAGGCTGTAACAGTTTTGTAAAACATATAACTACTTTAAACATTTTGGCTCAAAACAAATCTTTAGCCATACAACGAGGGAGCGCTGCCAGCTTGATACTACGTTTGGGCGAGGAGGTATGGATAGGTTGACGTAATCTTTTTAGATTTAAGTGACTTCGTATTTGATTTCTTTAAACATTGACTATATCTACGCATTTACGTAAACTTAATTTATTTTGTGGTTAATTTAAATATCTATCTTAATTTATTAGGTGCTGTTCTCGCTATACAACACGCTACCAGATTTCGTGCCGATTATGATGACGGCCGAAGTGTTGACTGCGCTTGCGTCCACGCTCTTCCCACCAAACTCTTTAGATGATATTAACTTGCGTGAGTCAATTTTATAAACGTAAACATAATACTTTCACTAAGCTTTAGTTCTGACCGAATTTATCGGGTTCTGTGCTTGTCTTGTCTTTAACGTGCGTTTACGTCAAAAGTCGATGAAAATGCCTTCAAATTCATACCTATATTTTGCTGTCAAAACTTCGTTGTGTTTTGGCCACCAGATAATGATGAACTATATCCGCAAGAGTTTGTTACACTCTTTTTTCACTTTTAACAATTGATTTGAACGCATTTCTACTTATGTTTATTCGCTCATCATTTTTAAAAATTTTGTTTGTTGCCTCTGGCACTACTACATGTTAGACTACCAAGTATAATTACTCAGTAGTATCTAAATATGAATATTTACAGCGATATGCGAAAGCGGTGAAAGCTCAGGGGCTTCGACACCCGGCTCTGAGAAAGAAATAGTTCTAGGAAGCTCGACCCAAAGCGCAGGCCTCACGCAGCACGTCGCGAGACAAGCCGTCATGGACTTCTTGAAGGTTGTCGTACTGGACTCGCTGCCTTTGAACGTAACGGGGAAGACTGCGCCGGTAAGTTTACATTACTTATTATACTAAAATTATTGTGCCGTTTGGAGCTGTCAATACCGAGAAGGTGTTTCCCGGTAGATATAATCTAAGTGTCTTCGAATTGATAGTGAATCGGTTTATTCTAGACAACCGTGCTTCATCCTAAATCGCATCATTGCTTACTATCAGGCCAGATGGCCCATTGTCGCCCCGATCTGTTTTACTTAGCGTTCTGAACAACTGAACGAGCAATTCGTTCACATGAAACTGAAAACACTTTAAATGTTGAACTTTTTGAAGTTTAAGACAGCATCATACTGTTTTTGTACTGTAAAGCAAGCAGAGACATTGCGGAAAACTAGAGTTATGATGCGATCAATTATAGCGTAGTCTAAAAGCTCCCTATATGAGTTGATATATGAACACAAATGTATTTTCTAACGTATGTTTTAGATTAAAATTTTATACGTGAAGCATGTTTTTGCAGTTTTTACAACGATCGTATGCTAGATGTTATAAGTAGCTAACTCTCACGTTTTGATGATTTACTGGCTGATTTTATTTGATAAGCTAAAACACTGTAACCTGCATTATGAGTTTGCCAAATTTCACGGATAGTATCAATATTTTGTAGCACTAGTGTTAGGTAGATATGAGTTAAACCACCGCATTAGCAACGACTAATTGACAAGAATTAACAAGGTTGGCGATATTATATGTCAAAACTAATCACGGTCAGATTCAGAAACGTTTTCGCCTTGTTGTATTGTAGCCAAAATGCTTTGTGTCATTTTTACATGTGGCAACTTCGTGTCAGCAAAAAGTAGACAATGTATTTGATAGTATTAATTATATCATAATGAAACGTGCACATGGTACTACTGAAACGCAGTGCTGATATGTCACCCTATAAAATTGTTTAAAATTGTCATGACGTCACAAAGTGGTCTATTTTGTCTTTTTAACCGACTTCAAAAAAAGAGGAGGTTATCAATTCGACTGTATGTTTTTTTTTTTTTTTTAATGTTTGTTACCTTATAACTTTTGACTGGGTGAATCGATTTTGATGATTCTTTTTTTATTAGAAAGCTGACGCTTCCCATTTGGTCCCATTTCAATTTAGTCCAGTTCTGATAATGGTATCCATGAGAAAACCATATAAGTCTTAAATTTGCATTAAGTACGTGCGCGACAAATAGATGAATAACTCAATAGTCGGTCTTTTGAAGTCGGTTTTTGTTTTTTGTTTTGTAAAAATAATGTTCTTGTTGGTCAACATTTTGCCGCTCCGCCTTAGTGTCATATCATCATCAGATAGTAAGTAATACGGGATACCGAAATACGGGGTAGATAGATAGATAGTTAAACTCTTTATTGTTCACACCATAAATTATAAACAAAAGGATTATAGTACCGCGTATTTAGGTGAGGAAACCTGCATACGTCAGTAGAAGAAATTCAATGGCGTATGTGAATCTAGCAATCTGCACTTGGCCAGCTTGGTGGAATACGGCTTAGTCACCCTTTGAGGGTAGACCTGTATCCTAGCAGTGGAAGGATTAAAGGTTGAGAGAGATCCCGTATTTAGTATACATACTCGTATTTCTATATGATGGGTATCAGTTTATCGGACTAACACTTCCCGGCTTACGTTTTCTAGAGCTCGGATACAGCCGACTCAGTGCCGCCGTCAATGTTCTGTACCCCCTGTTCTACGCCGAGATCGTACTTTTATTGCGTAAATATGGCGTTTATTATTTACTCTGGTTGATTCTACTCTAACCTGTGCTAATGCTTTCTTGACGCAACTAACGTGGTTACTAAGGATTGTTGTAAAGGGAGATAGGAAGAGAAGGTAAATAGCAGAAAAGTTAGAAAAACAAGACCTTGGTGGTTTCTACCCGGCGCTATCAGTTTTGCACTCACACTGATTCGTATACAATTTGTCGAGTGACATCGACATTAAATGTCAATGACACTCGATAAAAAAAGAACCAAAGATTTTTTTTCTTTGGTACAGCTGATTTTTTTCTCGATTTCAGGGTTGGTCCTTAATTAAAAGTTGTTCATAATGATGAGTACTATGGACCGTTTTCAACTTAGCATACCCTTTACCTAAACTGTTATAACTAAACATGTATGTTATAAGGCCACAACCGCTCTCGCCACCAGACTGTCGTCCCGCTGCCCGCTGGAGGTTTGAAAACACGGCCCTAATAGAGCGAGGCTCAGTAAATATTGATGAAGTTTTATTTTGAAACCACTATCAACGGCACTGCATTCATATGCGTCAAAAAATGTGATAGACAGATATTACAAACTGACACTATTTGAAACTGTTGTACTGTTGAATGAAATTCAAAAGCTTAGGAGAACACAATACCTGATCTTACTGACTCAAATTAAGTAACTATTGCGTAACTAAACAGCTAAAATAATGCTACGTGAGCATACAAAAAAAGGGCTGGGTCTCAACGACCTCGCGGTATACCCAGCCCAAAAAAGGAAGTGCATAAAATCACACTGATAAAGTAACTACATACTATACGTATTGCACGCTTTTCTGATAACACATTTAAATAGTAACTAGCATGGTGCAATTACACAATAACGCACAATTCACTCCAACGCATCGTGATAGGGCATGTTGCATAACGACGACCACCCACGACGCTTCCTATCCTAGATATCCTAGGTCATTCACAATCACAGCAGACTCTTGCTTCGTAGCGTTTACACGTTAGAAAATTGGCCATATGTTCGTGAGACATCACTGCACTTAATGATTGAATTGTCATCTGTTTGTGTGGTAAATAAGATGTTTTATTTCATCCTACGGTGAATAACCTGTTGAAATATCCTTGAAGGTAAATAATGTCAAAAGGTGCTAAGAGTGTAAATGTTAGCTAGTTTATGAAGTTCGTCGTAGTATAAACACCGCATGATGTAAGCACCCGTTTAAAGCACTGTGCATGCTGGTTATATGCCTACACGTTACGAGTCCACAAAAGGTGGTAATTTAGTTGAAAATATACCTTATTACAACGAAGTAAGAATGACATTCGGCACCATATTTCAGGTAATTGACTTAGTACTCGACGCGTCGCCCCCAAACTCCACAAGTCAGCAACAGATTGAATACCAAACTGAAGTGCTAACGACGCTGATGGAGAATCTACTGAATACAGAACTTTTCGGCACCGAGTCGAATATTTCAAATGTGTGCTATTTGGCTGCTAGACTGGTTGATAAACTGTGGCAGGGACAGCTGTCCAGAGATCCTCATGAGGTGAGTCTAGTTCGTAAAGTTTCAGAGGTTCGAAAAAGGCAATATATGCCAATATGTTGTATTGCAATGTGAACCATATGACCTACTAGAGCTACAGCAGAATTTCCAATGTTACAGGTATTCGATTTCATAGTAAAGCTCGTGACGCAAGCCAAGAAGAAGTCTTCGGTGATATCTCTGGAAGGTCTGCATCATTGCTTGAACAGGACTATTCTGTTTCTGCTGTCGCGTTCTACGGACTCCATCGCCGATCAAATGTCGGTTTTGGAAGCTTTACATAAACTGACGACAAATCGGTAAGTCATTCGTTGAAAATTAGATAAGCCTGAAGTTTTCTGTTGTCTTGTATTTATCTGGGTTGTGTTTTCAGGAAAATATGGTTTTATTATGAACTTTCTTTAGATGCACACTGTTTCCTTATGAGAAATCGCTGTCCGTTACAGTTAGTAATTGAAATTATTATACAACCGAACGAAACAATACAATATGAATGTTTAACTAGCTACGCTCCTCGGTTTTACCTGGTAATATAACTTTTCAGGTTACTAATATTTGGTGCCGGAAACCACGAGCTAGAATTCATCGGTTGCCTGATGTACTGCCTGCTGCAACTGAGCTCAAACATGAAGATAGCGCTCGACTCGCACATGCGGACCACTTGGCACGTCAACCCGAGCGGGGATCTCGAATCGAGGGACGATAAACTCACCACACATCAAGGTATTATTCAAAAATTCCAGTTATAAAATATTTATTTGGGACAGTAATTTAATAGCTGACATAAAGAACGAGGCCATTACCTGCAGTAGTCAAAATAAACTGTCGTGGGTAGCGACGCCCACTTCCAAGATATAGGATATCACAAGAGTTGCAGAAAATCAGAACAATTATTCTTCTTTCCGTGTTAGTATGTCTACAGAGATATACAGAAAGGGAATGTAAGCCGAAAAGAGCTCATACTACTCGTCATTATAAACAACTTTTACTATGGGACCAACCCGGAATTGATGAAAACAAAATCAGCTGTTCCATTGAAAAATAACAACGACACCCGACAAAGTGTATGGAACAGCCGATTTTTTTTCGCGAATTCCGGGTTGGTCCCATATTAAAAGTTGTTCAGAGCAGACCCTTTATGTAGAGCCCTGTATAAGTGAGAAATCTAACAATTGCTTTTTCAAGGCATTCCCAATATCCAATTGTCCAAAATGACAATACAATAAAAGCTTGATTTCAAAACAATTATTTTTTTAAATCTCAGGTCGTAATCTAATGGCGGGCGCGGCCCGTCGAGTCTGGGAAGAGCTGTACGCGTGCAAGAAGCCCGCCATAGAGGAGGTTTTCAAGGTGACACTAGTCCTGCCCGCGGGGAACGCGCGCGCGCCCGACCTCACCGCCGCCCGGGAACAGCTCAGCGAGGGCGCGCTTAAACTGTGGATCAACTACATCGATACTGAGAGAAAGGTACCTTTAGAAAACCAGCCAAGTGCGTGTCGAACTCGCGTACGAACGGTTCCGTACCATCTGTAAAAACGGCAAAATAACGTTTGTTGTATAAGAGCCGGCTTAAATATTTATTATTTTGTTTTTTAGTATTTGCTGTTATAGCGGCAACAGAAATAAATCATCTCTAAAAATTTCAACTCTAACTATCATGGTTCATGAGATACAGCCTGTTAACAGACGGAAAGCGGAGTCTTAGTAAGTCGGGTCCCGTTTTACCCATTGAGTACGGAACCTAACTAAAAAGGTAATAAATAGCTATTGAAGTTCTTGTGCTGTTCCTGGACTGAAAAATTACGAAATTCGACAGACTATTGTCTCCTGTAAACAGGCGAATCCAGGGTTTTGATTTGGGGGGCTTGAGTCAATGGGCTGAAGGTTAAAAAAACGAGGTTAGCGTTTACAGTTATTTCGTGTGCTTTGGGGGGGCTACCCTCTTACCAATGGATCCGCCACTGCTTGTGAAGTTGTGTAATATAGGGTTTACGATTTACGGTATGCGCGTTCTTCACATGTGTCATCTGTATCGATCTATCCAATCTTATTGCCATGTGCTTAATTGACTAATCTCAACCAATCTCTGGCAAGCCTAGCATTAGTTTGACCTCGCAAAAATTTTTAAATGTATGATGAGGATGTTAAATAATATTTTGTATTTAATTGTCAGGCCGTATACCGAGTGCCTTGGGAGCTCCACAACCAAATCCAGTCGAAAATACAGAAAGTGACGGGCGGTCTGACGCGCCTCGCGTCCAGAACTAAAGTGAAGAAGGAAGACTCGGCTAAATTGAGGCCCAACCCGCCGCGGGACCACGCCCTGGCGTATATGCAGGACCATGTGCAATTAGTCAGGTTAGTGTAGCTATAGACGATGTCTAGGAGTGAAGTGGAAAAGAAAAGTAAGGAAGGCTGACCCCACCACCATGTGGGATACATAGCCAGAAAGACAGAGCGAGAGTGTTCCTATAGACTTACTCTACGATGCAAGTCTACATCGGACGTGGCGAACGCGAACCTCACGCTCCTCATTTCATATAAAGTTAAGTTTATGTATTGTTCAATTAATGCTTCATATTTTTTTTGCTTAATTCAAGTCATAAGGATGTAATGATCGGGAATAAAAATATTTCATTTCATATTATTGCAATTTTCTAGTTCGTCATAAATTCTATAGCGTTTCGCTCGGGAACGCTCGGAAGAAAATCATGGTTGGAAAACCATGATTTCCTTCCACGACCGGCTTTCTTCTTTCCAATGCACTCTGGTTGTAAAACATAAAAATATTTGCGAAAGTCGTAGAACGAAAGCTCTTGGATCAATGCATAGAAGCCGCCTGCAAAAGGCCTACAGTGTTTAAGAGTTGATCCTGTATTATCATTATCATCAGCCTATCTAATGTTTGTCCACTGCTGGACATAGGCCTCTCCTAACGAACGCCACAAGGCACGATCTTCTGCCTTTCGCATCCACTTGCTTCCTGCCGCCTTGCGCAGGTCGTCACTCCACCTGGCCGCAGGCGCCCTACTCTATAAATGATCCTGTATAAAAACTTGATATCTCCTACAGACAGTCCTGGTGCGCAGCTTTAGCCAGCAGTGCTAACACCAGCGCACATACCACTCGCTACGTACAAGCCGAGTGGGCGAGTGCGTGGCGGGAACTGACCCGGGAGCGCGCGCTCTGGGGGCCTCCCACGCCGTCCCCCCTGGATAAATGGGCCCTGGACAGTACAGAGGGGCCCTGCCGAATGAGGAAGATGCTGAGACGGAACTATCTGTTCTACCTCCATTATCCGTACCGACCTGAGCTGGAAAATCCTGAAAATGTAAGTCGTGGCCGTATAGGTATTAAATTATGTAAGTCTTAACTATCTGCGGCCCGCGGAATAAAAAGTAGCTTAAGTATGTTAATCCAGTGTATTAGCCAACTTCATACTAAATTTCATCTAAATCCGTTCAGTCGTTTTTGCTTGATTGAGCAATAAACATCAAAACTCACAAGCATTCATACTTTGACATTTATAAAATTAGGATGCTCGCAGTCAAAGATTAGTCACCAAGCACATTTTTTTCAGAAACAACTAAAATACAAGGTGGCCCAAAGTTTGGACAGCAAAGAATACTACAGGGTGTACCAACAGTGGCGCACCGCCGGCAACAACCTGGGCGAGGCAGACGGAGTCGAGCCGTCTGACCTGGAGACTTACGAGGAGGAAGTTACCAAGTGAGTAATAAACAGCTGTAATACCTTATTGGTCCGAATTCTAGTCAACGTACTGACAGACTCACGATTAGAAAGTCAGTTGAAACACCAGTGGAATAAGTAAGTTTGTAAAACGCTGGGTTATTCAGATACGTGCCTGAAATCTCCAACCCTTTAGTGCTTAATTCAAACCTCTAGAGATGCCACAAAATAAGTCGAGTAATGAGTAGTGGCCAATGAGCATTGCTTCAAAAAAAATGGAAAAATAATTCATTCATTCAGCCCTGCGTTTAGGCAATCTCACATTTCCTTATTACAATGTTCATAGATTCATGGTAGACGGAAATATTTACGCTAGAAAAAATATTTAAAGGAAAATATCACTGAGTTATTGGTTTACATTTGCAGCAACCGAGACACTTCGTTGGACGAGCGATCGAACGAAGAAGGATCGCCGTCGGATCTCGTAAGCAGTGGTGTTGTCAGCCGCGGGAATCACCAGTCTTCAGGCGAAGGTAAAAGGGCATTGCAAAAAGGGGGTACAAAAAATTACAAAACATTTAGGCTTTCCTTATAAACGCTGCCTAAAGTTACATTACTTAGTACTGCATACTACATTTATAAGTTAGACCTAATATGGGTTAATTCTCAATACAAATGTTAATGTTTAGTGTTATGTGTTTGTTATGTTAATGTTGTTTTGTTTGTTTTTTTTTTTTTTTTTTCATAACCATTTAACCGCTTTCATCCCCTTTTTGTGTGCACATAAGCGGTTAAAGCTTTAACCTTCGTTTTTTTGATTTCTTCTTATAAGTACACGCAAATTAAAGCTATTAAACTTCGTTAAATCAATATATGTATTCAATTTTGTAAAAATATTTTTTTCCCTTTAGCCAATGAAGATGGTCCGGACAATGAGGACGAAGATGAGCAACAGACCCCACCTCCAGATAACCAAACGCTGTTGAGGCTACTCGAACACCATGAAAAGGTAAGTTACATGAGATGTATCCTATGCCTTTGTGAAAACTAACAAACCGGATAAATAACAGTTGTTTTGTTAACGCCTAAGATGAGTATCATTTCTGAGTACCTCTATAGGCCTCTTATTCTGTGCCTTTCTTGGCCTCGTTCTTATCAAAGTTAGTTCTGCGATGGTGATGATATCATTGACATTTTTAACCCACGATGCAAAAAGAGGGGTGTTTTTAGTTTGACCACTGTCTGTCTGTTACACCGCAAGTCTTAAACGGGGGAAACGATTTGGATGCGGTGTTTTAATTTGACAGCAAGTTCACTATAGTTGTCACAAAATAAGATGCCCGTTATGACACTTGAGAAAGACCGTAGAATGTAACTTGGAACGCTTTTCGCGCATACTTTATGGTAGCATGCAATGTCAAATTATAACGAAACTCTCAAAAACAGTTACGTCCTCAGTCTTCTTTTTTCAAATATTAGTGTTGTAAGTTGTAACCATTTAATTATTGAATTGACGATAGCTCAACTGACGATTTTGGCTCATCATCCGAAGAAAATTATTGAATGAAGATTCAATCACTTTCGTTTTTTCTTGTTTTTTTTTTGTGATTGAATGAATGTTATTATAACTAAAAATATTAAATTAAAGACAAATTGACCTCTCGCACCATTTCGTATCATTTCAATATACCTATAATATTCAAGTTTAAGTTAAATTTTCGAATCGTAACCTTTATCCAAAGTACTTTACAATACAAAATCAAATCGATCAAATACTCATACAAACTTGAATTGATTTATCGTGAGTATCGAATACCGAGTCGTATGATAACATCACTAGTTACGTCGCAATGACAAACGTCCAAACGGGCATCTTATTTTGTGACGACTATAGCGGTGATTCTTAAACATATTTTGCCAAATTCGGTTTTAACGTTTTTTTTTTTAGTTTTTAATTATATTCTTATTTGTGATTGCTCTATAGATATCACACATGTTCCGTTGCGCTCGGATACAAGGCCTCGACACGGTGGAAGGCTTGCTTCTATTCGGCCGCGAGCACTGTTACGTTATAGACGGCTTCACTTTACTGAAGAACAGAGAGATCAGAGATCTGGACAGCTGTCCCGACGATTACGAACCGATACTGCCGAGTCAGGGAATACAGAGGAGCAACCAGAGACAATGCTCGAAGTTCTTGTATGAAGACATACGGTATGTATTACTTGATTTTTTGTTTAAAAACAAACTTTTGTTCTTAGTAACATAGTACTTAGCTAAAATTGTAATATTTTGTAACTGTTGAGAAGCAAATGTTAATAATACTTGAATAGTATTAAAAAACCCTGACAGACTCTTTTCAACGTGAGTTACAGCAATAAATATGTAGGTAGAGATTTTAAAATGAAAATATAAAACATTGAAAATCAACAAACAACATTCATTGA